>OU015492.1:222197156-222257156 GCA_907164885.2 Dolomedes plantarius | reverse complement strand
ACTTAAATTAATGCTTGTAATGGGGTTTAAGACGACAAATTTTATTTTGCTCTACAAAATTACAAACGTTCCGAAAT
Organism: Dolomedes plantarius; assembly: GCA_907164885.2. Lineage (NCBI taxonomy): Eukaryota > Metazoa > Arthropoda > Arachnida > Araneae > Dolomedidae > Dolomedes > Dolomedes plantarius. The sequence goes on along the minus strand of OU015492.1, from coordinate 222,257,079 downwards.
TTTTAGGAATTCAAAATCGACCACATACATCGATATATGTAGACAAGTCTAAAGAGGAATACATTCAAACTCTAATTTCAAACCAAATACTCTTAGGCTATTGTCATTTAAATGAAAATACTTCTAATTAAAATTGAGGCGAATTTTGAATCAAATAACATTATTCCATTATATATATGCGTGGTTGTATTCCTTTCAAAAGTGCGTATGAGACGAGATACAAATATAGTTTTATTTAAACTCTCTTAAGCTCGTCCACGAGCAAATAATTTAAACGGAATTATATAACTTCCTTTCATCGTTATAAAGGATATTTACAAAATATTTATATTGCCATTTATTCTCATATTGAACGAGATTAAATATAAAATATACAAAATGGAATTAGAACATTAATTTAAAACTCTTCTAACTGAGGTCTTTTAAATAAAGCATTTTAAAATTTATATAACAATGTTCCCAAAAGACGTAAAACCCGCAAGTGAATATTTGTAAAATAATTGAAAAACTACTGTTTACGCTCACCAGAAATGTTTTTTTTTAAATGTCCAGACTACGGTGATAAACAATGTAACTAACAACACTGTAACTCAGAATAAGTAATTTAATTTGTTACAAAATTACTGGAAAAGAGTTGAAACAATAATTCTTCTCTCTTCAACATATTATTAGTTACTTTTTTAAATATTAACTAGTAATCGCATTTGTTTCTTACCGCTAAAAACACGCAAAAGTTTTACAATGATATTTTGAAAACTAGGATTTTTATTTTTTAATTTTAGTATTTCATCGGTTAATTGTAGCAAAAAAATTGTGCTTGGCAAATTATGATGATTCTTAAATAGATCCAATTTATAAAAAAAGTTAATTATCGCAATCCTAATTTATTTTTTAAACATATAAACCGCCCATAAAAGTTGCGTGTAAAGTACTAACTCGGAACTTTTAAGGCGTCCTTTTGAAAGATCTTTGCTTTTCGAAATACATTTAAGGTATATGCTGATATTTCATGCATAAAGGTAAACTGTGTTCTTTGCCTATAATTCGAGAATATTTCCAATATGAAAGAAAATATGTAGTTCGCATTTATCAAAAGAAGTTGTAGGGAAATCAAACATAAACTGTCGATTTTATAAAAAATCAGACGTGATAAACAACAGAAGAAAGAAATGAAAATTTTCTCTACTGTAGGAGATAAATTTTACGCTTCCATCAACACTGTATAAAATAAATTCATGTCAAAAATATAGTTTTTGAGTAGAAATGCGTAAGTCATAGTTTTTATTAGTTTAACGCTAAAACCTAGAAAGGGTAAAAACCATAATAATTTTCATAACATTTTATATTCTTATAAAAACTATATAGGCAATCATAATCTCATAAAACTATGAACAGAAATTTTTTTTTCACTATTGATAGAAAACTTTTCCCAGCGATAATAATTGATATGTATATTAAACACCTATGATATTCAATAATTAGTTCCTCTTCACTCCCCATTTCCTTAATGTTATATCATTTGCTACATTCAAGATTTATTTTGTTATTTTATTCATTGAAAAGACCGCAAATAATTTAATACAAATTTTGCTGTTCATTGTAACTTCAGTTACACGTGAGTGCCCTGCTTTGAAACATTTGCTTTGGACAGGAAATGTATTTAAACAATCAAATCTCACGGCATCTCTATCTTTGAACGGAAAGTTACTAAACAGCCAAATCAAAAGTCCCGCTACGTATCGAGCACAATGTAATAATTTCACACCTACCTTTTTAAAGTGAATCCTTAGATATCCCTGCTCAAACTAGGCATAGCAAAATTCTTGCAACAAATCTTATTCACCAGGGTATTGTCGATGAGTTCCGGCTCTAGCAGTGCACTCTTGCAGGGTGTGCACGAAGAAAATTCTCCAATACTTTTAGGGAAATTTAAGTATAAGTCTGTCTGACGTGTCGGCTTAAGTACCCGGCTAAAATGTGAGCATCGAGATCGCTTGGGTCTCTGGTATTGATTTAAGAGGAGGACCAGCAATCAAAGTATAGGAGAACAGCGCCATCTGGAGAGAGGAAAAGCGAAATATATTTTCACTGTACGATGTGTCTGGAATGTCATAAATAGTGGACACATTCTTAACTGTCTCGAAGAAGGAAAATAATTAGTTAACTGACAACACATTAAACTGCATCATGTATTTATAATAATAGAGATAGTCGAAATATGAAATTAACATTCGGAATTCGATTGCTAATAAGAAAAAATATTTTATTCGTACTCTAGTATTTTCAGGGGATTTCTACTTTCCTCTCTACTAACGCATTTAATCAAACACATTTCAATAAATTTAAATTCTATAATGAATAACACATATAAACTAATGTTTTTATTTCTGTTCTATTAGGGGATATTCATGCTTAAACTGAATAGAATTTACCTAACAAAAGTTTCTATCTGTGATAAAAAATAAATGTGAGTTATCGATTTGCATTTCATTTCTGGATTGTACTTCAATGCAAAGAGGATCATTTTATAAACTTGGTAAATAATTCCTGTAGAACAAAAAGCAAATTCTGAAAGCATACTCCAATTACATACACACTATCTACCAATAATTATTTGGACACCCGTGCAAATGACGATATCTGCGGTCCTGTTATGCGTCAAGCCCTCGGTTAAATATCGTGTAGAAAACAATATTGGCATTAGTCGCATGCAAGATGCCACGAAGTGACGAGTTATCTGAATTCGAGCGAGGTGTAAAAATCGGGTATCACAGAAATGGCCGATCCTTAAGGGACATATCTAGCGAGGTGAATTACCCAAAATCGACAGTGGCCTATGTGATTCAGAAGTGGAAGGTGAGAGGTGATTGTCCGAATGTGCCCCGAGTCGGCAGACCCACGAAACTGGTAGATAGAGACCGACGGATGTTGTCCAGAGAAATTCGAAACAACCGCACCCAACCGATGGCCCACATACTCCAGGACTTTCGACAGGAATCCGGGAATGATCGTTCGAGGAATACCACCCGTAAGGAAGCACACTGCTTGGTTTTCATGGTCGTGCTGTCGTCAATGAGCTTTTGATCACAAAGTCCAACCACGCTGCTCGGTTAATGTGGTGCAAAGCACGCCTAAAGTGGAATGTAGATCACTAGAAACGTGCTCTACGGGGCGGCGAATCAAGGTTCAGCCTCTACCGTTCGGATGGCAGGGTCTGGGTCTGTGTAATGAAGTCTGCGTCTGCCTGGAGAACGCCTCCTGCCAGAATGCATGAACCCACAGTAAAGTTCGGCGGAGGTAGAATTATGGTCTGGATATGATTCTCCTGGTATGGACTGGAACCCTTCGTCGCGGGGGCGCAGTAGTCCAGTTGGCAAGAGAAGCGGGCTAGTGATCTGAAAGTCACTGGTTCGATGATCGTCCCTGACAAATCCGCTGCCGTGTACACTAATGGCGGTTGGTGCACTTAAAATCTGTCGTGGCTACAATGTTCCCCAAGTTCTCGAAATTACCTCTTCAGGTGCGGGGTCAGGTGTTTTGGTCTCGTCCCTTGACTCGGTTTTAAATTACGGGACTGGTCCTTCGGCCAAGTCGGACTCCGTCCCTTGTGGTGCTAATTCAAAACAGGAGCCGGCCCTTCACCGCCCATAGCCTTCGGTACTTGATCTGATGATGCTGTCGGTCAAGTGGCAAAATCAACAACAACAACAACAACAAAAACCTTGTTCCCAATTCATGGTAAGCTCAACCCCGACGTTTACTGCTCTATGTTTGGATGACAGGGTGCTTCCTAAGCTGAGGCAGTTTTACGGGTTGGACCCATGTTACTTTCAGGACGGCAACGCCAGCTGTCATGTTGCGAGGTCCACCATGGATTGGTATGATGACGATGGGGTTAATAGAATGGACTGGCCTGCCCAAAGCCCAGACCTGAACCCTATCCAGAACCACTGGGACAAGTTGGATCGCTGAATTAAAAGGGGCGCAACAACCTTCCAAATTCTATGAAGGAACTCGCATGTCTTTTCCAAGCCGAGTGGAAGAAAATACCACTAACCGTCATACAAGAACTCGTGGAAAACACGCCCCGGAGGGTTGAGGCTGTAACGGCCTCTCGTGGAGGCTGTACCAACTATTGAATATGAATAAATTTTGTTTTTCTTTTCTATAACAGGTGTACAAATACTTTTTGGTAGATAGTGTATTACGTTGAAAGAAGGTGAAAAAGTTTAGTGAAGTTTTCAAAAATCCAGGAAGAACTCTAATTAGTCTATAGAATAGCATTGAAGTCAAATTCCACAGTTGAAGTCAAGTCACAAGGAGGCATTTGTATTCAAGCAAGCATTCTTAAATTTTCGCTTCTGGGTATTATAGTTATTTTCTAACAAAGTTTGTTAGTTCTAAAACCTTTAAACCCTCCTTTTCAAGTATACCTTAACTATTACAACCTTAATACCAATGACACAAGCACAACTCATTAGTACTCAAACACTTGGGAGACTGCTTTAGAAGGTGGATCAGGAGAGCTTTGTCGAGAAATCGACTCTAAGGGGGGATTGTGTTAGCTGGGTGAGGGCGAAAGTGTGCGCGGAGGTATGTGGGACTTTCCAAAGTTACAATTGTACGTGTGAAAGGATTAGGGCCTGTTCACATAGGAGTCCGTTGCGTTGCGTCAAGGAAAAGATGACGTTGAGACGAAAATAAACCAATCATATGCCTCCAAACGATTAGCAATAACATTTTTAAAGCCTATGATTGGTTTATTTTGGTCTCAACGTCATCTTTTCCTTAACGCAACGCAACGCAATGGACTCCTATGTGAACAGGCCCTTATAGATGCAAATAAGAGGTTTTAATGGTTTTATTATTACGAGATACGTTCTTAAATTACTCTACAAAGGCACACCGTAAGAGTATTCCTAATTTAGAAAGCCATAGGCAACTGCTTAATTTAATTCAGTTAATTAAGTCAGTTGTTAAGTCTAAAGAATCAATAATTCCTTACAACCTAAGTTTTACCCTGTCGATAAACGCCTTTGCCCAAAATTTTCGCAGGAGTCTCAATTTCTTGCCGTTATTATACTTTCACTTATTTTTTGCATTTACAGAGTAAATTTTAATCGGTTTTTAGTAGAATATTTATACATGAGTAATTCAAAGGTTTTGTTATACGCATCTAATTTTGCACGCATGAGGACAATTGTCGAGAAATCTTTAAATTCCCTACAAATGTACATTTGTAAGAGATCCAGCGGAAGTCTGGACTCTAGCCAGCAGTTCAGTCTTGCAATTTATAATATTTAACCTTAAAAAAAAACAGGATATTTTTTTCAAAAAAGTTGAATTTATTGCAGACGTTTTTACGGTGGGTTTTAGGGAGGATTATTTTACTTTTCTATAATTTATTTTAAACATATTCTTTTTACTATGATTTCCGGGGTGATTTGATTTTTCAAAATGTATCCAATAATTTGATTCCGCAAAAATTAAGCGATATTTCGGCTGAATTTCCGATATACAAAGCAGTATGAAAGATTCTCGGAATGGATTAAGCATGTGGACTATATATCGTACTAGCTAAATACGCGTGCTTCGCTAAGGAGTACATTCCAATTAAATACAACGGTCAATGTATGTAATTAATGCCAAAAAAATAAATATATATTTATAATAAATGCGACGATCAATGTATACAATTGATGTAAAATTTATATATATATATATATATATATATATATATTTAGAAAAAAAATCGTAATGGATATTTTTTTGGATAATATCCAATCGTCTGCTGCATTAGAAAAAAAAAATATTTTTTTTGTCTATTTAGTTGTTATGCACGTGACGATAAATTTATTTAAAGTACCAGAAAAAGAAATCACGTGATCAGCATTTAATAAATTAAATTCTAAAAATTAATATTTAAAAATTCACCAAAAATCAGAAAATCGAGGTAAAGGTTCGAAAAAGATTTCATTTTAAAGAAATTTTTACGATCTTTCTTGTGATATAAATTTTATAACCCTCGGATTATTATTTTAAATGCAAACTTTAATGTTACAGAAACAACTTAAAAATTTAATTTTAAAAAAATCTAAGAAGAATTTTTCAAAAATCTTTCTTCCCCTTATTTCAAAATTTCAGCCCCTTAAGTCCAGCGGTTTGGTCTGTGCGTTGTATGTCAGTGAGTCAGTTACGGAACTGTTTTATATATATAGATTAGTGAATCAAATTTTATGAGCGCTAAGAAAGTGCACGTATCTTATCAGCGTATCAAGTTCTATATGTTTTGATGCAGTGTGATCTTAATCCATTAGGAGTTCATCTTTTACCGAAACTTCAAAGAAATAATGAGTGATACTGCAGTGCGGACGCTTCCTGTAACATGATAAGGAATACAACGTGGATAGTATTCATGCATGGTAAACAGCCATCAAGATAGGAATGGTTAACTATAAAGCCTGGGATCTTTGTTTCGCATCATAATTCATGGTAGGTAGTACTGATAAGAGATACGTACCGTTTGGCATCCGTGTATTCTTCCCATTTGTAATGAAAACTTGGCCATTAAGGGGATGCAAGACACAAAATTGTTCGAATTTTCGAAAAAGTTTATTGCATTAAAAATTTTTGTGTTCTTTTGCGCTTAAAATGACGTTTAAATAATGTTTCTATCATAATTAGAACAAGAGAAATTATTATTTTTTTTTCAACATTCTAATAGTAGCCAATAGTTATTTAAACCTATAAGTGCGTTTCTCTCCATGATGGGTTTTTTCCGCAATTCTCGTCTTTAAATTGTTATAAGTCAAGAACCGTTAAAGATAAATGATTGAAACTTGTAACATGTCTTTTTCAACTATTTTACTTTAATTTTGATTCAGCAAATTTGAAAAAAAATATTTACTTTGGAAAATATGATTTTTTAAAAATAAGATACATACTTTTTTTCGTAATTTTTAATCTAAAAATTTTAATTTTTTTAAAAATTACTATTTTAAAAAATGGTGAATCAAATTAAAATTCATATATTTCTGTTTAATTAAATGAAAAAATTTTGAAATTCGACCAATAATATTTCGAGTTATAACGATTTTAAATAACTCCACTTTTATTAAAAATTTTAAATTTGAAAATTTTTTTTGGTGTGATTTTGTTTACAAATTATATGGTTAACCATCAGAAAAAAATTCAAAATTTTAACTCAATAAATAAAATTTTTTTCAAAATGTGTCCTGGACCCCCTTAATAAAGCAGAAAAACACTATTTTTAAAGTCCTCACTAAATTGCTTTATATTGTAAACTGCTCTATGGTTCAAAAGAAAAATATTGGAGAATGCATCTACTTTCGTCATCTAAAATAGAACAATATATATACTGTTCTTTCATTTTTTAATAAATTCTCTTAAAAACATGGTTTCTGTATAAATTAAACTCATACTTTTGAGTTTTATTATTCAAAACAAATTATTCCTCTCAGAAATGATTAAAGCCCACGGCAGAGAATGGCATGACAATAATTTTTCTTCAGTCGGGAATTTTCGAAGACTTTATTTAGATTGCTTAATGAAATGAATAAGTAGTAAAAATTTAGAGAGAACAATTGAATATAACTGATGTGTAGTCTTAACTTATTCACTGTTATAATACATCAACCATTGGGTGAAAAATATGTATTGTTAATATTACGTATGATCTACGAGTATATCTGTCACTTTAGCTCTATCAAGATATGTCTGAAACAAAGCATCCTTTATACAGAGGCTGTTTACACATTTTTTAGACGATGTATATTGTATTCACAAAACTAAATTACATAAAATTCTTGTGTTTTAAATGTTCTATTTGACATCCCTCATTCTGAACTATCTTTCGACACCGCAATTTCCAGGATAATAATGCTTTTTGAAGTGTCAGAAGAGGTATTCTATCCCATTCCTCCTGAACAGCTTTCCAGAGTCCTGTAAGGGTATTGGGACGACGTTTGGATAATGCAGATTTTAAAAGTCCGAAAGCACAAAAATCCATAGGTGATGCATCGGGAGATTTAGTAGGGATATCAGTGAAGGGTATGGCCTTGATACCAATTTTTTGTTCCATTTCTTTTAGGAAATTTACAGTGGATTCTGATGTGTGACTGCTAGCTTTGTCCTGATGGAGTCTCACAGATTGATGGCACTTTGGGTAAAGCGATGGTATTTCATTCAGAAAAAGTGGCGATAAAATATGTTCCTAATAGCATTTGGAGTTAATCTTGACATTTTTTTCCACTCTCTTTATTTTTAACTTGCTATTATAAGAAAAACCAGCAACAATCATGAATCCCTTAGAGAAATTTTCTTTCGATTCTTTGAACCATGTACTTAAATTTTTTTCTCCCCTTTTGTGATAATAAATGGCTCTTTTTTTGTTGCAATCATTTAAATACACCCATGATTCATCTATTGTGACAATTGTTTTCCATTTTTCTTTGGATAAGTGTTTCTCATATAAAATTCTGCAGCGTGTCCTGCGTTCAGCGATATGATTTGGAAGAAGACGACGCACATTGCGTTTTTTCGCTTTCTTAAGATTTAAATCAACGTTTATCATTTTGTTTACAGTGGACACTGAGCATTTTAATGATTTTGCAACTGTCCTTTGACTAGGGGAATTTTCTTTTAACATTAAACAACGTACCTTTGCAATAGTCGAAGATGTCCGTTTTTTCCTTGGATACTTGTTTGGAATTTTTGTCCCACTTGAGGCTCCAATTTGACGTTTCTTTTCCTTTCTTGTTGACGATATTACCTATCGACGCTTTAGATATCACAAAACCATGACTCTCACATCGTTTTTGGATAACGGAGTGTGCATATTTATCTTCGGAAAGAGCATAAATGTAGCCTTCGTACCACTGGTTTGTTAAAAACGCCATTTTGAATAAAAACAAAACTTTCAAGCCGCAGACGATAATTTTGACTTTTAAAAATATAGTACAATTGCAATTATTTCTTTTTCAGCAAACGAATTTTTATTACCGCTTACCAAAATCGTCTAAAAAATGTGCGAACAGCCTCTGTATTGTTAAGCTGATCGGACTGTACATTCTCGACGAATACACCATAAAGTGGTGTAAACCTGCTTCCTGTTTCAAAACAAATAAAATTATAAAAGGATGCCACATTGGTGTAGAATTTTTCTTAAATGAACTAATCGTGCTATAGAATCATTAGGCATAATCGTTCAGTATACCCTTGTATTAATTAAACTTTGCGTCGTAAAGTTCTAAAGTTCCATAATTCGCTGATGATTCTAATATATGAGAGAGAGAGAGAAAGGATTAGTTTTCTAGAATCAATAAGCTTTGCCTTCATTTGTAGCAGAAATATGCCGCTTTTCATATTATCACATTTATCCCCTGGGGAGACCAGAGGACTTCCTTCTGTAAACAGCGATATATTGCTGATTTAGCGAAAGAGGGAAAACTGCAAGAATATTCGAAACACTTCATGTTTAAATATTGCGTTAAAAGCCTGGAAATTGCCTTTGATCCTGAAATCAAAACACAAAGTATAATTTTTTTTTAATATGTCGGTTTTCTTTACGTGATTCGAAAGATTTGTGGTTAAAGAAAGATGTTAACGATGCTTTATATCTATATATAACTAGCTGAAAACCCGCACTAGTACATTCAAATTAAATACAACGGTCAATGTATGCAATTAATGCTAATATATATATATATATATATATATATTTATTTATTTATAATAAATACGACGATCAATATATACAATTGATGTACAAAAAAATATATATATTTATAAAAAATTCGTAAGGGATATTTTTATAGACAAAATAATGTCCAATCGTCTGCCGCATTAGCAAGAAAAAAAAATATTTTTTTGTCTATTTAGTTGATATGCACGTGACGACAAATTTATTTAAAGTACCAGAAAAAGAAATCACGTGATCGGCATTTAATAAATTAAATTCTAAAAATGAATCTTTAAAAATTCACCAAAAATCAGAAAATGGAGGCAAAGATTCGAAAAAGATCTCATTTTGAAGGAATTTTTAGGATCTTTCTCGTGGTATATATTTTATAACGCTCAATTTATTAATTTAAATGCAAACTTAAAGGTTACAACAACAGCTTAAAAATTTAATTTACAAAAATCTAAGAAGAATTTTTGAAAAATCTTTCTTAGTGCACTCCTACACTATAAGAAGAATCCCCATGTAAAATGGGGAAACTTCCTAAAGGGAAACTTCTTATCCCTTTAGGTCCAGCGGTTTGGTCTGTGCGTTGTATGTCAGTCAGTCAGTCAGTGAATGAGTCAGGTACGGAACTGTTTTATATATAGAGATTATGTATTAAATATCTGGTGTTTCTTATATGGAAGTTTTAATAGTTTTTTTTCTTCTAATATTTAATATTTTTTATTCTAATCCCTTATATAACTGACAATGATTTCTTCTTATTACTGTTCATATATGATTATGTTTCATCTTTCCTCCAATTTTGCTTTTTAGCAATAACTCATTACATTACTTTTAAGTTTGTTTAAATTTTAAAGTTAAACTTTCTCTTACTTTGAGGAGTTTCATTCAATATCTAATGACGCTGAGAAGGAATTTTTAAGGTTATTGTTCTTACCTTTCCTTAATATTTTAATGCTTTTATGTTGTTCTGTTTTCCTGGGTTTGATAGGATTGTATAAAATCTCTTCAGAAAAGGCACACAAAATAAAATTTATTATTCTGTAAATTCTTCAGGCGCATGCACGAATTCAAACAGAAAAAACGTAACAACTGTCTTCTATACAGCAGAAAACTCTAAAAACGCAAGTTTGGATAACAGAGTCTTCAATACAATATACGCCTACCGCGCTTTTAATACATTCAGTTCTCAGCAGAAAAGAACACACTGAGTTCCAATGCCAATGTCAGGTATATTTATAGACTTCCAAATCGCCCTTTATCGGTCAGTCAGCTTGATATCACTAGACCTTTCTAGAACGGTCTAGACGGCAAGTTGGCGACCATTTGGCTCCATTTCACCAAATTTAGCGGTATATCACCAAATTTGGCAACCAAAATAAGTCACCCAATCCATCGCCAATTTGGCGATAACTCTCATATTTGGCAAGATTACCATAGACTCGTAAAATTCGTAACAATACTGAATTCAGTTACGCAACTGAGAATATTTAAAGCTATCTTTCATTTGTACCGTTTTATCCAAGTATTTTAACCTTATTCATTACCTAAAATTTAGCTTTTAAGGTTACATTTGATTTGTATTTTTTTCGTTCGATTTGGAGGATTTTGTTCGGATGCTAGCTAATCCTAATAAGAAATTTCAAAGTATCAATTATCTTAACATTAATTAAATTTTAAGCTTACTTGGAATGTGCAATTCGATATTTAAAATGCTGTAGTGTATTTTACAAACCAAAATCTCATGAAAGTTTGTTTTTATTCACTTCAGTGTTCGGTATGCACGAGAACCGTTCTTTTTTTACATCAACTAATTTGTATTCATTTAACGAGTATGTTAGTAATTCTTAAAAGCCTCTCTTAAGTGTGATAAAAAATTGAAACATTCGGTTGCTATGTCTATTGCGAAAGAAAAGTAATGTTGTAAAATGCATAAATATTTCAAACGTTTCTGTTAAAAATGTCAAGGGATGTAGGCTCTGATCAGTTATTTTTATAAGAAGTGAGTTATACAATCGTATAGTTCTTCATCTATATTAGCATCGAATACATTATGGATTTCGTATTAACTACATCATTGTGTTGACTACATCTAGGTTGTATAACCAAGGTTTACTATTAGGTAATTACTATAATCTCATACTGAACTACTTCGAAAGTCATCTTAGGCTTCAAAGTAACGAATCCAATTCAACGAAACTTTTAATAGGACTTTGTTCGAAAATGTTAAAACATTTAAAAGGAGCAAAAGTTTACAAAATTGCTCTTACAAAATATAACTGCGAAATGTTCATCAGACATTTTTCAAATACCTTACTAGCGATAAAACATTTCCAATAATTTTCGTTTTTATGAGCATGTTGATTTTCGTTTTATTTTCTATCTCTAATTCCTGACGGCTAATTCGCTAGTCTTTGAATCCAGAATCTGCGGGTCGGATTTCGCGATGCACATGAGTATTTGCAGCCATTCAGAATCAGCGGTGGCTCTCGAATAGTTTTATAAAGTTCATTCAACTAATCAGACTATGGTTCCATGATGTAGCCAACACATATATATGTTTTTGCACTCATTTTTTCAATTCCTACTATTAGTTCACACTCTCCCTATATATATATATCTTGTTCAAATTTTAAATCGTGAATAAAATACTTTTTATTCATCCACTCAAGTTCAAATACATTTTTTTAAACTTGTAGTGGATGACACTTGATGTTAATACAGTTTTTTCAAATATTAATTCATTAATTAAATTTAATTAATCGATTTTAGTTTTAAACCTAGAGCGTCTCTTGCTCTTGAATAGTAATTTCCCTCTTGTTACTGTATAAACGGTAGCACTGCGGTAACGCGGGCTCCTCCCGTCCCGTAGGTTGCGGGATCGATTCCCCAACCTGACAAACTTTTTCTCTCTCTTTCCACCCTCCTCCTAATCTCGCACAGTAGGCAAGGTTCTGGCAGGCAATTCTTTTTTTTCAATTCCTACTATTAGTTCACACTCAAATTTTTCTTTGTTGACCTATGTAGGAATTGACTTTAAAAAATTTTGTTTTTATATTACTTGCTTTTTCTTTTAAAGCATTTTCAGAGATTGTGAAAGCAGAATTCCCGGGCTCAGCTTTTGCATACTTCGGCTTTATAACATATGTGCCTCAAATCCCAAATGCATCATTAAATGTTGTGAAAATGGCCCCCCACTTGGTGTAGTCGTTAGCTTTCGGAGCTGCCCCAAAATTCCGAATAAATCTTGGTCGTTTCCGTGTCGTCCAGGGCCCGATTATGAATGCTGGGGGCCCCTGGGCAGATGCTATTTGGGGCCCCCCCCCTTACGAACTTTTATAAAAATAAGAACTATCCATGGGCTATACATACTATTAGAAGTACTAGGTGCATACACCAAGGGGGTTTTGGGGCCCCTAGCAACAGGGCGCCCTGGGCAAAGTCCCGATTTGCCCATGCGATAAAAAGGCCCTGGTGTCGTCCCACTCATAGGGAGCAATGCTGGTGCCCCTATAAGGTGCTCCCATAATAAAGTAGCCAGTAACATTGCGGTGAATAACAAATGTGAATGTCTAACGACAAATGCTTCTGCGTTAGAGAAATTAAAATGTTTCGGAAATATACTGAAATCTGGGTTTATTCGAGAAGAATGCCGAAAATTATTTAGAAACCTTTATAAAAATAATGCAAGATCTGATACCATTGATAAAAAAAAGTCCCCTTCGTATAAATGGATGGCCCTTATTAAAAGACAATGAGATAATTAATTTTTTGGGAGGAATTTAATTCCTTAACAACTTAAATCAGCAATAAAACATTAATATCAGCATCTAACAGTAATTAAATAGTAATTAAATGCGCTATTTTTCATTTTTATCCGTAGAGTCATTAGTATGCCACGCGTTTTTATATTTTTTTCCCCTTTGATGTGAACATTTGTTTTGAACTTTGCAAATTCCTAGATATTCAGAATTAAAGAACGTACAAAATTCTTTTCCCCCATATTATTTCAAGAACTTTCTAAACTAAAGAAAAGTAAATATCCTTGATTAGTCCTTAATGATTCTTTTTTATGTTTAACACCGAATCTTTTGCGTAGCTACAATGTGATCTTCAGAAACTTAATTATTGTAGTTAGTAAGCTTCCTTCCATTCACTCATCAATTAAACTTTGAATCATTAACTTTGGATTCATTGAAATTGTAAATAAAATATTTCACCTCTTTCAGTAAAGGGTTTAAATAATCATGATTAATTGTAGGAATGTTATAAAAACTGATGCCAACTTTTGAAGGAATGGTGGTTTGTTTGTTTTTTCGTAACCGGAATTCCTTTCTTTTGACGTAAAATGTAAAGTGGTTCCGTAGTTTTTTTAGTGACATCCATTTAAAAGGCTAAAATTAAAATTAATGTTTTATGACACCTCTCATGAACGTGTTATGTCCTTCAAGTGCTTGAACAGATGTTCTTACTCGGAAAAAAATCTTGAGTAAGTTTTTTATTAACTAAGTCTGAAGACATTACGCCTCTCTTCTTCAGTAAACAGTTTGAAACCTATTATTTTTTAAGAATACTGTTGATAATAATGGAAGCTAATAAGTCTTGAATAGTAATTGACTAAGTCTGAAGTCTTGAATAGTAATTGACTAAGTCTTGAATAGTAATACTAAGTCTGAAGACATTACGTCCCGCTTTTTCAGTAAACAATTTGAAACCTATTATTTTTTAAGAATACTGTTGATAATAATGGAAGCTAATAAGTCTTGAATAGTAATTGACTAAGTCTGAAATCTTGAATAGTAATTTTCTAAGTCTTGAATAGTAATACTAAGTCTGAAGACATTACGTCCCGCTTCTTCAGTAAACAATTTTAAACCTATTATTTTTTAAGAATACTGTTGATAATAATGGAAGCTAATAAGTCTTGAATAGTAATTGACTAAGTCTGAAGTCTTGAATAGTAATTGACTAAGTCTTGAATAGTAATACTAAGTCTGAAGACATTACGTCCCGCTTCTTCAGTAAACAATTTGAAACCTATTATTTTTTAAGAATACTGTTGATAATAATGGAAGCTAATAAGTCTTGAATAGTAATTGACTAAGTCTGAAGTCTTGAATAGTAATTGACTAAGTCTGAAGTCTTGAATAGTAATTTACTAAGTCTTGAATAGTAATACTAAGTCTGAAGACATTACGTCCCGCTTCTTCAGTAAACAATTTGAAACCTACTATTTTTTAAGAATACTGTTGATAATAATGGAAGCTAATAAGCCTTGAATAGTAATTGACTAAGTCTGAAATCTTGAATAGTAATTGACTAAGTCTTGAATAGTAATACTAAGTCTGAAGACATTACGTCCCGCTTCTTCAGTAAACAATTTTAAACCTATTATTTTATAAGAATACTGTTGATAATAATGGAAGCTAATAAGTCTTGAATAGTAATTGATAATAACTGATGTTACTGATGATATTCATACCTTAATCGCGCAGTGAATTCATCTCACATCTAATAATTCTAAAAAGTTTTGGAAAATTATACACTATGTTATCAGTAAAAAAAAAAACATTAATAACGTTTAGGAGACATGCAACAAAATTTCATTGATGACACTTTATATTTTACAGTTCTATTTTAGATCTAACTTTAATCCGCACTCAATTTACAAATCAAAAATGAAACAAGAAAAATTTTAACTTGTCTTAAAGATTTTGCGACTCGTTTATCATTTTCCGCCAAATTATTCATACAAATCGTATCTACCATTTTTTCGATTACCTCATATAAGCTTCTCTTCACTTGATCCACTTTAGGTCCGATTTTAGGAAACTTTGTTGTTTCAGAGGTTATAATCTTACTCACAATCTTCGGTTTCAAATTTCCTTGAATACTCTTTTAAAAATACATTTATCAAAACATTTTTTTAAATGCATTTATCAAAATAAGGAAAGCATTAAATTGGAGATTTCATGCTAATGGAACTGGAAATCGAAAGGAAACTTCTTATAAATATGAATTATGCATGACCACAAATACAAGCATTCGGACAGAATTAAACGGCTTACGGTATTCTAGTTAACTAAATATGTGTATGTTATAAGTTGGTTGTAATGAACTCTCCTGAAAATTGCTTCCAGATTTGAATTAGAAGAATTGGCAACCGTTTAAGAAAAATTTATCTCTCTCCCTGAGGAAATTAAGAATTTTTTTTTTTTTTTTTTTTACAGAGAAGGAAACTTTCTTCATCTATTATGCCGCAGCAAACTTAGACACTACGCAGTAATAAAGCGACACGTAAAGTTATCAACGTTTTAATTTATTTAGTAAAACAGCAATGCTAAATCAGCCATTAAATACATTTCCCGTTGTATACTCACAGTTTGAGTGTATATTTTAATATCGATTGATTCGTAAAGCATTGCAGCGAGATTTGTTAATTATATGGCGTTGTAAGCCATCCTTAGATGTTTTATAACGAAAGTCATAAATTTATTAACATACAGCTTTCGACGACATATTTCCTGAGCTATGTATAAACAACATTTTCAGGGATTCCATGTGGGAAATGAACTTTATACCGTGTTCTTTTAACAGTAAAAGCTACCGTTTTCCATTTTAGTTTTGTAGCCTTGTTCAAAATGTATGAATGCTAAGGTTTAAAGTTTTTTGCAGTGTATATTTTAGGAAGCGTGCTAAGGGCTATTCTGGTTAAAACATTACATTATGGTTTATTATATGTGTTTTTCTTATCTGTGGGTCTAAACGTAGATACACCAGTAAAAAGTACTTTTGATATCTCCGTAGTTATTATGACATCAAAGCGCCAAAAATTGCAGTTTTAAAAATACTCCACTAGTATCGTCATTTGAGAGCTGCTTGATGCGACGTTAATAAATGCATCAGTACCTCCAAGTATATCGGACACAAAAACTTATTAAGCTTTATGAGCGAGTTTTTATTTCCCACAGCCTATAGGACAATTAGCACCAGCAAAAATTAATAAACCCACTAAAATATCTCCATCGAAGATTGAAAAAGTACTATTTTTAACAACCCATCATCCGACAGATTGTCTCAAAGTTTTCTAAATGCAGTATTCAAATCCTCTGATGATCCTCTGAAGCAGTTCCCCGTCAAATGCGGTTGCAAATACGCTAGCGCAGCTGGCGTATTTGCAACCGCATTTGATGGAGAATGGCCTGCCACTTGAATGAGTTCTCTAGAGGTATATTTAGTGACTCTAAGGCTGCTTTACAATCTGTGGGGTCAACTTCGAACTATCTGTACTCTGTTGTCCTTGAAAGTTGGAGGCTGTTGCAAAGCTTATCTGCTAGTAAGAGGGTCATTGTTTTACAGTGGATCCCTGGTCACTGTGGTGTTCATGGCAATGAAATCGCTGACTCTCTGGTCCTAAAAGGTGCTTTGATCTTGTAGACATCTCCTTCCAGTGTCCCTTACAGTACTGTAAAGCGTATAGTAAAAAATAAGGTGAGAGAGGAGTTTAAAAGAGTCTCGCAGTTAGAACTTCTCAAAAGCGTTGGAGAGAAAAATTATTTGGTGTCTCTAAATGGCCCAGACATAAAATGGTGGCCGAGTTTAGACTTGCCACTGTCTATGACTGTGTCCTGGAACATTTACACCGCTTCAACATTGTTTCTAGTCATTTCTGCAGACTCTATGACTTGGGACGGGTCATGAACTGTGAACATTTGTTTCATCGCCCTGTACTAACTAAACGTTCTCTTGTGGACCGTTACTGGGAGGCCAGGGGACTTCTGGATTCGTAGACTATTTGCTGCAGCTTTTTTCTCTTTTTTTCTGTCTGTTTCTTGTGTTGTGCTTTTTTTTTCTGGCTGTAGTTGTCTTTTAATCTGTGCCATTGGAAATTTTAATCCATCCTCTGATGATTAGAGTTTTTCCTGTTGGATTGGTATGGAACAAACACTTTAAGCCGCTTTAATATTTCGGGATAATTTACCTATTTTTAAATAAAATTTGAAAAATAGCAAGAACTTTTTTAGAAATTACTTTTTAGATTATTGTACTTGACTTCAGATTGATACTGCAGATAGATTCTCATCGTTCCACTGTAAGGAGAGAGAGAGAAACTCATGGAAAGTGGTCAGTTTTGAAGATGTCGGTTTGTTTCTATTGACGAGCATTATTTTGAAGGAATCACGGTCTTCATCCCAGGACGAAAACTACTGTTCCCACTAAAAGATGCAGCGACGGATATTCCGAAACCCTGTATACGGTTCTTCCGAGGTGTCACGTAGGTGATGTGAGGAATCATTGATTCTCACAATTTATAGTAAAACCCTCTCAATCAATTCACGTCTCAACAGGAGACAACCGTAGAATCCAGAGGCAATACAGCGGACACCCGAACGCCAGAAGCAATCGTCCCAGACAATGCACGCTTGGAGGCGAGGCGACAGTAGGTCTGAGTTTTTGGACATAAAGTTCAAAAGACATTAGTTTCGGTCAACCCCTTGATCGATGATGATCGGGGAAGATTAAGTGACCTAAAGCAAGCAGCTGATGTGCTGACGAAGGACTCTTAAGCACCAATCGAACTTCTGAAAAGTGATGTCACTTAAAGGCGCCAATAAAAGCTTTTAAATATCGAGCGATCGCAGCGCTAGAGCTACTAGTTGTGTCGCTACGAACTAAAAAAAAGATCAGTCAGCATCCAGACCTGCATCTAGAGGTCGCTACTCCGACATTGAAGTCGTAGCTTACGATTCTTTTTAAGTCCTCAAGGAGGCGAAGTTTTTCGACACCTTGTCGATCGAAAATTTAAGTCCTCGTGCAAAGCAAAAGCTTCCTCGACTCCCTGTCAACTCGTTCCTGTTCTCGAACTTGTTTCCTGCACGTTTTAGAGTGTGTGCTCTACAATGTTGTACATAATATTTCATCGAATTCATCGCACTGTAAATAAATCATTTCATTTAATATTACTTGATTGTATCGTCGTCTTTATACGCTACCATTGGGCGAATGCCTTACAATGCCATCGTAGCTCCATGTTTTACATTCATGAATACCATGCCCCGTCTATAATGTCAGCTGGTCAATGATGTTCGTCAAACTTAAGTTATGCCACGAATGTAAAAGACCTAAGAATACGAACCCCTGTGGGCATGTGGAGGGATACATTAGGGAGATGAACTGCCTCCGATCGGCTAACACCATAGACCACTGCAGAGCTGAAAATCATGGTGGAACTTATGTGGTATCAATCAGTGGAACTTATTGTCCTCTCAGCTCATGAACAACATCAAAGGAATCGGTAAAATCCATGAGAAAACGGTTATACAGGGTGTGGTTATCTCTGAACTGCCCAGGTTCAGAGGTAACCACACCCTTCATTAAAGTACAAGCATTTACCAAGTCTTTCTCTTTTTAACAGAAAACGAAAATTAAGTTTTTGCAACGATTTTTACAGAATCCATTATTGATATATTAAATTATTTTTGCCCTTTATTTCCTTTTTGCTCTTGCATTACCTTTCTACACTAACGCAATAATTTTCATTCTATTTCGAAATTTGATTTGTGAAATATTCATGAGTATATTGATTTTGCTTAAGAGCCTGTTCACATAGGAGTCCGTTGCGTTGCGTTAAGGAAAAGATGACGTTGAGACGAAAATAAACCAATCATAGGCGTTAAAAATTTCATTGCTAATCGTTTGGAGGCATATGATTGGTTTATTTTCGTCTCAACGTCATCTTTTCCTTAACGCAACGCAACGGACTCCTATGTGAACAGGCCCTTACTTTGAACGCCGCTGTAAAATCCACTAGTAGAAAAAAAAACGTCAGGGTAATTAATGCAATTACAAATTCAGTGTCTCCAATTCTACTAAAATAATTTCTATCTCTATATTAATCTTATAAATTTGGAACAATTCTATAACCTTTTTAAACATAAAGCATAAAAATTTAGCATTAAAGGTCCGTTAATGAAGTGGCAACGCCTAAGGCTTTCATTCGATCGTTGACATATAAATTTTCACTACCCCTTAATATGTCAACTCTCATTAAAAACCATGTTAAGGCTATAACAATTCATTACTTTGACAAGCACAGTCCAATTAAGCTTGGGTTACATTATTGTAATTAAAGTTTAATAGCCCGCTATTCAAAGAACTAGACTTGTATATCTTCATACAAAGATTATTCAAAATTTTGGAAGCTATAGACATATATTCTTAAAATAAAATGTCAATGCACTTTCAAAATTAGAGGGTAAATTTTTAGTTCAACTCATTTATGCCAAATAAACTTCGTCGTTCTGTAATTATATCTGTAAAGTATATTTTCAACTCAAAATAACACAATTTTTCTGCGTCATATAGGGAGAATTACATTCAGAATCGTAATCAATTATTAATTCTCATTAATCCTTCATTGGGAATAGATTCAACAAGTTTAAGGTGTAGAAATATTTTGATATAGTAGTTTATTGGAGTTAAAGTTCGGAATAAGAAATGCTTAGAGTAAAAACACCTAACACGAAACGTATTTAGGCTAATATTTGGCTCATGTATTTTTTTTTCTTAAGACTTTGAAACTTAGAATATGTTAGGTTGCGTATTTTCTCGAATAACTTATAAAATACACCAGTGGAAAGCATTTTTGCATTTTTATTTAGAGCCTGTGTAAAACTGAGTAAGGCACATTATACAGCAGTTTTTGCCTTATAAAAAATAGCGTTTATTTCCCTTTTTCAGTTTTGTCTGATAATTTAAAAAGTTCAGGGGAACCATTAAATTTGCATTGAATTTTTTATTCAAGTTGTTTGTCTTGCCATAGAAATGAATACGTGATGACAAAAGTTGACAGAAAGAGTTAAATATCGGAATGCAAGTGAAGATTGATCTACATTGATATCAACTAGTTATTTAAAAAAAGCTTGCAAGAGGATTTATTATTGTGAGGAGGGCCTTATTATTTAGAAAATAAAATTAATGGTAGGTATCACATCTTTCTAGTTTTTATTTTATTTGCGATGCTCCTGCAATATTGTTATTAAGCCAGTGCTATTTTCAACAATATATAAGAAAAAAGAATCTCTTATCACTTTTAACAGTATTTAAAAAAAACTTGTGTTAGGTGTATTCTAAAAATGAGAATTACTGAAATCGCCAGAATGGTTAAATTGGTTGACCAATGGTCTCGGAATTGAGAAGTCCGTACTTGATTTCCGTATTGACAGACGGTCATTATAGTGCCCATTAATAGAGTAAATACGAATAGGGATTTATTCTGTTGTTGATAAACGAACCTTCTCTCGACCTTAATTCCACAACCTTTATAATATTCATCAGGTATATCGAGTTGAGACGAGTTAAAGAAAGAGTTATAAATTATTTGATTACTTGAAGATTATGGATGAGATAGTTTTATCAACCAGACAACCAGACAATCGTGTTGAAACTGACGATTCTTAGACTAATTCGAAAACATTATGAAACGAACATTGTTCCTCTATAAAGTCATTTAAGGGATAGGATACATAGCGAAAGGTTTTAGCATCCTATAATTGCAATTTATGTCCCAATTCACACGAATTCCATGTGATTATGAATTTAGAAATTTCTTGATTCGTGAATATTTTACAAGTGCTTTCGCTAGAGTTTGAATGAAACGAACAATGCCTTTTGTTTGACACAAAACAAATTATCCTTAAATCCTACAAGATATGCAGAAAATCTCATCAAAACTTTCTTTCACAAAATGGCATTTTGTTATTTTTTTTTAAATAAAAACTTCAATTTTCATTAGAAAGAACAATTTGTTTATTTCTAAACAAAAAAAAATTGCAAAATAAAATTTACTACTTCGGTTGGAGACCTGAAAAAGCCATTAAAGAAATATGTCTCCCTCAGAAAAACTTCAAAAAACATCATCAAGAATTTTAATCTCGATCTTCCACTCCTAGTCACAATTAATCACCTTTTTTTTTATAAATTTCAGTCGCACAAATAACATTCGTGGAGTTCTCTTCTTTTCATTCAACGTCAATTTTGAGAAAAAAAAATTAATCTCCTTAATGTTTCTCAATGTGAAATGGTATAATTTAAAGATCATGAATTATGAATGAGAAAATGGGCAAAATAGAAGTTAAAATCTTATAGAGATTAGGTAGAGATAAATTTTATTTGTCTCAACCCAAAAAAAAAAAAAAAGAAACCGGAAATTCTATTGTAGAGGTACTTTTGAAATCAATGATCATCGTTGCTTTTTTTTCTAAGGGTCTGTACGACATTTTAACCTTGTTTTGGAAACATTTAGAGTTAAAAAAGAGGTTGCCGGGGAAATGATTGTAACACCTGGGTCCGTCCCATTAATTATACATGAAAATCGTTTTTTTTTAATTCAAAATGTTTTAAACTTTCACTTTATCAGTTTTACTTCAATATTGTTAATTATCACTCAAGCAAAATATTAAAAACTGATACATCAGATGCATAGAAGTATATAATTATAGTGGGACAAACAATTGCATACAATGAAGAAAATTTAAGACTTAATTTTATTATTTGGTTTTAAAAAACTAGAATTAAAAAGCATCAAATTTCACACTTAAAATATTATAAATAGTTATTACACTTTAATAGCTATATCTTTAATTTATTTAAAATATATTTAAATAATAATATATTTAAATTAAAATATTATTAATAAAATTTATTAATATTTATTAATAATATTAATAATTTAAAATATTTATATTTAAAATATTTGTATTATATTCAATTTTATTATAAGTTAATTTAAAAATCTATTAAAATTATTAATAAAATAATATAACATTTATTATATATTAAATAATATAATAATATATTTTAATATATTTAAAAAACTAGAATTAAAAAGCATCAAATTTCCCACTTAAAATATTATAAACTGTTATTATACTTTAATAGCTATATCTTTAATTTAGGCATTTTTTAAAAGGGAAGTCCAGTAATAATCCCCAAGCATTTCTTTTTGATAACCATGATTTGGACGACCCTTTTATAATCCCTTTATGTGTAGACACAAATTTCTTTACATGAATATAAAATGAAACATAATTACAGTGTAATGGATGTAAAAATATAATTTAACCACTCAAAGTTAGGAATTTTCTTTAGAAATCATTTTATAAAATAAAATGGATCCCCAATACCCTATTTTATGAAGGGCCTTAATTTTATCTTTATTAAACACAAGCTTAAAAATTAAACTTTGAGAAAGCAAAAAAAAAAAAATATTACATACTTTTGGAAACACACTAGTAGTAAGCGAAGCGTATATAGTTCAGCAGTAGTAAAATGTATTATTCATACAAACATTTTAAGCTCTGAAGCTCTGAAGAACATGCGGAGAGGTCTTACATGCATAAGTTGGTGAGGGTAGCATAAATTTTATCCGAGTGAAAATGGAAAGCTTTTAAAGGAAGCATTTTATGTTCTATCACAAAATTATGGAAATTCAGTGATGTAGCCGAGAAAGCGTTTTACCAAATGTGCCGTAATTTTATTCTAATGCAATAGACTCGTGGGATACTGTTTAACATAAAGTATATATATATATATTTCTAAGCGGAGGAACTGTTTGTCAAACCTTCGCCTATACTAAGCAGAAGTTTTACTGTCCATTTTATTATGGTGGCATCATGTAGGCGGACAGCATTACCCCCTATGAAGGGACGACACAAACGGAGGAATTTTTTCGTATCGCAAAGCTGGGATTCGATCCGAGCACCCTCAGCACCGAAAACCAGCGAGCTGTACCACAGGGCCACCACAAGCATATAAAAAACAATTCCATATATAAAAAACAGTTCTATATATAAAAAACAGTTCCATAACTGACTGACTGATGGACTGACTGACATACAAGGCACAGACCAAACCGCTGGACCTAAAGGTCTGAAATTTTACATGGCGATTCTTCTTATAGTGTAGGGGTGCACTAAGAAAGATTTTTGAAAAATTCTGTTAGATTTTTTAAATTAAATATCTAAGCTGTTTTAGTAACTTTTTTTAAGTTTGCATTTAAAATAATAATCTGAGGGTTATAAAATTTATATCATGAGAAGGATCATAAAAATTCCTTTAAAATGAGATCTTTTTCGAATCTTTACCTCCATTTTCTGGTTTTTGGTGAATTTTTAAAGATTAATTTTAGAATTCAATTTATTAAATGCTGATTACGGGATTTCTTTTTCTGGTACTTTAAATAAATTTATCGTCACGTGCATAACAACTAAGTAGACAAAAAAAATATTTTTTTTCTTGCTAATACGGCAGACGATTGGACATTATCCAAAAAAATATTAAAATACAATAAAAGATATTATGTTCCTCAAACTGTACTATATTAACTGCACTATATTCTTTAGAATGTCCTATTTCATTTAAATTGAATATTTTCCTCTACATTATTTTGTCTATAAAAATATCTCTTACGATTTTTTATATAAATATATTTTTTGGTTTTTTTTACATCCATTGTATACATTGATCGTCATATTTATTATAAATATAGATATATATTTATTTTTGGGGGTATTAATTGCATACATTGACCGATGCATTTAATTTGAATGTACTCCGTAGCGAAGTGCGGGATTTCAGCTAGTATATATATATATATATATATATATATATATATATATATATATATATATATATATATATATATATATATATATATATAAATATATATACAGTGGAATCTCGATCGATCGTTTTTCAAGGGACCGACTGAATTGAACGATAAATGCGGGAAAACGATAAATCCGGGAACATAACAATACGGTCGTCGGGACTGGGTGAAATAAACGACACATGCGGGGAAAACGATGATTCGGAAAACGATCGATCGAGATTCCACTGTATATATATATATATATATATACAAAGTTATATAGACAAAGTTGCGTGTTTATATAGAAGAATTAAGTTGCCGATTTCAAAAAAAGATTTTTGTTCCAAAACCATTTAATATTAAGTTTACGAAATACGCTCAGGGAAATAGTGTATAACACATAAAACTGGGAAATTGTAATTTTCAAAAGGCATTGAAGCATTTATTTAACCTAATTTAGAGACTCTGTAGGTCCCTATATCAAGGAAAAATGATATTGCATTCCTGGGTCGGACTGGAAGTCAGTCATGAAAACTGGTTTTGAGGTGAAAAATGTGAGGTTCCATTCTGGCTCCTGTAAGACGTTCGATATTGTGTCACTAGGGAAAAAACAATAAAGATCAGTTAGCCAGCAAAAAAATAAATATTCATGGAGAAACAAAATAACAGATCGACGTAAATATATCTCTAGGTTATGTTTTACGCCAATGTTACTCTGGGTCACTGACAAAAAACCTCAACATCTTGGTCTTTGACCGTAAAATAAAGGTAGAGTAACAATGTTAAGAATGGCTATAATGTTGAAAAACGACGGAATCAATCTGTGACGATGAAATATAATGGTGGTGAGGAATAGACACCTTCTGTAACGTAGTTTAAATTTGTGAGGAATGGAGGAGTCTTAAGTCTTAAGGAGGAGTCTTAAGGAACCAAAGTCTTAATGGAAGCTGAAAGACTTAATGAAGAAAATGGACCAGTCTATTTCGAAGAAACGATATTGAAGCGGGATCAGTCTATCTAATAGAATAATGGAAGCGATTAACGGCACGAGTCTCTAATGAGAGATGACGAAGAGGATATCAATCAGTCTAGTAGAATCTTGAAGAATTGAAGACTATCTGGAGGAGTTGGTGACCAACAAGAGTACAGGAAAGTAGAAAGATGGTCAGCAGTGTAGATGTCTGAACGAACCACCGGAAGCTAACATCATATCGGCCGAATCAGACAGAATCGTATAGAATTTGCGTTGACCGACAATAGCCGCAGGAATATGACTGTTAAATCATCTAGACGTGCGTACGGGCAATTACTTGGGAGATTAAAATAAGTTACAAGTCTCAGGTTACGATTTCATCAAATTGCTGGCACGGTCAAGTGCCGGGACTGCTTCTAAGCCAAAAGGTCCTCTTCCGTTCTCTGCATACATTGTTGCGGTGTTTTTTTGGTGTGAAATTCAGCTATAGCTTAACTTACAAATAAAAGAAAAATCACTGGCCTAAATGACGCAACTAAAAGGGTGGATGAAATAGAATAGAAATTAATAGCTGACATTCTTATCGTAAAACGTTCTTAACAGATAAAGGGTAGATAAACATGCATGGACAGCATGATGTTCCAAGATCATACTGGCTTGCCATAACGCTTATTACATCCACTTTATTTTTATCGTTCTTCCTGAGTGTATGAGCGGGAATGCAGTATTTTAGTCCTCTATCTGAGAAGTGCGATAACTGACTCACCTGCCAAAGAAATATCATTTCGTGCAACTTTTTAACGGAGAAGCAAAAGAATTGCTTTTTTGTAGAGAAGCAAAGTACTGCGAATATTCTGCAGAGGCACTGGAAATAAACGTCAAAATACGAATGTAAGGGTAACAGGAAAATAATTACAAGATAAAAAGAACTTTTTATATACCACATTTTAAAATTTTCTGTTGAATCGTATAAAATTGACAATTCTATGTATTAATAAATACTTTTTTAAAAAATTTTTAATGAATTATCTCATCAACTTGAAATAAAATGAAGTTAATTGGAAACTAACTTGCGTTTAACTTTTCGTTCCCGTCCCGGTCGATAGATGGCTGCACCAGTCTACAAAACAAAATTAACTGAGAATGAATTTAATTCTGCTTAAATATAGCTAAAAATAATAAAAGAATGCATTATCATCGTGTTCTGGCCCATTCTAAAAGTTTCAAATGTCCAGCTAGTCGGGAAGTTCGTTAAAAATCGATTGCAAGATTTGTACGGGAGAAACACACAAACACACAAACAAACAAGCAAGCGAGTTAATAAAAACATGGTAAAAAAAGTATGAAATCAGCAGGATAAGGGCCAAAATATGCGAAAATTAGTATTGAATATAGAAAAAAAATTGTAATATGTACAGTAACAGTCTTTTCCAGCGGAAAAAAAACTACCAACTCAACACTAGTGAAATCCAAAGTCCCACAGGCGACACTAAATTTTTGCCAGCTTTGCGCCTTTATTTATGCATTTGGGAAAGCTGTTCGAAAAGAGTAAAAATAAAAATGCAGAAAAGTTAGATAAAGAAAGAATAAGAATAAAGAAAAAACATTGAAATTGCAATTCCTGAAAGCATAGAAAGTTGAAACTTTTTCTTCTAAATGCTGCACTAGCATTCAGATTCTAAACTCGTACAACCCGCATATTACGTATGTACCAAGAAATGACGTTTATAAGTAAAAGAACCCGCAAGAGTACGTGTACCCATATTTGGTTTTTAAATGCATAAATATGGGTTGCGGGGTAAGTACGTGTACCCACATTTGGTTTTTAAATGCATAAATATGGGTTGCGGGGTAAAGAGGGAACGGAAAATGTCAGAACCTCATTCTGAAGGAAGATCTTAAACTCCTGAAATAGAGTAACTTGACTCCTGAAGAAGTTTAAGTGGAGTTGGTATCCTTGCTTTTGACTTAATGAGCCTGGAGTATAGAGGGAAAAGGAGGGGAAAAAATGTAATTATGTTTATAAATATGATACACTTAATTAACATAAAATAAAGGAAAATGTTTAGCTGGTGATTCAGGCGTTGTTTTCTCAAACTTTTTCACAAAATACCGAGAAATTTGAGGTGATATACTCAAATGCATTTTTTTTGTGTGTGTTCCTGAAAACTTAAAATATAATTAATCCTTTTGTTTGAGTATAATAATTGTATAGATAGTTAGAGAGATATAACGTGGATGTATTTTTATAACATTAGATCGCAGTAGAGGCATTTTCTAGCAGGTACCACATTAAATATCGCATCAAACACTAGGTAACAGCTTTTATTAATATATTCCTTACATTTCTTACAGGCCGTAAATGTGTGATATAAATGAAATACACCTTTTTTGAACGATGCCAGAATACTACTCGCTTTCAAAACGTTTGTTTTGAATCAAAACTTTAAATACTGTATTGTAAATTTGTTCAGTGACGTGGCATGGTAGATGTGACGGTGATTATATAATTGGTTGGGGTATTATACAATAAATTATAATATAATAATTTTGATTTTGGATAAATTGATTGGTCAAGGATGTGGTTAGTACATTGCCTTCATTGTGACTCCAAATGATGGAAACAACTCTGGTTTTCACTGACAAATTAATTTATTGAATATTAAACGCATATATGTATGCACTCATAATCCAATAATCATCACACTTTAAATAGATTTTGCACATTCAATTAAATACTACTTATTCTCTCAATGCATATACTTAACACACTTAAAAATTCTCATCATTCTACTACATGGCGCGCACTATCGTCCTATCTATACTTAATCAATATTTAGCGTTACTTCAACATCTATCAAGGTCTGCGTTATCATTAATTACTTAGGACAAGGTAGCATGGCTTACGATAAATTGGGAAATAACAGACATTTCCTCCGTTTGATGATACGTCGTGCACTGTTCCACATCATACGTCTGGCAGTAGTATCGTGGTCTTTGACTTCTCAATGGTGGAATCGCAGGGCTTAAGTTGATCGCTGGGGCCTCATCTCGGTTGACGCTCAATTCTTTTCATCGGTCTCTTCTACTTTAAATGGCACTTTCATCTCTCATCTCCGAACTTTCATCATCTTTAACATCTCCGGGATGGGACCGCAGGGCTTAAGTTGATTGCTGGGGCCTCGTTTCCGGTTGACGCTTCACTCATTTCCTCAATATATGTAAAATCAGACTCATTTCAACAGACGTCCTTCGCTACTCGAACTCTCTGACCAACTTCGCTTATATTCGTTTCATGTAACAACACCAGCCTCATTATATGTCTATCAACGGTCAAATCGTTTCTAAGTCTCTATATCAACAGACTCCTTCTCTTCTCATTCCATCTCTATCAACCGTCAAATCATTTCAGTCTGTCTGTGCAGCCTCTTTCTCTCCTCTTTTACTCAATATTTCTTCTCTTACTTAATTTTTTGTTCCGCCGACTCTGAAATCTCATTGGTGTCTCCAGTCCCCTTTTTACAACACCCTCACGCCATCATTCGCTTGGGTTTTTGACCCCTTCCTTCTCTCTCCCGTGAAAATCAAGGGGTGAGTTTTCTCCTTCTATTTCTCGTGTCCGTGAAATTGCCGGGCTGGAGTGTCCAAAAGTAACGCACCAAAAAGATTAAAACAATACATTTCATGTATCCTGAAAAAATTTTATTTCTTATTTTGCATACCAGATGGCAGCACTAGACTATTTATAATGTAAATGGGGATGGTTTATTTCAAACTAGATATGACAGATCAAGAAATAAATGGAATCCTCCGAAAAAAATAGGCACTTTTATTACCGTTTTATTGAAAATTATGCGATCGTTAAGGGGTTAATTAAGACTTCTTTGGTGACCATTCTTGGTTAAGGGGCGTATCTATCTTCCTGACCCCTTATTTCAATGTTCCCACGGATGGGTATCCTCCTCTTCTTATGAGGTCCACTTTTATAACCTCAATAAATTTTGCCTCCTTGACTTGCAACACTTTTATATCTCCTTTTATCTTCTCTGCCTTTTACGTTCTAAGCCCCCTTTCCAGCGATTCGTTTATCGCCTAAAATTGCTCTTCACTATTTTTTACCATCATATCTTCCAATTAACTTGACTTCTATACCTATTTCTTTGTGTGCTTTCACGATGTCGCGAAACTCTGCGACAGTAGATTAATTTTTAATGGTTCGAGATGTCATTATCGTTTGATTCTTTGTCCCGAACGTAGTTTACTTTCAAAGCGTGCAAAAACACGACAGAGGTAGAAGTGATCATTACGATATGTTTTGCCTCAAATTAAGACACCAACCAATTCAGGTCAATTATGTTTCTTCTCTATCTATGACCTCGTCTGCTTGAAATTTATAGTTTTATCGTTGGGGAGACTTTACTTAATTTCATTTTTACCATGTTTTTATTAACTTGCTTTCTTATTTGTTTGTTTGTGTGTTTGTCAAGTACAAATCTTGCAATCGATTTTTAACTAACTTCCCGACTAGATAGACATTTGAAACTTTTAGGATAGCTCAGAACACGATGACAATGCATTTTTTTAATACTTTTAGCCATCTTTAAGCAGAATTAAATTAATTTTCAGTTATTTTCAGTTAATTTTGTTTTGTAGACTGGTACATCCATCTATTGGCCGGAAGGGGAACGAAAAGTTATTTGCAAGTTAACTTCCAATTAACTTCATTTTCTTTCAAGTTGATGGGATAATTCATCAAAAAAATGTTTAAAAAGTATTTATTAATACATAGAATTGTCAAGTTTATATGATTCAACAGAAAATTTAAAGCATGGTATATAAAAAGTGATTTTTATCTTGTAATTATTTTAATTTAGAAAGCAGAAAATAATGGCATGTTGAGAAGTCTAGCTATTACGTTAGATGCCGAGTGACGCAATATTGTTTTCCGGCTACGGCCGTCCGCACACGGAGCAACTCAAAATAACTGATAACTGACTCAAATCACAAACCAGTCCGTGATGAGTCATAACCT
Source organism: Dolomedes plantarius (assembly GCA_907164885.2). Classification (NCBI taxonomy): domain Eukaryota; kingdom Metazoa; phylum Arthropoda; class Arachnida; order Araneae; family Dolomedidae; genus Dolomedes; species Dolomedes plantarius. The sequence continues at coordinate 222,226,718 of OU015492.1, read as the reverse complement.
ATGTAATTGAATGGAGCCACGCACACGGCGCAACTCGTTACAAACCCGTCCGACGTGGTCGTGGCTCCATTCAATTACATAGGTTACGACTCATCACGGACTGGTTTGTGATTGGAGTCAGTTATCAGTTTCTTTTGAGTTGCTCCGTGTGCATACTGCCTTAGATTGCGAGTTCTATCATGGTCTTGCGATAGCAAGGCATGGTCGTGTAACACGTGTTAGCTTCTGAGCCCTTCGTTGACTTAAGTCTAACAACTCTCTGCCTCAAATACTCTATTACACCCATGTATTGTTTATTAATAAAAGTTTCCCTTTATGACCGAAGGACTAATAATTTTCCGGCCCGTTAACTTTTTGGAATAATTGACGATTGTTGTTCTTTGAATTATAAAATAAATATTGTCTTAACTCATGACTTCTTCGACTCTTAATTTTTGCCTGCGATTTCCTTGGTAAACTCAGACAGATTAAGAATTTTACTTAAATATCCCCTCTAGTTTGTAGGGACAATTGTTACCAATATATTATCCATTATTTTCACCAATCTATTGGTAACTTTTGCAGCGATCCCCGCTTTTTCTTCTCTTAGCTTAAGATACAAATCGAAGGAATGATTTTCTATTATTTAAATGAATAACATTACCGGAAATTTCCAAATCCTTAAGTAGTCTACGCCCGTTTTCGATTCAAATAGAAACAAAATTTTGACTAACTTTCCACACTTAATCACTGTTTCACAGACAGTGTTGATGGTAACTGTCTTCGATCAGACATTGAATAGTCATTAATATCATCCTCTCCGTTCCAACCACATTATAACTGTCATTATTTGACGGTCAATCATTACGGATAAGTTTGAGCATCAATTCAAGTATTTCCGTGAAGGTGTATTAGGTATTAAATAAAACTGTTTTAATCGTTTGCCATGAGAGGCGAAAAATAAAATGTTGTACATACATTGTTTCATTATGTTTTCCTGAAGATAAGTCAATTACCGTTGTCATTTTCTCTAGCATAATCATATGATTTTAGTTGCATTTTAACAGTGCAAATATGTAGTCTGGATTTAAAAATCATCCTTTAGATGTCTCATGGCGCTTCTAATTTTGAAAGAGTCAAAATTTCATCTACTCGTACACATGTGGTATTAAATTATTTAATCACCATACATACAGAGGCTGTTCGCACATTTTTTAGACGATTTTGGTAAGCGGTAATAAAAATTCGTTTGCTGCAAAAGAAATAATTGCAATTGTACTATGTTTTTAAAAGTCAAAATTATCGTCTGCGGCTTGAAAGTTTTGTTTTTATTCAAAATGGCGTTTTTAACAAAGCAGTGGTTCGAAGGCTACATTTATGCTCTTTCCGAAGAGAAATATGCATACTCCGTTATCCAAAAACGATGTGAGAGTCATGGTTTTGTGATATCTAAAGCGTCGATAGGTAATATCGTCAACAAGAAAGGAAAAAAAAACGTCAAATTGGAGCCTCAAGTGGGACAAAAATTCCAAACAAGTATCCAAGGAAAAAACGGACATCTTCGACTATTGCAAAGGTACGTTGTTTAATGTTAAAAGAAAACCCCCCTAGTCAAAGGACAGTTGCAAAATCATTGAAATACTCGGCGTCCACTGTAAACAAAATGATAAACGTTGATTTAAATCTTAAGAAAGCGAAAAAACACAATGTGCATCGTCTTCTTCCAAATCATATCGCTGAACGCAGGACACGCTGCAGAATTCTATATGAGAAACACTTATCCAAAGAAAAATGGAAAACAATTGTCACAATAGATGAATCATGGGTGTATTTAAATGGAGTGTAGTATTACACTCGGAAATACATTTGAGTGCAACTGTATGTAAAAAAATAATGACTCAGTAGCTAAAAAAGGCAAAATGCTGAAATAGGATAATCTGTTCCTCTAAAAAAATTCAAAATATTGAAGTGGGATAGTTTGTTTCTAACGTCAAATTAAAAGATTTTGAATTATTTAATTTTAAAAGATTTTCCATTATTTAATATACTCGAATTATTCAATATTAAGTAACTAACTGAGTCAACCCTAAAATTCTCTTTCTTTTTGTTTTCTTATTTTCATTATAATGTCAATGAAATTAAAACAATTGGACAAGCTTAATTTCTTTAGAGACCTGAAACAGATTTTTTTGGCAAAAAATTTTTCATACTTTAATTGCCAAAAATGAAAGCCTCTCAGGTTAATTTTCGTGTGTATCGTGAACAAAGAAAAACACATTTTGACAAAGATCAACATACTTTTCGTGCTTAGTATGTAAAAGTTTCAAAATTTTACTTCCAAGAAAACCCGTTCAAAAGCCGTTTCTAACTTATTCCCTGTGTGTTCTTGAATTGCTTTTCTTATAACGTACCGATAAGATATATATATTTTGTGTACGTTGAAAAGCTCTTTCTAGAAGATTTAAACGTCACTGAATTTCACAAGTGGCAGTCTAAAACTATCATTGGAATTTTCGAGTGATTTTTCTTCCAATAGAGTGTTTATTCCGCTGAAATTTTCCTACTTTCTCAAAATATATTACTTTCTATTCCCTTTTCTATATTATAGTACAGATATTTAATAACACTAGTTGGTACCCGTCAAAACATGACAGACAGATAGTAAATAAATGTACAAATACACAAATTATACTCAACACATCATTGCCAAAAGTTGAAAATCATAATAATGCGCAGAAACAAATTAATGTGTTTAAGCGGCTTCGGGCTTAGCGAGTATCTAAAGCCAGATTTAAAAATGTCACTGAGCGTTACAATAAAAAATTGCAGAAAGCAATTTTTTATTGTAAATTATCGCTTATTAAACAGCGCGAAATAAACAATTTCCATCGGGTTTAATCTTATATTTCACAAACATAATTATCACAAAAATAAAAATGGCAGAGAGAGATCTAGAGAGTCTCCTCGGAATAAACGTGTTTATCATTAAAACATGACACTGAGCATGCGCAGAAACAGTGAGTTTGTAAGGTATACATAAGATTCGATTCACAAGAATCGAACTTTTGAGTGAATGAATTAAAGAAAATGCTTGAGATATGCTAATTTCGGCATACGCGCTTGGTATAAATACCAAGCAGTTTGATTAATACAGAGGTTGAAGAAGGTTTTGTTAAGGCTGATAGATAAGCGAGTTAAGGGAGCTACGAGGTAAGCAGTTCCAGGTGTTAGCCGGCTCTAGTGCTTACGGGGCCCAAAGTTTACGTGGCAGTACTGCTGGTTTGACTCTCTGCTGGTTTGTGAGTATTTGCAAAGTGTATTTCTATTGAATGTTAATATATATTCCGTACAAGTAGTACGTATGCTTATTGCTGTAAAAGCAAATTCTATATGTGCAACGAATTCAATAAACATTGTTTCATGTATAAACTGTGTTTGTATCAAATTCATTTAGAGTGCCACTTCAAATTATATACACCCAAGTCTGGGTAGAAGTGAGCTTATTCTCTATAAGTTTCTAAAGCCAGATTTAAACATGCCACCGAGCATGCGCAGAAATCAATTATTTTATCGTAAATTATCGCTAGTTAATAGAAATTAAGGTTACGAAAACCAAATTTGAGAAATCTACACAATACAATCTTTCGTTTAAGACCAAAATTAAGTAAATTGATGCAGTAGTTTTCTCTCACGGACTGCCCAAAGAAACAGCTTAGCAACTTAAATATATAGATGAGAATTTTACAAATTTTTAACAGAATGCATTTATGCTGTTATTCCTTACTTCCACAATGTATATGCTCGCATGATAGACTCATTTTCACAAAAAGTATTACTTTTGAAAAGTGAAGCGACAACTTCGGGATTATAATACTAGTTGTTTAAAACCCTTTAATTTTTTCTATCCTCTAAAGACTTTTTTTTATCATTATCCATTAAACTTCGTCTTCCATAACAGACTTTTTTTCCCTTGCACTTATAAAACATAGAAATATATGCTTTTCTTAAATTTCTTGGGTAAGACGAGAAACAAACAATACACCGTTAATATTTGTTATAAAAACTGACACTTTCCGCGAGAAATAAACGAAACGAACATTTCTTTCTGGGTGGCCTGCTAAGAGTCACGTGGGAAAGAATAAGAAGCGGAAATAGAGATAAAATTGCGTCAAGAAACAAGAAATGTCGTTGGGAGTTTCGAATAAAATTCAAAATATAAAGTAGAATTTCCGATCTATTCGGAAGAGCCTGTATTTCGCAGATGAGTGATATTTTATGCTCTGCTTGTATTGTTTACTCGTATTTATTTGAATTCGTTCCAAAGATAACAACAACAACAACAAAAAAAAACTGTTATTGAACAAATAGCAATGCATATTTGCTTCTTTGTTAAAACATTTTACTTGTGAATGAGATGTGAGCTTTTTCTATGTTGTTATTCTTGATGTAAAAAAATACTGATAATTGTATGGTTGAATCTCGACTGTAGAGTTGTCTAATTTTGGTAAATCGGAAGAAGCTGGGGCGATTGGCGACTTTTTGGCGATTTTTTTTAAAGTCGCCAAATTTGCGTTTCTGAGTCCGCGTTTTTTTTTCCCCGGTCATATTTTGTTGTTTTGCTGTTTTTAAAAGTTTATTAGGGTTAATTCCCAATACGCGGTGCTATCTCCAATTTGGCGGAAAGTTGGCGCCAAAATCCCGTTCGGAGACCTGTTAGGCTTAAACTGCGAAATGGAAACAAATGTGGCGACTAAGAAAGAACAAAAAATTGAAATACAAACTTACTTCTGGCTTTATGAAACTCGTAGGCGCACACGGGATCTTCGCTTCGCTCAGATACCCTTGCTTCACTCCGCTACGCTCCGTTACGCATCCGCCCAAAAATATTACAGAAAATCCTCAGCCGCTGGCTTCGCTACGTACCGCTGGCTGTAGTACAGTAAAAAAGCTTCCGCTGGCTGTAGAGGTCAGTAGAACAAAGCTTATGCCAGGAAAAATCAAATAATCCGATCCGAATGTAAGAAACCATGGACTAGTGCGTAAATAAATAAGTAAATAATCGCCAAGTTGGCGGCAGCCCCAACTTCTTCCGATTAACCCTAATGGTAAGCATGTTTACCTGCAATAATTATACAGATTCACCGAACATGATTAGGTGAACATGAAAGGTCGTCACACGGTCACATGGAACATGAAAGGTCGTAGCATTGGGTTGTCACATGATAGGAATGAACAAGATTATCATTCATTTTCTGTATCAAAGAACTGCTTGCACAAGGAATGTGTTAAACTTGAATTTTTTCGAATTTTGCAGTCTGCTGTTGTTAAGTTTTATTTTAAGTATTGAAGGTGCGAAAGCATTTTTTTTCTTAGCGGTTTCAGATCTTATGGCGGAGACAGATTTTAAATATGGCGAAAAATGTTATAAATTAGACTAATTTAAACCCCCAGATAGATTGGTAATTCTGTCATAGCCATAACGTTCCTCAAGGCTTAGTTTTTCTGCACTACAGTGCACTGTACTGGACGGAAATGCACAGCTGGGTTCTCCGCCATGTAAATATGCTACTTTTATCGCCTCGTGAGCTGTATCTTTACACTGCATCTCTTGCCCACATACATTTCCGTGATCCACACACAGAGAGTATATATGGACTGGCATTTTGAGTTTAATTGTGTTAGACGATATTGTCGGCAGCGAAATTTCAGCTATATAAAACCTGCTGTGTGCGACGGGGAGATTTAATCAGGATAGTATTTATTTATTTAATTATTAATGTAAAGAATCAAAGATATCAATATATTCCGTATAATCACGATCAAGCCCTTTTCGTGTAGTGTTAGTACATCGATTAATTCGTTGTGACATTCACACTATCTGAGTTTAAATAGAAAATTGATTTATTGAACATTAAACACATAGATATACAATTATTATATTTCAGCATAACTTACTTCATGAAAATTAACTACATAATACATCAATATATCAATTGTACCATCTATCGTTTTCTACTATGCATATTATTTGTATAATTATCAACATTCCATTATTAAAATTATCATTTTATATTCATACAACTCTTCGTTCATTAAATTGTCGTAATCAAACCTATCAGTAAGTAACTTAATATTGTTCACTCTTCATAAGTATGACAACACAACTCATATAATCAATTTATCATTAATCTCATATCACCTATCCTCAGTACGCGGTACAATGTGCACTACATCTCATACGCGAGAATTAACCTGCACGAATTATTCATTTCTAAATTGGGTGAAGCGAGCATTTGCCAGATAGATTGGATAACAAAAGACGTACCTCCCTTTTGAAGTATGCTCTGGAATAAGTTGACATAGTTGCATGGGATTCACTCTTCTCATCTTTGCATCGGTTCGAGATGAAGGATCTCTGCCTGCGGTGCAGTTTGATCGAGGATGACAGGTTGCATGACTTGCTTCTCATCTATTCCGCCTCAGTACTCTTCGCTTCTTATATTCGACGAAGTGCTGGACTCGGCTTTGTTTCTCAACATCATCTTTGCATTGGCGACGGCTCCGGCTAAGCTGTATCAGTCGGCAGGACTGATTGCATAGTCATAACGGTTTCTGTCGTACACAATCTACTTCATCACTTCTTGTCGTCGTTTAACCCTTTGAGAGTGCAAACGGCTATATCTAGTCTTTTTTTTTCATTTTCATTCATTGTATTCCAGTTAAATGAGCAGATGGCTAGTGATGCCATCTGTTATCAGTTTAAAGAAGTAAAACCATTTTGCAACCATTAATTGGAAAAAATTTCAAGATTCTTTAGGTTAAAAAAAAATCCGGGAAAAAATTTGCACCATACAAACGGTAAAGGTTGTTGCCTCTGAAAGGGTTAAAATATAATTTCCGTCATCACCACGTAGAGTTCCGCTGGTTACCTTTCTGTTCTACTACTGGCCGATCGGCGGAACTTACATCTGCATTCAACTAATTAATTCTCCGACTAAAATGTCACACGAAAATATGTCTCTAGTCTCTAACCTTGTCTCTAGTCTCTAACGTTGTCTCTAGTCATCGGAGCGGTCTCATCCTTAATATGCCTCTTTCTTCTTCTTCTTCCATTAATATTTTCTTGCTTCCAGTCCTGATCCACCTCCATAAACCTTCCATTAGTTATTCTTTTTTCATCTTATTTCGAAGCCCTTTTTTCTTATTGGTTCGTTGTTTGTAACTTCTATCCGTTCTTGACCATTCCTCGATTCGTAGGCGTATCTATATATCCCTTTCAAACTTCTCTCCCACGCTGATCTCCCTGTACGTGGGGTCATTTTTTGCTACTATAAATTCTACTTCAATTATTCTGTTCTGCTCACTGTAGCCCTTTTTTATTGCTCTTTTCACAATTCTGTCTCTCTGCATCTCGCGCCCCCTAATTTTCTTCATATCAACTGAAACCATCTCCAATTATTTTCCTCTCTTCGACTGTCTACAATCTTACGTCGTCCATTTCGGTTATTTTCGTACAATGGGCGGGACCACACCGCGACTCTGTGCCGCAGTATAGCATATCTAGTAACAGGTGAAAAGTTACTAAGGCATGAAGAGTTGGTATTTGAAGTCTTTGTACGTTCTGAGAATATACAGGACAAACAGTATGCTGAACTCGGAGTATCATTAGCTTTTACAAGGATTCAGAAACAGCTGAATGCACATATATAAAACTAGCTGAAAACCCGCGCTTCGCTACGGAGTACATTCAAATTAAATACAAGGGTCAATGCATGCAATTAATGCCAGAAAAAATAAATATATATTTATAATAAACGCGACGATCAATGTATACAATTGATGTAAAAAAAAAATATATATATATATACAGGTATATATATATATATATTTATAAAAAAATCGAAAGGGAAATTTATTTTTTTGGATAATATCCAATTGTTGCTGCATTAGAAAGAAAAAGAATATTTTTTTTTGTCTATTTAGTTGTTATGTACGTGACCATAAACTTATTTAAAGTACCCGAAAATGAAATCACGTGATCAGCATTTAATAAATTAAATTCTAACCACGAATCTTTAAAAATTCACCAAAAATCAGAAAATTGAGGTAAAGGTTCGAAAAAGATTTTATTTTAAAGGAATTTTTATGATATTTCTCGTGATATAAATTTTATAACCCTCAAATTATTATTTTAAACGGAAACTTAAAAAAAGTTACAAAAACAGCTTAAAAATTTAATTTAAAAAAATCTAAGAAGAATTTTTCAAAAATCTTTCTTACTGCACCCCTACACCATAAGAAGAATCGCCATGCAAAATTTCAGCCCTCTAGGTCCAGCTGTTTGGTCTGTGCGTTGTATGTCAGTGAGTCAGTTACGGAACTGTTTTATATGTATAGATTATCCTGTAAAAGGTATTGCAATCTGTGATAAAGCATCCCAAAGCCTTTAAAATGCAGTTCACCTCAATAAACCAATCTCTTTATCCTTCAATGATATTAAATACCTAGCTTTATCTTGCTATTTGAATTCAGCTTCTTTTTTCCCAAGGAGCTTAGTCATCAGTACCCCTTCTCAAGTAAGATGTAATTATATTTTTTTCTTCTAAAAATGAAAATTATCATCATTTATCTTTTGGTAAAAATTCAATTATGGATAGTTAAGCTTGGTATGATGAGAAAAATTGCTTAAATCTTTTACAAATTTTAGGAATAAAAAAAATTTCGCTCATGTTCGAATAATAGCGCTTCAATCAACTTCATATTATTAAGTCTTCCTTTGTTATGTTATCTGATATTAATTTTAAAAAACAACCTTAGTAGATTTTCTACTGAATACAGCTATCACCCACTTTCTTTAAGTTTGCTTTTCCCCACTACATTTTTTCCCACGAAAAACCTACATTAATACACCCTAATTTTTTTCCCCTAACACAATGGAATCGAAAAAAATTGGTTAAAATGTACGGACCTCTGTGGAAACAAATGTATTAGAAGTGAAGATAAAAAATCGTATATGCCTAAACTAAAACTCGGTAAAAATAGAAGTAGATTAAAATTGAAAGACAGTAATAAAACTTCTAATAACATGTCCAAAAATATATTAAAAATAATCAACATAAAAAAATTACAGTTTGGTGTTACCTTTTAGAAGTTTAAGAAATCCTTTAAAACATAAACATAATATACTAGAAGGTAACCCGTCATTTTGACGTCATAATACTAATAATGACGTCATAATGGAAAAAAGTATATGAAAGTTAAAAAATATCCCGAATTATCGAACAATATTGCATTTAATCCACACCTTGTAAAAGCAAACCCTTTCATTATTTTTTATTTATTTAATTTTTCATGCGATTGGAGTAGTAGATTGCCATCCAGTTTTTTACAGCTCACTACGCGATATGAATACTTGAGCTACTTGATTCATTCACATTCAAGTTTGTTTCTTTCAGAATTCATCGCAAAAGTAAACAGATTTTTAAAAACTGTTAAATATACAGCTAAAAGCCTCCAATTTTTTTAGTTCTGAATGTTTTATAGAAAAATAGGCTGAACGAACGTGATTTGATGGAGAAGATATTAGTTTTTAGGTAAGAAAAAATTCTGATTCACATCTGAAATTGAAATTAAGCCTAACAGGCCGTTTGTTTACTGAGAGCTTCAACTCAAAGATGAGTACAGCTCGGATGTGTTATACAGAGACAAGAGGTATTATATATATAATGAATAGAGTATTAAGCGGTTTAACTTTTCACTCTTTTAAAAATAATTTATTATAACTATGATGTATGTTACTGTGGAATATAACTTATTCTTAACACTAAAAGAGTAATGGGAAATTTAACAATGTATCAAATTAATTATTTTAAACACCATTTATATCCATCACTTCTGAACTCTGGTCGTTTCGATCAATGGGATTATGAATGTTTACACCGTTAAAGATTTTAATGAACTCGTCAGTCAATATTGAGTTAACAGATATTCGTTTCCATAGCATTCAATCTACAAATAAACTGTTAATCCACTTATAACTCTTTCACCCTAGATTGCTTGAGCCAGTAAATATTGATCACTTGTATATGTCTAATTCTCGTTTAATCTTCTTCCATTTACACACTTAAAGATATAAGGCGTTGAGATATTTTTTCTTAGTTTTGATACCCAGAACCTTTTGATATGTTTCCAAAACAAGCAACAAAACTTTTTAAATAAATATTGTTAAACAAAACGAGCGAATTTTATTAACTCGATAAAAGTTTTGTGAATGGAAGAAAGTTGGACGGATATGATTAAAATTATAAACATCTTTTACAGCTCGTAAATATTGATGTGTTTTTATTTATCCCTTTCAAAATTTTAAAATAAAAATTATTTTCTGTTGTCTGAGAATTCAGTATTTTCCAAGGCAAAAACAGAAAGTCAACATCCGTTAATCTATTCATTGTTTGCAAAGTTAATAGAAATTTGAGAAAATGAGGTTGAAAAGAAAGATTCAGATATCAACAGGAATAAATATACTTCATATAAATGTTCAATTTTATTAAAAGAAATATTTAGCATGTCCTTATTAAAGAAAAAAAATTATGGATTAAACGTCTTTTGAGTTTGTACATCTTTGAACTATACTTTTGCAATCAAGGCATTAAAATCTTCTTATAGATTAAATGGTCCTGAAGCACTTAATATTTCTTTTAATTAATTTTAAGAATAATTAAGTTTCGGGCTCAAGAAATTCAATTAAACACTTCAAAAATTTTTTTTAATCGTTTTGTTTGATTGTATTCAGACTTTTTAGAGTATTTGGCTCTTTGTTTTAGGAAACTAATTGAATTATCAAAGTTCGGAGCTAAAAGAGGAAAAGGAATCAATTCACAGCGTTTTGCACGAACAAAAAACATAGTTCTGTTATTTTGTTTTTATTTACTGTGATGAGCCATTTTTTTAAATCATTTTCTATTTTATGGATATTTATCTTTTCTGTACAGTTTCCCAAATCCTCTTTCGGAGTAGTTTGTGAAAAAAGGAATTGCTTTTACGAACAAATCATTAGATAACTATAAAATGCACACAGTGTGTCAGAGATTAAATGTAAATATAAAATAATTTAAGATATTCTTGATTGTAGATTTTAGTTACGAAATCATAAAACTAGTTAAAATATGTAACAATTTCAACAAAAATAATTTTTTTACGAAAGCATTGACTACTTTTGTCTTAAAAAAAATAGTGACTTTTCAAATATATCCACACTACCTGAACCCGCTCTTCGCTACAGAGTACATTCAAATTAAATACAACGGTCAATGTATGCCAAAAAGAATAAATATATATGTTTATAATAAATGCTACGATCAATGCATACAATTGATGTAAAATATATATATCTATACTAATATATAAAGAGAGAGCAGATTTTGTACGTGGAGGGTAATCTCCGGAACCACTGCACCTATTTGAAAAATTCTTTCACTGTTTGAAAGGTACATTATTCCAGATGGACATAGGCTATATATTATGTATATCTGATCCGTAGAAATAAAGTTAGGGGGGATACTCTAGATTTGTGTGCACGGCCGCCATCTTGGATTTTTCCGCCAGGGTTTGGCGCATTTCGCATGGCGATAATTATTGCGTTCTGGTAAAAATAACCCAATGTCAAATTCTCTAATTTTAAGATCAAACAGTTATTTCTGATGTGATCTTTTAATTACAGTATAATAATTTTAGGTCAGATCTTGGCCTTGACCTGGAAATCTGAGTCAAATTGACTATACTCAAAAGAGTAAATTATTTTTAAAACTAAGAGTCTTTTTGTTGAAAATTTTTGAATCCATTATCAGTTTTTCGTTAACTTATTAAATTTAAGTTGCTTTTAATTTTGTTTATCGATTGTCAATTAGTATACTATAATGATACACCATTTCATTTATTTGAAGTAAAAATTATCTGCCATCATTTTTTCGTAAAATGTAAAATACAGTATACATTTTAAATACAATATATTTTAAAATATTTTATAATTCCAAGTTGTAGTGGATTACAAATAAATTTAAATAACTGAAGTTCAACTTCTCTCTCCCCAGGAACCTAAGTTAAAAAGTTAGTTAAGGTTAAGTTATTGGTTTAGGAAAAGGGTTTTTTTTCTTATTTCCAACACAGCACCATAAATGGTCAAATAATCCTTGTCCCGATTTTATTGTATGCACCAAATATTTGGTTAAGGTCAAATTTGAAGTAAAATTTCATTACCACAATGCCCTAACCAAAAAAAAAAAAAAAAAAAAAAAGAGGATCTGTTTACTCACCATAAATTTATGGGTTCATAATTATTTTACATTTTTCAAAGCTGAATTTTACATAATTTTTAAATTGCAAGTTATTTAGGTGGTACGAAAATGCTGTATTTTTTTTCTAATTAACAATATATTTGCATAATATTTTGGTGATTCATTGCTATTAGTCAAAGAGTTAGGGCAAAATGAATAGATGGCATTGAAATTTTATCTGTAAGTAAAATTCACTTGACCAAATTTTTCATATGGATCATAATTTGAAAAGGTAGTTTTTAATTAAAAATGACAAAAAAAATCTCAGTCCAACGATTAAATGATTTTTCAAAAATATTTCTAAGTTTCACAATTTAAAAAGGTCGTTTTTATTAAAAAAGCTAAAAGAAAAACCCAAAATTTCCAATATTTGAGAATGATTTTTTCAGAAAAAAGTGGTTTTTATCAAAAACCAAAAAATAAATCTAAGTCCAAAGTTTAAATGATTTTTCAAAAACTTTTCTAAGTTTCATAATTTAAACAGGTGGTTTTTATTAAAAAAGCTAAAAAAAAGTCCAGCGTTTTGAAAACACCGCTTAAAACACATTGGCGAGAATTTTTCCACTCCTCACAACACGGTAAAATCGCCAAGTTGACGCAAAAAAATCCAAGATGGCGGCCGCACAATTATTAAGTAACGTAATATTAATTTGAATATTATTTTAGGTGCTTAAAATAATTAAAAAAACATTCTTTACTTAAAATCCTTTTTTTATTTTTGTATTTTTATTTCATCTCTTACTCTAATTTTGAGATACCAATATGTATCTATAAACGTTTGTCAATTGTAAACGTTTATATTGTAAACGTCCATATTGTAAACGTTTTGTCAATTAAATGTTTCTCCAAGTGACAAACGTTTAATCTATATCTATATATATATACTAGCGGCCCGTCCCGACTTTGTCCGGGTTGAACAAAATATTATACCAATAAATTTCCAGTTGATAGCCAATAAATTGTAAATCTTTTTTTACCTTAATAATAACCTAAATAATACCTTAAATTAATTTTATGTTAGTTAATAATTAAAATAAATTTTTTAAAGAAAAAGGCATGCCGGAGAACGGCTAGGTTCGAACCGCTAGCGTCAGAACAGAAGCCCACCGCGATAGCACCACGATAAGGATCGTTGAAATCTTCGGAACAAAAAGCGGTAGAAGACAGTAGCGGAAACAATGGAGATTGTTATGATTAAGCCCCTAACTTTATTTCTACTGATCAGATATACATAATATATAGCCTATGTCCATCTGGAATACTGTACCTTTCAAACAGTGAAAGAATTTTTCAAATAGGTACAGTGGTTCTGAAGATTACCCTCCACGTACAAAATCGCTCTCTCTTTATATATAAGTATAGATAGCACCACGCTAAGGATCGTTGAAGACTTCGGCACAAAAAGCGGTAGGGGACAGCGGTAACAATGGAGATTGTTAGGATTAAGCCCCTAACTTTATTTCTACTGATCAGATATACATAATATATAGCCTATGTCCATCTGGAATACTGTACCTTTCAAACAGTGAAAGAATTTTTCAAATAGGTACAGTGGTTCTGAAGATTACCCTCCACGTACAAAATCGCTCTCTCTTTATATATAAGTTTAGATAAAACAGTTCCGTAACTGACTCATTCATTCACTGACTGACTGACTGACTGACATACAACGCACAGACCAAACCGCTGGACCTAAAGGGCTGAAATTTTGTATGGCGATTCTTCTAATAGTGTAGGGGTGCATTAAGAAAGATTTTTCAAAAATTCTTCTTAGATTTTTTTAAATTAAATTTTTAAGCTGTTTTTTAAACTTTTTTTACGTTTGCATTTAAAATAATACATTGAGGGTTATAAAATTTATATCACGAGAAAGATCATAAAAAGTCCTTCAAAATGAAATTTTTTTCGAAATTTTACCTCTATTTCCTGATTTTTCGTGAATTTTTAAAGATTAATTTTTAGAATTTAATTTATTAAATGCTGATCACGTGATTTCTTTTTCTGGTACTTTCAATAAATTTATCGTCACGTGCGTAACAACTAAATAGACAAAAAAAATATTTTTTTCTCTTTCTAATGCAGCAGAAGATTGGATATTATCCCAAAAAAATGTATATCCCTTACGATTTTTTTATAAATATATATATATAGATAGATATATATTTTACATCAATTGTATACATTGATCATCGCATTTATTATAAATATATATATTTATTTTTTGGCATAAATTGCATACGTTGACCGTTGTATTTAATTTGAATGTACTCCGTAGCGAAGCGCGGGTTTTCAGCTAGTATATATATAAAATCGTAAGGGATATTTATTTTTTTGGATAATATCCAATCGTCTGCTGCATTAGAAAGAAAAAAATTTTTCTTTGTCTATTTAGTTGTTATACACGTGGCGATAAATTTATTTAAAGTACCAGAAAAAGAAATCACGTGATCAGCATTTAATAAATTAAATTCTAAAAATTAATCTTTCAAAATTCACCAAAAATCAGGAAATGGAGATAAAGATTCGAAAAAGATATAATTTTAAAGGCATTTTTATGATCTTTCTCGTGATATAAATTTTATAACCCTCAAAGTATTAATTTAAATGCAAACGTAAAAAAAGTTAAAAAAACAGCTTAAAAATTTAATTTAAACAAATCTAAGAAGAATTTTTGAAAATCTTTCTTAGTGCACCCCTACACTATAAGAAGAATCGCCATGCAAAATTTCAGCCCTTTAGGTCCAGCGGTTTGGTCTGTGCGCTGTATGTCAGTGAGTCAGTTACGGAACTGTTTTATATATATAGATTAATCCTTCAGAGGGCGGGCCCGTGTACAAAGGGCAACAGTTTCGTAATTTTGAATAGTTTATTTTGACATGTAAGGTTTGAATGTTCTAAGCAGTTTCTATTTATAGCTACACCCTTTCTAATGCAGGTCTGATTTTTCTGGCCCTTGTATTCCTTTCCATTCATTGTTAGTCGTGATTTAACGGTGGTAAACCGGAGATTATACTTGATTACAATAAGACAAAAGCAGGAGTTGATATAATCGATCAAATGTGCAACTATTGCACTGTATCTCGCGTATCAAGAAGATTGCTTTTTAGGTTTTTGGACATAATAGGAATCCATTCGCAAGTTGTCTTTAAATGCATTAAATCAAGCAGTTTTGAAATAAAACTATATTGCATCTAGCCTGTTTTATTTATCTTTCCATATCTGTTAAAATTTTGTTTCTATCTTGTTTAGAACATAAGTTACAGGCATTTTATTGTTGCTCGGAAACAACTTTTTAAAACCAGAAGTAGCATTCTGCTAACCGGACTTCCTAAAAGTTTTTCGTTCCTCCCGTAAAATTTCATTTTTGGAGTCCCCCCTTTTTAACGTCAACGACTCATTTAGGTTTTGAGTTTTATTTTGTACATTATTATGTTATGAGGTCACTTAACGTAGCAAACATATGCATGCGGCCCGAAAGAAGAAAAAAGGCTGTGTATGGCTAGTGTAAGGGAAAGCAACCTTCATTCAAGACCTCATTTAGGTTTTGAGTTTTATTTTGTACATTATTATGTTATGAGGTCACTTAACGTAGCAAACATATGCATGCGACCCGAAAGAAGAAAAAAGGCTGTGTATGGCTAGTGTAAGGGAAAGCAACCTTCATTCAAGACCTCATTTAGGTTTTGAGTTTTATTTTGTACATTATTATGTTATGAGGTCACTTAACGTAGCAAACATATGCATGCGACCCGAAAGAAGAAAAAAGGCTGTGTATGGCTAGTGTAAGGGAAAGCAACCTTCATTCAAGACCTCATTTTGGTTTTGAGTTTTATTTTGTACATTATTATGTTATGAGGTCACTTAACGTAGCAAACATATGCATGCGACCCGAAAGAAGAAAAAAGGCTGTGTATGGCTAGTGTAAGGGAAAGCAACCTTCATTCAAGACCTCATTTAGGTTTTGAGTTTTATTTTGTACATTATTATGTTATGAGGTCACTTAACGTAGCAAACATATGCATGCGACCCGAAAGAAGAAAAAAGGCTGTGTATGGCTAGTGTAAGGGAAAGCAACCTTCATTCAAGACCTCATTTAGGTTTTGAGTTTTATTTTGTACATTATCATATTATGAGGTCGCTTAACGTAGCAAACATATGCATGCGGCCCGAAAGAAGAAAAAAGGCTGTGTATGGCTAGTATAAGGGAAAGCAACTTTCATTAGTAGTAATTTAGATTTTATTTCCTTTCAAAAGTTTTTTTTCAAATCACTTCTCTACTACTTCTCGTGATTTTCAACATAAAATAAATAACATCAATGACAAAATTTCAATCTAAATCAAATAAATACACCCATGGAAATTTTAGGTCCTCTTAGACCGAAAACAAACCGTATGAACAAAATAGAGATAATAATTTATATCAACGACCAAATCATAAACTGCAAATAGTAATTAAAGGGAGGTGGAATACGGATTTTCCAGTCTAGATACTCACTAAAAATATACTATTAATAGAAGTCCATTAAAAAGATCTCATCAAATCGATTCGCCAGCAACAGATGTGATAAGGAGTAAAAAAAATTAAATAATTTTTAACATGTTTTTATTAACTTGCTTTCTTGTGTGTTTGTGTGTGTGTTTGTCTAGTACAAATATTGCAATCGATTTTTAACTAACTTCCCGACTAGCTAGACATTTGAAACTTTTAGAATAGCTCAAACCACGATGACAATGCATTCTTTTAATACTTTTAGCCACCTTTAGCAGAATTAAATTAATTTTCAGTTACTTTCAGTTAATTTTGTATTGTAGACTGGTGCAGCCATCTATTGGCCGGAAAGGGAACTAGTCAAAGGCAAACAAGTCAAACAAGTCAAATGCAAGTTAACTTCTAATTAACTTCATTTTCTTTCAAGTTGATGGGATAATTCATCAAAAAAATTTTTTTTAAGTATCTATTAATACATAGAATTGTCAAGTTTATATGATTCAACAGAAAATTTAAAAACATGGTATATAAAAAGTCTTTTCATCTTGTAATTATTTTTCATGAGTTCGTAGTGTTTTATCTTTTTGTTTATGTCTAAAGTGTATATCAGTAAAGAGCAAGAAAACTTTAATTCGCACACGAAAGTTCATTCCACGTTAATAATAATGAAGTATTATCTTAAAAACAATTTGTTTTTATCATATCATGTGTAGCAACATGAGACATAAATATCGTAATGTCATTTTATAATACTCGAATTGTCATAATCGGGAAGAAAATGCTGTAGAACCAATAGCTCATGTGCTTGAAAAAAGAGTAAAAGAAAATTGCCTTTCATCGCAACAATAAAGAAAGTGAAAATCAGGTCTGCGATGTGTCACCCAGAATAAACTTCGATTTATATTTACTGCAACAGGAAAAAGCTTATCCGTAGGATTTCTGTACAAAACTAAAACGTGGGACTTTATAAAGAAAAAAGCTAGGAATAAAGCAATGAGGAAAATAGAGAAATCTTAGTATGCCAGAAGCGTGTAAGAATCCAAACCTCATACCAACAGAGAACTGAACCTAAAGGGAATAAATTCACACTGTATTAAATGTATATAGAAATTCTAGTTATTAATCAAATAATGATATTTCAAAGTAACATTTGTGACTGCAACCACAATTATCAATAATTGCAATATTCATTTTATTACAGAAAAATTGATAAAAATTCTTGTGAATGTTGCATGTTAAATTAGTCATTAAAAGTAATAATGAGTCAAAATAAGTTTGAGAGACCGCTGTGTTCTCTTATGTAATACTAGCTGAAAACCCGCACATGTTTAGGACAAAGAATAGTTAGGGATTGTTTAGTCCTAAACAAGTGCGGGACTTGTTTAGGACATTTGACGGAGTACATTCAAATTAAATACAACGGCCAATGTATGCAATTAATACCAAAATATATATATATATATATATATATATATATATATTAAATACAACGATCAATATATACAATTGATGTAGAAAAAAATATATATATTTATAAAAAAATCGTAAGGGATATTTTTATAGACAAAATAATGTCAATCGTTTGCCGCATTAAAAAGGGAAAAAACTTTTTTTTGTCTATTTAGTTGTTATGCCCGTGACGATAAATTTATTTAAAGTACCAGAAAAAGAAATCACGTGATCGGCATTTAATAAATTAAAGACTAAAAATGAATATTTACAAATTCACCAAAAATCAGAAAATAGAGGTAAATTTTCGAAAAAGATTTCATTTTGAAGGAATTTTTATGATCTTTCTCGCGATATAAATTTTATAACCCTCAAATTATTATTTTAAATGCAAACTTAAGAAAAGTTACTAAAACAGCTTAAAAATTTAATTTTAAAAAATCTAAGAAGATTTTTTAAATCTCTCTTAGTGCACCCCTACACCATAAGAAGAATCGCCATGCAAAATTTCAGCCCTTTAGGTCCAGCGGTTTGGTCTGTGCGTTGTATGTCAGTCAGTGAATGAGTCAGTTACGGAACTGTTTTATATATTTAGATGATTAATACATAAGCGAAATAAAAAATCCATTATAAAAATTCAGCATCTTTTATTTCAGTTTCTCCTTTATTTCTTCCTTATGCATATTCGCCCAAATTATAAATTGAGAATTCAATAAATTTAGTCATCAAGTAAATTAACCTCTGAAGCCATTTCATGGGAAAGGAGGGGAAGGAGAATTTGAAATCAATTTATCGATACCATTTAGAAATGTGTTAAATTTGTGTGGTTTTCTGTTGACTACCACATATGAATACACACGTACATATCTATATTCCGTAACTGACTCACTGACTGACATAGAACGCACAGACCAAACCGCTGGACCTAAAGGGCTGACATTTTGCATGGCAATTCTTCTTATAGTGTAGGGGTGCACTAAGAGAGATTTTTGAAAAATTCTTCTAAGATTTTTTTAAATTAAATTGTTAAGCTGTTTTTATAACTTTTTTTAAGTTTGCATTTAAAATAATAATTTGAGGGTTATAAAATTTATATCACGAGAAAGATCATAAACATTCCTTTAAAATGAAATCTTTTTCGAACCTTTACCTGTATTTTCTGATTTTTGGTGAATTTTTAAAGATTAATTTTTAGAATTTAATTTATTGAATGCTGATCACGTGATTTCTTTTTCGGGTACTTTAAATAAATTTATCGTCACGTGCATAACAACTAAATAGACAAAAAAATATTTTTTTTCTTTCTAATGCAGCAGACGATTAGATATTATCTGAAAAAAATACATATCCCTTACGATTTTTTTATAAAATATATTTTTTACATCAATTGTATACATTGATCGTCGCATTTATTATATATATATATATTTATTTATTTTTTGGTATTAATTGCATGCATTGGCCGTTGTATTTAATTTGAATGCACTCCGTAGCGAAGCGCGGGTTTTCAGCTAGTATATACATATTCTGTATGTGAGTGAGAGTGTATAAATGCAACAGATTGAGATAAAATATAACAAATATACTTCTGAAGATATATTAAAAAAATACCGGTTGTACGTTTAACAGTCTAAATTGACACAAATCTGGCAACAAGAGCTAGATCATCATTTCAGTAAAATATAACTATAACCACTATATATGTCAAAAAAATGAAAAGGCATCACGAAATGAAACGATTCAATATCCTTCTCTCGGATTCCATCCCTTGCGATAAAATTAACCTTTAGCTTTGTAAGAACGGCCTTTAAAAATAAAATTTAAGGGGATCTTCAACCTCTTTTTTTTTAAATTTTCAATATTTTACTCTATATACAAAATGAGAATATTTAATATTTTTTTTACTTCAGTGAAGACACTTAGAATTCAAAAATAAGCATTTTGGGGACAGAATAAGGCCTGTTTATCAAAAAATTCTTCAAAAATTCTAGAATTTCCCAAAATGCTCCATGCGCACTCATTTTCTTCTGATTTTTTTTCCAAATACCTCGGGATTGTTAATGGAAGTGTTTTTCCCAAAACTGTGCATCATCCTTTGAAACCACAAATATTTTTCATATTTATAAACCACAAAATAAAATAAAAACGTGCAACGATATAAAAAAATAACATGAAGATTGAAGAAAAAAAATATTTATGGCTTTAGATTCATACTAAAAAAATTCAGTGCACAATTATGTTTATATTCATATGGTAAACTAATATTGAAAAATTTAATGTTCTTAAAGGATATGGAATGCACACGGAACATTTTCAATAATGCTAGCATTTTTTTAAAAAGTTTTGAAAAACGTACATTATTTTGCCAAAAAATCCTAATTTTGGATTCTAAGGGTCTTCAATACAGTAGAAAAGGAATATTAATTACTCTTCTGTATATAAAGTTAAAAATTGAACATTAAAATATTCGATTTTGAAGGTCCCCTTAAACGGCCGTTAAAATTTTTAAACGGCCGAGTTATATATATATATATATATATATATATACACATTATACACTGAGCTCGTAACTCGAAATACTCGTATCTCGAATCAATTTTCCCCATTTAAATGAATGGAAATGCCATTAATTCGTTCCGAGCTCCCCCAAACCACCGCAATTTTTTGTTACATGTTTTTAAATAAGAAAAATGTGCTTTATAAACGACGAACATTGTATAAAAACGCAATACAGTAGAATGTACTGCATTGAATTTTTTTTATTAAGAGCAATATACAACATTGACCTTGGAGATCATTCTTGAAGATGCTGATGGAAGAGGAGGAGAAAGGCTGAACTGAAAAATTAAATCTAATTCGTTGATTTTTGAGCTTTTCGCCCCCCTTTTCTCACTTTCGCTTTTATTACCAGCTACTCTCTTAAAGTGAACGAGTGAGACACTGGAGCTGGGCGATTATTAAATCGTTCACTGTGGCTGTAATGTCCAGATTCTTCTTTCTGATAATCCGAAGAACGTTTTCTCAGAATCCGTAGAAGGGGGAGAGCTTGCGATCCTAGGACCAAGGTCATCCCATCCTTTAGACCCCATGGGGAGTTCCAGTATGGAGGAGAATCTGTCTCTCTGAGAGAGAGGTTTGGCGCTGTTCGGTTTCAGAGGGCGACTCAAGTTTGGGCAGAGCAAGCTGCCCCGGCTGGTAATTGTTCAGTGTTAATCTCTCTGTTTAAGACTGGATAGTAGTCTCAGAATAATATGTATACAATTGTAAAATAATTGTACATAAAGGTTGTAAATATTATATGCGTCTTGTGTTCTCATTTGATGAGCACGTAACATGGCATTCGCTGCTCAAACTAGCGGTGGGATATCCGAAGCTTGCTCGTAAACCGAATTTTAGCTCGTAACTCGAAGCAAAAAATCTACCGAGATCTACTCGTATCTCCGAAATCTACTCGTATCTCGAAAAACTCGTAAGTCGAGACACTCGTATGTCGAGGTACCACTGTATATGTGTGTGTGTGTAAGTAAGTAATATCGGCACATCACGTCGCCCAGTAGCTAAGTGGTTAAGGCGTCAGCCTGCCACGCCGGGGGCGCAGGTTCGATTCCCGCATAAGACTTGGTTGTATTCTGGGGAACTCGTCAGTCTTCCGCCTGCAAAAGGAAGGGAAGCTGCAACCCATCGTCCATCGTCGGTATCATCGTTTGTTGATAAAAATTATTCTGTGTCTGTGTGATTTATGTTTCTATTCCTTGTATTCATATGTACACCAGACTGGGGTGTGAACTGGGGTGTGACGTACAGAAGTCCAACCTCTCCTCAGGCAGTGGAACCCCCTCTTCTTCGATAGTGCTTCTATCCGCAGACACGACAACAAACAAACATCGGCACATCACTTCACGAATCGTGAACAATAGTAGTAGTGGCGGAAAAACACTCGAGGAAAGAGCAAGAACACGTTGAAGAGCTGGAGTACTATATTCCATGGAAGTATACTTCACACAGTAGACATCAAAGAAGATACAATAAGGCATCATTGGACGAATCGACACAAACTGACGACATGATGTGTAACAATAACGACCCCGGACAACAGTGGAAGTGGCGACGACGCCGAGACAAGCGCAAACAGTGGGGACAGGGGAAAGAGGAACGAGAAAGCGCAATAATCCTCCGCTGAACTTTTTATACAATGGGGGCGCTAGGCGTTTAGAGTTCTATAATTAGTTAGAATCGGATATATGATTGACCACGTGAAGTCTCATGCCTCTGAATCATCCTGATTATCTCTCCTCGCGTCTGTTAGTGGGTAGGAGGTTAAAAATAACTTTAATGTTCCGCGCGTGCAGTTAAGGGAATAGAATAGTTGGTTATCCTAGGTCGCAATTTGGAAAAGGGGCTGTGCTTTATTGAGGTGAATTTGGAATACGCGACAAGTAATAATGGTGGGGCGTATATATATATATATATATATATATATATATATATATATATATATATATATATATATATATATATATATATATATATATATATATATATATATATATATATATATATATATATATATATATATATATATATTTATATATATATTTATTTATTTATTTATTTATTTATTTATTTATCACGGAACTAGTTTTTGCTATTTTTCTGAGACACAAGCGTGGCTGCCATGACCATAGTTTTGCCTTGTGATAATATACCAATTTAGCTCGTTTCCATCGAACTTAATACTCAAAATACATGGCTCTTAATTAGCATGTTTTTCATTTCTTTAAAACACGTTAGCTTTTTTTTTTAAACAATTACCAAATCATTTTATTTTTTTTACTCTAAATTTTCTTTTCTTATCGCCAAAATACAGACAGTAAAAAATTATGCCGTGACGCCGTGATTCCACAATCGGATTATCGTTCCCTTCAATTTTTAGAGATTAGAGTTATTTTAGCATCTCTGTTTTAAGATTATTATTGAATGAAAATAATTCTGAGGTGGAAAAAAGACAGATTTTAGCTTAAGCTTATCAAAAAAACCTCAATTTCAAATTTAATGCTTAAAATGCATTATTTCTTATTATTTTTAGCAGTAGTGTATGTATATATACATTATACGTAATTAAAGAAATTTCGTCATACCATCAAGGTAAGCTCAGAAGAGAAAAAAATATTCTTATATTATTATTTAATTTAACGTGGACCGAAAAACAACTCCGTACATTGCCTGGGCTCGAACCTGGACCAAACGCATGGCAAGCGAGTACACCACCCCTGAGCCAGCGATAATACATATACATTTATACTATTTCTTATACATTTAAATCAACATCCAATGCTGTTTCACTCTACATTAAACCATTATGCAAACGCACAGAGTTATTTTACACAAAAATTAATAGTCAACAATATGACTTTACATTGATGCCTTACAAATTTTTTTCTTTTTTTTACACTAGTTACACTGATATTTTACTAAATACTTTTACACAGATACATTACTACCAGTCAACAATAAATATAATGCACTTCAATTACAAATCATTTCATCTACATTTCTTAAGAACACACTGATATTGTAAAGTTTATTTCCCTTCTTAACAAATGTTCTTACACCAGTGTAATTTATTATTCCAAGATATAAGGTCTAAAATCGCATTATCTTTATTTGCAATGAAATACGTTTACTGTCACATCGACGGTCTTGGCAATTTTAAAATACGCGATATGTAAAATCCACTCTTTTTTTTATTTCAAACAAACATTATTGAATGAAAAAGAGATCCTCCAAATTTATCCTCTTATTAGCTTATGTTTTTCGAAATACTCGTTTAAGCATAGTGGAGAATAAATATTTTCTCAAACCGAAAACAAGATTCCAGGTTTTTTAAGCGATGTTAAACCGCCTTTGAATGAGTTTATTTAAAACTGAATTCAGGTTGCGTGCGTTAGATGCTGATAAATTCTGTGTGTGCCATGTAACAATGAATAAATACCACGAGTGGTATGAACTTACGATTGTATATTACACAACATGCCTTTCTTTAAGTCACTTGGAAACAGTTTCCTTGAATTCGCAGAGGAGTGGAAAGTGAATATATTATAAATACATTCTTGGTGTATTTATGAGGCATTTTACGAAAAAATTTGTTTTGGATAATATCCCTTATTTTGTGTCAGAAACAGAATTTTAAACCTTTGGGAAGTTCATAAACGATGATTTATGCTGCTATGTACTAACCCCATTGGATTCGTTCACCTCAATCTGACATTACACATTTTCATGATAATTAAAATAATTTTAAATATTGTATAAACAAGCAGCTCTGGTAGATTTTTATTAGAACCGAGTATTTGTTACTTGATATAGTTTATAATCAGTTTAGTCAGTATTAGAGTTTATATGTCAGTAATTAATTCAGGATTTCCAAATTTATAAACTTGTATTTTGCAACGCTCGCTGAAATGGAGAAAATTTGTCCATGGATTGCCGACTTGGATTCAACGATTTTTTTAAAAAAATTGTACTCCGTCATAGAGAAAGAAATTTTACATTTGTGCATATTTTTCGTTTTTTTTTTAAAATGAAATTAATATTTTAAAATTTAAATTATTCGGGGAAAAATCTGGTGTAGTGTGTTTTAAACGCTCATCAATTCCTTCGGTGGACGTAATTTATAAAATGAAACCTGTAGCGATTTGCAGTAAAGATCAGGCTATCTGACAATACCAATTTTATTTGATTATCGGCATTTATGTACCTGTAAATAGTTGACAAAAATATATTTTAAATAAAAAATTTGGGGTCAGTGCTTAACCCCCCTATAGAGAGATAGCCATTACAATCCCTCAAAATGTCAATCCTAAGGGCAGGGCCGCCCAAAGGGGGGGGGGGCAACTGGGGCAAAGTGCCCCAGGCCCCCAACTGCCGGAGGGGCCCAAAAAATTTGTTTTTTAATTATTTATTAGATTTCCTACGAAAGAAAATTCTGAAACTTGTACCGTACTTCAAAATTCAAAATAATCTCCTGAAAAAACGGGCCCCCAAAAAAAATAAAAAAAAAATTATTCGATTAATCAGATTTCTTGGGGCTCCCAATAGAAGTTTGCCCCAGGCCCCGTAAAGTCTCTGGGCGGCCCTGCCTAATGGGGGGGGGGGATTCTCGAACTATCAACTGGACTCGTCCCACCACAAAAGTCTGCAAGAAGAGGAAAAGGGAAATACGATTTTTTTTCTTTGTACATAGCAGCCTTAAAGCACGGGTTCCTAGAGTTATGATGAGGGGTTGGAGATGTGTTACGTTCGCCAATTGGATATAGTTTCTACTGTCGATGTATGACAACTAAGAATTTAAAACATTCTCAAGGCCTCCAAAATTCCGTAATCAACTCCTCCTAAAAGAAAAGGACTAACTAACTCATGGCACAACAGTCCGAATTGCCTTACAGCACTGTGGACCAAGGCCTGAGGTGCCCATCTCCGCTTTTACGACCGTGGGCTTGGGGTGCCATAAGCATATGTCTCGGTCGGGTGGTCAACCTGACACCGGATCCCCAGACTTTAGTTCCCAAGCATGCTGTACTCCCTTTATCGGCCCACTCAAGGGATGAAAGGTATGAGTCGACCTTGCCCAGTCGCAAGTTCAAATCCTGGACCTCTGGGGTGGCAGCTTGATGCTTTTAAACACTACGCCACTGGGCGTCAAACAAAAGGACTATTAGGAAAAGAAAAATCATCTGTAGAATAGAAACTTGTAAGGTATACATAAAATTCGATTCACAAGAATCGAACTTTTGAGTGAATGAATTAAAGAAGCTGCTTGAGATATGTTAATTTCGGCATACGCGTTTGGTATAAATACCAAGCAGCTTGATTAATACGGAGGCTGAAGAAAAGGTTGTTATTGATAGATAAGCGAGTTAAGGGAGCTACGAGGAAAGCAGCTCCAGGTGCTATCCTGCGCTAGTGCTTAGGAGGCCCAAAGTTTACGGGGCAGTACTGCTGGTTTGACTCTCTGCTGGTTTGTGAGTATTTGCAATGTGTATTTCTATTGAATGTTAATATATATTCCGTACAAGTAGTACGTATGCTTATTGCTGTAAAAGCAAATTCTATATGTGCAACCAATTCAATAAACATTGTTTCATGTATAAACTGTGTTTGTATCAAATTCATTTAGAGTGCCACTTCAAATTATATACACCCAAGTCTGGGTAGAAGTGAGCTGCACTCTATAAACTATACTCAAAATCGTCCACCGAATAAAGATTATAAAGACACATTTATTATAGTTGATATTACTATTTAAACTCCAAGGAGTAGACATTAATAGCAGGCAAAAGAAAACCGAAAAAACACCAATTGTTTACATCTTTTACGGTGAAGAAAAAAGTTGACAAAGGTATTTTGAATCTCTAACGATCAGTAATATTGTTGTTCTTGATAATGAACCTTGTTGCTTCGCTCAATGGTACAGAGAAAGTATTATGACAGAAATCCTTTCTGAACTTAGAGCTGCGAATCCTTAAAAGACTCCTAACAAGATGGGAATTTCTCTGCTGATGGAATTTAGTCGACGGCTCAATCGATCGTACGATGGTTTCATCCAAATTTATTAAAATACCAAAATTAGAACTACGTCAGTTTCGCAAACCTGTGCAGGTCGCAAGGGAGCTATCCCACTCCCTAATGTTAAAGCTATCCAAAGCTTAAGCAAGGGGAACTGTAAAGCTGAAAAAATGGCCTTGACTCTCTCGAAATTTAAAACTGATAGAAAATTTACGGAAGGAACTTCATAATTTCTTTACATTTGTGAACAAAAGAGTATTTGGTAACAAACGTGATACAAGTGTGGATCCACGGCAAAGCGAGGGATGGATTTCTTTTGAACCAGTTAGATTTAATGAGATGGGCGTAAATGAGCTACCATGAGTTAGTTAGTCCTTTTATTTTAGGAGGAGTTGATTACGCCCATCGCATCGCGTGGTGGCCCAGTTGGCAAGAGCAGTGGGCCAGTGATCTGAACGTCCCTGGTGCGATGCTCGTCGCTAAAAATCCACCGCCGTGTTCACTAATGGTGGCCGGGGCACGTAAAATAAGTCGTGGCTGCAATGTCCTCCAAATTCTCAAACTTACCACTGGGGGTGTGGTGTCAAGTGTTCCGATCTCGTCACTTGACTCGGTTCAAAATGACGGGACCGGTCATTTAGCCAAGTCGGACTCCGACCCTTGTGGTGCTAATTCAAAACAGGAGCCGCAACTTTCAGCCCAATAGCCTATTAGGACCTGGTGAATGGAACCTCCAACCAGGGGGCGTTAGCAACAATAACAACAACAACAACAGATTTTAAGCCAAAACACTTCATTTGAGGTAAAAGATGTCACGTATCGTAAGCATTATGTATATATTTATAGTTATAGAACAATAAAATTGCTTAAAATCGACATTTTGTTTTGTCCTAAATTATTCTTACTCCACTCTTATTTAAAAAGTTTCCTAAGCCAACCGCACAGCGGAAAATATTTGTATATATTTTATACAAACATTCGTGCATAAATTTTATAGTCTGTCAAAAAACGATATTGCTTGAATAAAATTTCGAATGAAAAAAAATCCATCAATTAAGTTAAACTTAGTAATTTTTTTAAGTTGTTCAAAATGAGCATGTATTAATATATATACATTTTAAGTGCTTTTATCACAGAAATGCGTGGCTAACATAAATATCAAAGAACATAGGAATGCACATTGAGCGATTACTAACAATGCTCTTCCTCGTTTGGGAATGGCAGCAAGTTTTATTGACAATGTGTGATATTAGATGCATACGTTTCGATACTAAAAATGTATTTGCATGTTTAAATTCTAGTAATTATCTATAATGTAAGAGTAAAGTCCCACATTGTATATTGTAATTTTATTGTATATTTATTTATTGTATACTTTAATTAGCCTCATCTCTTAAGGGGACAGTGGACCTTCAAACCTAACTTTTTTTGTTTTGAATGGATTTGATTGAAATTTGAATATGTGATTAGTACCATAGATGTGTAAAAGTGGTTAAAATTTAATGATAAAATATTAATAATTAATGAATTATGAATAATTAATTATATCAAAAATTGGCCTCATTAAAAATGTTCCATGCGCATTTCTTTTGCATATCATATGGTAATTTTTATTTGCAGGATACCTTATAGAACTAACAATGAAACTTATTGCTTATTTTAAGTATTCCTTAAAAATATAAAGAAAAAAATAATAATAGTGAAAACACAGTGTTTATTACGCAAAATACCTATAAATCATTTTTTCAAGTACAAAATTTAGAAATTCTGACCTACGAAGCATAATTTTTTTCAATAAGATTTATTTGATATACAGTTAAGCATATAAAACTTAAATTTCAAAGCAATACGATAATTAGAAATGCGCCCGGAGCAGTTTGAATATTCGTATGACACGAAATTTTTTATTTGGAGAAAAACACATTTAAAGTTGTTGCTATTAGTAACTACATAATATCTAAATAAAATACAAATGCCTATAACTAGGAAAGTAATCACAGAAATTAAAAATTCTTTTTGCAACACATTCCTACCCGTCCGCAGTTTCACAATTCAATAAAATCGAAAAATCGAATTTTTTGACAAATTTCACAATTCTGAAAGTCCACTGTCCCCTTAAATGATGCATTTAAAAAGGTCAGAGGCAGTTTTAAGTGTTGGTTCGCGATGTCGAAACTACCTATTCTTGAGTTAAGTTTTCACTTTTTTTAATAAGTTGCACAATTGCTTGCGGTTTTCTTTTAAACTTTTGCATCTAATTGAAGAAATAATCTGCTAAATCTAAAGTAAAACTTAAAAAAGAAATTTTTGAGCGAAATAATACCTTCTCTATGAAAAGTATTGGAAGTCTCTGCAGTTTTTGTCAGAAAATACTTCATGAATAAACTTTTTTTAAGGCGTTTTTTACATTCGTTTTTCTCTTGTCCTCGTTAAACTAATCACTCCAGGAAAATGTAATTATTCTCCCAAAATATTTCAGCCGCGTTTTTCTTTGTACCTTTTAAGTAGCATCTCGTTGAAACAAACTTCAGGTAAGACAAAAAATCTACTTAATTATACCTTCTTACAGTTAAATATTGGGATAAGCTTTCATTAAGTTAAAGATTTTAGTCTTTAAAAAAAGCTTTTTCATAAAGAAGATACATTTGATATATATGCTTTGATATGTTCTTTAATGGGCAGTATATTCTTTAAGGTATGAATTTATGTCCACACCCTTTTTTTAAAACCAGCAAAATTTAATATACC
>OU015492.1:221912156-222194656 GCA_907164885.2 Dolomedes plantarius | reverse complement strand
TGCGCAAAAGAAATTGCCTAATGGCAACTGTTATTATTTTGCGGAACTCTTTAACTTGTATCTAAGAGAGATGAAAGGAACAAAAACAACACTTTCAGGGCAGGAAAATACCCTCATGAAATCGTTGCTTGAGCTCCCGTATCTGAGCTAGTGTGACTTTATGAACGACATTAGGGATAATTTCTAAGAGTTAACCTAACTTCACGTTCTTTTAAACCTATAGAATTGATGCCAGAGACACTTTTGAAGGCTAATTACTGCAGAGTAATTTCTTTTCTCAGCTAACTCATTTGCTTTTCTTGAAAACATTTTTAGGTTAGAAAAGTTATGACAAAAATATAAAAAATGCCTTTTGGAAGTAGACACATCAAGTTGCTAAATATATTCCAAACTTCTACATTACGTTTCACGCCAATGCTTTTTTTTATAACATATTGAATAAATGTGTTCCGTCACAAAAAGAATGTAGATAAAAGCCATTTCATCTAAATTAGAACTCATGCGGAAGATCTGACGGGGAGATGGGCGAAATTTGCATTAAGATAAAATATTGATACCGGAGAGTATGTTTTTGTTAAGTCCCAGGGGGCGATTCACTCAGCTGGGTAATCTAATACTTCAACATAGATTTCAATTTGCAGCCTTACATTAAACAAACCTCACCAGAAGTAGCGTTAATGCTATCAACTTCATGTTGCTAAGCTCTTAGGATCTCCTTATTTGACATCTCTGCTTTCGAAAAAGGATGTTTCGACATCTTACATCTGTACTTGAT
Organism: Dolomedes plantarius; assembly: GCA_907164885.2. Classification (NCBI taxonomy): domain Eukaryota; kingdom Metazoa; phylum Arthropoda; class Arachnida; order Araneae; family Dolomedidae; genus Dolomedes; species Dolomedes plantarius. The sequence continues at coordinate 222,193,881 of OU015492.1, read as the reverse complement.
TCAAATGATCAAAGGGAAATACATAAAGAAATACATAAATACATAATTTTATAAAGAAGATACATTTGTTATATATGCTTTATACAGAGCATATATAACAAATGTATATTTGATATATATGCTTATACAGAGATTTGACTGGTTTCACACATCTTTTAGTGTTTAAATCTGCTGCAACAATTTCAGTGAGATCCACCTATAATATATGCACATACGTGCACAAATATTGTGAATGAGTAATTATTAAATTAACCCCTTAACGATCGCATACTTTTCAATAAAACGGTAATAAAAGCGCCTATTTTTTTCGGAGGATTCCATTTATTTCTTGATCTGTCATATCTAGTTTGAAATAAACCATCCCCATTTACATTATAAATAGTCTGGTGCTGCCATCTGGTATGCAAAATAAGAAATAAAAAATTTTCAGGGTACATGAAATGTATTGTTTTAATCTTTTTGGTGCGTTACTTTTGGACACTCCAGCCCGGCAATATCACGGGCACGAGAAATAGAAGGAGAAAAGTCACCCCGTGATTTTCACGGGAGCGAGAAGGAAGGGGTTAAAAGATATATCGGTGAAAAGCAAAAATATCCGATGATATACAGGGTGTTTCAAAAAGAATCACCCGATTTGAAATGAGCATATTATGAGAAATATTGAACATAGAAACTTAAACTTAATTTTATATTACATGGCTAATCAAAAGTTTTTTTTCAAACAAAATTAATGGTGCTCAATGTCCCCCCCCCCCCCTTTGGATGCACGACATATGTCTATATGGTATACAAATTCGTCCCAGACTTTTGCGAGCATGTCTGCATACACTGCTTCCACGGCTGTTGTGCGTACACAGATAGTCCGTGCCTTGGAATTGTTTATGCCATCGCCTAATGCTCTGAGAGGTAGGAACTTCAATCTGCCATGGTTTTGTCGACGAAAATCCTTCTGAACAGTTGTTACGGACTCACACTTTGCAAAGCGTAGAACACAAAATGATTTCTGTTATGTAGTCGCCATCTTTTCAAACACGAAAGTGGAGGGCGAAGGAAGAGCGTTAGCGCTACTTGTCAACAACTGCGTGAAACTCGAGATTTCCCTCTTTCTGCCTATACATTATTCGATCAAAACGGATTAAAAGATGAATAGTTATGATTTTTTTTAAATCGGATGATTCTTTTTGAAACACCCTGTATATGCATGTCGTTGATTATGAAAGCGGTCAAGTCGTATATTTTTCCTTCCGAGATATTTAAAGGTTTGAGTTCGAACATGAACTGAATTCTGTGCAATGACGCAACAACTCAATCAAAAGGTTCGATTTTTACGATTTTGCAAAGATTGCTTCAGATTACGCTAATATAAAAGTATGTAATATGAAATAACAGATAACTTTTTTTTATATATATTCTTGACTCGGGTCACTGTCATAATCACCGGCACATATATGTGTATCCAGTATTATTTAAAGCAGTACGAGGATTAAAGGTTTTAAGCAGTATTATTAAAAAAAGCATTGATCTTCCAAGTTAGTCCTTTCTCCTAATGAAACATATTTCTGCTACCTACAGGTTCTCTAACGACGATCTAGAAGACAAAGGTTGTGAGAGGACTTAAGACTGCTATGTACTAAGAAAAAAAATCGTATTTCCCTTTTCCTCTTCTTGCAGACTCTTGTGGTGGGAGGTGTCCAGTTGACAGTTCGAGAATTCCACCCCCCTTAGGACTGATATTTTGAGGGATTATAACGACTCTCTCTCTATAGGGGGGTTAAGCGCTGCCCCCAAATTTTTTATTTAAAATATATTTTTGTAAACTATTTACAGGTACATAAATGCCGATAATCAAATAAAATTGGTATTGCCGGATAGCCTGAACTTTTCTGCAAAGAGCTACAGGATTCATTTTAAAAATTTCGTCCACCGAAGGAATTGATGAGCGTTTAAAACACACTCTACCAGATTTTTTCTCGAATAATTTAAATTTTAAAATATTAATTGCATTTTCTTTAAAAAAAGAAAAATTCACACAAATGTAAAATTTCTTTCTCTATGACGGAGTACAATTTTTTAAAAAAAATCTTTGAATCCAAGTCGGCAATCCGTGGACAAATTTTCTCCGTAGGTTAACATTGAGGTGAGCGAATCCAATGGGGTTAGTACATAGCAACCTTAACACTCAGGAATAAATATTCTATGAAACGTTGAAGTATTGACTAATGTTAGCAGTATTTTAGTTAGTAGAATACGCATAGACACATACAAGGTGCGGCCATTAATTTCCAGGACTGATCTAATAACTCCAGAAAATATTACATGAAATACATACCCATTTAATATGTTTCGAAGTAACTCATACGTGGCGTAATGCACTTCTGTTCCCGGCTGTATAAGTTTCGCAAACAACTTTCAAAGTCCTCTTTCGGAATGCTCTTTCATGTGGAACGTCACCGTTTTCTTTATGGCTTCGACATCATCAAATCTTGTTCCCTTCAGCAAATTGGCCCAGCATGAGGTCTTGGAGATGCACCATCCTCCATACTCTACGAACTTAGCACAGACAGACTTTCTTGTTTTCAAACATTTGCCGAAGGGAACAAGATTTGAGGTTGTCGAAGCCATCAAGAAAACGGTGACGTCCACATTAAAGAGCATTCCGAAAGAGGACTTTGAAAGTTGTTTGCGAAACTTATACAGCCGAGCGCAGAAGTGCATTACGGCAAGTGGGAGTTACTTCGAAACATATTAAATGGGTGTGTGTTAGGTGCAATATTTTCTAGGGTTATTAGATCAGTCCTGGAAATTAATGGCCGCACCTTGCATTTAAAGAATTTTAAAAATAGTAGAAGCATTTTTATTTGCGTTCTTTGGTACGTACTTGATTTATATAGTATGTATGTGTGTTAACTTGCGGGAGGACTTATGCTTTGTAGGCTGACCACAACAAGACCATTCGCCTACAGGACTCAATTTATCGTTAGAATCTCTTTTTGAGCCTCGTGTCAGTTTTGGGTAGGGCATGCTTGGTTTATTTCTGACATTGACTCCGAAAAGGTTATTACAGAATCTGCGTCACGGATGAACGCACTTTTATATCTGTATGTGTAAGTTCGCGTGTGTCTTTGGAAGATGGCCCAAGGGGGTATATATATATATATACAGAGGCTGTTCACACATTTTTTAGACGATGGATATTGTATTCACAACACTAAATTACATAAAATTCTTGTGTTTTAAATGTTCAATTTGACATCCCTTATTCTGAACTATCTTTCGACACCGCAATTTCCAGGATAATAATGCCTTTTGAAGTGTCAGAAGAGGTATTCTATCCCATTCCTCCTGAACAGCTTTCCAGAGTCCTGTAAGGGTTTTGGGACGACGTTTGGATAATGCAGATTTTATAAGTCCGAAAGCACAAAAATCCATAAGTGATACATCGGGAGATTTAGTAGGGATATCAGTGAAGGGTATGGCCTTGATACCAGTTTTTTGTTCCATTTCTTTTAGGAAATTTACAGTGGATTTTGATGTGTGACTTCTAGCTTTGTCCTGAAGGAGTCTCGCAGATTGATGGCACTGTGGGTAAAGCGATGGCATTTCATTCAGAAAAATTGGCGATAAAATATGTTCCTGATAGTATTTGGAGTTAATCTTGACATTTTTTACCACTCTCTTTATTTTTAACTTGCCATTATAAGAAAAACAAGCAACAATCATGAATCCCTTAGAAAAACTTTCTTTCGATTCTTTGAACCATGTACTTAAATTTTTTTCTCCCCTTTTATGATAATAAATGGCTCGTTTTTTGTTGCAGTCATTTAAATACACCCATGATTCATCTATTGTGACAATTGTTTTCCATTTTTCTTTGGATAAGTGTTTCTCATATAGAATTCTGCAGCGTGCCCTGCGTTCAGCGATATGATTTGGAAGAAGACGATGCACATTGCGTTTTTTCCCTTTCTTAAGATTTAAATCAACGTTTATCATTTTGTTTACAGTGGACACCGAGCATTTTAATGATTTTGAAACTGTCCTTTGACTAGGAGGATTTTCTTTTAACATTAAACAACGTATCTTTACAATAGTCGAAGATGTCCGTTTTTTCCTTGGATACTTGTTTGGAATTTTTGTCCCACTTGAGGCTCCAATTTGACGTTTTTTTCCTTTCTTGTTGACGATATTACCTATCGACGCTTTAGATATCACAAAACCATGACTCTCACATCATTTTTGTATAACGGAGTATGCATATTTCTCTTCGGAAAGAGCATAAATGTAGCCTTCGAACCACTGCTTTGTTAAAAACGCCATTTTGAATAAAAACAAAACTTTCAAGCCGCAGACGATAATTTTGACTTTTAAAAACATAGTACAATTGCAATTATTTCTTTTGCAGCAAACGATTTTTTATTACCGCTTACCAAAATCGTCTAAGAAATGTGCGAACAGCCTCTGTATATATACCGGGCTAGGCAAAAAGTCCGTATGAACTTTAAAAATTCATAAAAACCGGAAAAATAACCAAAATAAAAAAAATGTTTGCAGGGTTAGCAGCGCTAGGTTAGGGTATTTTTTTTTAGACTGGAAAAAAATAACTCAAAAAACAGCCGACAGGTGGCGCTGACTTACACAAGTCAAAGCAAAGATACGCAAATAACGAAAAAATGCTTCTAAATCGTTTATTGCAGCAGTAGGTGTTCTACATGACCCCCACCACAGGGGATAAGGCATTGCAGGCTAGTCACAAATCCAGCAACGGCAGACAGCAGCAGGTCCGGATGCATATATGACACCTCTCGGCAGATCGCGGAACAACGGTGAACTGGTTGTGGATTAGGAGCCCACGTTCTTATAACCGTCTCATTTGCATATTTCCACAGAATTCGTTCGTACCAGCGCCACCTGTCGGCTGTCTTTTGAGTTATTTTTTTTCCTGTCTTACAAAATATCCCGTGACCTAGAGATGCTAACGCTGCAGCCCTTTCTTTATTTTGGTTATTATTCCGGGTTATATGAATTTTTAAAGTTTATACGGACTTTTTGCCCACCCAGTATATATATATATATATATAGAGAGAGAGAGAGACATATATATACACACACACACACACACACACATATATATATATATATATATATATATATAAAGTGCCGTGAATAAGGAAGATACGAGATTTTGGTTTTTAAACATAACGTTAAGCATAAATCGATAGATACACTGAAGTGCCACTGAATTAGGGATAGCAAAGCCTATGCAAATTGTGTAGCGCTGCGCATCATGTATGCGCAAGTGAGGGCGCTGTGGTAACTGCATATATAGCACGTACTGTGGTTGTTCTGAATAAGTTGTTGGAATTGCCAGTATGGGTAAAGTGCCTGATTTAGAAGCCTTCGATCGCGGACAAATCGTAGGTGCGCGACGCATGGGCCATTCAATTTCCGAAATCGTCAGACAGCTAGGATTTTCAAGGTCGACAGTGTCAAGAGTATACCAAGAATACATGGATGGTGGAAAAAAAACTAGCGATCGGGCAAACTGCAAAGGACAATTAGCCTTGAAAGTGCGTGGTGAGAGACGGCTCAGGCGTATTGTACGTAGCCAGCGAAGCCAAACATTAGCTCAAACTACCACCCAGCTTAATGACGGTGCCTGTCGTACAGTCAGTAAACGGACTGTGCAACGCTCGCTTCACCGTATGGGTTTCGGGAGCCGTCGACCTACGAGAGTACCATTGCTCTATACTCGCCATCGGGCTGCACGTCTTGCCTGGGCAAGAGAGCACAGAGACTGGATTGTAGAGTACTGGAAACGAGTAGCATGGAGTGATGAGTCTCGATTCCGAATACTTAACGCCGACGGGAGGCTGAGAATATGGCGTCAGGCTCATGAAGCCATGGATCCTGCATGCCTGGTTGGAACTGTACAAGTTCATGGTGGCTCAATCATGGTCTGGGGTGTTTTTTCTTGCCACAGTTTGGGATCTTTGGTGCGTGTACCAACCTCCCTCAATGCAAGTCGGTACGTAGAGTTGCTGGGTGATCACCTCCATCCGTTTATTCTGTTCTGTTATCCGTACGGTAATGGAGTTTTCCAGCAAGACAACTGTACCTCTCACAAGTCCCGGTTGGCTACTGGCTGGTTGGATGAGCATTCCCCTGACTTCTCTGTCATGAATTGGCCACCTAGAAGCCCAGACTTAAATCCTATTGAGCATCTTTGGGATGTTTTGGACAAGGCGTGAAAGGCCATCACACAGCACCAAAGAACCTTACTGAATTATGGACAGCTTTAGCCAATATTTGACAAGCCATTCCCGTGGAACTTTCCAGAAACTTGTTGAATATATGCCTCGTCGTGTGGCAGCCGTTATCAAGTCCAGAGGAGGCCCTACCCGTTACTAGGTAGGTATCCCTAATTCAGTGGCACTTCAGTGTATATAGATAATGTGAGAAAGAGAGCTTTAAAGAGAGAAATTTAAAAGCTATTTGACTTTACATTTATAACATATTTTAACTTGCAGACGTTTTCAAACTAATGAATCCCCGTAAAACTTCAGGATTGTTTTCTTCGTCAATCATATGCAAATTAACAATGCAGATATCTGTTTTCAAACCAATCACATATAAGATGCATTTTTTTTATATAAAAAGCTAGAAAATAAATCCCCTTTTCAGTATTGAATTTGTCCTTTCTATGGATTCCCTCTCATCTAGTTCAAAATTGAAATACCTAATACCATATTTCATCTTGACATCTTATCAGACCTTGACATTTGAATTTTAAATTTAATCTCAAACATTTCTTGGTCGGAACTTGCGTTTTATTCGTATAAATAAAACACTTGTTCATAACAAATAAGCTGAAAACAACGCTTTCCAATTAAACTAGTACTTCTTGATTTCATATTTTATGCTTCTTATTTCTATAAAATTTGGAATATTTAATCATTCTTGTCTTATTATGATTTCTTTATTTTGCCATTCCTATAGATACATTGCAATTTAGGTTTTGTCCTCCGCTTATAGAGTTTCTTTGCTCACTTCTACCCAGACTTGGGTGTATATAATTTGAAGTGGCACTCTATTTGAATTATATACAAACACAGTTTATACATGAAACAATGTTTATTGAATTCGTTGCACATATAATTGGCTTTTACAGCAATAAGCATGCGTACTACTTGTACGGAATGTATAAACACAGCTTTCAAGAACAATATATTTTTATACTCACGAACAGTAAGTCAAACCAGCAGTACTGCCATGTAAACGTCTGGCCCGCTAAGCACTAGCGCAGGATAACACCTTTTCAACCTTAACAACCTCCCTCTTTTATCATTAATGACGCTGCATGGTATTTATACTAAGCGCGTATGCCACAAAAATTAGCATATCTGAAGCAGCTTCTTTAATTCCTTCATTCAAAAGTTCGATTCTTGTGAATCGAATCTTGTGTATACCTTACACTCTTTAGATCCATTTTATGAATTTTAGATTTTACTTACTTCTTAGATTCGTTTTTAGTTTTCTATTATTCCACTACGGACTCGAGGTAGCCTGGTGGTAGCGCGTATGGCTTGGGACTGGTAGTGATCGGTTCGAATCCCGACGAACGCCATTCGTGTCTAGACCGGATATGAGCGCGCTAAATCCATATACCGGAAACTCTATGAGGTGAGAAAGGGTGGGAGAAGGTACGAGCCCTCCGGATGTCCCCCACGGGGTTGCTCGGTCAAATTGGAGATGGCACCAGGTGGTGGTGTGGGTTCGCCTATATGGTGCCCTCACTGAAAGAACCAACATTTCTCGCGGTTAAAGCTCTGTGCCACGGGGTGTTGACATTTTATGTTGGAAGACGGGGCCATGAAGATAAAAACCCAGTTTGTAAGAAAAGAACACATCGTACCAGGTTTCCCAAAAATGACTGACGATTTGAAAAATCAATTAAAGATAAACGGATGGTGATAGAAATGTACGGTTTGCTGCATTCTGCTTAGGTAACCAGGGAATTGTTTCTCACCAATTTTCAAAATTAGTTACAAAGTTCGTCAACAGATGGCGCTGCTGACTAGGAAAAACTATAAAACAATGTTTTCAAAATAACCACCGTTTGCAGCAACAACGTGGCGCAGTCTGAGGTAAAAAATTCACAGAAGCCCGTGCAAACATTTCAGTTTGAATGTTCTGACAAGCAGCAAAGATGTATTGTTCCAGTTCATCTACAGTTTGTGGATTGTGACGATACACCTGGTCTTTCAAGTATCCCCAAAGAAACAATCGCATGGCGTCAAATCTGGCGAACAGGGAGGCCAATCCATGCCACTTTGCGTATGCTTCTTGCTTTAAAAACATTGTTTTATAGTTTTTTCCAGTCAGCAGCGCCATCTGTCGACGAACTTTGTAACTAATTTTGAAAATTGGGGAGAATAAATTCCCTGGTTACCTAAGCAGAATGCAGCAAACCGTACATTTCTATCACCACCCGTTTTTCTTTAATTGATTTTTCAAATCATCGGTCATTTTTTAGACACCCGGTAAATAAGAGGATATTAATAAGATGAGAGAGGCGATAAAGCACAGCGGTAACAAAAGAGATGGTAGCAATAATGAGAAGGGAGTGAAGTTTCATGGACGAGGCGTGGACCACAAGTGCAAAAGGGCATACATAGATCAGAAGTAATAAAATCGGGGACGAGAAGCGTGTGAAAGCAAGAGGAAGACAGAAATAGGGAGTACGCCCCTCAGAAAGGATTGGACAGAAACAAATATACAACCTCTGACAATAAAGTTCGGTGAATGAAGTCAGAACGGCCGATCTGGCAACACTGGCGAAACAAAACGCTGCACCTGAGTAGCGGTAGGTGTTGACCATCTGACCCCACCGTTGTTCAGTTGAGCGTCGTTTGTGTTCCGTGTAAGACTTGTTTTACAAAGAGCTTGTTTAGTGCGTTTGTTCCGTGCGACAAATCGTTACCCACAATTTAGGGATGAAAAAACGTGTTGTCGTCTTGTGCCACATCACTTGGATGACGATCACAAGCAGGCACGTTTAGAGGCTTCACAGGATTTTGTCGAAACGGCGGATGCGACACCAAACTTCTTGAACTGTATTGTCACTGAGGATGAGTCCTGGTGTCTCAGGTGCGACCCTGAAACGAAACGGCAAAGCATGGAATGGCGTTCTCCTGCATTAACTCGTCGGAAAAAGGCCAGAGCAGAAAAATCAGGCATCAAAACGATGGTCATCACCTTTTTTGATAGTCAAGGCATTATCCACGAGGAATTTCTACCTGAGGGAACGACGATGAATGCTGAAGGGTACATTGAAATTTTGACCCGTTTCATGAAACGTCTACGCAGGGTGCGACCCCAGTACGCACAGCAAGGTTCGTGGTTTTTTCTTCACGACAATGCTCACCCTCACACAGCCAATATCGTCAAACAGTTCCTGGCACAAAAGGGGGTGGTGCAAATTGAACATCCACCATACTCGCCAGATCTGAATCCTCCAGACTTCTTCCTATTCCCACAACTCAAACTCGCTTTGAAAGGAAAGAGATTTGACGATATTCCGGACATCCAACGAAACGTGACGAGGCTTTTGAACTCCATCCCAAAAGAAGACTTCTTGCAAAGTTTCCAGAGCATGTATAGCAGATGTCAGCGGTGCATAGTTATGGGAGGTGACTATTTCGAAGGACAGTAAGGTTAATATTTCATCTACGTTAATGTTACAGGACTATTCACCGAACTTTATTGTCAGACCTTGTATGATTATAACCTCGAGCCAATGGTAGAGATGAGGGAGGATCAAAAGTTATAAAAATGAAATCCCAAGGGGATGGAATTTTAAAAAATGGAAGGATAATATTTAAGATAGGCGGAGATACAGCGAATCTTCAGAATTGACTTTAGATTTTAGATCTGACATTAGCCTCAACTTCTTATGGCCTTAGAGATCAGCTTAGACTGAGAGCCAAATATGTTTGTGGAAATAGAGTTAAGATTGTCTGAGACTGAGGTATGGTTATGGAGATCAGATAGATAGAAGGAGATTCAGATGTTGATATGCAGATTGAATTAAGATAGCTGAGATAGTGACCGCTGAAAGTAGCCGATTGATAATGACCGCTGGACCCTATGAAAAATCGCACCACCCGGGCCCACCGCATCAGAATAAGCCTATGTCGACAGTCCCTCGTCCAGTCCGAAGTCTGGCCGTCAAAGTCACCCAGTATCCGATATCATGCCAAGGTCCCAGGGTTAGCCGATGACCACATCCAACCAAAGGTGCAGTGACTCTAACCTATCCGTTAAAAATTCTCTTTCACCAAATTAAGTATTAGACAGTTGGGAAGTTAGGAATTTACTCAAATATAATGAGGGTTAATTTTTTTAATTTAATGAGGGTATGATGAATTGATTGATTTTTAATTGAATTATTTATATGTCATTTGTATATATGAATTCTGATATGATTAAGTGTAAATATATTTGTGTCGAAACGTTAATAAATCAATGTATTGAAAATTCATGAGTAATCAGCATCGTCATATAATATACTAAACACAACCCCCTTTACGATGTATATTCCACTCTGATGTTTTCATTGACAAGTGTCCCGTATTGGCAAACATCAACAACAGTATTTCCTTACAATTATTTTCCGTCAAGAATCCAAACATCTTAATGCGTTAGCAGTTCTTTCTTTTGTAAAATCCTATGCAATACTCTTCAACCCGATGGTGGACAACATCGATTAATGACAGGCTAGTCTGTTGTATAAAACAAATCCTCCTGTCTGGATGCGGCTTTTAAGAAGATTTGTTTTAGGCTTAACGGTGTTCTGTTGTCAAGCTTTGTAAAAAGAATTAAAGTACGTTGGACTGAGAATGCACTAAAGTGTAAAACGTAAGCTTCCCAATTTTACTATCTTAGAATAGGATTGAAAGTTAAGCAAAGATGGGTTTAGTGCTTGAAATATTCCATATATTTTAGTCCAAATTAAGAAAGACCATTGATAGAACAGAAGTAATGAACTCGTAAATTCACATACGAAATCTTCCTTTAAAAATAATTATATACAGGATTTATCCCACCGTTATCCGTTACACCCCCCCCCCCCTTCACTTAACTTCTAAACGGTGACAGATTAGGCCATAAAGTTCGTGTCTAGGTTTAGTAAAAAGCATATGCGCTACTCGATGAGACAACTTACAACGCCATCTATCGGCAAATTTTGGAATGAACGTTTTTATCTCAAAAACGGTAAGAGATACGGTAAAAATGTCAATTACAGAGTTGTTCAGCATCATCTATTTAGTAAGAAAAGACACCTTGCGCACATTAAAACTTAAAACAGAATGTAGAAAATGAACATTTGTTTGGTCACAATTTCGAAAATTGTCATGTCATAAAGAGTGGAAGAAAGAAACTGAGACACTTCCCTATCTTCAGGATCATTTAGTTATATGTTGCTGAAAATGCTCTCCATAAGCCACTACGCACATTTGCACTCCGGACTGGATGGATTCTCTGGTCTTTTCGAGCTTCGCTCGCATTTCACGGCGCCATAGTGTTGAAAATCCCGCCCAAACAAATGTTCATTTTTTACATTCTGTTTTGAGTATTAATGTACGCAAGGTATCTTTTCTTACTAAATCGATGATTCTGAACAACTTTGTAACTGACTTTTTTCCCGTATCTCGTATCGTTTTTGAGATAAAAACGTTCATTCCAAAATTTTCAGACAGATGGCGTTGAAAGTTGTCTCATCGAGTAGTGCATAGCCTTTTTACTATACCTAGACACCAACTTTATGGCCTAATCTTCACTGTTTAGAAGTTAAGCGGGGTGTAACGGATATAGGTGTGGGAACCTTGTAAGAATAGTATTATGTTTAAGGGAACTCACGACCCTTAAGTCGAGGAAATAAGGCATATTTTCATACTTTTTAACTCTTTGTAACTATTTCAATTTACTCCCAATTTTTCCAAATTTTATGTATATGATAAATTGAAATATTTAATTTAATAAACAAATTTTAAACTCTAAAAATAATTCTAAATAATTTTTTTTAAATGTTTTAGATATATATACCTTGTTTTTTAAGTATTTTTATTATATACTGGCTTGCGAGCAGAACTATGAAATTAATTTTACACTTAAATGTATAATTCCTGTTTTATATTTAAAATAAATAATTCAAAATACAATTGAACATAAAACATTCAACATTAAAATATTTTTTCCATTTTTTTTAAAACTGCTCAAAATATACTTAAAATTTCCTTAAATTTTTGCATTAATTTACTCCTGAAAAGAATAGCAAAATGTGCAGTGATTACAATAATTCTAGTTCAGAAGAAACGAAATAACATGATTATTCAGTGATAAAAATTTCATGGAATTATGTTTTGTAGTTTTTGAGATATCAGTTGCGGAATGATGCAAAATTACATTTTGAGAAAAATGAGTTTAAAATTTTTCTTATCATAAACTTGATCAGTAATTAAATATTTAGAATATCAATATCTCCGGAACTAAGCGGGATATTTTCATGCGGTTTGCTTTATTTTGTTCAGAAATGATCAGGCTTTAACATATATTTTTTTTTCAAAAAATTGAATGTTTTAAAGATTTAAGGGTAGTGAGTACCCTTAAAACATAAGTGAGCATCTAAATTCTCAAAGGCTTTCTTGTTTATAATGATTTATATTTTTGGAAACTAAATTTTTAAATAGTTTACAACATTCTACGGATATAAAACATTACTTCGAAAATATTTTTAACCATGACTTTCCTTCACTCTTATAGCAAGGATATATGAATATTTTATTTGCAATATAATAAGCAAACAATATTTTCCTCCAAAACTGACGTTGTAATTTCAGTAACAATGATTTATCTGTTGTTGATGAAAACATCATTGATTCGTAAAGTGAACGAAGACTTGTCAGAGCACAATAACATGAAAAGCAATTGGACGCATAGAATAAATCGCCATCACTAATATTTGGGAAGGTAATAGAGCCAATAATACGTATCCTGTCAACTTGCTTTTTCTGATGCCGCTGGAGAAAGAGGTCATTCACATAAGAAATGACATCGTGTGATGTTGATTACTGGCATTCTGTGGTATTTCGTCATTACATCCGTCCACCTCTAATTATCAATAGAACATTTGTGATATAGTTACTACGATTCCCATGACAGCTGGATATTACTTCTTTTGACGACAATTATGTTACAAATATAGATTACTGATGTATATCTAGACTTTAGTTTTATTTTCTTTAAGGAGATGGTGGACTTTCAAATTACCGAAAATCGAACAAAAATTGGAATTTTTGTCTGGGGTGTATTAATATTTTAAAAATATGTAAATATTGGAATAAAATGCATTTAAAATATCTAATGAAAAGTAAAATGAAAAACTTGGCGGCTTTAGAAAAGTAAATATTAAAGACTAGCTGAAAACCCGCACTTCGCTACGGAGTACATTAAAATTAAATAAAACGGTCAATGTATGCAATTAATGCCAAATATATATATATATATATATATATATATATTTAATAAATGCGACGATCAATGTATACAATTGATGTAATATATATATATATATATATATATATATATATATATATATTATAAAAAAAGTGTAAGGGATATTTATTTTTTTGAATAATATCCAATCGTCTGCTGCATTAGAAAGAAAAATAATATTTTTTTGTCTATTTAGTTGTTATGCACGTGACGATAAATTTATTTAAAGTACCAGAAAAAGAAATCACGTGATCGGCATTTAATAAAGCAAATTCTAAAAATGAATCTTTAAAAATTCTCCAAAAATTAGAAAATCGAGGTAAAGATTCGAAAAAGATCTCATTTTAAAGGAATATTTATGTTCTTTCTCGTGATATAAATTTTATAACCCTCAAATTATTATTTTAAATGCAAGCTTAAAAAAATACTAAAACAACTTAAAAATTTAATTTTAAAAAATCTAAGAAGAATTTTTCAAAAATACTTTCTTAGTGCACCCCTACACCATAAGAAGAATCGCCATGCAAAATTTTATCCCTTTAGGTCCAGCGGTTTGGTCTGTGCGTTGTACGTCAGTGAGTGAGTCAGTCAGTTACAGAACTGTTTTATATATATAGATTAGAATAAAATGCATTTAAAATATGTAATGAAAAGTAAAATGAAAACTTTGCGGCTTTAGAAAAGTAAATATCAAATATAGGTGGAAAAATATCTTTTAAATGGCTGTTTATCAAAATGAGTCATTTCCAGATTTGCAAGTCTATGAAATGTTTCTTGCATCATAGTCTTCGAAGAAATTTTATAAAATTTATAATAAAGACTCCTCTTATACTTTAAATAAATTTATGTATCCATTTGAGGTTTCGACATCATTCAGATTATCGGAGTTTAAACCCTTCAGTGGGTGCGCTCATGTATAAAGTGCAACATTTTCGTAATTTTGAATGGGTTTTTTTTACAAGTAAGTTTTGAATGTTCTAAGTAGTTTCTATTTATAGCAACACCCTTTCTAATGCAGGTCTGATTTTCTGACCCTTGTATTCCTTTCCATTCATTTGTTAGTCGTGATTTAACCGTGGTAAACCAACAATTATACTGGATTGCAATACGACAAAAGCAGAAGTTGGGGTAGTAGATCAAATGTTCAGCTATTACACGTGTAAGGTATACACAAGATTCGATTCACAAGAATCGAACTTTTGAGTGAATGAATTAAAGAAGCTGCTTGAGATATGGTAATTTCGGCATACGCGCTTGGTATAAATACCAAGCAGCTTGATTAAGTGAAAAATGTTGTAAAAGGTTGATAGATAAGCGAAGTAAGGGAGCTTACGTGGCAGAACTGCTGGTTTGACTCTCTGCTGGTTTGTGAGTATCTGCAAAGTGTATTTCTATTGAATGCTAATATATATTCCGTACAAGTAGTACGTATGCTTATTGCTGTAAAAGCAAATCCTATATGTGCAACGATTTTAATAAACATGTATAAACTGTGTGTGACATGGAATTAGACTTTGTAAATATATGTTCTTATCTCATAGTCTTGATACAGCATTGATTCGGTTCCATGCACATTTTAGTGTATCTGTTTTATTATGTATGTCCTAAGATGTATGTGTGCTTGGGATCGCGCCTATGGTTTATTTTGTACCGGTTTCCGGAAGAAAGGAATGTACCTCCCGGAGGCAAATTTAGCGTATCGTGTAGAAAGGTTTTATAAAAGAATAAAAGAGTGACTTTCCACCCCTTCTCGGCTGTAAAGGGGTCTTAGCGTCCCCATAGCAACAGCCTAGCAACATCTTTTTAGCCAATGAGAGCTGAATGGTGTTTGTTCGAGGACATAGCTGACCTCTGCTCTCCCCGGTTCTAAAAGAAGTAAAAAACTTAATTTAATACTGTGTTTGTATCAAATTCATATAGAGTGCCACTTCAAATTATATACACCCAAGTGCGGGTAGAAGTGAGCTATTCTCTACACACGGTATCCCGCATATCACAAAGATGGACAATCTCATTGCTTTTTAGGTTTTTGGACATAATAGGAATCCATTCGCAAGTTGTCTTTAAATACATTAAATCAAGCAGTTTTGAAATAAGGCTATATTGTATCTGCATTCTTTGGCCTTCAACTATAAATATATCTCAATATTATCAACATTTTATATCTTGTCATAAAACGCGGAATTTTTATTTTCAATTTGAAAAAAAAAAGTTTATTACAAAAGGAATAATCAAGGTTGAAAGAGACGTTGCACTTTGTGCAACGCGCGCCTGCTGGTGTTCTAAAAATTGGCGTGCCCGCTGAAGGGTTAACGTATGTGTAGAAAAGTACAAGCATAAAAATATTTCCTAAAATTAACTATTCAACGAAAGCACAAAGTAATACGTAACTCTGTTCAAAATGTATTTAGCAGCAATATAAATGCAAAATTAAGGGTAGAAGTTAAAAATTGGATCGCAAGGAGCATTTTAAAAAACATAGTAAAAATTTCAATTTTTAAAATATAAAATTTTTTTTTAAATATTTTTAAAATTTTATAAGGTGTTCGATATAGTTATAATTTAATGAATATATATTCAAATTTTTATATCTCTGGGGGAAAAAATTTCAAAAATTGCTTTGTAATGTCCACCATCCCCTTAAAGTTTTAAAATAATATCTAAACATATTCCTGTCTGGTACTGTAGTGTTTATCTCTGTTTGTGCACGGGAGTTATATTTCTTTACTTTCAACCTATTTATTGTAAAGTATTTTTTCAGAATTGCTTTAAAGAGTAAAATTGGAGAAGTTATAAAGGGGAAAAAATCTATTTTAATCAATCCATTGCGATAGAGATACTTTAAAAATAACTATATATAAAGAAAATAATCCTTTTCATATCGAAATATTAACACTAAACGGGATAACTAAAATTTTTATTGGACATTTTATTGGGTTTTTATTAGTAACTAGTTGGTACCCTTGAAAACATGGTGGCTAGTCAGTAAATAAATGTACTGATACACAAATTATACTCATCACATCGTTGCCAAATGTTGAAAATCATAATAATGCGCAGAAACAAATTAGGGCCTTTCACATAGGAGTCCGTTGCGTTGCGTTAAGGAAAACATGACGTTGAGACGAAAATAAACCAGTCATAAGCGTTAAAAATTTCATTACTAATCGTTTGGAGTCCTATGATTGGTTTATTTTCGTCTCAACGTCATCTTTTCCTTAACGCAACGCAACGGACTCCTATGTGAGCAGGCCCTTAGTGTGTTTAAGCGGCCTCGTGCTAAGTGAGTATCTAAAGCCAGATTTAAAAATGTCACTGAGCATGCGCAGAAAGCCTTTTTTTTTAACTCTAAATTATCGCTAATTAAATAGCGCGAAATAAGCAATTTCCATCAGGTTTAATCTTATATTTCCCAAACATAATTATCATAAAAATAAAAATGACAGAGAGAGATCTAGAGAGAGTCCTCGGAATAAACGTGTTTATCATTAAAACATGTCACTGAGCATGCGCAGAAACAGTGAGTTTCTAAAAACATGTTACTGAGCATGCGCAGAAACATTGAGTTTCTAAAGCCAGATTTAAACATGCCACTGAGCATGCCAGAAATTAATTTTTTTAACTGTAAATGATCGGTAATTAATAGAAATTGCGGTTACAAAAACAAAATTTGACAAATCGACAGATTACAATCTTTCGTTTAATACCAAAATGAAGTAAATTGATGCGGTAGTTTTCTCTCACGGACTGCCCAAAAAGTCGGCTTAGCAACTTAAATATGTAGATTTAAGATATTGAATTAACCTTTAGCTTACAGGGACCAATTTTCCGATTCCCTCTTTTGAACGGTCATTAAGGAGGTTATATATATATATATATATATATATATATATATATATATATATATATATATATATATATATACATATATATATATATATATATATATATATATACATATATATATATATATATATATATATATATATACATATATATATATACATACATATCTATAATATATATATATATATATATGTATATATATATGTATATATATATATATATATATATATATATATATATACATATATATATATATATATATATATATATATACATATATATGTATATATATATATTATATATACATATATATATATATATATATATATATATATATATATACATATATCTATATATATATACATATATATATATATATATATATATATGTACATATATATATATATATACATATATATATATATATATATATATATATATATACATATATATATATATATATATATATATATATATATATATATATATACATATATATATATACATACATATCTATAAATATATATATATATATGTATATATATATGTATATATATATATATATATATATATATATACATATATATATATATATATATATATATATATATATATACATATATATGTATATATATATATATATATATACATATATATATATATATATATATATACATATATCTATATATATATACATATATATATATATATATATATATATATGTACATATATATATGTACATATATATTTATATATATATATATATATATATATATATATATATATATATATATATATATATATATATATATATATATATATATACATATACATATATATATATATATATACATATACATATATATATACATATATATATATATATATATATATATATATATATATATATATATATATATATATATATATATATATATACATATATATATATATATATATACATATATATATATGTCGGACATTGGAGCTTCACGCCCGATCGAAATACATCTTAATCCGAAACTTGAGAACCATGATGCAGTCGGTGAACCGGTGGCGTAGACATTCATTAATTAAATCCATCAAACAGCAAGATGTTAACACAACAGGCATAAAACACTTCAAATGATCTTCCTAAACATCTTTATTAAATTTCTTTAAACCTCTCAGCTCCATAATTAATAAAATTACTTCCCAACCCTTCCCAAAAATACGTACCGTCGAGCGGCACGTCCTATCATTTCCTATCCATCCATGACTCTGGCGATAAATCCTTTGTTCATAGCTTTTAACGAACGCTTAGTGACGCTCATTAGTTATGCGTGATGTCATATCGGATCTTATTGCTAAACTCAGCATTTCCTTTCTCTTCGACACTCAAACCACAGATGCGCGAAGATTATATAATGAAAAGGGGAATTTCCCTTTAGAATCTGTGGTTCTTCGGAGATTGAATCAAGCCGACCCATTAATTCCATTTTCACTGCAGTACATACGCCGCTTATTTGAACTCCCAGACTTTTTAATTGTTAAATCCTATATTTTAATAACTAAAATCCCATTTTAAGGTCGCGTGATCGCCCCCCATATTTAAGCCTCACAACTTTCCCCCCCGTCCCCCTGAAGGCGTGCACACAAGGAGTAGCTAATTCTCTGCAGCACGTCCTCAGAAGAGAAAACACAAAATTCAATTTCAAGGATTTTTTCTAACCCACTGGAAAATATGCTGAGTTGGGACGTCTCCCACACTACAAAAATTAACTAATAACCCTAGCTACTGAAACTCATCATCATCTTGTTAACCCATTTAAACAAACTAAAATTAAATTACATTTACGATTAGAATAGGGCGATCGTTCTCCTGAAGGCGTGCCCACAAAGAATGGCCAGTTCTCTGCAACACGTCTCCAGAAGAGAAAAACAACAAAAAAAACTTAATGACTCATCAACTGAAAATTGCTGCTCAGGGCGGGCCCTCCCCGCACAGCAAACTCAGAAGAAACCCCACAAAATTATTCCTAATTACGACTTGATTCAACCACATTGATATTAACTAAATTTTCCTAAATATTTGACATCTAATTTTTAAAAAAAACTAAAATTAAAATTCTTATTTACTATACTAAATCGTGCACCTAACCCCATGGAGCTGAGAAAAATACAAGTTACATAAATGTCTCCATTCGAGACAGAAGTTACATTGAATCACTTAAAATATTATGACAACAATAACACAGCAGTAATTATTAAAATATCAAAATTAATTGTAAAAGAATATTACATCAACATTATTAATAGAACACTAAAATTAAATTTAATAAACACAAAATATAACTTGAACTTGTAAGAAAATGGTAAATAAAATTTCTGTGAACACCCACACTATCCTTTTTAGCTCAAGAAAAACAAACCTTGTGCCGAAGCACCTTGAGTCCATCACCTAGAAAATGAGTCCTGACTTTAAAATTGACAAAGTTCAGAGTTCTTGAAATATTTACTGTTCTTGTAAAAAATTGGGGTGTCACAAAACTTCATACAAAATAATTTTATTTATAACACTATTATTAGAATTTAAAACCCTTCCTCAGATGTCTGTTATGGTGGTCATACTCCACAACAGCACTGGGAATTTTATTAAGAGCTTTCAGCGTATCATCGGGGATACCTGATTCCTCCGAAACTTCAAATTTGACACAACAAAATCACTAGTGAAAAACATAACCCTAATACATATTTCAAATTCTGTAATATTTCAAAAAAATTTTCGTTTTCACCATGATGTACAAAATATTATACCTCTGAGTTTTACAAAATAATGAAGCATGTCTCTACACTCATGCTTATCTGAAAATTACAGGGAGACCTCCAAAACTAGTAAATGAAGTGGCGACCAAAAACACACAAGAAATGAATATCAAATTATTAATCAAAAGCACAATAACAATTTTAAAAGATCAACTTTAAATGATTATACTCAAAATACACAATATTTATGAATATGAAAAAGGCAATTAAATCATTGAGGTATGAAATTAACTTTCAATACAACACTTTCCTATACATTTTAATACCATAAACTTTTCATTTCATTCAAAAACCAATTTTAAAACCTACTCAAGTTTGAAGTAAACATGGTTGAACTCATGCTTAGTTCTGCTTCTAGACACAATTTGATAAAACATGTTAATACTCTCACATTTTGATCAAAACTCACAATTCTACCAATTTCAAAAATGAAAACTTCAGACCTTACATCTTTATCAATACAACTCAATTCCCTACCTCACAAATATCATATATCAAATAAATTTATATCAATACACTAATAAACACTTATAAAATTATATCCAAAATTTATCAATTATATACACTTGAGCACCGATATGCAATATACTGAAAAATAAGAACTTTTAATCAATAAACCTTAAAAATATTTACAAAATGACGAGACTGCCAACAGCAACAAAACCAAAATGAACAATTTAACCCTATTATGTTCTAAAATTTTCCATTAATTATACCAAAACTCATAAATTTTCAAAACAAAATGAAATTACAATTTTCAAAATTTTACCAATATTTGTTACTATTATTCTGCTATCTAGCTTTCCCCCCTCCCCGAAAACCAAATAGGATTGACTGGAATGATCATCCCCAGAAAACAATTTTCAACATGTACTTAATTTTAACAATATTAAAATTTTCATTTTTTACTACCAATAGTTTCAAATTGTCAGAACATTTTTTACTGAATTTTAACTTTTGTATTTTAACCACAATTTCCAAAATTTACAAAAAATTTTCACATTTTACATATAATAGTTACTTATTTCAATTTTCATCAATACAATTTCAATTTTTAAAATTTCAATACCTTAAAGTCAAAAGTAATTCACATCTTCAACTTGTACAATTGCTAATTTAACCAATTTAGTAATTTTTCATATTTCTCATTTTTAATAACATTTTTTTAGAACCATTTGTTTTTAATTTATCGCGACATAGTTATTAACATTATTATTAATTCATGTAACATTGCACTTCAAAACTATTTGGCATGTTTATTTTGTAAATTTAAAACAAAACGCTTACCTTAATTTTATCCCAATTTAACTTAATTTAATTTTTTACCTATTTATTTGTTTAGATTTCACAACAATTTTCTTCTTAAAATTGATCCTGAAAACGGCAGACAGTCCCGGAGAGCCACGGAAATCTTGTTTCGCACACATCCTGACGCTGGGAAAATTTTGTGAAGAAAGAAAGAAAAAAAAAATACGCTGAAGTTTCACACACAAAACATTTTCGATGACAAAAGATGGCACAACACCGCTGACACATCTCATAACAGCCATGTTGCCGCTTGAGGACAACCTTATTCAATTAATTTTGAAAAACGATGACTAATTTTTAACTGGTTTTTGTAGCACAAAATGTAGAACACTTTTAACGATGAGCAGCCGACACGACGAAAAATTTTACTAATTTCATAATTTTAAACACAGATGACATCACTGCCTTAATTTTTGAAGCGCAGAAATATAATGACCACAAGTCGAAGATTTTTTCTTAATACGATGAAAATTTTTTGATTTCGTAAATTTTAAAGGCTGGGTTCCCACAGCGAAAAGGTTGCAGAATCGCTGTCGACTTTTGTCGGACATTTTGTCTTTTGTCTTTTGTTTTCCAGTCTACTGATGTAATGTTTTTTTTATCGTAGGGGTTGTTGCCACAGGGAATTAGCTACTCCTTGTGTGCACGCCTTCAAGGGGAGGGGGGAAAGTTGTCGGACTTAAGCGGGAACGAAATAATTATTCTAAATTTAAAGGGGGCTTAGTAATTAATTTATTGTCGTGGCGTAATTCGCCACTATTCTCATATCTTGGTTCGAAATACATCGAGAGATATCGGGGAATTTCCCTTTGGAGTGAGTGACATCTGTAGCTCCACCCATGGTTCATCGCCGGTGTATGCGTCACAGAGACCATGTAGACATGCGCGGTGGCTTTGGATGGAGAAAAACAATAGCGTGTAATCAGACGGCGGGATTTAATTCATTGCTAGTGGACGCGTGTCAGCTGGGTCCCTAATTTGAAAATGGCGAGAGCTCAAATATGCGCTACTTGGATCAGTGGTTGCTGGAAAATGAAATAAATTGGAAAAGCTTGAACTATGTTTATTAATTGGATTTAGACTACTTACCACTCGCCACCAGTATTAACATGATGACTGCTAATGCAAACCACACGCCTGTCATATATATATATATACATATATATATATATATATATATACATATATATATATATATATACATTATATATATATATATACATATATATATATACATATATATATATATATATACATATATATATATATACATTATATATATATATATATATATATATATATATATATACATATATATATATACATATATATATATATATATATATATATATATATATATATATATATACATTATATATATATATACATATATATACATATATATATATATATATATATATATATACATATATATATATATATACATTATATATATATATATATATATATATATATATATATTATATATATATATATATATATATATATATATATATATATATATATATATATATATATACATATATTCATTCTTGGGCCCATATTCTTGGGATACATGCTATCCCACTCCGTAAGGAAAAGGTTAATTTATTTCTAAATTAGTAACCTAATATTTAATTAACTCATTTCTATAGAATTCATTAAATGATTCTGCTAAAACTTTTTGGTGAGACTAATATTATATTTTTAACTGTTAAATGAATATAACTTCATTACATGATAATAAGTTTCATTCAATGTATCTAATAAACAAAATTGTTTATCAAATACATTCACCTTTAAACACCTTAAAAATCCAGACATTGCATTCAACGTCAAATAATCAATTTCAGCCAGAGCGTAGGTTTACTCTCTATGTAATTTATATACGAGTCTAATGTCGATCGGTAGCAAACATAGAATGTATTCATAGAAAGAGAATTTTCGTCAGCAATATCCTTATTCTCCTAGGCTGTATCAACGATAAACTGAGTACATTGACTGAGTAAATTTCTGTTGTGCTTTCATCATAGTCGCGTAATTAATCTTGCTCCGTCATGAAGATTGTTCGGAGACCATTTCTTTGAAATGTCAAATGATGTTTTAGACAATTTTTCTTAGTTTTTTAATTATTTTTCAATTCTACCGCTTTTATTTCTTCAAATTTTTGCATAATTTAAAAGAAGGAATGCTTTATATGTTATAAAACACATAATTTAAAATTTCTATGCAACCATTTATTATCCAAAGCAAAAATATAAGAAACTAGAAGGTAAAACTAGAAGGCCATTTTGACGTCATAATACTAATAATGACGTCATAATGGAAAAAGTATATGAAAGTTAAAAAATATCCCGAATTATCTAAAATATTGCATTTAATCCACACCTTGTAAAAGCAAACCCTTTCATTATTTTTTATTTATTTAGTTTTTCATGCGATTGGAGTAGTAGACTGCCATCCAACCCGTCATTTTGACGTCATAATACTAAAAATGACGTCATAATGGAAAAAGTATATGAAAGTTAAAAAATATCCCGAATTATCTAAAATATTGCATTTAATCCACACCTTGTAAAAGCAAACCCTTTCATTATTTTTTATTTATTTAGTTTTTCATGCGATTGGAGTAGTAGACTGCCATCCAACCCGTCATTTTGACGTCATAATACTAAAAATGACGTCATAATGGAAAAAGTATATGAAAGTTAAAAAATATCCCGAATTATCTAACAATATTGCATTTAATCCACACCTTGTAAAAGCAAACCCTTTCATTATTTTTTATTTATTTAGTTTTTCATGCGATTGGAGTAGTAGACTGCCATCCAACCCGTCATTTTGACGTCATAATACTAAAAATGACGTCATAATGGAAAAAGTATATGAAAGTTAAAAAATATCCCGAATTATCTAAAATATTGCATTTAATCCACACCTTGTAAAAGCAAACCCATTCATTATTTTTTATTTATTTAGTTTTTCTTGTAATTGGAGTAGTAGACTGCCATCCAGTTTTTTACAGCTCACTACGCGATATGAATACTTGAGCTACTTGATTCATTCACATTCAGGTTTGTTTACTTTCGGAATTCATAGCAAAAGTAAACAGATTTTTAAAAACTGTTAAATATACAGCTAAAAGCATCCAATTTTTTTTAGTTCTGAATGTTTTATAGAAAAATAGGCTGAACAAACGTGATTTGATGGAGAAGATATTACTTTTTAGGTAAGAAAAAATTCTGATCCACATCTGAAATTGAAATTAAGCCTAACCGGCCGTTTGTTTACTGAGGGCTTCAATTGAAAGATGAGTACAGCCCGGAAGTGCTATACAGAGACAACGGCTATTATATATAGGATTTGCTCCGTCTGGATAAATCTGTTTGTGGTTAACATTGCAATAATATATGCAAGTATAGCATTAACATTTTACGTGTTGCGATTATTTTATTTCTCGTTACAGTTATAGCTTAAAATTCCCTTTTTTTTCTTAATCAATAAATAAGCCAAATATTTGCCTTTAACCCTCAAACCGGCCCACCGTTCATTATGACCGGCAGCGGTGGAACTAAGAAGTGGGGCAGGAGTGGGGAAAGGCGTGAACGCTGGGCTGGCTTTGACATCCGCAGTCAGTTCCTGGACATCAGGGAGAGCACATCAGGGTTTCACAAATGCTCGCCATTTGCCAGTAAGCTGCAATTTTGTAAAAGTATGGCGGTCAAACTGACCGCTAGGGCTGTTCTTACCACTGAGCAATAACAGGCCTACCGGTCCTGATAGGGATGGCATATATGTATATATATATGTATATATATATATATGTATATATATATGTATATATTTATATATATGCATATATGTATATATAAATATATGTATATATATATATATATATATATATATATATATATATATATATATATATATATGTATATATCTATATATGTATGTATATATATATATATGTGTATATATATATATATATATATATATGTATATATATATATATATATATATATATATATATATATATATATATATATATATATATATATATATGTATGTATGTATGTATATGGTCCTGATAGGGATTTCAGTGTTCTGTGAGATTTTAAAAGTATACTATGAAGCCTTGACATCACTCTTCTCTACCCCAATCACCGGCAGGCTAATTTTTCGAGCAATCATGTCTGACAAACATTGTGCAATTCTTTTAAGAGCCCTACGATTTGATGATGTAGATACCAGATCAAAATAAATTAAATAAATTGAATAAATAAGTGTAGAGGATTTATCCCCTCACTATTCATCACTAATATAAATCAGACAACCCTGTGCACAATATCAACATGCAGTTCCATCGTAATCACGCAAAAATAACAGCTTTTTAGGCTTGGGGGTCAATTTGACCGATAGTCCTGATAGCGGCAACAAATTCATGGGCCGGTTTGAGGGTTAATATACTGCCCTATAGCATATTATTTTGCAGGTGTCTCATAAAACCTTGACGCATTTTAAAAATTTATACAAAAAAAAAGTACTCATCGTAGGAACTAGAAATTCATGCACGTGTTACCTTATATATTAGAGGGGTTTTTAGTATAGTCAATCAATTTCAATATGTGCTCCTTTTGTGGCATGGAGAATATCCAGTCAGTAATCCATTTCAACCAATGTGCGTTCTAAAATGGATTCCGGAATAAGTGAAATTGCAGCAATTATGTTATTTTTTTTAGATCTTTAACCTTTTCCTTACGGGGTGGGATAGCATGTATCCCAAGAATACGGGCTCAAGTAGGAATATATATATATATACATATCTACACACATACACACACACACACACACACACACATATATATATATATATATATATATATATACACATATATATACTTACATATATATATATATATCTATATATATATATATATATATATATATATATATATATATATATATATATATATATATAACCTCCTTTATGGCCATTCTTACAAAGGGTGTATAAAATTTCCCGTCCTACAGAGGGAATCGGAAAAATGGGTCCAGTAAGCTAAAGGTTAAGACTGTCCACTTTTGTTATATATATATATATATATATATATATATATATATATATATATATATATATATATATATATATATATATATATATATATATATACATATATATATATATATATACGTACATATATATACTTACATATATATATATATCTTTCTTCCTCAGTGTTGTGTAAACTGCTCTTAGTATTGTTAATCATCAACAATGCTAATAATCATAAAGATTTTTACAACAGATCTGCTACGCAACAAAGGTTTTTTACAGTCGCCACTTTAAACCTAATACTTATGTGCGAAGGTTTAAGCGCTTGAAAGCTTATCGTAATTGCTTTTGTTTTAATTTGAGAATTCTTTGAAATTTTCTTATATCTCTTGATATCGAGATCTTTTTATTGTTCTTTGTTGAAGTATCTAACATTGGACAAGTTCGTTCTTATCGTGTCTGCTGTGTTCTTGTTCGCTACGTCGGACGTCTACTGGATTTTGTTAGCAGGCTTTTGTATTTACCAATTTCACGCTTTTATTGAAAAGAAAAAAATAAAGGGGAAAATGTCAAAAGAAGTTTGCCTGGCAGTTGAGGAAGAAGATGACGTTGATATTTATGAAACTGCCACTGAAAGCTCTATGGACGAATATGTTGATGCTAGACCTCCTAAACCTCCCAGAAAGCCTCCTAATTCTGCCCTGGTATTGCGTAAGGCTCCTAAACTTCCAAACCCGCTCATGGAAAGGTTTTTGAATGACTGCGACATCAAAACTACAACTGATGTACCTCGACTTAGTTTAAAGAAAAGAATACGGCGACTTTTGTGCAGTTGTTTCCTGCCTTCAGCAAAAGACTAACCAAACAAGCCTACATGAACAAAATTGTATGAAGATTTTCCATCGATGAACTAAATTTCTAAAACAGCTTTTTTATTATGTGTAATCATCCACTGTCTCTCTATAGAACTTTAAATATCCGTACAATTTGGGATTTAAAATTTTTGCAACTCATCGCACACTGTCTTCAGTTTTTTCCAACACTTTGTTGCCTGCAACTAGAAATCATCGGTTACTCATGCTTATTAGTGTTACTGAAGTCTGCTTTCTTCTTCCTCTTCTCCAAACCACCTAAATATCTGCTTCATGTGTTTCTCATTTTCATCACAGCCGATACCACCTGGCTCGTATCATCCTCCTCACCAGAGCCGCTACCATCTGACTCGTATCATCCTCTTCACCAGAGCCGCTACCATCTGACTCGTATCATCCTCTTCACCAGAGCCGCTACCATCTGTCTCGTAACATCCTCGTCACCAGAGCCGCTACCATCTGGCTCGTATCTTCCTCCTCACCAGTGCCGCTACCGTCTGGCTCGTGTCAACCTCTTCACCACAAATTGATTTTTTATTTCTGAGCCAATAACATCAGGCTGGGAAATGTATCCTCCAAACATCGTGCCTCCATTAAAAAAAAGTAAAAAAAAGTGAGAAACACGCCGGCCCACTGTCATCGGGCCGCGCGGATGGTCTTGCTGTAAAAGGGAGTGTTCAACAGCCCGCCTCCAAGCGGTACTCTCCGGGCAACGTTTCTTCCTCGCAAGTGTAAGGAACGGCGAAAGGGCTGAACTGATTCGCATTTTTCAATTGCAGGAAAAGGAACTTTGTCTTCTGTTGAGCAGACAAGAACCTTTATCAAAATATCCTAGAGAAGAACCTTCATACTACGATGTATAATTGATGATCGCTCGCAAATATTAGACTCTAAAAAACCCTTGTCAAGCTCTGTTAAACATTACAAGCGTTTCATTGTGTTTATGATAATCATTGTGTATTGTGTGCACTTATCAGACTTTGCAAAAATAAAAGTTTTCGTATCTTTGCAGCATGTTTCTTCCTTAAATCTTTTTATTTAATTTTCACTGTACGCTGGTAAATATGAAATCCTGTTCCGAAAATTTCGAAAAATATTTCGTCAATGCCTTTGCAATTCTTAAAATGGAACAAAAGGTGTCGGTAAATTTGAAACACTCCAAACCAGGGGCCTTTTAACCAATCTCTGGACAACTTAGAGACACAGAAACCTGACCAAATTGATGTCAGGTCCCATTTTATGCGTTGCAATGTAAAAAACTAAAAACTGTCCGAGTTCCTTTCTATCCTGTCTGTGGGGGTTACCTAAAAAAATATATTTTTTGCTGCGTTACGAATAACGTTACTAGACATTTAATATAAAAATGACGGTAACTGTGAAATCAACAAGAAGATAACAAAATTTAATGAAAAGTATTAATTAACAGAGATATTTGTTTTTTACCAAAGGTCTTGCAAAAGAAATACGAGCTTAATAAATAATTCTTAATTAAACTTCCATTTATATTTCTTAGAAATTCTGTAATTGTTACAAAATCTGTAACTTTGTAATGACCAATATTACTAAGGCAAATGAAGGCTTTCATTTCGATTGCAATGGATATGAAACAGCCCCGGATCTAGGGGGGGGGTTCAAGCCGGGCGGCAAATTCAAGCGTATTATTTTATTTGTAAATATAAACGTGCATGATAGTAAAATTGTGTTCAGTATCTATTTTATTTATCTGTCTTGTCAGCATCAAGCCTGTCGGAAAGTTTCCATAAAAAACAAATTTATATGTTTAATTTACAGTCTTGCAGAGGCATCACTGATTATGTTATAACAAATATTTTTATTATTCTCACGGAGAATTTGTGCCGTGACAGAAAAGAGACGAGAAATAGATGGTCGCAGGTGTGGACTACAAAGGATGCACAGCGTTAGATCAGGAAAATAAAGTATCATCGGATCGAATGCCAAACGCGTGAAAAGAGGGACAAACGTGTGAGCAACAGAAAAGAAGATGATAATAAATAAAT
The DNA here is from genome assembly GCA_907164885.2 of Dolomedes plantarius. Taxonomy (NCBI): domain Eukaryota; kingdom Metazoa; phylum Arthropoda; class Arachnida; order Araneae; family Dolomedidae; genus Dolomedes; species Dolomedes plantarius. The sequence goes on along the minus strand of OU015492.1, from coordinate 222,164,424 downwards.
GCCAGGAGTGGAACGATGTATAGATATTTGAAGAAGGATGGCTAGAAATGCCGTTAAAAGGGATCCAAGGCAAGGAGGAATAAATAATACATCTGAACAACCAGCCGAAGCGAAGAATAGAAGCATAGTTGAATGGGATATGGTTAGAGATGCCGTTAAAAGGGATCCAAGGCAAGGAGGAATAAATAATACATCTGAACAACCAGCCGAAGCGAAGAATAGAAGCATAGTTGAATGGGATATGGTTAGAGATGCCGTTAAAAGGGATCCAAGGCAAGGAGGAATAAATAATACATCTGAACAACCAGCCGAAGCGAAGAATAGAAGCATAGTTGAATGGGATATGGTTAGAGATGCCGTTAAAAGGGATCCAAGGCAAGGAGGAATAAATAATACATCTGAACAACCAGCCGAAGCGAAGAATAGAAGCATAGTTGAATGGGATATGGTTAGAGATGCCGTTAAAAGGGATCCAAGGCAAGGAGGAATAAATAATACATCTGAACAACCAGCCGAAGCGAAGAATAGAAGCATAGTTGAATGGGATATGGTTAGAGATGCCGTTAAAAGGGATCCAAGGCAAGGAGGAATAAATAATACATCTGAACAACCAGCCGAAGCGAAGAATAGAAGCATAGTTGAATGGGATATGGTTAGAGATGCCGTTAAAAGGGATCCAAGGCAAGGAGGAATAAATAATACATCTGAACAACCAGCCGAAGCGAAGAATAGAAGCATAGTTGAATGGGATATGGTTAGAGATGCCGTTAAAAGGGATCCAAGGCAAGGAGGAATAAATAATACATCTGAACAACCAGCCGAAGCGAAGAATAGAAGCATAGTTGAATGGGATATGGTTAGAGATGCCGTTAAAAGGGATCCAAGGCAAGGAGGAATAAATAATACATCTGAACAACCAGCCGAAGCGAAGAATAGAAGCATAGTTGAATGGGATATGGTTAGAGATGCCGTTAAAAGGGATCCAAGGCAAGGAGGAATAAATAATACATCTGAACAACCAGCCGAAGCGAAGAATAGAAGCATAGTTGAATGGGATATGGTTAGAGATGCCGTTAAAAGGGATCCAAGGCAAGGAGGAATAAATAATACATCTGAACAACCAGCCGAAGCGAAGAATAGAAGCATAGTTGAATGGGATATGGTTAGAGATGCCGTTAAAAGGGATCCAAGGCAAGGAGGAATAAATAATACATCTGAACAACCAGCCGAAGCGAAGAATAGAAGCATAGTTGAATGGGATATGGTTAGAGATGCCGTTAAAAGGGATCCAAGGCAAGGAGGAATAAATAATACATCTGAACAACCAGCCGAAGCGAAGAATAGAAGCATAGTTGAATGGGATATGGTTAGAGATGCCGTTAAAAGGGATCCAAGGCAAGGAGGAATAAATAATACATCTGAACAACCAGCCGAAGCGAAGAATAGAAGCATAGTTGAATGGGATATGGTTAGAGATGCCGTTAAAAGGGATCCAAGGCAAGGAGGAATAAATAATACATCTGAACAACCAGCCGAAGCGAAGAATAGAAGCATAGTTGAATGGGATATGGTTAGAGATGCCGTTAAAAGGGATCCAAGGCAAGGAGGAATAAATAATACATCTGAACAACCAGCCGAAGCGAAGAATAGAAGCATAGTTGAATGGGATATGGTTAGAGATGCCGTTAAAAGGGATCCAAGGCAAGGAGGAATAAATAATACATCTGAACAACCAGCCGAAGCGAAGAATAGAAGCATAGTTGAATGGGATATGGTTAGAGATGCCGTTAAAAGGGATCCAAGGCAAGGAGGAATAAATAATACATCTGAACAACCAGCCGAAGCGAAGAATAGAAGCATAGTTGAATGGGATATGGTTAGAGATGCCGTTAAAAGGGATCCAAGGCAAGGAGGAATAAATAATACATCTGAACAACCAGCCGAAGCGAAGAATAGAAGCATAGTTGAATGGGATATGGTTAGAGATGCCGTTAAAAGGGATCCAAGGCAAGGAGGAATAAATAATACATCTGAACAACCAGCCGAAGCGAAGAATAGAAGCATAGTTGAATGGGATATGGTTAGAGATGCCGTTAAAAGGGATCCAAGGCAAGGAGGAATAAATAATACATCTGAACAACCAGCCGAAGCGAAGAATAGAAGCATAGTTGAATGGGATATGGTTAGAGATGCCGTTAAAAGGGATCCAAGGCAAGGAGGAATAAATAATACATCTGAACAACCAGCCGAAGCGAAGAATAGAAGCATAGTTGAATGGGATATGGTTAGAGATGCCGTTAAAAGGGATCCAAGGCAAGGAGGAATAAATAATACATCTGAACAACCAGCCGAAGCGAAGAATAGAAGCATAGTTGAATGGGATATGGTTAGAGATGCCGTTAAAAGGGATCCAAAGCAAGGAGGAATAAATAATACATCTGAACAACCAGCCGAAGCGAAGAATAGAAGCATAGTTGAAATGGGACGATCGTTGAAGCGAACGTAGGAAGAAAATTGAAATAAGCAGAGAACCAAGTGTGAATGGAGTGAAAAGGGGCATAGGGTCTAAGCGGGCAAGAGAAGCCGCCAGACAATAAGAAAAGAAGAGAATAGGCTGAGTTGAACGAGTAGAAATTTAAGTCGAGTGAGTACTATCCGAGACCAGACGAGCGCCCTAGCCCCGGTATAGAAGTATTGCAGAGACTTGACTCCCATTTTCAAGAGAACCTCAGCCCCTTCAAACAACCGACGGAGAGAACAGATGCCAAGCTAGGGGGCAGATAAGTTTCGGAAAAGGCAACGAGGAAGCGAGGTGTGTGCAGACATCATTATGGACACGCCGAGAGTAGGCCGCCAGTGTGGATATCTTCATAAATGATTCCCGACCTATCTCCTCCTGTACCCATGCTAAAGGGTGATAAATAGTGGGCCCGATCCTGAACAATAACCGCCTATTGCCGAGTTAGATCATCCAAAGGTAAATCATTTCACGCAGAACGTGTGCCTTATTGCGATTCCATTAATTATATGCTAAATATTAAAATCAAAGAAATGTGTTAAATAATACTAACTGTAATAATAAGCAATCAAGAATGAAATACCTAATAATTTAAGTACTGTAAGTACCTTCAGTAAAAGGAAGTTGCTTCAGTAAAGTACTGTATATAATATGCAATGTGAAAACCTATTGAGTGCTGCCTTATCAGTAATTTGTGTTAAGTGTCAATGGTAAAAGTTAGAATCTAAAAGTAATGTGTAAAGTACACTACTGTAAAATTTAATATTGTTGTTTGTTGTGTATAGCATTATAACATATCTTTTATGTGATAAAATTGTAGAATGGGAAATTGTTGAAATTTGTTAAAGGCACATTGATATTATAAATGTAAATACAGTACAGGCTAAAAAGAGAAGTTAAAGTAGTGTACATTTATACACTGCTGGCCACCCAAATTGCAACACCAAGAAAGACAAGAGATATCACAACAAAATTTATTTTGTAGATAACATGTTGACCAAGTATCAAATGATTAAATTTATAGACTTCTGTGAAGTGTGGTTCCTGCCAAAATCAGTAGCCAGAGTAGCCGCCATTGTTGGAGATCACCGCTGCCACACGCCTCGGCATTGATTCAAAGAGACTTTGGATGAGTTCTTGGGGTACAGCAGACCAAGCAGCTTCCACACGTTGCCAAAGTTGATCTGCTGTGGCAGCTGGGGATGGATTCTGGGTCAATCGTAGAGCAACCATGGACCACATGTTTTCTATCGGCGAAAGATCCGGAGAGCGAGGCGGCCAGGGAAGCAATTCAATCTGGCGATTGACGAAGAGCCGTTGGATAATGCGTGCCACGTGTGGTCGCGCATTATCCTGTTGAAATATGGCTGTGGGCAAGCCCTGAAGGTAAGGAAGGACAACTGGGTCCAACATCTCGGAGATGTAGCGCTGGCTGTTTAAAGTACCGGCAATGCGTACTAGAGGTGTGCGAGAGTGATATCCAATACCGCCCCATACCATAATACCCGGTGCAGGACCAGTGTGACGGTGCATAACGCAGCTGTTCAGCATCCTCTCTTCACGGTGTCTCCAGACTCGAATGCGACCATCGTGGTGTTGCAGACAGAAGCGTGACTCGTCAGTAAAGACAATTTCATTCCATTCTGCCGTCCACATCCTTCTGCCATCGCACCATTGGCGGCGGAGACGTCTGTGGTTCTGCATCAAGGGTAGACAAAGCAATGGACGTCTTGCGGACAGACCACTTTGCTGTAAACGGCGTCGAATGGTACGCGCAGACACTGGATGATGCGTTACAGACTGCATGTGCTGTGCTATGGTTCGTGATGTGACTGAGCGATCCGTCACTGCCATGCGCACAATTTGCCTGTCATCACGTGAAGTGGTGCGCTGAGGTGGATGCAATCGAACACGCCGGTCCGTCGTACCCTCCTGCATCCAACGATCACATATCCGCATTACAGTTGTTTGGTTTCGTCCAACGCGACTACCGATTTCCCTGAAAGATAATCCACAATCTCGGTAGGCCACTATCCTTCCTCTGTCGAACTCGGATACTTGATCAAAAGATGATCGCTGTTTTCGACGAGGCATAATTGATCGTTTTTTGAAAAAAAACACAAGAAAAACACAATTGCCGAACTTGAGATCGTCGAAATCTCCAAGCCTTAAATAGCGCTTTGAAGTGGCGCCACAGCCGCGCGTGATGTGCGTCTGCGCTGAAATTCTAATCATTTGCATATCTCACCTCCGCTAATGCATGTTGTAAATTTCATGTTATTTGCATGTTTCCTTCAGGGTGTTGCATTTACAGTGGCCAGCAGTGTATGTATATATATATATATATATATTGGCATTAATTGCATATATTGACCGTTGTATTTAATTCGAATGTATTCCGTAGCAAAGCACGGGTATTCAGCTAATATTTAATATTTAGGAAATATACTTTGTGTAGTTATCTCAATTTATTATTCTAGTTTTTTTTTATTCTCCACTGGAGGCTAAAATCAGGACTCCTCTATATAACTAGGCTTCAGATAAGAGATTGAGGTAAAGAAATAAAGCACCAAGATTTTCCGTGAAATCCCTTTTATTTAATTTTCAAATAATCCGAATATTTTTAAGTACCTTGCGTATAACCTGACGGCAAGAACAAACAATATTTAGTAAATTTAACGAATTTGTGTAATTTCCGAAAACAAAGATAGTAATTCCCATTTCACGGGAAGTTATATAAATTGAAAGAAATTCTATTACTCACCAGTTCCAAATATTTTTCTGGGAAAAAATGCTCTGCCGGTCTGTGATGTTGTTTGCTGTCCAATCTTTATTGAATTTCAGTTCCTCCAATAATTTTAATTCATTTTGTGATCGAGAGTTTTCTCCGACATTCAACGAAAGCAGGGGAATTTCAATTTTCAAAGTTGAAAGATTAAAATCAAAAACGAAAATCAAATTTCTTCCTTTGTGATTCCGAGGAAAATATTTTGGAATAAATATGTTCTGATGCATGTTAACAGCTTATCGATACATTAGATTCAATAAAAATGGTTGTTATTTTTTTTTCCTAATCTTGATATTTACCATAATTGTTCAGGGTCTTAGCAACAAAGAAGTTTATTTATGGCATAGGAGAAGTTATACAGATTTTTGTTTTCTTTCGTTAAATGTGGGGGAATTTTAAAAACAAAACTGAAAAGATTTAAATGCATATTTATTAGAATTCAATGAATGATAAATTGAGGAAATTATCAAAACGTATACTACTCACAAACTGGACAAAATATGTTTATCGTGCAATCGACGAGCATCCCACACTGGATATGTGAGACTGTTTTTCAACAAATTCAATTGCTTAAGTTAGGTAATTGGTTAAATTCGATTTTGAGATAATTGAACAACAATGCTCTATAGCATAGATTCTTAAACTGTGGTCCGCGGACCCCTGGGGGTCCGCGTAGCGATTACCGGGGGTCCGCGAAATAATTTTGACATTAACAATCTATACTTGACCAAGATGTTCTCGTAGAATTATCATGCGATACGTCTTTGAAACTACAATTCAACAAAAATGAACTCACAAACTGGTTCAGGTTTCAAGAGAACCACTGCACCCATCTCATTAAGTAAAAATCATTTACAGAAAGCATATTATAATAAGATAGATCTATTTTGACCAATATTTGACTAAGAAATGTTTGTATGAGTTTAACGTATTATGATTTGTAACTTTTAAAATTCTTTTTACTACTGTTTTTATTCATTTTATGTTTATTTATTCTATGTCATAATAAAAATGCGCAAGACCATTTATTAAAATAAACAGTGATACATTTTTACCAATATTTATTATAACGTAGTGCCTATGAGATTATTGAGCCAGAAATTAAGTCTCAAAAACGACTTAAAGTGCCTAGAGTTGGGATGGGGTCCGCAAAAAGAAATGTTATTCAAGAGGGGGTCCTCGGACTACATAAGTTTAAGAACCCCTGCTCTATAAGAAGTTCTTCTTATTCTCGAATAATGTCAGAATCATAGTACCAACACAATCTCCTAGATGGCGCTTATTACCCTCTTCCACAACTAAGAGGGGGAATTGGTCATACGCGAAGAATGAAAATAAGATTTTTGTCAGTGCTTAATGTTGTTGTATTAAAATGTTCCTGTAATAAAAAATTTTATTAAATTTTATTTGGAAAATAAATGTTTTTATTTGGAAAATAAATTTGTACATTTTTTCTAACCTGCTGTTCATGTTATCGAGGGTTTTTTCTTTGTATTGTGAAAAGTTTAGATAGATTATGCGTTAGCGTAGAGATAATACTGTATGTATATATATATATACATATATATATATACATATATATATACATATATATATATATACATATATATATATATATATATATATATATATATATATATATATATATATATATATTTACATCTATATATACATCTATATATACATCTATATATACATATATATATATATATATACATATATATAGATACATGCATAAATATATATATATAGAAACTCTTGCCGTAGAAATGGAATAACCAATGCCGAAAAAGAGTAACAATTTTACGGCAAATTCTAATAGAAATGTCCGTACATCAGGAGCTCATTTCTTATGACTTTTCTTGACAAAGTCAGAGGATATCAATGGAAATACCCTCGAGTTTTCAGTCCATGTTGACAAAATGAGGTTACTAGAACAGGATTATATCTTTAATTAAAATTCAAAACCATGCTTTAATAATTGAAAACAACTTTAAAAGTATGCCTTCTGAAGTGATTCGAGCAATAAGTTTTCCCCAAATTATCATAGGCATACATAAAACAAGAAATGAATTTTCGACATATATCTTCTTTAGCGCTTCCTGAAAATATGGCTATTTTGAGATATAACATTGTTCTAGCAGAGGTGCGATATGTATTCCACACATAATAGTTATTACAATATTTTTTTAATTATATTGATTCTCTTAGAGGATCATACATTGCATTTTCATCCTTTTGTGAAAAGAAAGGAACATGGCATTTTCATTTCAAAGAGATTCATTAATATACAGGGTGAACCTAAAGTCTTGCCCTGATTATAAAAATTCATTACAAAATAACCGCTTAATATAATAATGTAAATTTTGTATCATTGGATTGGTCAGTATTATTATTTTTTTTTTTGTGCAATAGATGGTGCGGGTGGTCCTTCAAGACTCAGGCGTACATTTGTAAGAAAGACGTCATTTTCGACCGAAATGCCGTCGATTCAAGGAAAGCCCAACGTATTCTTTGGTTTCAAGAAATGAAATCGCCCTTTAACCTTTTCCTTACGGGGTGGATAGCATGTATCCCAAGAATACGAACTCAAGAAAGAATGTTAAATATATATATATATATATATATATATATATATATATATATATATATATATATATATATATATATATATATATATAATATATATATATATATATATATATATATATGTATATATATATATATATATATATATATATAATATATATATATATATATATATAATATATATATATATATATATATATATATATAATATATATATATATATATATATATATATATATAATGTATGTATGTATGTATGTATGTATGTATGCATGTATGCATGTATGTATGTATGTATGCATGTATGCATGTATGCATGCATGTATGCATGCATGTATGTATGTATGTATGCATGCATGTATATATATATATATATATATATATATATATATATATATTAGGGCGGAGCGTAAAAAATAAGTTTTCGATTTTGTTTTTGCCCTAGTGCGGAAAAGTTGGGTACTGGTGGGTAGGTCACGTATGTAAAGTTTTGGGAAAAACAAAAAATATCTTCCGTCTCCATTTTGGCCGTGATTTTTAGCAGATTTTTACCATAGAGTTAAAAATGTGTATTTCCATTGTTTTGTATGCAGCTTTTCGCTTTTTCTGAAATAAAATTCAGAAAACACCCAGATCTCATCACGGGGAGGCGGCTGCATTGCGAGTTCCACCCATGCCCATCCATCCACCCAAACATATCGGCACTTAACTCCATTGCCCTTGCAGTTATTCCGGATTTACTCGGTACTCGCATTTGGTTTCAAATGATAGTATAGCTTTTCTCGACTCTGTTCGGGTTCTAACTAAACCGTCACGCTTATTTTCTCCACACACAGCGGCAGAAATCTCTGTTACTAGTTTCACGAATCGTTCAACACTTTGGGTGTGGCAAGGAAATTTTAGGCTTCCCAGGTCCTACAGACTCTCCACTGGAAATCAAATTTCTCAAATCATCATCTGTCAAGTGAGATGTTATTGGGGATTCCTTCAAATTACATTTCTGCCAATCAGTAAGGTCTATATATGAAACTTCCTCGAAGTTGAGTGACGGAATGTTGTAATGTCTAATTCCTTCCTTTTTTTCCTTTCTTGCTCGTAAAATCCTACGTAGTCCAAGTTCTCGAATGGACTGTCTGTCGTCTGTGATCATTGACAAGATTGTTGCTTCCGGGTGGCCGAAATAACCATTTCTCTGGATAATGGGATCGACCACAGTCTTTAAATCGTTTTTCAGATAGCGTGAGACGTTTATTGTCTTCCACAAATTTCGTGGACCATACATGCAATATGAATTTAATTTAACAGTAAACCCCATAGGTGGGTACACTTTCATGATGAACTTTGCCAGGGTTTGAAGTTGGTTTGAAGGATCTGTCGAGCTAATGTATAAACGCTTTATTCGATTTGCAGTTGTTAGCCAACGTGCATGAGACATTTTCTCAGGGTGCTTTTGTGACAAACTTGATGAGCAGTTTCTATTTGTGACAGCTTGACAAATATCCCAAAGCTATCGCTTGTGTGTGCTAAGATACTTTATGTCGATTTTTGGAAATTCGCTCGAAATCTCTACAAATCTCTCAACTGGAAGGTTTTTACAATTTGCCAATGCTTTCCCATGAGACCAGAAAATGCATTCGGGCCACTCGTTCCACCATCCAAATGCTGCACTAAATGACGGAGTGGCAACTCATTTGCGTGTAACTGGCAGATAAACCAGTGCAAGGGTTTCCCAATGGCTTCCCCAGAAAGGCGAATCACGCCAATTTTTTAACCAGTATTACCGGCTGTTCCATAGCACCCTATTGGCACTAGTTGATGAATGTCAATACTCTTATTCTCCATGAATTGCAGCATCATTTGAGAAATACTCAAAGCTGATGAAGAGGTTAGTGCTATGGGTCCGAGGTACTTGCTTCCAGGTTCCTTAATCATTGTAACGTGTTCTTCCAGGACTGTTTTCTGGTACATCTTTCCCCCTACGCTCTCTTACATTAGAGTTTTGTCCTTCCTTCCGTCAAAATAAAGTCTCTTCAGTGGTTCCAGCTGTCTTTAATTTCCTTGCTGATATTCTTTCCGATTTTGTTCCCTCTCTCTTCTTATTTTATGTCTATCAATTACAATTAAAGTGTCTGTTTCGGTAATCATCCCCAAATCTTCTAAAACAGTGCTTGCAATGATGGCTCCAGCCCGATCTGAAACTCCGGTTCTGTCACAAGCTATAGCTACTGCTGGGTATTGACTTGATCGTAACGTCTTTTTCCCTTCAGATTGAGTCATCCTGGATGTGGATGGGGAAGGCTTCAAGTAATCTGTGTCACTATCGGAGTTATGTGGATCCACGTCAGAATCTGGATCAGGAAATATGAGCCTACATGGTAACAGATGGCGAAACATTTATTTTTAGACTTAATGCTTCTGTCTCTCTCTGCTTGCTATCGGCTAATTTCCACAGCTTTCAGTTTCTTTTAAGTCAACTACGCCTATGGACATTTGCCTAAGTGCCCGGTGGTCTATAAGAAAAGTTCTTTCCACTTCAGGAATCCTATTATGCTTTAGGCAAGAACATTTGTTAAAAGAAACACACTTACATGAAGAAATGTCGAACAATTTCCGTGAGTCTTTCACGAAGGTTTTAAGATTCGTTTGTAAAGTTGATGTTGATAATGTTTTCATGCCAAAATATTTCTTTACCTTCCTAAACGCAGTGTGTCAGCTGCTGCCTTTCTGTATTAAGTTTCGAATTACCTCTGTATTTTATTTAAGAACAAAATGACGAGTTGCATACAAAACAATGGAAATACGCATTTGTAACTTTAGTGCAAAAATCTGCTAAAAATCACGGCCGAAATGGAGACGGAAGATATTTTTTGTTTTTCCCAAAACTTTGCATACGTGACCTACCCACCAGTACCCAACTTTTCCGCACTAGGGCAAAAACAAAATCGAAGACTTTTCTTTTACGCTCCGCCCTAATATATATGTATGTATACATATATATATATGTATGTATATATATATATATATATATATATATATATATATATATATATATATATACATATATATATATATATATATGTATGTATATATATATATATATATGTATGTATATATATATATACATATATACATATATACATACATATATATACATATATATACATATATATATATATATATATATATATATATATATATATATATATATATATATATATATATATATATATATATATATATATATACATATATATATATATATATATGTATGTATATATATATACATATATACATATATACATACATATATATACATATATATACATATATATATATATATATATATATATATATATACATATATATATATATATATATATATATATATGTATGTATGTATATATGTATATATATGTATGTATATATATATACATATATACATATATACATACATATATATACATATATATACATATATATATATATATATATATATATATATATATATATATATATATATATATATATATATAACACTTTTAATGGCCGTTCTTACAAAGGGGGATATAAAAGTTCCCGTTCTAAAGAGGGAATTGGAAAAATGGCCCCGTAAGCTAAAGGTTAATGTTCAGCGTAAATTTAGACAATGTTATGGGTGCAACCCTCCTGATGCAAAATTTATAAAGCGATGGTATGAAAGATTTAAAGAAACAGGCAGCGTTAAGGATTGTCTTAGAAGTGGCAGGCCTAGTGTGAGTGAAGCAACTGTTGATCGCTTTCAGCAACCGTTTCAACGGAGTCGTAATGCTTAACGCTGCCTGTTTCTTTAAATCTTTCATACCATCGCTTTATAAATTTTGCATAAGGAGGGTTGCACCCATAACAATGTCTAAATTTACGCTGAACATTAATGGGCGATTTTATTTCTTGAAACCAAAGCATACGTCGGGCTTTCTCTTGAATCGACGACATTTCGGCCGAAAATGACGTCTTTCTTACAATGTACGTCTTTCTTACAAAGTCTTGAAGGAGCACTCGCGCCATCTATTGTACAAATAAAACTACTAAAACTGACCTATCCAATGATACAAAAATTTACATTATTATATTAAGTGGTTATTTTGTAATGAATTTTTATAATCAGGGCAAGACTTTTGGTTCACGTATATATATATACTAGCTGAAAACCCGCGCTTCGCTACGGAGTACATTCAAAGTAAAAACATCGGTCAATGTATGCAATTAATGCCATCTGTAGCTTCATGATGCCAATATATATATAATAAATACGACGATCAATGTATATACTTGATGTAAAATATATATATATATCTATTTATAAAAAAATCGTAAGGGATATTTTTATAGACAAAATAATGTAGAAGAAGATATTCAAATTAAATCTAATATAAAGAATACTAAAGAATATAGTACAGTTAATATAGTACAGTTTCTAGAACATTTCTTTTACTGTATTTTAATATTTTTTTGGATAATGTCCAATCGTCTGCCGCATTAGTAAGAAAAAAAATTATTTTTTGTCTATTTAGTTTTTATGCACGTGACGATAAATTTATTTCAAGTTCCAGAAAAAGAAGTCACGTGATCGGCATTTAATAAATTAAATTCTAAAAATTAATCTTTAAAAATTCACCAAAAATCAGGAAATGGAGGTAAAAGTTCGAAAAAGATTTCATTTTAAAGGAATTTTTATGATCTTTCTCGTGATATAAATTTTATAACCCTCAAATTATTATTTTAAATGCAAACTTAAAAAAAGTAAAAAAAAACAGCTTAAAAATTTAATTTAAAAAAATCTAAGAAGAATTTTTGAAAAATCTTTCTTAGTGCACCCCTACACTATTAGAAGAATCGCCATGCAAAATGTCAGCCCTTTAGGTCCAGCGGTTTGGTCGGTGCGTTGTATGTCAGTCAGTCAGTGAATGAATGAATGAATGAATGAGTCAGTTACGGAACTGTTTTATATATATAGATATATATATATATATATATATATATATATATATATATATATATATATATATATATAATCCGCTCGATTTGAGGCGGAACGCGCCGTACCTCTCTTTGGAACGTACCTCTCTTTGGAAAAAAAAATTCCGTCTCACCCCGCTGAAACTCAATTCGACAGCCGTATCGTTGAGTGAATGTGAAAGAGGTTTCTCACAGATGATCCTCATTATCCCACCATTGAGATCACCATTGAATATTGTATCGTTTTCTGGCCTGTTGTTTGTAAGGATCAATGGACCTCATATTTAACCCAACTAAGAACGTTGACTCTTGGCTTGTGTCTGGACACCATTCAGCATTACACATCAAGAGTAAGGAAAGGTCAAGGGACCAGAAGTAGGATGAAAACATGTTCAAGTTTTGGACAAGCGTTTACGATAGGCAGGAAGCGAAAATAATCATGAAACTGTGCTTTTTTTTACTGCTTTTATTACTTTACTACAGCATATTTTTGTACTTGTTTTACAAAATATAATTTGTAATTAAACAAAATTTTCAAGTTTTTGTATAACCAAAGATTCCCTTTTTTTCAGGCCATTGATTTGGAAAACCCACACACACCTGAAGGTTACAGTTCCGGTACCTCTATTTCTAGAAATCGAGTGCTGTATATATATATATATATATATATATATATATATATATATATATATATATATATATATATATATAATATATATTAGGGTGGGGCGAAAAAATTATTTTTTTATAATCAATTTCTAAAAGCGCGGAAAACTTGCACATTGGCATCCAAATAACGGGAAAAATAATATAAAAAAATAGAAATTGGTTTTGAAATCGCGCAAGAGCCCTAAAGTTTAGAAAACAAGGAAAAAATCTGCACTTTTTAAACACGTATAAATTTTTTTTAATAGTTTACTTTATTTGTAATAGTTTAAAAACTACTCTTTGTAGTTACCTAAAGGCGTGAAAAATAATTTTGGACACATTGCCGTTCATTTGAATTCGCGCAAAAAGCCTTAAAATACCATTTTTTTTTTTTTGTAAAAACCTCATATTGCAGCTCTTCACCCATTTCAGCATGTTTTTCCTTTATGCTGAAATGACCCAGGACTTACCACGTGGAGGTGGCTGCAAGTCGAATCCCACCCACACCCTACTCAACCAACCAACCAATTTGGGTGTGGTTACTTACAATGAAGTCCCTTTAAATTCTGACTTCGTATCAAATTTTGGCATCAAAGACCTTGATCCTAAAGTTGTCCGAATAAAACCTTCTCGGTTTTCATGCCCGCAAACTTTTCCAGCGGCCTCTGTAACAAGTTTCATACGTCTCTCTACCGACTGAGTGTGGCATGGAAGTTTCAAATACTCCGGCAGAGCTTTGTCTTTCAATGAAGTTGTAATGGGTTCTGTTGCCATATTTGACAACTATTGTGGTGGTGTTAGCTTACACTTTGTCCAATAAATAAGTTCAGTATAGTCTGTGGCTTGAAAATTAATTAAAGGAAGCATGAAGGCTCTAACGTGACCTACTACTGGCGGCTGATTTCTGGCTTCCAGTATCCTCCTGTAGCCTAATTCTCGAATGTACTGTCTCTCGTCCAGTATCATCGCCAACATCATATTCTCTGGATGGCAGAAGAACGGGTTTCTCTGAATGACCGGATCGATGATTTAATTTATGTTGTCCGGGAAATGTCTTGCTGTTTGAATGACCTTTAGTATGTGCTTCGGACGTCTTTCACTGTGCCATGCATCTTAATGTCAAACCAAACTGGAGCATAGGTCTTTACAATGTAATTTACAAGTGTCTTCATTTCGCTTGTCGGACAAATTTGGGAAACAAAGTCTTAATACCCGGTTAGCACAGGTTAACCATCGGGAATTGCCGAGGGTTCCAGGATCTTTAACAGCAAATTCTGGATCACAGAGTCCAGTGATGACTGCATTAACAATGTCTAGAAGATATTGCTGATCTTTACTGAGGTCAGTTTTTATTTATTGAGGTGACAACTTCAGATTGAATCGGCACAAAATCAACAACAGGATTTTTCTCACAGCTAGGCAGTTGCTTGCCAATTCGACCACTGAATGACTCTGGCCCACTTGTTGTCCCGTCTAAGTGCTCAAACATATGCTTATAAGGCAGCCCATTAAAGTGAAACAAACAAATAAAACACTGCAGTGGTCGCTAACACCTAACTTCAATGTTCTGTACAACACCACTTTTCCAACCGGTGTTTGTGACTGTCCCGTCACATCCGATGGCTACCGCTGCACTCATGTCAAAATCTTTCTTTTTCATGTAGTCGAAAATACTTTCGGCAATATCATTACCGGTTCCTGTTTTTGGTGTAACATGGCCAATGTACTCATGGGGCTCACAAATCACGGTAATATGTCCTTCTTTTCTTACTCTGCGGCACATTTTAGCTCTTACTTTTTCTTGTGTTAATGTATTAACTATTCTACCGTCGAAGTAGATTCCATTTACTTCTTACAGCTGGTGCTCTTTTTCCATTATTGCTTTTCGAATCTTCAGTTTTTCCCTTCTAATCTTACTTTTGTCAATCACTCGTGACATCTGAATCAGACATCATTCCAAGATCATGCAGGACACCAGAAGCTATTGCTGTTGTGGCTCTGTCAGAAACACCGTACCTATCGCTTAATACCCTACGCTTCATTATACGACAACTTCGAACGCATTTGCGATGTAGAAGGCTATACCAAACTCATAAAGGAAAAACATGTTGAAATGGTCGAAGAGCTGCAATATGAGGTTTTTACAAAATATAAATGGGGCCGTGGCTGCCTTGTGGTACAGCGCGCTGGTTTTCGGTGCTGAGGGTGCTCAGATCGAATCCTGGCGAAGCGCCAGTAAAGCGCCTCCGTTTGTGTCATCCCTTCATAGGGGGCAATGCTGGTCTGCCTATATGGCGCCCCCATAATAAAATGGCCAGCAAAACTGCGGTGAATTATAGGTGAATGTCTTCGCGACAAGTACCTCCGCATTGGGAGAAAAAAACAAACATAAATGGTATTTTAAGGCTTTTTGCGCGAATTCAAATGAAAGTCAGTGTATCCAAAAGTATTTTTCACGCCTTTAGGTAACTACAAAGAGTAGTTTTTATACTATTACAAATCAAGTAAACTATTAAAAAAAATTTATAGTCTTTAAAAAGTGCAGATTTTTTTCCTTTTTCTAAACTTTAGGGCTCTTGCGCGATTTCAAAACTAATTTATATTTTTTTATATTATTTTTCGCGTTATTAGGATGCCAATGCGCAAGTTTTCCGCGCTATTAGAAATTGATTATAAAAAAATAGTTTTTTTCGCCCCTCCCTAATTAATATATATATATATATATATATATATATATATATAGAGAGAGAGAGAGAGGAGATTACGATAAGTATCAGTTGCTACCTGAAATGACGACTACAAAATATTTCAAGCAAAATTTTACTACCAGGATAGACTATGATGATTTTTTCTTATGTAACACATTAAATTTTAATCAGATTTGATAAAGATCATGTAACCCAGAAGTACTTGAGACATCAAAAAAACCTAACGTATACCTGAGTTAAAAGTTAAAAGTAGATATAGTGTAAGGTTCGCGTGTTGCTCAGATGCAAATTTCTGGTAGCTGCGCAGTGCAGGCCAGTCGAAGTGAGTTCGGAGCAGGTGTCTGGTCTATTTAAGTGACGCACGATGAGTTGGCAAGAGCCCAAGAAGGGAGTGGAGATTTGTACGGTAGCGCGTTACGCTATTAGTAGAGATACGAAAGAGTCGAGAAAAGTTAGATTGAACGTGATAGCGGTATTTAACTGATAGAGCACGTATTAGTATTTAGCCTAGGTGGCTGCACGATTTCCATAGTTAGTTCAGAGCCCGATGGATACGGGTATTGCTAGTGAACGTACATTCTGCCTGAAAGGGTTCATTACGACTTTAAAGTTCAGTTTCTTAGTATCGCAAGTTGCGGTACTGTTGTGTTATTATTTGAAGCCCCAAGTCGGTCTATGTTAGTCTACCTCTACGTAGAAAATAAAGGAATTATTTATATTTATGCCTATTACTTTATAGTGTGCCTGGACCGTTAGAGGATTCACAGGGTACATAAGAAACAGAACCATATAATAGTTTTTGACAGGTCGCTTAATTTGTGAAGCGTTTATGCGAAAACATTTTGTTTTTATAGTTAGACTAAAAAAACTTCTTTCTATGGATAAAAAAATTGGATCAAGGGAAAAAAAAGATATACGGGCATCAAATATTTGCTTGAAAGTCTGAAAATAAATGTGTTTCCACATTGCAACTTGATTTTATCTCTCTGTAGTACTGTAAAAAAATTCGGTTGGCAAGATAAGACTTTTACTGCAACCGTATACAAAACAACTTTCTCAAAAAAGTAAACATGAAAGGGAATTCGTAAGAAAACATCAAAAACGAGGTAAGGCTCGTGTATGGGAGCGAAGGAATGCCTGCGACGGGAGTATGTGAAAACGTTTATTACCATAAACTTTTGATATGGGGTATGTCAAATTTAATATTAATAATATGGTTCTGTGCAGAGGAAAATATGTGTATGAAAAGATTAGAAGAACTATCTTTCTATATCACTATCCTTGCAGATAATAAAAATTTTAAATTGGAGAATTGGAAATATATTACTTTTTTAATATCCGAGGTATTAGATTTTGAAAGCGAATTACTTGAATTTATCTAAAACAAAGAGCTAAATAGAGAGTAAATTATTCGTTTCCGAGAAGCTATTCTGTCTTAAAAAAGACGCAATTCTGAAAGTTAAACATGCGTTTATTACAAAATTTATAAATAAGGCAATTACTGCAAGTCTGTGTCATAAATTCCACTCGCTACACCAGAAATTTATCATTTGCCATATTATTCATGCGCTTAAAAATGTATTTGCTGTCAAGCGTCGAAAATCATGTTTTAAATTACAACTCTCTCTACTGGAAAATATTCGAGGTTTAATAATCTCAAATATTGAAATTTGAATATCCAAAAGTGTCTTTTACGCTTATTATCAGAGTATATTGGAAGTCCATTTTCCTTCATTATTAGACATTTTCTATTTCTAACATATTCGGACGTATTAGAAATAGAAGAATATATTTTCGTGCATGAGAAGCGTTGCAAAATATCCGATATTAATTTGATAAAGAGAGATTCTATGTTTTTGACAAGAAAATAAATTGAAATAAAGTATTGATATTGAAATGAATTGATAGTAAATGTTCGTATTGGAATGAATCACTAATAATTAGTGTTGATGTTGAACATGAATAACTTCATTTTATGCTTTTAAAGTAGCTTATCAACAGTTAGTTTTCTTCTATAAGAAAATTGAAATGTATATAGTCTGTTAAAATTGAAATGTATATAGTCTGGAAATGAAGTTTTTTTCTGTAGAATTTCTTCCCAACGTATTAGATGTTTTAAGAGCCATAGCAATGTATAAGTTAACTAGCTGAAAACCCGTACTTGGCTACGGAGTACATTCAAATTAAATACAAAGGTCAATGTATGCAATTAATGCCGAAAATATGTATAAATATATTTATAATAAATACAACGATCAACGTATGCAATTGATGTAAAAATACAAAAAAATATATTTATAAAAAAATCGTAACGGATATTTTTATAGACAAAATAATGTAGAAGAAAATATTCAAATTAAATCTAATAGAACATACTAAATAATATAGTACAGTTTGAGAAACAATTTTTTGACTGCATTTTAATATCTTTTTGGATAATTTTCAATCGTCTGCCGAATTAGCAAGAGAAAAAAATATTTTTTGTCTATTTCGTTGTTATGCACGTGACGATAAATCAATTTAAAGTACCAGAAAAAGAAATCATGTGATCAGCATTCAATAAATTAAATTCTAAAAATGAAAATTCACCAAAAATCAGAAAAAAGAGGTAAAGATTCGAAAAAGATATCATTTTAAAGGAATTTTTAGGATCTTTCTCGTGATATAAATTTTATAACCCTCAAATTATTATTTTAAATGCAAACTTAAAAAAGTTACTAAAGCAGATTAAAAATTTAATTTTAAAAAATCTAAGAATTTTTCAAAAATCTTTCGTTTTATGTCAGTGAGTCTTGCGTTGTATGTCAGTGAGTCAGTTAAGGAACTGTTTTATATATATAGATTGACTACGTTCAACATCTTATTTGAACTAAGCATATTCAATATAGTATTTTTCTCAATATATCAGCTCTTTAAAAAGAATATAGAAGTTGAAACTGAATTTAAGAGGTACATTATTTTAGAATTTTCTATTATCTGGTGAAAAATTAAGCTTATTTGTGACAGACATAAAACAGTTTCGCAACAAA
Source organism: Dolomedes plantarius (assembly GCA_907164885.2). Lineage (NCBI taxonomy): Eukaryota > Metazoa > Arthropoda > Arachnida > Araneae > Dolomedidae > Dolomedes > Dolomedes plantarius. Next base: position 222,145,149 of record OU015492.1, on the reverse strand, counting down.
GATATTTATATTAAAAAATATTTCGTGATTCTACATACAGTCCTTCTGATAAATAAATGAACAGCGAATCCTTATCATAATAATAGAGTTTTTACGAAAATATTTTTCGATAATATAGTTTATTTTAAATCTCCAACCTCAATATCTATTTGTCATAGAATGTCAAACATTTTTTTAGAAAAGACCTGTTAAGGTAGTATTCATTGAATATAAAAAACATAAGCAATTCTTATCATCCAAGAATTCGAACCCGAACATATTGATTTTAGAGTTTTTTTCCGAATTTGAAATGGGTTGTTTCGAAATTTATTTGTCCTAGAATGTCGGATAATTTATTTTTTAAACTTCAGTTCAAGAACTATTGATTGAATAAAGAAACATAACTTTCACTATCTGAAAATTATGGTTCGAATTTTTGGATAGTATAAGATGTTTATTTTTCTATATTCAATGGATCTCTATTCAATGGATCCTAACAGTCATTTTCTGAAAAATTGTTCCACATTCTAGGAAAAATGGGTTTTAAGGTCGTAGAATTAAAACAAATTATAATGTTGAAAATTTTTTTGCCAAAATCTTTATCATTTCTGAAAAGGTTCCTTTGGTTGTTCTTTTATTTAAATGACTGTACACCTTATAGTGTTTTACCGGTAGTCAATTAAAAGGTAGAAATTGAAAATCTTCTCTGGGAAGTTACTGATGCTTCTAATCAGGGCCGCCCAGAGACTTTACGGGGCCTGGGGCAAACTTCTGTTGGGGGCCCCAAGAAAAATTAAAAATGGAAAGAGACGAAAACACACATTCAATATTCAACACACATTTTTAGGGGGACCCCTTTTTTCAGGAGATTATTTTAAATTTTGAAGTACGGTACAAGATTCAGAATTTTCTTTCATAGGAAATCTAATAAATAATTTTTGAAAATTTTTTTGGGGTCCCTCCGGCAGTTGGGGGCCTGGGGCAATGTACCCCAGTTGCCCCCCCCCATTCTGGGCGGCCCTGCTTCTAATTATAAAAACTGTGAAAACAGTCTTAAAATCACTAAAGGAGAATCTGTCTGAGTATATTTTTGATTCACTTAAGTTAATTCAGTTAACTGTGAAAACAGTCTTAAAATCACTAAAGGAGAATCTGTTTGAGTATATTTTTGATTCAGTTAAGTTAACTCAGTTAACTGTTTAAACAGTCTTAAAATCACTAAAGGAGAATCTGTTTGAGTATATTTTTGATTCAGTTAAGTTTTATGGCTTACTATTAAGTTCACTTCATTTACCGAACTTTAGGGCTCTGGGTAGCGCGTCGGCTTTCGGCGTGAGGGTGCTCGGGTCGAATCCCGATAAACACCATCAAATACCTCCGTGATTGGGTCGTATAGGGGCGGGTTAAATCCATAGACCGGAATGTCGAATGTCCCTCTATGAGGTGAGAGACGATGGTAGAGGGTACATTCCCCCATATGTCGTCCTTGGGGTGTTCTGTCAAACTGAAGGTGGTACCTGACAAAATCGGACTCAGACCCTTGTGGTGCCATTATAAGCCGGAGCCACCTTCCTCCCCCTCTAGACAATATGGACCTGGTCTGGAATACTTCAAGCTTCAGAAACAGCAACAATAGAACCTTAAAGTTTAAGGGAACGGTGGACATTAAAATTTACTTTTTTTACTTTTCATCATAGAGATACGAAATTTTGTACATATACACATTTCACTATAAATAAATGGAATACCTTAAAAGAAATGTCCAATCTCATTATAATTTTAAGATTTTTTAAAAAATTTGAAATTTATAAACAAAATTTTAAAATGCTCCATTCTACTTAATTTTTGAGATATTTCCTCGATTTTGCATTTTAATCTCTTTAAACTGTATAACAAACAAATCTGGGTATCAATTATTTAATCCCTCGAATAGTTAATTTTTGAGAGATTTTTTTCTGAATTCCATCCCGATTTTCATGAAAATTTTGCCTTTTGAAAAGTTATAAATCAAATTTAATTACCTTAATGAAGTCGAATTATAAAATGCTTACCCAGTTTTTTTGTAAACGGCATCAGGATTCTTTCTTATCAATTTCATGAATTTTAAAGAAAAATTAAGTAGCATGGAGCATTTAAAAAATCTAAAAACTTTGAAAAATCTGTTTTGAGATAAACAGATTTAAAATTTATTACTACACTTACCCATTATAAATTACTTTGTAGAAGCTTCATAAATGATTTTTTACTTGAAAAAAATTATTTTGGTACTAATAATCTACAGAAATATATATATTTTTTACAATAACGCAATCAGTATTACAATGACGAGATTTGCTCAAATAAAGGTCCACCGTTCCCTTAAATGTAAAAAATAATTCTAATATATCACTAAGCTTGTATCGAGAGTGTACAATGTATAAACATAAATATTTCCTAATATTTCCTAAAAAACATTACAGAGAAAAATCAGTTTTCTGATCGTAGTTCTTTTTATCAACTTATCTATTAAAAACCATTATTAATTTGTTAAGGTATCTTACGTATCAAAACATGGCTGGATACATTTGAGTTTCAAGGAAAGAACATAAAATGTATTTTAATTGATCATATATTAATTATGTGTATTCATGTATGAAAAAAAGGTTTTTAAAAGTTTTCAACCCAGTAAATTATTTTCCAGTATGTACTGATGCTAATAACATAATTTTTTTAACGTAGTGTTACGTTCCTCAATAACGGTCCTCCGGAAAGAAAAAAATTCAGATTGCCTCGCGAGTTATAATTTTGGCAGCGCGCCAAACCCAGTAGCAGTAAACAGTTTAACAGAAAAATACCAACATGCGTCAAGGAAAAAAAAATTTCAGGTAGTCTGTTCTAATGAAACTACCACGGATTATTAACGTAGGATTACTTACTGTTCCTTATCTTTTTTTTTTCTTTGACGCATTTTGATACTTTTCTGTTTAACTGCTTACTGCTACTGGTTTGGCGCGCTGCCAAAATTATAACTCGCGACGCAATCTGAATTTTTTCTTTCCTGAGAACCGTTATTGAGGAACGTAATCCTACGTTAAAAAAGAGGTAAACAATGATAAGTAATCCTAAGTTAATACCCCACGGTAGTTTCGTTAGAAGAGACTACCTGAGATTTTTTTTTTAGGTTTCCTTTCATTGTTCCCATCTCACTTCAGCCAGAGAAGATGATTTATCAGTGAATAGGGCAAATAACGATCCTGAAGGGGACCAGGGACCTTCAAATTCAAAATTTTTAATTTTCAATTTTTAAATCTGTATACAAAATGAGAAAAATAAATTTTCTATTTTACTACACTGCTGGCCACTGTAAATGCAACACCCTGAAGGAAACATGCAAATAACATGACATTTACAACATGCATTAGCGGAGGTGAGATATGCAAATGATTAGAGTTTCAGCGCAGACGCACATCACGCGCGCCTGTGGCGCCACTTCAAAGCGCTATTTAAGGCTTGGAGATTTCGACGATTTCAAGTTCGGCAATTGTGTTTTTCTTGTGTTTTTTTCAAGAAAAACGATCAATTATGCCTCGTCAAAAACAGCGATCATCTTTTGATCAAGTATCCGAGTTCGACAGAGGAAGGATAGTGGCCTACCGAGATTGTGGATTATCTTTCAGGGAAATCGGTAGTCGTGTTGGACGAAACCAAACAACTGTAATGCGGATATGTGATCGTTGGATATAGGAGGGTACGACGGACCGGCGTGTTCGATCGCATCCTCCTCAGCGCACCACTTCACGTGATGACAGACAAATTGTGCGCATGGCAGTGACGGATCGCTCAGTCACATCACGAACCATAGAACAGCACATGCAGTCTGTCACGCATCATCCAGTGTCTGCGCGAACCATTCGACGCCGTTTACAGCAGAGTGGTCTGTCCGCAAGACGTCCATTGCTTTGTCTACCCTTGACGCAGAACCACAGACGTCTCCGCCGCCAATGGTGCGATGACAGAAGGATGTGGACGGCAGAATGGAATGAAATTGTCTTTACTGACGAGTCACGCTTCTGTCTGCAACACCACGATGGTCGCATTCGAGTCTGGAGACACCGTGAAGAGAGGATGCTGAACAGCTGCGTTATGCACCGCCACACTGGTCCTGCATCGGGTATTATGGTATGGGGTGGTATTGGATATCACTCTCGCACACCTCTAGTACGCATTGCCGGTACTTTAAACAGCCAGCGCTACATCTCCGAGGTGTTGGAGCCAATTGTCCTTCCTTACCTTCAGGGCTTGCCCACAGCCATATTTCAACAGGATAATGCGCGACCACACGTGGCACGCATTGTCCAACGGTTCTTCGTCAATCGCCAGATTGAATTGCTTCCCTGGCCGCCTCGCTCTCCGGATCTTTCGCCGATAGAAAGCATGTGGTCCATGGTTGCTCTACGATTGACCCAGATTCCATCCCCAGCTGCCATAGCAGATCAACTTTGGCAACGTGTGGAAGCTGCTTGGTCTGCTGTACCCCAAGAACTCATCCAAAGTCTCTTTGAATCAATGCCGAGGCGTGTGGCAGCGGTGATCTCCAACAATGGCGGCTACTCTGGCTACTGATTTTGGCAGGAACCACACTTCACAGAAGTCTATAAATTTAATTATTTGATACTTGGTCAATATGTTATCTACAAAATAAATTTTGTTGCGATATCTCTTGTCTTTCTTGGTTTTGCAATTTGGGTGGCCAGCAGTGTATATTGAAATCCCTTAGAATTCAAAATAAGGAATTTTTGTCAGAATAAAATCTGCTTTTCAAGAAAAAATTCTCAAAACTGCTAAAGTTTTCAAAAGTCTCCATGAACATTTTATATTAATTAAAATTCTTAAATTTAGTATTATAAATTCACTATCTATCTATATATATAACACAGTTCCCTAAGTGACTCACTGACATACAACCCACAGACCAAACCGCTGGACCTAAAGGGCTGAAATTTTGCAAGACGATTCTTCTTATGGTGTAGGGGTGCACTAAGAAAGATTTTTGAAAAATTCTTCTTAGATTTTTTTTAATTAAATTTTTAAGCTGTTTTTGTAACTTTTTTAAGTTTGCATTTAAAATAATAATTTGAGAGTTACACAATTTATATCACGATTAAGATAATAAAAATCCCTTTAAAATGAAATCTTTTTGGAATCTTTACTTCGAATTTCTGATTTTTGGTGAATTTTTAAAGATTAATTTTTAGAATTTAATTTATTAAATGCTGATCAGGTGATTTCTTTTTCTCGTACTTTAAATAAATTTATCGTCACGTGCATAACAACTAAATAGACAAAAAAAAATTTTCTTTCTAATGCAGCAGACGATTGGATATTAACCAAAAATAAATAAATATCCCTTACGATTTTTTTATAAATTTATATACATATATATATATTACATCAATTGTATACATTGATCGTTGCATTTATTATAAATATATATATTTATTTTTTGGCATTAATTGCATACATTGAGCGTTGTATTTAATTTGAATGTACTCCGTAGCGAAGTGCGGGTTTTCAGCTAGTATGTGTATACATATAAATGTGCATTAATTTTTTTTTTGTTGTATGAATCTAGAGTCTTAAATAATTTTTTTCTACTCTTCCTGTTATTTTTTTATGTTTTTATTTTATTTTATGTTCTATAAATTTGAAAAATATTTGTGATTTCAAAGAATTAATGCACAGTTTTGTGACAAACACTTCAATTAACAATTCTGAAAAATTTGGAAGATATCAGAAGAAAATAAATACGTAGGGAGCCTTTTGAAAAATTCGAGCATTTTTGAAAAGTTTTTTCATATAATAAAATACTTATATCTATATATAATACTCAAAAATACTTACTTGTGAATTCTAAGTATCTTCAATGTAGTAGGAAAGAATATAAATTATACTCATGTAAGTAATTTTCTATGTCAATAGATGGCAGCATGTGACATACCGCAAAAAGAATGTTAACGCATGTGCACTGCGATACTGTAAGACTGAGAGAGCGATGTGAAATGAATGGCGTCGCACGTTTTGACGGCGAGCCGCTAAGTGTTCTATATGTTTCAAATAAAACTTTTGTTATTGTTTTAAGAAAGTATAATGTCATGTTGATATTCCGGTCTCCAGTAACCAGAAGCTTGCCTTGTTAGCAAAAGAAGAGCTAACACTCATAAATTCTACTCATAAATATTGAAAATTAAAGAAGAACGAGATTCAAAGTCTCTTGTCCACTTAAGTGCACATATAGAAATTAAAATCTCCGTGCATGAATTATGGCATACTATCACAGCGTTCTCCATTGAGACTAATACACCGGTGCCGCGCCTAACGATCTTAGTTAGGTAAGATCGTTAGTAGGAAAAGTAAACGTGAGACAGAGTATATATATATATATATATATATATATATATATATATATATATATATATATATATATATATATATATTGTCTCACATTCATTTTGAAACAATGAGCCAGCAAAAACCTAGAAATTACTTCGATGGGGAGAGAGAGAGAGATGAAGCAAGTAATTATGTATCGAATAAAAAAGTTTTCGGGAAGCCATACGGGACAATATAAGGAAAAGCAATAACTATAATGAATTAATATAAGTTTTTAGAAAACTCGATTCCTGAATTTTTATTTTTTGATGCTCCAAGTAGCAGCATTTATTTCTTAACCGTTCACTGTCTTTTAGCATTGAAGTGATTAACGATCGGCCGAATCCGAAAGGAACGCTTTAGTATTTAATGCTATTGAAAAACTTTAAACGAACTTTTGTTCTGGGGAATTTCCGCGTTCGGTTGAAAAGTTTATTTAATAAAAATAGGAGCTACGCGAGGGATTCAAATTTTAACCAGAAAATAATCCAGACTGTTAGTTTGCATTAACATGGCGATAAGCTGACTTACGGCCTTTTCACACTGAATCCCGGGCGTGACGTAGCGTCAGCGTTAAAAATCCTAACTGATTGTCCACTAATCACAGAGCTTAATTCATTGATCACGTGAGGTGTGAAACCAATCCGGGGTCATGTCAACAATCTAGAAGGCAACGTAGTAACGAACGCAGTTCTCCGGATGCATTGTGAACAGGGCTTTAGACGGATACAATGCGGATACAGTCCATGGGTTAGTGTGTGTGTGTGTGTGTGTGTGTATGTGTATATATATATATATATATATATATGTCAGAATTTAAGTGGGGAAAGAATGATTACTCAAAATTTAAAGGGGGCTTAGTAATTAATTTATTGTCGTGGCGTAATTCGCCACTATTCTCATATTTTATTTCGAAATGCATCGAGAGAAATCGGGGAAATTCCCTTTGGATTGATTACCATCCGTGGTCACACCCATGGTTCATCTCCGGTGCATGCGTCACAGAGCTCTTGTGGGCATGTGCATGACTTTAGATAGCAAAAAACAATAGCATTTAATCAGACGGCGGGAAATTCTTAATTGAGACGGTCACGCGTCGCGCGGGGAGCTTGATGACTCTTGGATTTAATTTATGAGATTGAATCAGGTAGCTTAAGATTTTGGAAATAAACGATGTTAGATATATTAATTGTAGTTCTTTGCCACCGGTCTTTTAATTCATTGACTGCTATAACTTTAATAATTAGGTAAAGTTAGATCAAGAAGGAGTAAGTTTGAATTTAAGACGACGTAATGGGAAGGGCAAGTAGCGAACGTGTCATATATATATATATATATATATATATATATATATATATATATATATATATATATATATATATACTACCCTATAATAATGGACCGGACAGCAAGATGTGATGGTATAAGGCAAAGAATACATGCTTTAATAGGGGGATGGTCCCCCACGTGCTGCAATTACACTAGCAACCCATCTGGGCATACTTTCAACAAGGTTGTATACGCAGCTATGGGTATTTGTGTCCATTCCTGCTGTAAGAATATCGCCAGCTCAGCTGTAGACTTCGGACGTGGTTCCCTGGTCCGTAAACGTCGCTCTTGTAAGGACTTCGCCTAAAAACAAGACTGACAGCCTTCAATATTTACATAATGCTTTATTGGCATTCTATATTAAATATAGGCTATTTTACAAATATTACAAATTAAACCTTATCTAAGGAAAATTCGGGGTTCAGGATATCATTAGGGAACACGGCTGGCTCACGATCTCTGGCGAAGCACGCGTCCGTCGACGAGGGGTTTGTCCACACCAGCAAAGAAAATCGTCAACTGCCACCATTTACATCAAGGTGGCGAATATATATTCGCTCATTCTTCGTGGGGGGTCCTTTCATTTACCGCTTGCCGCTCCGTGCCTCCAAGCCTCTGACTAGTCGACGCTAGCCTTTCATCTGGACTCCATTGTCAACTAGGGAATCGTTTCAAAAGATGTTCTTTTCCAGAAGTATATCGAAGAGTCACTACGTCGCGGCTTTTGTGCCACTAACCGGAAGGTCACCTTTCGGCACTGATGAAACAGCTTAGGTTGCAAAGAGGTGTCCCTTGGAATTTCCCCGTGGGGACAGCCAAGTCATTATACTCTAACTCGTCCCACAAATGTTCTATGGGGAACTCTAGTAAAAACACGGTAGGGACTCTAAGCAGGGCAGGGAAGACGTTTTACATCCATATCTTGATACCACTGCTTGACAGAGGCTGCAACATGACATGGACCGTTGTCTTCCTGGAAGTAACATTCGTCTATTCCATAAAATTAACAGAGCGCGGGGAGAACCTGATTGTCCAAAATGTTCATGTAGGCGTCGGCGTTCAATTAACCAGGAACAACATGCAAAGGTCCCAGGCCATACCACGAAAAACACTCCCAAACAAGTACACAACCACCATAGAACTTGAGATTGGAACTATGCACTAGGGTAACAGACGTTCGCCTCGCATTCGTCAAACTCAAGCTTGCCCATACGACTGGAAGAGCGGGTAGCGTGACTCGTCGTTCCATAAAACAGTTTTCCAGTGGTCCACAGTCCAGTTGCAACGTTGCAAATACCAAGCGAGTCAGTCGGCTTTGTTGGATGGGGTGATGATTGGTGTGTGTGCGGCAACACATCCGTGGATATTGAGGGCGTGCAGTTCTTTCGCAAAGTATTAGAGTACACCCTAACCCCTGCTGCCATTGTATCAAAACTACGACGCACTATGAAGGGGTGATGCAAACTGGACACAAATTGATATGCATACAGGTTTCGACGGAAAATGCAAAATTTCAAAGTTTGGCGGCCAGTGAATCTATCTATATGTGACGCTGCAGCTCATGTTAACTGCGAAACTGGTAGGATATTGAAGAGGACAAATTTCGATTCCAGGTCATAAATTCTTTGCGAATTTCATTCCGTGTACTCAGGTAGACAGTAACTATGCCTCGCTTACAGGTGCGCGAACAATATGCGCAGATGTCGGCATTTGAGAGAGGACGTGTAGTTGGGCTCAAAGAAGTCTAATCGGCGAATCGCTCAACATTTAAATTGGAGCGATGCCCGTATTAGACGATGTTGGCAGGAATGGGTGAACCATGGCCGAACACAGCGTCAAGGAGGAAGCGGTCGCCCTAAAGAAACGACAGAATGTAAGACCGAGCAATCGTCAGAGCGGCACTCACAGCCCCAGATTCATCATTATCATCGATCGTACTTGCAACTGGTGCTTCGGTGACCGCAAGGACCGTTCATAGGCGGCTCAGAGAAAGGGGGCTGAGCTCACGACGCCCCTTGCGCCGTCTACCATCGACCTCTGTACACCGACAAGCCCGTTTGCAGTGGTGTCGGGCGCATTCGACCTGGAATGTCACTGACTGGAGTAGAATTGTCTTCAGTGATGAGTCCCGCTTCGAAATGAGCCCCGATGACGAGCGAATGCGTGTCTGGAGACGCCCTAGATGATGTGAAGATAGCAAAAATATATTGCTTACCTCCGTCTCGGCGGTGCAGCTGTCTTGGTACTAAATAATTACAGGTACACGAACATTAAACATGCATTTATTCAATCTACTACGAAACAAAAAGAACGTTGCAGTGCTACGATACAAAAACGGAAAAATTACATAAACAAAAGTAAGAAAGGAATCATGGGATAGCTTCTGGTTTGCTCCGGTTTGGCGCGCGCCTCGGCGACTTAAGGGTTGCATGAAAAGGTTAATTTTCAAAATGTGTGATTACTTTTCAACACTAGACAGGGTGGGATATCAACCTGATCGGCAGGATATCAACCTGACTGTTTTCCGCCATACGGGCCGACAACCAGGAGTGATGGTCGGAGGTGCCATTTCATTTCATAGCAGGACCCCTTTGGTTGTCATCAGCGGCACCTTTACAGCACAGCGGAACGTCGACGATCACACACGGCGAAAGTTTCTACTGCTTGTCTTCGGGGTTGCCCAACTCTACCTTGGTTAGCAAGATCGCCGAATCTCTCTCCCATTGAGCCCGTTTGGAGCATTATGGACAGGGCCCTCCAAGCGGCTCGGGATTTTGTCGAACTAACGCGCCAACTGGACAGAATTTGGCACGATATCCCGCAGGAGGACATCCGCCACCTCTATCAATCAATGTCAAGCCGAATAACAGTTTGAATAAGGGCCAGAGGTGGATCAACGCGTTATTGACTTTTTCACTTTGTTAAGGGGATGGTGGACCTTTCAAAACGATTTTTGAAATTTTTACCACAGAGATATGAAATTTTGTATATATATTCATTAAAGTATAACAATATTAAACACCTTATAAAATTTTATAAATATTTAAGAAAAATATTTTACAATTAAAAAATTTAAATTAAATTACCCTTCTTTAAAATGCTCCTTGCGACTCAATTTTAAACTTTTCCCCTTAATTTTGCATTTATATTGCTTATAAATACTTTCTGAACAAAGTTATGTATTTTTTTGTACTTTCGTTGAATAGTTAATTTTTAGAAAATATTTTTATGCTTGTACTCTGAATTTTTGCGAAATTTTTGTACTTTTCTACACTAAAGTTAAACATTTATAACCTAAATGCCCTCGAATCCTGAAATGGATACATAACTTTGTTTTGATGTATTACAGGAATCTTTATTATAAATTTCATAAAATTTCGTCAAAAATTATGACGCGAGGAGCATTTTAAAGACTTGCAAATCTAGAAATTTCTCATTTTGAGAAAAAGTCATTTAAAAGATAATTTTTTATCTACCTTTAATACTTACTACTCTAAAGCCACCAATGTTTCATTTTTCTTTTCACTACACATTTTAAATGCTTTTCATTCCAATATTTACATGTTTTTAAAATATTAATACACCCCCCAAAAAAATTCCAATTTTTGCTCGATTTTTGGTAATTTGAAAGTCCACCATCCCCTTAAGGCGACAATGGACCATGAAAAACTTTTTTTTTAATTTATTAACCAATTGCTATGAAATTTTGTATACTTATACAGTGTTGTTTAGAGATGGAAATTCTAAATTTAAAAAAAAAATCAGAATGTGATTAATTAAGATATTAATTAAAATCACTTTGTTAATTACTCTATTTAAAAATGTTCCATGTGCATTAATTTTTGTTTAAGATACCTAATTTTTTTCTCTTAAGCTAGCTTTATATAGTTATAATAAAAGTTAGTAGCAATATTTGATTTACAGTCATATTTATAAAAATTTGAAAACAAATCGATAAAAATAGGTCATTTTTTGCAAAATTTTATTAAAAAAATTTTTTATTGTAAAAATTTTAAGTCGTTTTAAAATAGTATAATGAATTGATTAGTAAGTTTTAATCTAACATATATAAATAATCATTTTATGAAATTTTATGAAAATTCAAGAAAAATTATGACGCGTGGAACATTTTGAACTTACCGAAACGACATGAAAACTTGTTTTGAGAAAATAGCATTTAAAGTTTTAATTTGACTAACATTTCCATTGTTTACGTTTGAAAAAAATACTTATAACTCGGTTAATAATGATCGGATCAACATACTTTTTTTTAAAATTTAAATCTGATGAGTTGCATAATAATTTTCTGAAAGAAAAAAAAATTGTTTGGGGGGACCATTTTTTTTGTCAGTCTGAAGGTCCATTGTCGCCTTAAGCTCTTTTTCTTGAATAAATCATCCAATTTTTCTCAAATTGTAATCATTTGTTTTTCTCTACATGTACATCCCATCTACCGATTTTCGCCAAATTCGGATAACTCCTTCTTGGTGCATCGTTATTTTTTTTGTCTAAGAATGTACATACGTACATATATATAGATACATATATACACAACACATACATACATATATACATGCAAAAGAGGTAAGCAAAGATAAGTAATCCTACTTTAATAACCCGCGGTAGTTTCGTTAGAAGAGACTACCTGATTTTTTTTTTTCAATCGCTACATGACAGTGTAGAAATCTTTAGAAATTTACAGCCAGCAGAAATGAAGTATCCCCTGAGTTCCTAGTTCCCTTCATGTTCGAATAGCGTTCAGTCAGTAAATTTACTGCCTCATATAATTTTATCTCGGTGCAGATAGAAAAATACCAAAATCCGTTTTGACATTTACTTCATACGTTCGTGGAAGTTATGATTTCTCGAGTGGTTTTCAATTTTGAAAAGATATTTTTCCAAGTACATTTTGCGATGCATTCGGAGCTTTCGGTGGCATTCGATTAGCCGCGAGTAATTGACGAAAAGGGATCTCTGCTAGCGAAAATTTATTTCAGCCACTAATTCATAAAGTTTTAAATGTTAATTTTCCGCATGAATGTTAAAATACCGATGTTATGATCTTTTAAACGGTTGGATAAGCCTTAAAAGTGTCTCGAACGCCTGGCAATAGCTCGTACTGGAGGTCGTAGGGTCGCATTTGTATCTGAAGTACGTCTCTTAGAGTGAAGGGCCGATGTTCACAAATGGCAAAGGTAGTTTTTTAAACGCAAGACGTGAACTGTGTTCTTGATCATCTATAATGAGTTCGGTATCCATGGAAACAGACATGCGTGTTTCTAGCTGTTCGGAGGCAGGTTAAGCTGCCCCGGTCAGTTCAGTCCTCGTGTTGCAAAAGGTCTCGATAGTGTTTCAAACCAACCAAAGTGGAGGGAGAACTTAAAGGAAGAACTGTCTCAGATACGGATAGTAGTTGGTGGCTGTTAATAGTTATTGCTGGGGCCGTGGTTCTAGAAGATAAGTGCATTGCCTTAAAAAATAAAAGAATAAAACAAAAATTTACTTACCCCACTTTCTGATAAATGACACTTTATTGAATACTTGAACTAAGAGAGCATATAATGAATTAAACGTGGGCATCACATCTTTCCTCAAAGGGCCGGGAAACATTAGGATTGAATCCATCTTGAATCCATTAACATCTGCGTTAATTCTGTACTATATGCGTGCTTGTAGAAACCTATCTAACACGTGGTAAGGAAATTAGCTCCCAGAAGATCGATTTATTTCTTCATCAGTATTTCGAAGATTGATTATATTTTTTATGCGACACGTGCAGCCACGTGGTTGAGACCCACTTCTTTACAAGTAGATGGATGGGCTCTGTAGCCGAAGAATTCGCGAAGACTTGACTCCACATACAGTTCTTGAGCCGGAAATCCAAAGATTGCCGCTCCTTTTCTGTTGCCATCGTTTTTATCTAAACTTTGTAGTCGGGGAATGTCAGTGCGCGCGCATTCATTGACGCGCCACCGCTTTGAATCGAACGAGCAGGAGAAAAGTTGGGTGCAAACCAGTTCCGGCTAGTTTTAAGTCGGAAGTTTTCATAACAGTGGCTCGGATCAGATCTCTATTTAAAATAATTATCTTCTTTCATAAGCATAGTCTTTTCTCTTTGCACGTCTATGCTAGCGTGTTTTATGTGTATCTGCAAAATAGTTGTTTTGCAAAATGGAAAAACAACCCGCAATGCATTCCTGCAAACTTTTTTTTTTCAAGCATTTATTTTCAGAGTAAGCATGAATTTCCTTTGCAGGAAAAAGCTTAAAATAGCCTTTAGTCGATTTTTATCACACATTGCCGTGCAATAGAATAGCTATCCCATGATTTCTTGATAATGAAAAAAAAATTCAAATGTAATCAGATAAGTGAAGGGTTGGCATTTGATACTACTGAATTTTAAAAAATTCAGTACATTGAACGAAAAAGTTATTTTAAAAGATGCACCAGTTGTAATTGTTTAAGGGGACCTAGTACAGAATATTTTTAAAAAGGCATTTTTTGTTTTATTGGCTTGAAAATTAATTTAGAGTTTTTAGAATCAAATAATTCCAACCACATATTTCTACGATGATTAAATTGATGGGTATAATTTTATTATGCTGTACTTGTCTAAGTGTGCATGATAAATAAACTTCATTCGGGAAGACCCTTTGCTCAGTAGGGATATTTTGCTAGTCAGCGACTAAAAATACCGTTATTTCTAGTTCAAAGCCGATTCGGAATGGCTACAAACATCCATGCCAACTGCTGTACTCGAGACCACAAATCCTTGTACCACTCTAAACGTTTTTTGTCCTACGTATTGACTGAATTTCATTTATCGAAGGCTTGTTAGGTTTCTTGAAGCGTTTGAGATACATTTATCATTATTTTTTTTAATGTTAATCTCAAAATTAAGCATTCTCTTTTGTAAAATGGGTTTTTGGCAAAAAAAAATTATAATTTTTTAAACAACCTTGCAACGTTAGATTTTTAAAAACTTTAATGTTTGCCGCAAATAAATGCCATGAAACGGAAAAACAAAAATGTTTAACAATGATAACTCCCTTAATTTTTTACGTTTGATTGCCTAATTTTTTACGCGTGCAATTTTATTAAGAGGCTATGCGTTTTATAAAACTGTTAGAAAGAGGTGTAAAGAGAAAAAGAATTTCATGAGACGCTATAATAACAAAAATGGCCTTATAAAACCACACATGTACGAGGCATTTTCGGAAAGTAAAGATTCTTCATCGGTAGCAGCAAAGGAAAACTTTCACAACGATGATGAGATCAAAATTGAAGTTGAAATGGGGTTCTGACAACAGGCGGCAAAGTTCTATGACTGTGGAATACAAAAGCTTGTACCCAGACTTAACAAATGCTTTGACAATGGCGGAAACTATGTCGAAACACGAGGCATGTACCAGTAAGTAATTTGTTATGTACATTTAATCAATTAAATTTTTTTCGAGTGAGTATGCGGCATTGTATCTTTACTTTTCGAAAATGCCTCGTACTTTTAGTTATCATGTCGCTGCGTTTTATTACAGTTCCCACCTTCAGATCATGGTTGACTAATTAAAACTGTTTAGTAACATTGAATTTCAAGTTGATACATATGTTTGTAACAGATTATTCTAAAAGACGTAGTTAAAATTAAATACCTCTTCACTCTCTAAAAACATCTATAAATATGAGCATTTATAGGAACACTAGCTGAAAATCCGCGCTACGCTACGGCGTACATTCAAATTAAATACAACGGTCAATGTATGCAATAAATGCCAAAAAAAATAAATATATATATTTATAATAAATGCGACGATCAATGTATACAATTGATGTAAAAAATATATTTTATAAAAAAATCGTAAGGAATATTTATTTTTTTTTTATAATATCTAATCGTCTGCTGCATCAGAAAGAAAAAGAATATTCTTTTTGTCTATTTAATTGTTATGCACGTGACGATAAATTTATTTAAAGTACCAGAAAAGAAATCACGTGATCGGCATTTAATAAATTAAATTCTAAAAAATTAATCTTTAAGAACTCACCAAAAATCAGAAAAGGGAGTTAAAGATTCAAAAAAGATCTCATTTTGAAGGAATTTTCATGATCTTTCTCGTGATATAAATTTTATAACCCTCAAATTGTTATTTTAAATGCAAACTTAAAAAAAGTTACAAAAACAGATTAAAAATTTAATTTTCAAAAATCTAAGAAGCATTTTTCAAAAATCTTTCTTAGTGCACCCCTACACTATAAGAAGAATCGCCATGCAAAATTTCAGTCCTTTAGATCCAGCGGTTTGGTCTGTGCGTTGTATGTCAGTCAGTCAGTCAGTAAATGAGTCAGTTACGGAACTGTTTGATATATAGAGATAACATTTATAAATATCACTTTTTCAAAATACCTCTTTGCAATTTGCAACATGTTTCTTGCGAGATCTTAAAAAATTTGCCGATATAAAATTTGCGAAAATGACAAAAGGGACTTCTTCGCAAAGTAAAATATATATATATATATATATATATATATATATATATATATATATATATATATATATATATATATATATACATATATATATATATACATATATATATATATATATATATATATATATATATACATATATATATATATATATATATATATATTGTCATAAGTAAATGAATGTACGAATTAAGGTAAAGCTCACCGATAACCTCTAGAAATAGACTTTGGAAGTTTTGTAAGTCTCTTTTCATGTTATACGCCAAAAAAAAAGAAAATCCCCTCTTAACTTAAAAGTGAGCTGTCCTACCAGCTTTATATTTTGCATTTTTTATTTAAATAACATTATTCGTGGGTCGGGAACTGGAAGGAAAAGAAATTTACTTATCTCTCAAGAATACACTTTGGTAAATAACGTATTACAGTCCTGCGTTTTTATGTTTTGAGATTTACTGCCTCAAGATAGAAGACTTGAGTTAAAGCATTTTTCGGAGTTCACGAGAATTTTTTGGAAGGTATATTTCAGTAAAAGAAAAGGATACTTATATCGTATAACAAGTCGTTATTAAAACCTTCAAAATCAAAAGTAACTGGTTGTTAATAGAATGCGATCACATGAATATTAGGGAAGATTTATAATTCACTGAAGTAGAATATACTATTTAAGGGGACAGTGGACCTTCAACCCTAACTTTTTTTGTTTTGAATGGATTTTCTTGAAATTTGAATATGTGATTAGCACCATAGATATGTAAAAGTGGTTAAAATTTAAAGATGAAATATTAACAATTTATCAATCATTAATTATTAATTATATCAAAAATTGGCCTCATTAAAAATGTTCCACGCGCATTTCTTTTGCATATAATATGGTAATTTTTATTTACGGGATACCTCATAGAACTAACAATGAAACTTATTGCTTATTTTAAGCATTCATTTAAAATATAAAGAGAAATAAATAATAATAGTGAAAACACCCTTTTTATTACGCAAAATACCTATAAATCATCTTTTCAAGTACAAAATTTAGAAATTCTGAGCTACGAAGCATAATTATTTTCAATAAGATTTATTTGATATACAGTTAAGTATATAAAACTTAAATTTCAAAGCAATACGATAATTATAAATGCGCCTGGAGCAGTTTGAATATTCGTATGACATGAAAATTTTTATTTTGAGAAAAACACATTTAAAGTTATTGCTATTAGTAACCACATAATATCTAAATTAAATACAAATGCCTCTAACTAGGAAAGTAATCGCAGAAATTAAAAATTCTTATTGCAACACATTCCTACTCGTCCGTAGTTTCACAATTCAATAAAATAAAAAAAATCAAATTTTTGAACAATTTTCACAATTTTGAAAGTCCAATGTCCCCTTAAACGAGTAAAAATAAGATCAAGTCTAGATCTATAGAAGCTATAACACATACTATACAAAGAAGTCTAGATTTATACAAGCTATCGATGACTGTATGTCATTGACCATTTATAGGTTGAATGCTTATGGTTGAGAATTTTTTTTCTTTTAAAAATGGTTTGTTATCTACCGAGAAAATTACCGAGCAACTGTTCCCAAGACGAGTTGTATATGAAAATTTGTAATGGCCTCCTTGTAATGGCCATTTTCTTGTGGTTAGTCAAAAAAATAATAAAATCAGTTAGAAAATAATAAAAACAATAGATTGTTGCTTTTAAAAGGAGGAACTGAACAATTCAAAACTAGAAGGTTTTCCGTCACTTTGACGTCATAATACTAATAATGACGTCATAATGGAAAAAGTATATGAAAGTTAAAAAATATCCTGAATTATCTAACAATATTGCATTTAATCCACACCTTGTAAAAGCAAACCCTTTCATTATGTTTTATTTATTTAGTTTTTCATGCGATTGGAGTAGTAGACTGCCATCCAACCCGTCATTTTGACGTCATAATACTAATAATGACGTCATAATGGAAAAAGTACATGAAAGTTCAAAAATATCCCGAATTATCTAACAATATTGCATTTAATCACCTTGTAAAAGCAAACCCTTTCATTATTTTTTATTTATTTAGTTTTTCATGCGATTGGAGTAGTCGACTGCCATCCAGTTTTTTACAGCTCACTACGCGATATGAATACTTCAGCTACTTGATTCATTCACATTCAAGTTTGTTTACTTTCAGAATTCATCGCAAAAGTAAACAGATTTTTAAAAACTGTTAAATATACAGCTAAAAGCATCCAATTTTTTTTAGTTCTGAATGTTTTATAGAAAAATAGGCTGAACAAACGTGATTTGATGGAGAAGATATTAGTTTTTAGGTAAGAAAAAATTCTGATCCACATCTGAAATTGAAATTAAGCCTAACCGGCTGTTTGTTTACTGAGGGCTTCAATTGAAAGATGAGTACAGCCCGGAAGTGTTATACAGAGACAAGGGCTATTATATATATAATAGTATAGTATACCTGTCTGGATTTGGTCTGGTTTGGTTCGTTACGGTCAACTTTTTGCTACACGAGCTACCTGACAGGGAGCTCTTAAGCTTGAAAACAAATGTTCTAAATACGACTAACGTTAGAACTGGAAAATAAGTAGCGAAAAGAGTTTTGAAAATGTTTCTCTTTTGTTTTGGAGGGAGGGGAGAGAACCATTTTCCTGTATTCGATGGACGTTCATCTGCTTGTTTCGCTCTTAATCGTACATTGCAAGTTCCGTGTTCCCTTTATCCATAGATTCTTAAACTGTGGTCCGCGGACCCATGGAGGTCCGCGAAACAATTTTGACATTAACAATCTATACTTGAACAAGATATTCTCGTGGAATTATCATGCGATACGTCTTTGAAACTACAATTAATCAAAAATGAACTCACAAACTTTTGGTTATTTCTCAGATCTGATGACCCTGCACTTGCAAATGAAGCCCTCCAACATTTGATTCCGTTCTGCACAACATATTTATGTATATAGGCTTTTTCGGTACTGTTATATATATGAAATCAAAGCATAGAAACAAACTCAATGTAGAAGCGGACCTCTGAATAAAATTTTCCAACATAGAGCCTGACATTGCGGTTCTGGTTTCAAGAGAACTACTGCACCCATCTCATTAAGTAGAAATCATTTACAGAAAACATGTTATAATAAGATAGATCTATTTTGACCAATATTTGGCCAAGAAATGTTTGTATGAGTTTAATGTATTATGATTTGTAAATTTTAAAATTCTTTTTACTACTGTTTTTATTCATTTTATGTTTTTTATTCTATGTCCTAATAAAATTGTTCGTCTCTATAAATGCGCAAGATCATTTATTAAAGTAACCAACGATACATTTTTACCAATATTTATTATAACGTAGTGCCTATGAGAATATTGAGCTAGAAATTAAGTCTCAAAAACGACTTAAAATGCCTAGAGTTGGGATGGGGTCCGCAAAAAGAAATGTTGAACAAGAGGGGGTCCTCGGACTTCATAAGTTTAAGAACCCCTACCTTAATCTATAACGGCAATGTCAGGTGGATTGTCGTTGTGACAGATAACATCAAACATTTGCGGAATGAATTGTACCCCATCATCTGAAATTAATTTTACTACATCTCCTACTAAGGAACTTGTAAGGTATACACAAGATTCGATTCACAAGAATCGAACTTTTGAATGAATGAATAAAAGAAGCTGCTTCAGATATGCTAATTTCGGCATACGCGCTTAGTATAAATACCACGCAGCGTCATTAATGGAAAAGGGGAGGTTGTTAAGGTTGAAAAGGTGTTATCCTGCGCTAGTGCTTAGCGGGCCAGAAGTTTACGTGGCAGTACTGCTGGTTTGACTTACTGTTCGTGAGTATAAAAATATATTGTTCTTGAAAGCTGTGTTTATACATTCCGTACAAGTAGTACGCATGCTTATTGCTGTAAAAGCCAATTATATGTGCAACGAATTCAATAAACATTGTTTCATGTATAAACTGTGTTTGCTTCAAATTCAAATAGAGTGCCACTTCAAATTATATACACCCAAGTCTGGGTAGAAGTGAGCATAGATTCTCTATACTGGCGCCCGAAATTATATATACCCTGGTAGTTAGCGTTAAATTTGTAACGAACAACATAATTGAAATTAAATACTGTGTACTGTGTACTTATATTGATAAAATTGTTGCAAGTACTTATATACTATTTAAAAAATGAGTGTTGTAGAACAAAATCCTGCTGGAAATTTTCCTCGGGTAATTATGGTTCAGCATTTTGCGCCATTCGAAGCCACCTTCAATGGCGGCCCCTCAAGCCAATTCCTAAAGAAAATTGAGCATTACTTTCAGCAACAATGCACCCCAGAGGGGGATAAACTTAAAATTGCTCTAGCCGCTTTAAGGGGACTGGGACGTCAAATAACTTCAAAAAATTTATTTTTGAATTTGTGGCTTAAAAAATAGAGCAGATTCTACAGATTACAAAAATATAGAATTTATGTACTTTTTGACACTCTAACAACAATTATTAGCAACTTAAAAATGTAAACATACATTTAAATCCCATATAATGGGAAAGTGTTTTTTGCGTTTTTCTCAAAATATGATTTTTTCATGTAATGGTACACTTTCTGCAAAATCTGTTGCAAGTACATCTCTGAAATTTTAAAAGTCAATAGAATAAGTGCTGTTGTATCAATATGACCTATTTTTTATTTTTAAACCTTAAGATATTTTTGTAAATGGTGAAAATGTATGACAAAAATATGCAAATTTCTGATAAGTGAAATTTAAAATTTTTTAAATTTTTTTAAAAAAGTGTAACAAAGACTTAAATGGGTTCACTATATAAAATAAACTGTGTATAATCATCACACAAGATTTCAAGGTAAGATTTTCACTAAATTTTTGAAAAAGTGTTACAAAGTGAATACCTCAAAAATTTCAGGGGGAAAAGTATTTTTGTTTATATTGTTATTTTAAATTTACTTTTCAATCCAAAAATAAATTTTTTTATCTTAAAATATTCATAAAGGTCTTACTAAATTAACATAAAAAAAATCATAATGATACATGCATATTTGTATAAGATATGGGCTTTAAAAGAATAGCCCAAATTTCCAACTTCTTAGTTGTCGAAGACGTCCCAGTCCCCTAAGAGGTAGTGCATTTCAGTGGTACACATTGCATGCAAAGCAGTAATCTGATTTTTGACTATTTGTCATTCAAGCAACAGTTTCTTAGTGTTTTTCCAAAGACCTTTAATCAAAGTGAAATTGAAGCTTAAATTTATTCGCTAAGGCAACGTGAAGGTCAGTCTGCATTAGATTTTGCTACGGAAAAGATTTCCAAGTGTGAGGAATATTTAGAAGGGGTTACGGAAGCGATAATCTTAAAAATAGTTATCCAACGTTTGAAGCCAAGTGTTCAAGATTTTTTAGATAATCAAACAATTACAAGCAAGGTTACCCTCCTTCAAGCTTTAGCTAAATATGACAATAAACATTTCTTCGCTACCCCTCACCGTCATTCAGGTACGAGAAGTTTTATACAGCCGCGCCAAAATTTTATGCGAGTTTCAAACCAGCAGCGTAAGCAGTACCGCAGGCAAAATAATAGAAGCGCACGGCGTTATAATGAAATTAGTGCTCTTAAAGTAAATAATATGGAAGCACCTTACTTGCACTGGCAAGTTGATTCACATGATATGGTTCAACCTGTTGAAACTGTGTGGTCAAATGTATTATTTTGTCCGAGCAGTAATCATTATTTTGAGAATAGTGAAAGTCAGGGTATTTTTGTGGCTTATAAAGAAAGTGAGTCTAGCTGGAATGATGAGGTAATTCCAGTACAAATTTCTGAAAATAGTGCCGATACTAATGCTAGTGGTTTAGAAAATAAATCATCTGACACTTCTATTAATGCTATACCTGATATTATTGATGCTATACCTGATATTTTAGATGATATTCACACATCTGTTAATGAAGGAAATTTAGTAGATGACGAAGTATGCGTTACGGAAGTTAGTGAATACTTATTAGTTGACGACAATAAAAATTCTTTAAACGATAGTAGGAACTCGCTAGGTAATGATGATATTATTTCAAGTTTCCATCCGAATGAGGATGCTGTAGGCCAGGTTGATAATATGGTTCTAAATAAAGTACATGAAAACCAGACTGAGAATCAAGATGAAAAGTTGACACAGAGTTATACTGTAAGTAGTTTAACTGATGCTTCGGAAGTTATAGACGCAGGTTGCATTAAAACGCACCAGTACGAAAAGCTTATTCTTCCTAAAACTGAAGCAGTGTTAAAGAATTTAAATGATAACGATTCTGATATCGCAAGTTTCAAAGAGACTTCTTCGTCAAAAGAGGATAAAACTAAAGTTAAGGGGGATAAAAAACGTGAAAAAGCGCCTTCAGGTTCCAGCATTAAAACTGCAAATACTGAAGTAATTAAGACGGTAAACAAGAAGTCGCATAAGCACCAATACCAAAAACAGAGTCAGTTTGTTGAAAAACATGACACAAGTAGAGAGATAAAGCCAGTAACTAAACACGTTGGTGCGGCGTATAAATTTGACAAAATAGAATCTGCATTAAAATTTAATACCGATACAAGCAAAAGTACGAAGAAAGGTAAAGTGTGCACTACAAAAACTCCATCAAAGGATGAATGCGTCGCTGATAAGGTACACAAGGTTATCAAAAGGAAGAATGACAATTTTAAAGTTCCTTTGCATAAGTACAGGAAACGGAAGATTTCTGCCGCCCAGCAAGGTTGGCCTCCTCCCAAGAGACCTCCTGTCCATCGTCAAGCCGGACCAGCGCCTCAGGACCTACGACCTGCTGCACGAAGGATGCCCACACGGTCAACGAACCCCTTTACTAGGACTGCGACCATCAAGAGAGGTTCAACGGATTGGACAGACTGGTGCAAGGAAGTTGCTGCATTCATGAGGAACAAGTCTTGTATTAATTCTCTTATTCTAACTCCCACCCTTTAATAAAACCGAACCAAATTGGTTTGAAGTTCCCCATTGTATATACTGTGTAAACATTTTGAGGGGAAGGAGTGAGGCACTGAAAAAAAAAAGGCATACTGTTGTTTTATAAATTTTTGAAGGGGACATGTAGTGACTAGGAAAAAAATACATACTGCACAATATACCAATTAACCACTAATGTACTAACTTCACAAAAAAATAACACATGTACATTATAAATTGGGGGAGAGCAGATACAGTCAAGAAATGTCATGCTGTGCAATTGTGTTGTCACTTTTAATTAAAATAGATATTCTAGGGCGCAGTTGGCCATCCCAGTATCCGCAACTCTGCAAATCCACTGTTTGATGGTGTCACCTGGACCCTTCGGGGTTAGTTTTGTAAAATGATAGTGGCGTTTTTCCCCCACACAACGTGTGGAAGGTTTTTTGACTTTTGCCACCCATTATGTAAAAAGTCAGACCAGCACGCGTTTTCAATTAGTTAACTGAAGCCGTTCAGACCTCAGTTTCCTAATTTTTTTTTTCGAGGGAGGCCAGTGTAAGGTATACACAAGATTCGATTCACAAGAATCGAACTTTTGAATGAATTAAAGAAGCTGCTTCAGATATGCTAATTTCGGCATACGCGCTTAGTATAAATACCACGCAGCGTCATTAATGGAAAAGGGGAGGTTGTTAAGGTTTGAAAAAGTGTTATCCTGCGCTAGTGCTTAGCGGGCCAGAAGTTTACGTGGCAGTACTGCTGGTTTGACTTACTGTTCGTGAGTATAAAAATATATTGTTCTTGAAAGCTGTGTTTATACATTCCGTACAAGTAGTACGCATGCTTATTGCTGTAAAAGCCAATTATATGTGCAACGAATTCAATAAACATTGTTTCATGTATAAACTGTGTTTGCTTCAAATTCAAATAGAGTGCCACTTCAAATTATATACACCCAAGTCTGGGTAGAAGTGAGCATAGATTCTCTATAAACTTACTTCGGAGAAATAACGTCACTCGTCAGCAGGGTGAATGCCATAAAGCCCACTTATTTCAATGATCTACGCAGAAAGATTCGTGTCGATGATGGCTTCCATCTTGACTTTTTCAGCCTAGATAGGTAAACTGTTCGGTCATCATTTGTAACTGAACTGTGTTGCCTAAACTGTGTCTCTCGAGATTTTGAATAAAATGGGAGACGCTTTTAAAACTTGTCACCTTTTTTGGTCAGCTAGAATTAGATAGTTCAAATACCAAAATGAATATGAGTTACAGAGGAAAATTCGAATTTACGAATGATTAATATTTCACTAGTTCAGTCCCATATAGGGTTGCTAACTTTTTCTCTGACGATTCCGGAACAAATAGCTCAAAACTGAACATCATCATCATTATCAGTCAGACATTATCTAGTGTTCTGAGGAAACTTTTTATGTATGAAAAACTTGAAATATAGTTTTTTTTAATTTAATTTTTATATTTTCTATTTTGACTATTATAGAAAATTAATTAATTATATATATATATATATATATATATCTACAAAATCATAATTGGTTGTTTTTGTTTTAATGAATAGTTTGTTCTGTTGCATTAATAAGTTAAACATAACAATAGGTTAAAATAAAAATAATAACTACTAAAAACAAAAATAAAAATCATAAGAAAAATAAAAAAAATAATTAACTCATAGTAGTAACAATAATAAAAACTAAATAAATAAAGGAATAATAGTCTTAAAATATGGTAACCTAAGTAAGTCTGTAACTGAGTATCCACTACCTCAATGGTTGCAAGTTATATGACGTCAGTCATCTTGCGGTTACAAGTTCTTAACTTCCACTCTGACTAGCGCCAGGCTTGGTGTTCTTTGGTTAAGTACTTTTATTCAAACTTAATTCATTTATTATTCAATTCTTCTGTTAATAATGGATTGTACGGTGTCTGAGTGTGTTTATTTAATAGATCATACTCATCGGAAACAATCCATTGGTTTTTAGACAGTATTGACACCGCTGATGAAGAAATGCTGTCAAAAACCTTATTCATACTTTTCTTTACATGTTGGATGTTCCTGGCTTCAAGTAGCTTTAGAGCTATTACTGGTTTTCTCTTTCATCTTATTCTTATTTATATATATATATATATATATATATATATATATATATATATATATTACATAATAATAATAATAATAATAATAATTAAAAATTTTTAAATCTTATAATAGCAAATTTAACATTATATTTTTATGGAGTTTTTCAATAATATTTTCTCTCGCATTTTGCTGCAATCACCAATTCTTTCGCAAGTGAGTCCGTATTTAAAAAGTTCGCAAATTCTGCACACGGTTCACTATTAAGTCGTATTTGCAATTCCGCCTTCACTAAGTCGATATTCATGTTATTCCTGGCCTTCGTCCACACGCTGTATATGTGACTAAATACTCTCTCTGGGTAAGCATTACTCGCATGGATGGGGAAAATGAAAGACACAATTTTCATCAGCTCGACCAATTTTTCATGCTCTCTGCCCGTAGTTTGTAACTGCAATCACCATCTGTGCCATCACCGTGTACTTCCTGATCTGTATATAAATTGATCTTGTAAATAAATATCTCGGAAACTTTAATTTTAGTCTGTGACGTTCACGCTACCTGCCGTATTACTACGACAACGTTCAACGGATTTACACGATGTCAATTTCAATTTTTAAAAAAATGGAATAGTTTCAGCTACATTCCGGGACAATTTGGCATTCATCCGGGATCAGGGACAGTGATTCCAATCCCGGGACAATCCCGGCCAATCCGGGACAGTTGGTAACCCTAGTCCCATAACATATTTTCGTAATTTGTTGTTACACGATAACGACTGTGAAAATTAATGATAAAAAGGAACATTCGAACATTAAAATTTGCAATAAGTATTCATATATGGTCATCTATATATATAAAACAGTTCCGTAACTGACTCATTCATTCATTCATTCACTGACTGACTGACATACAACGCACAGACCAAACCGCTGGACCTAAAGGGCTGAAATTTTGCATGGCGATTCTTCTAATAGTGTAGGGGTGCACTAAAAAAGATTTTTCAAAAATTCTTCTTAGATTTTTTTAAATTAAATTTTTAAGCTGTTTTTTAAACTTTTTTTACGTTTGCATTTAAAATAATACATTGAGGGTTATAAAATTTATATCCCGAGAAAGATCAGAAAAATTCCTTCAAAATGAAATTTTTTTCGAATTTTTACCTCCATTTCTTGATTTTTGGTGAATTTTTAAAGATTAATTTTTAGAATTTAATTTATTAAATGCCGATCACGTGATTTCTTATTCTGGTACTTTCAATAAATTTATCGTCACCTGCGTAACAACTAAATAGACAAAAAAAATATTTTTTTTCTCTTTCTAATGCAGCAGACGATTGGATATTATAAAAAAAAATGCATATCCCTTACGATTTTTTTATAAATATATACATATAGATATATATATTTTACATCAATTGTATACATTGATCATCGCATTTATTATAAATATATATATATTTATTTTTTGGCATAAATTGCATACGTTGACCGTTGTATTTAATTTGAATGTACTCCGTAGCGAAGCGCGGGTTTTCAGCTAGTGGTATATATACAATGAACGGCTAATTTATTATGACCACCGACTCAGTACATTGTTGAGCCTCCTTTTGTTTTCAATACTACTGCATATCTCTTTGGCATGGACTCTATGAGATGGTGGTAGGTGGCTTGAGGATTTTGAGACCATATCCGATGAAATGAAATTTCCGGTTCTTTAAGCTTTGATAGTTCTGGATCCAGCTACCTGATGCGCTTTTTGACCTCACACAGGCCCTGATTTTCCATTAGACCTGGTAGACCCGGGCCTAGGGGCCCCCGAATGTTGGGGACCCCAAAAAAATTTTAATTTTAAAAGGAAAAAAAAAAAGAAAAAAATTCCCAATTCATTTTTTTTTTTAATTTTACCTTTTTAATAGCAATTTTTTTATATATCCTTTCAAATTTGATTGATTGATTGATTCATCATATGTATAGTTATATGCATAGTTCATCATATGTATGTTATAGTGTATATAAGGGATTAAGTTTTTCTGGTTGCACTGTATTGGGGTTTTAAGGATGAAGTTAATATGCTGCATTGCTTTTTGTTATTTGATAATGTTCTAGGCTTCTACGCTTCAAATAGCCAATTCATATTAAAATGGTACTTTCACAATGATTCATGTTTTTTTTTGTGTGTCAATTTCGGAATTTTTTCGGCCACATCAGTGTTAGTTGCCCCACCATCCCAAGTTGTGCCTATAGTCAAAAATTTTCTAAATCGGGCTCTGACCTCACACCACAAATGTGCAATTCGATTGAGATTTGGTGATTGTGGAGGTTAACTAAGCAAGATGAAGTCTCCATTATGCTCATCAAATAGTCTGGGAACAATGTAAGCTTTATGGCTTAGAACATTGTTCTGCTGGAAGAATCCATCTCCAGTGGCGTAAACCCTTTACATAACTGGATGTATCTGGTTCACGTCAATATCGAAGTACCTTCTGGCATTCAGACGCTCATCCACACGAATTAAAGGAGCTAAACAACGTCAGGAAAGCATCTCACAAACCATAACATTACTTCCAACAGCTTAAAGTGTTGTAGTAATGTACAGGGTGTCCATAACTAAACTTTCCTACTTTAAAGTTGTCTACTGTTAAAACTATTGTTCAGAAAGTTGTGAAATTTTGTGTAAGACATATTGAAGGGATGGGAATTTGTTTGAGCGAATAAAAAAATTAGCTCAAAATGTCACCACCAGAGGGCGTTTTTTGATGAATCACACATTTAGCCAACATTTACTATAGTTAAAGAAATTTATTTCAACAAGACATGTTCAACATGACGGCATTTTCAGCTACCATTTGAAATCGTAAGATAGCGTGTTTTACAGTTGACCGCAGTGTGTCCGAGGAAACGCTGAGAACAAGTCGTGAAATGCTGTCTTTCAGATCAGGTATAGTTCTTGGTTTATCAACTCACTAGATGTTTCAGATTTTCGTAGAGCAACTAGTGCTGAGTTATCGTTTTGGTAAAACAATTTTACTAACAAAATTCGATCTGGTAATCGTAACGATGACATTCTGATTAGCAATAGCAAGCACGCTGAAAACAAAATCTCCATGAAACTTTCTAGGTTTTATAACAGCTTCTGCTCTACGGCGACAACAATTAATTTGCATATTTGTTTCTTCTTCATTCTTTCAAATCTTTTGTCCGAAAATTAGTTATCGAACAACTTTCTGATCGACTTTGCAATCCCTTTAAAGATTGTAAAATTTAACGAGTATGAGTTATTGTGTTAGGGTGACCTGTGGATAAAAAGATGGTGAAATCTTAAGTAAAGAACCAGTCGTAAATGTGTAATTCATCAAAAAACGCCCTCTGGTGGTGAAATTTTGAAATAATTTTTTTTTTTTTCGCTCAAACAAATTCTCATCCCTTCAATATGTCCTACACAAAATTTCATAACTTTCTGAACAATAGTTTCTACTGTAGACAACTTTAAACTAGGGAAGTTTAATTACGGACATCCTGTACTTAGGGTTCATGATTTCGTGGTATTTTCTCCAAATTCGCACCCTGTCAACTGCATGGGGAAGTTGAAAACGGGATTCATCGGGCCATATTATCTGTTTCCATTTACTTACTATCCAGTCCATTTGATCCTTGTGAACTGGATACCCTTGATCTTGTTAGCTGCAGACGCCAAAAGCTTTTAAGGAGAACTTCAGTTTGCATACCCGACACTGTGTAATATGTGGCGTACAGGCCATCGGAGCTCGTTCCTGGTTAAGATTAGCTGCAATTTGTCGAGTTGTTTCCCTTCTGTTGGACTGGTCAAGTCTGAAAACTCAGGTCGAACATTAAGTATCCATTGACGACCAAGTTTTTTGCTTGGTAGCCCACTCTTTATACACATGAACAACAGCTTTTCTTATACATTTCATAAGCGAAACAGAAACTGTTTCGCTTATGAAATGTAATACCTGCTAATACTCGCTCCTCTGATTCTAGAACCCACTTTAAGTCCACGTTCATAGTCCGTAATTTTTTTTTACACATTCCTTCACCATAGGACCATAGGAACATGTGAATAACTGTGTTACCTAGGCCATCGCCTTCTAACACAGGTTTTTCATGAGACTGACAACGGAGAGCGAAAGTTCCACCGAAATGAGAAAAGGAATGTTCGTTTTTAAATATCTTCGGAAGCGTAAATTGCAACACTAAAGTGAAGCAGAGAGTGTTTTGGTCAGAGCTTTGGAGGGTGAAATGAAGAGTTCTCAATGGACGTCTCCAGGATCTTCGTGATGCTTCTCTGGTGGAGGTGGAGTCAATAGCTGTCTGAAAGCTGGTTTTCAGTTGGCAGGTAGAGAGAGAGGAGGAAGAAAAGAGTTTTGATAGAGAGATAAGGTTCAGAATCCGTGAGTTCTAAAACTAGGAAATCGAGCAAAAGGATTTACTCAAAGACAAATAATAAGTGCTAGAAGGAAGTTCAAGGATTGTAAAATAAATTTTTTATTTTATTTTATAAAAGTTTAATAGTTTTTATCCTTGGCAAAACCAAGTATAGTTTTTTAAATTTTTTATATTTTATTTAAATGACGAGAACAAAGAAATTTAAGACGAAAGACTCAGGATGGCACGAGGCCTTTTCCTGTTAGTGGGGTCTGCGTGATCATAGTCTGTAAGATTAATTAAAAGTTCACTGTCAATTGAGTTGTGAAAGTTAATAGCATGATTTTTGAGATAATTTCGAATAGTAGGGATTCCTAACTCCCTGTAGATACAAGTATTTCTGAAATATCAATCCTCGTTAACGATTTGCCTAACATTCCTTCAGGATACACTTGATCTGTCTTTATAATTTTCCCGCAATCCCTTTTCATACCATTTTCAACCTCCGGCAAGCAATAGCTTGACATCATAACTAATTTGCATAGAGTTCTCAGGTGGTCATAATAAAAATCGCCATTCAGTGAAGTGTGAATAAAGTGAATAGTTTCTTTTTTAGAAAATAAAGTACCAAACCAGAGAAACAACCTTCAAAAGAAAAATGTGCCTCTGTTTTTAAATTATTTCAGCACAAGCAAAATGAAAAGCAAAATAAATGTAGATATTAATCTGGGATTATCAGAAAATGGTTAACAAAACGAACAATTAAAAGTGAAAACAGATCGTAAAAACCTTTAGTTGCCAGAAGATTTAAAACTGCTCAGAATATAATCTCTTAGTTACCAAGATTTTACTGTCGAAAGCAACCAAAAAAATCCTTTAGCTTAAACGAAAAGCGAATTAGTTTTAGAAGGTATTTTTAAATTATAAGATAAAACGTGATAAGCAGTTAATTGAAAAATAATCTAAGATTCAAGATTACTTTCCTTTCTTCATGGGAAACAGAAATCTTTATATAATTAAACAGTGTTTAATCACTTTTGTAGTATTGTTTTTCAAAGGTTAGTTTGAGATTTTCCATAATTTTTAAAAGTTTTAAGGATAAATATGGTGTGCTGAATCGGCTAATTATTTAACTCAAATATGTGCACGAAAATAAGGGGTATTTATATTGATCTCACGCAAAAAAATCCAATTATAATATCAGTATTCATTTTTATTAAAGTTTGATAATTCGATTTCATATCAGAAGTGGAATTTTTTAATTGAAATAAAATAACTCCCATCGTTAGAAAGCAATTATTTAATCATTATTCTTAACCTTTTCCTTACGGGGTGGGATAGCATGCATACCAAGAAAACGGGCCCAAGAATGAATATATATATATATATATATATATATATATATAGATAGATAGATAGATAGATAGATATAGATAGATAGATATAGATATATAAATATATATATATATATATATATATATATATATATATATATATATATATATATATATATATGTATGTCGGAATTGTTACTTCACGCCCGATATTATTAACACAATATTCCAAACATCCTGAGAATCATTTTGCAGTCCATGGTTCGGTGGCGAGGACATTCAAAACTTAATAAATTCCATCAATGCAGTCAAGGTGTTGATACGATTAGCCAGAGACCAGTCTAATTGACTTTCCTATATATCTTTATTAACTCATAATTAATTTCTCCAGCTCCATAATTAAATTAAATTGATTCCCATCCCTTCCCAAAACGCGTACCGCCAAGCGGCACGTCTATATCGTTCCTACAACTCCATGGCTCTGAAGTTAACCCCTTTGTTCATAAGCTTTTAATAGACAACGCATGCCTCAACTGACGCGTTATGACTCTCATTACTTATGCGTGACCTCATATCGAATGTTCTATTGCTGATTAGACACTTTCTTTCTTAGCGCGAAGCTTCAAGGCTATTAAGATTCTCCTCGTGGATCTTCGGAAATTGAATCAAGTCGAACCCTTAACTCTATTTTCACCGCAATGCATTTACTCTGATTATTTGAAATCTCCCAGACTTTAATTGATAATTCTTATACTTTCTAAACAAAACCCCGTTTTAAGCTCGCGCGATCGCCTCCCCCCCCCACATTTTAGCGTTACATGTATATATATATATATATATATAACCCCCTTAATGGCCGTTCTTACAAAAGGGGTATGAAATTTCCCTTTCTAAAGAGGAAATCGGAAAAATGGGCCCCGTAAGCTAAAGGTTAAACATTTGATTCATTAAAATTGCAATTCCTCTTCAAATGGATGAGCAGTGATGGTGATGGAACGAGTTTCATAAACGTATCACGTCGTGACTACCTCTGGACCAATATTTGGTTGGCCTTACTTTCTAACTCATTAACTTCTTTTAAACAGCTCATTTGCATTACCTCCTAGTTCTTAAATAGGCGGTAGAACTCGTCGTCTGAACCAAAGTCTGCGGATCAAATTTCTGGTAGGCATGGACGTTAGCACCTTTCGGAATCGGCTCTAAGCCATAGGTCCCAGTCAGTTTAACCTTTGAGTTCAAAAGGATGACTTCAGTGCTCCATACCAACCAAATTAATTTTCATGGACTGGTTTTTCTTCTTTAATTGCGATCTCGAGAAGGTTGAGTGGGGTTTTTACGTATGAAATTTCAAAGCATTAGAGTTCGAAACCAGACTAAGGGCCTGTTCACATAGGAGTCCGTTGCGTTGCGTTAAGGAAAAGATGACGTTGAGACGAAAATAAACCAATCATAGGCCTCCAAACGATTAGCAAGGAAATTTTTAACTCCTATGATTGGTTTATTTTCGTCTCAACGTCATATTTTCCTTAACGCTACGCAACGGACTCCTATGTGAACAGGCCCTTACGGAAAACGCATTATAAACTAAAAATAACAATGTAATATATACCAATTTAAACGACATAACCGAAGGTTGATTTCTTTCTAGTATGTTCTTTCCCTTCGTTCACGAAATTTAGACAATGTTAGCTTCGTTTTACATTCTTGTTAAACTTTTCTCTTAGTCTGATCTTTTCCTTTCAATTTAGACTTGAATTTATGTCAGAAGTCAAAACAAAAAAAAAGATAAATCAGAATGACTGGATAAGATTTATAGTATGAAGCAGTTTATTTCGCTGTTCTTATCGAATACATAAACCGTTGCTTGTGCTTTCCGTTGGAGAGATACAGTCATTTATCAATTTTAAGTCGGCTTCGTTATCTCGAGCCCCTAAAAGCCAAAGACTTCGGCATTGTTCCGTAAGAGGCCGTTCGCCGTAGTTCGATTAGAACAATGAATGGGATAATAAATGATGATGCATTAAAAGAGTCAAGCAATGTCTTAAATGATGCATTTAAGATAAAATTAAATGAATGTCTCTTAAGTAAGGCCAATATTCCTTTGCTCTTAACTTCTTTAGTTTGGGGAAACAAAATATGTCTTCGGATAAAATGAGCAAATGCTTTGTTTAAGGATAAAATTTATTGTACATGTATAGAGTATAGCTCACTTCTACCCAGACTTGGGTGTATATAATTTAAAGTGGCACTCTAAATGAATTTGATACAAACACAGTTTATACATGAAACAATGTGTAACCGTAATTTTAAATTGTTTATATTATTTTAAATGAAATTATGATTGAAATTATGTTCATGATTGTGGCTAGTACATTGATGTGCTTCCCAAATAATGGAAATTAACTCTGGTTATATTGACAAATCAATTTATTGAATATTAACACACATAAATAATACACTCCAAAATTACTCAATATTTCCTCAGGCATTTACACATTATTACCGCAATAACTTCATTCCTACGAAATTAATTCTTTATATATATGCAAAACAGTATATTAAATTGTTGGTATGAATTATCTGTTTATTACTCAACATCTTATATTCAAAAAAACTATATTCATCGCGCTCTATCTTAATCATTATGGCTATACACTGAGAAGCAATGATACAATATAAAAGGGAAATGCAAAGTCGGTACCTCAGAAGATGACGGTTGAAGCCCTCTGGGCAGCTCGCACTCGTAATGATGACTTCTCTAAACTTTACTGCATTCGAAAACGGCTCCGTCGTTTATTGCAGACACTCGGCATGGGACACTGGGCGCTCGACAACTTCTATCTCTCTAAACTTTACTGCACCCGCACACGGCTCCGTCGTTTATCGCAGACACTCGGCATGTGACACTGGGCGCTCGACAACTTCTGACAGACTCCGACTTCCCAGGTTATGTCTCTGCCTTTTTACTATTTTTTATTTCATATATTTTCTTACTAATGTCTCCGCCTCTTATAATTTCCATTGGTTATCTGGAAATTATCATGCCATCGCCATTCGTCCGTGCTGCCACTCCTCAATCCCCTTTTACCAATGCGCGTCGAGGGCGGGATTTATAAATTCTCCCTCAATTTTAACGTTTTCCCATGCTTTGGATTCAAGTTGGGTGGGCCGCTTTATAGCCATCATAAATTTTCTTTTAATTTCACTCTCTTCCACTTCTATTTATTGCTACGAACATTATCTCTAATTTTCGTTCCGGTCTATGGCTTTCTTCCCTTCTCTTTTATTGCCCTGTTTCTTTATTGCATTTAACAATTATTTTATTTTATTTTGCATTTCTTTCCATGCTCCTGTCCCTGGCCGTAACACTACTGCCATGTCCCTATGACACAATGTTTATTGAATTCGTTGCACATATAGAATTTGCTTTTGCAGCAATAAGCATACGTACTACTTGTACGGAATTTATATTAGCATTCAATGAAAATACACTTTGCAATGCTCACAAACCAGCAGAGAGTCAAACCAGCAGTTCTGCTACGTAAAATTTGGGTCCCCTAAGCCCCCTAAGCTCCGGTTAACACCTGGAGCTGCTTACCTCGTAGCTCCCTTACTTCGCTTATCTATCAACCTTTTACAACATTTTTCACTTAATCAAGCTGCTTGGTATTTATACCAAGCGCGTATGCCGAAATTAGCATATCTCAAGCAGATTCTTAATTCATTCACTCAAAAGTTCGATTCTTGTGAATCGAATCTTATGTATACCTTACACATGTTCTGTAAAGTTATTTAAAGGTCCTTCTGGGGTCTTCGTGAATTTCAAGAGTGAGTTCAAAAAGTTGATAAAAATGAAATTTTATATCTTGCATTTGCCTAAAAGCTCACTGCATTTAAGAAACATGACGTAATATGTTTAAAAAATAGGAAGTTCTTCTCAATCTTATTCAATCTTTATTTTAAGCAGAAAAAAAGAGATTGAGAGAGAGAGAAAGAGTGATTAAAATTAATTAGACTTTTACACATCTCATTCACGTATGCCCAACACTCAAGACATTAAATCAATTCCAGCAGCTGACCTCGCAGGTCTTTAATACCAATGTTAAGCTATGTGAGGAATCTATCTGTAATATCTGCATATTTTGGAATGTTTCCTTCAATTGAAAGAATGTATTTGAATGCAAATCGAGTGTTTTACAGAATTCTTTTTATTATAAAATTTTTTTTTCACAAAAAAATTAATTTTGAAGTGATCAGCATCAACATGTTAATTCCCTATAAAAAATAACTAAAACACAGAAAATTTTAAATTTTTGAATTCAAGCTGCAAACCTGATTATCGTGATCCGTTAAATCAGTGTCTCGTAGAGTTAATCATAACTGGAGAAATAGCTCTTATTTATATCGAGTTTATTAAAACATCAAAATCTTGGATAATAATAAGTTACATAAGTTTGTTCCGAAGAATGCTGATACATTCATGAGAGAGAGGTTCATTATCAAAGTCCAAAAGAGACCCCGTCTCTCTGCTCGCGCGTGGCCTCTTTTCAAAAGTCCAAATCTAGTCTAGTCTTTTCGTTACAGTTACCTCTATTTATCCATTATTCTCTCTTCACTTTCTGGAACCATCTAGACCTTTCCACAGCTCAGACCCCCATCTTCCGGTTTCCTTTGTACGTGGATCACCTACAGTGATTTCCTCTGCCGTCGGCTTTCCGCTTTGTGGGATACCACTAATGGCCTTCGCTAATCATTCTAAATGATGTGCCCACATCACCTACTGTTGGTCATTTCCAAAGGTGCATTCTACTTGTCACGATATCCGTCACTTGTTTGCGTTCTTTTGAGCTTATTGATGGTCCTGTCGTTCACATTAATTTAGTCCCAATTAAGAACGTCGGACGCGATTCTGACACAAGCGCTCTTTCTTTGAATCGGATTCATAAAACCTAATTAAAAATTAATTATTTTTCCCGTGTGGTTTAAAAATTAATCAGAGATATATTCCACCAGATTGACATTGG
The DNA here is from genome assembly GCA_907164885.2 of Dolomedes plantarius. NCBI lineage: Eukaryota > Metazoa > Arthropoda > Arachnida > Araneae > Dolomedidae > Dolomedes > Dolomedes plantarius. The sequence goes on along the minus strand of OU015492.1, from coordinate 222,109,136 downwards.
GAATCAACATCTACGAGATCAACTGATGAACTGGCTTGAGATGCCTGAACGATTTAAAAGAGTGGCACTGGAGGGTACTTTTTCTTTGCGTTGTGCTTTAACTTGTGCAGTTGCCTGCAAGTACATATTTTTAGCATAGCGTATCGAAAGTAGAACCTCACTTGAAATGAGTGCTTTCACTTGTAAACAAACGCTATTAAGGGGACATTGGACTATCAAAATTATGAAATTTGTCCAAAAATTCGATTTATTTTATTTTATTGAATTGTGAAACTACGGACGAGTAGGAATGTGTCGCAAAAAGAATTTTTAATTTCTGTGATTATTTTCCTAGTTATAGGCATTTGTATTTAATTTAGATATTATGTGGTTACTAATAGCAATAACTTTAAATGTGTTTTTCTCAAAATAAAAATTTTCGTGTCATACGAATAAACAAACTGCTCCGGGCGCATTTCTAATTATCGTATTGCTTTGAAATTTAAGTTTTATGCACTTAACTGTACATCAAATAAATCTAATTGAAAATCATTATGCTTCGTAGCTCAGAATTTCTAAATTTTGTACTCGAAAAGATGATTTATAGGTATTTTGCGTAATAAAAAGGGTGTTTTCACTATTATTATTTTTTTCTCTTTATATTTTCAATGAATGCTTAAAACAAGCAATAAGTTTCATTGTTAGTTCTATAAGATATCCTGTAAATAAAAATTACGATATTATATGCAAAAGAAATGCGCACGGAACATTTTTAATGAGGCCAATTTTTTATATAATTAATAATTCATAATTCATAAATTATTAATATTTCATCATTAAATTTTAACCACTTTTACATATCTATGGTACTAATCAGATATTCAAATTTCAAGCAAATCCGTTCAAAACAAAAGAAGTTAGGTTTGAAGGTCCACTATCCCCTTAAGATTGTTGTGAGATTATAATTAATCACTCCTCATTACAATGAATCGTACTTAGTTCTGGCCAGCCTGATGATGGACGATATTCAATGGCTCACAACTGTTTTTCCATTCTTACTTTTTTACTGTGGCCAGTCAGAAGCATTAAGTTCCTGTTATGCCTATTCCCGAGTTTCATGTAAGTAATATTTTTAGTCTTACATCAGATGTACAAGGTGAGACCGATAAATAAGGTGAATCCCCCTCCTTTCGAAAATTAAAAACAGCCCGACGGGCTGACACATGCGCATTGAGTTCTTCCCTGTCTTACGTAAATTTTGCTTTTTTTGTTTTCAAAATTTCTCTGCAGGTGTTTGTTCATGCGGTAGCACTAATGTAACAGTTGTTTATGCATTGCGCCATGAGCAGATATTCAATATGAAATTTCGCTTCAAATTAATCGAAAAAAATATCCATTTAGAAGAATCAAAGGTTAAGGCTGCTATGTACTAACCCCATTGGATTCGCTCACCTCATTGTTAACCTATGGAGAAAATTTGTCCACGGGTTGCTGACTTGGATTCAAAGATTTTTTTTTTAAAAATTGAAATCCGTCATAGAGAAAGATATTTTACATTTGTGTACATTATTCGTTTTTTTAAATGCAATTAATAGTTTAAAATTTAAATTATTCGAGGAAAAATCCGGTATAGTGTGTTTTAAACGCTCATAAATTCCGTCGGTGGACGAAATTTATAAAATGAATCCTGTAGCGCTTTGCAGAAAAGTTCAGTCCATCTGACAATACCAATTTTATTTGATTATCAGCATTTATGTACCTGTAAATAGTTGACAAAAATATATTTTAAATAAAAAAATGGGGGTAGCGCTTAACCCCCTCTATAGAGAGAGAGCCATTACAATCCCTCAAAATGTCAATCCTAAGGGGGGTGGAATTCTCGAGCTGTCAACCGGACTCCTCCCACCACAAGAGCCTGCAAGAAGAGGAAAAGGGAAATATGATTTTTTTCTTAGTACATAGCAGCCTTAAGACAATGCTAATTACCTTTTTCGACGCACAGGGATTAATCCATAAAGAATTCATACCAGAAGGACAAACAGTCAGTGCTGATTTTTACATTCGTCATGTGCGGCCGCAATTCACTGCTGCGGGATCATGCAAGTGGTACCTTTCGCACGATAATGCACGGCCTCATACTGCTATGCGGGTGAAACGATTAATCGCCAAGTATCAGATTACTGAGTTGTCCCACCCTCCATAGTCCCCTGGTCTTTTTAGGCCAGAGTTTTTCCGGTTTCCAAGACTGACATCGGCATTGAACGGACACAGATTTGCAAACATTTCCGGTATCCAAGCTGCTGTTACCAGTGAACTTAAGGTCGTCTGCACACGGAGCAACTCAAAAGAAACTGATAACCGACTCCAATCACAAACTAGTCCGTGATGAGTCGTAACCTATGTAATTGAATGGAGCCACGCACACGGCGCAACTGGTTACAAACCCGTCAGCAACGCGTTTGTAATCAGTCGCAGGCAACTCGACGTGTCGAGTCGCTAGCAACTTCAGTCGCCAGTTTCTCTCGCGTCGTGCGTGTTATTACGCAATCTATGTTACGGCCGCTCTTTTGGCAAGCTGCCAAATGACGTACACGACAGTCCCGTGACTTCTGCCTAGCGATGAAATGAAATTCTAACGTTTTTTGTTGTATGGAATATGTGAGCCCATATGTACAGTCCATTTTTAAACGATTGATCAAAGACAATCTATTTTGACAATTTTTTAAAATAAATTAATTTCTGATAATAATTTAACTAAAAATAATGCCCAGAATAATAACCGATGTTCTTCCTTCCGTGACAGGTCACAAACTATTGATTTGAATCACTTTTGAGTCGGCCCGTGTGCGGAGCCGCATCACTAACGAGTTTGCAACCGATAAGCAATTTCAGTCGCTAACCAGTTCAATTTCCTTTGAGTCGCTCCGTGTGCAGACGGCCTAAGCATTAGCGAAGGAGGACTATTCCAGAAGTTTCCAACACTTGTGGGAACTTTGTCAGATGTGCGTTATATCCGGCGGGGAGTACTTCGAAAGACAATAAGGCTCTTTTTGGCAACTCTATCTATGGTGCCCGGTATAAAGGGCTTATTTTAATACTATTTTGGTCAATTTTATTTTTTTACAAGAATCTTGTAACTCAATCTTTTCTCTTTTCAAAACCGTTTTGATTTTCATTCTACATCAATTAGAAGCAGAGTTATAGCTATTTTAAAAAACATCGTCTAATACAAAATTGAAGTGATGAGCAACTTTGAATGCGTTTTTCTCAGAATTAAGTTTTTTAGCACAAATCTCTACCGTTATCATGATATTTCACATAATAATGCATACAATTTGATAAAATTTTCAGGAAATGTTTTTAGATGCTATTGTTAATGAAATGACGCACGATAATGGATGTATAATAAATATTTTTTTGTTTGGGGCTGTTTTTATAAGGACAGGAATGACGAATCGGGGAAAATTTTCATATTGGAACATAAAATTGTGTGTATTATTTTTTGCATTTTAAAATTCCTCGTAGATTGCTGGTCATTTTGAAGATAACTGTTATATGTATCATGTGTAAGTAGGAAATTAAAATAGTAGCATAAGAATTTTGTTCAGAGTGATAGGCGTTTTAGCTAAATTTCATTAAAAATTACTTCAAATTGACCAATTTATAAAAAAGTATTGTATTTACAGGCTGTAATATTTCTGTGCCCATCACATTATTTTTCGGTCTCACCTTGTATTTGAAGCCATAGAATAATTATTTGAGAAAAAAAAATTCTTTACGCTTTTTGCAATATATTCCAAATCTTTTATCACATTTTTTATCATCCCCTTTATACTTTACTTGCGAAATTCTTTTTTGTGCTTGTAGAAGGGCGGCTCTAAAGAAAGCTGTCTCAATTCAATTGTCCAATTTTATATGTTCCCTGTTATAAAAAAAAATAAACTTTTTTCGGCATTTTTCATAAATGCGAACGTAACAGTTGTAAACATTTCACTGAAACATCGAAGCAATCTAAAAGCTAATGCTCATGATATAAAGGCATCTTCCAAAAGTATAAATGAACAAAGGCCAGTAAAATACCATGCGTAAATGCAAACATTTTATTTCAGAAGAATTGTTTGCAAACAATATAGTGCCTCGAAGAATATTTTAATGTAAATTCGACTTTTTTGAGAAAAGACCAGGAAAAAAAAATTATATTTCAAAAAGTGAGAATACAAACAGCGGAAAAATGAACACAAAGAGCATCAAAGCATTTGAATTCCGTAAATAGGTCAGGGAAAAAAATATAAAAAATGGAACTGTTTCAAGTTTTGATTCCATTTGATATGTAAAGAAAAGGAAACAAAATTTTGACTCCACGCTTCGTGAAACGACAATTTTGGATGACTTCGAGTTTCCAGCATTATTTTTACTCGCTATTATCCAGATAAAACGGAACAGTGGGGTGTCATTTATCATGGAAAAATGAACCGCGTAAAACATAGTTGCTCTGGTAATCTATATATATAAAACAGTTCCGTAACTGACTCATTCATTCATTCATTCACTGACTGACTGACATACAACGCACAGACCAAACCGCTGGACCTAAAGGGCTGAAATTTTGCATGGCGATTCTTCTAATAGTGTAGGGGTGCACTAAGAAAGATTTTTCAAAAATTCTCCTTAGATTTTTTTAAATTAATTTTTTTAGCTGTTTTAATAATTTTTTAAGTTTGCATTTAAAATAATAATTTGATGGTTATAAAATTTTTATCACGAAAAAGACCATAAAAATTCCTTTAAAATTAAATTTTTTTCGAATTTTTACCTCCATTTCCTGATTTTTGGTGAATTTTTAAAAATTAATTTTTAGAATTTAATTTATTAAATGCTGATCACGTGATTTCTTTTTCTGGTACTTTAAATAAATTTATCGTCACGTGCAAAAAAAAAATAGACAAAAAATATTTTTTTCTTGCTAATGCGGCAGACGATTGGACTTTATTTTGTCTATAAAAATATCCCTTACGATTTTTTTATAAATATGTTTTTTTTACATCAATTGTATACATTGATCGTCGTATTTATTATAAATATATATATATATTTTTTTTTGGGGGGGGGGGAATTAATTGCATACATTGACCGTTGCATTTAATTTCAATGTACTCCGTAGCGAAGCGCGGGTTTTCAGCTAGTAGAATATATTTTGTTCCGCAGAGATTTATTACTGCATTAAGATTAACTTTTGGGAATTTTTGAGAAAGGTTCCGTGATTTGGAAAATAAAATATAGAAATATGAATGAAGGAATCCATAAATATCAGGAAAAACTATTAGACCCTGCAAAGTTTACATTTTCACTCCTTCGAATTTTCTTTGGATGATAAATATATTTACTGCAACATCATATGATAATACTAGCTGAAAACCCGCACTTCGCTACGGAGTACATTCAAATTAAAAACAATGGTCAATGTATGCAATTAATGGCAAAAAAAATAAATAAATATATTTATGATAAATACGACGATCAATGTTTACAACTGGTGTAAAATATATATATAAAGATCGTAAGGGATATTTTTAAAGACAAAATAATGTAGAAGAAAATATTCAAATTAAATCTAATAGGACATACTAAAGAATATAGTACAGTTAATATAGTACAGTTTGAGGATCATATCTTTTACTGTATTTTAATATTTTTTCGAATAGTGTCCAATCGTCTGCCGCATTAGCAAGAAAAAAAAATTTTTTTTGTCTATTTAACACTTTTATTACCTACTAACTGAAAACCCGCACTTCGCTACGGAGTACATTTAAATTAAATACAACTGTCAATGAATGCAATTAATGCCAAAAAAAGATAAATATACACATTTATAATAAATACAACGATCAATGTATACAATTGATGTAAAAATTATATATATATATTTATAAAAAAATCGTAAGGGATATTTATTTTTTTGGATAATATCCAATCGTCTGCTGCATTAGAAAGAAAAAAAATATATTTTTTGTCTATTTAGTTGTTATGCACGTGACGATAAATTTATTTAAGTACCAGAAAAAAATCAAGGGTTCAACATTTGATAAATTAAATTCTAAAAATTAATCTTTAAAAATTTACCAAAAATCAGAAAATAGAGGTAAATATTCGAAAAAGATTTTATTTTAAAGGATTTTTTAAGATCTTTCTCGTGATATAAATTTTTTAACCCTCAAATTATTATTTTAAACGCAAACTTAAAAAAAGTTACTAAAACAGCTTAAAAATTTAATTTTAAAAAAATCTAAAAAGAATTTTTCAAAAATCTTTCTTAGTGAACCCCTACACCATAAGAAGAATCGCCATGCAAAATTTCAGCCCTTTAGGTCCAGCGATTTGATCTGTGCGTTGTATGTCAGTATACAGAGGTTGTTCACACATTTTTTAGACGATGTATATTGTATTCACAAAACTAAATTACATAAAATTCTTGTGTTTTAAATGTTCTATTTGACATCCCTTTTTCTGAACTATCTTTCGACACCGCAATTTCCAGGTTAATAATGCCTTTTGAAGTGTCAGAAGAGGTATTCTATCCCATTCCTCCTGAACAGCTTTCCAGAGTCCTGTAAGGGTTTTGGGACGACGTTTGGATAATGCAGATTTTAAAAGTATGAAAGCACAAAAATCCATAAGTGATACATCGGGAGATTTAGTAGGGATATCAGTGAAGGGTATGGCCTTGATACCAGTTTTTTGTTCCATTTCTTTTAGGAAATTTACAGGGGATTTTGATGTGTGACTGCTAGCTTTGTCCTGATGGAGTCTCACAGATTGATGGCACTGTGGGTAAAGCGATGGTATTTCATTCAGAAAAATTGCCATTATAAGAAAACCCAGCAACAATCATGAATCCCTTAGAAAAGCTTTCTTTCGATTCTTTGAACAATGTACTTAAATTTTTTTCTCCCCTTTTATGATAATAAATGGCTCTTTTTTTGTTGAAATCATTTAAATACATTCATGATTCATCTATTGTGACAATTGTTTTCCATTTTTCTTTGGATAAGTGTTTCTCATATAGAATTCTGCAGCGTGTCCTGCGTTCAGCGATATGATTTGGAAGAAGACGATGCACATTGCGTTTTTTCGCTTTCTTAAGATTTAAATCAACGTTTATCATTTTGTTTACAGTGGACACCGAGCATTTTAATGATTTTGCAACTGTCCTTTGACTAGGGGGATTTTCTTTTAACATTAAACAACGTACCTTTGCAATAGTCGAAGATGTCCGCTTTTTCCCTGGTTTGGAATTTTTGTTCCACTTGAGTCTCCAATTTGACGTTTATTTCCTTTCTTGTTGACGATATTATCTATCGACGGTTTAGATATCACAAAACCATGACTCTCACATCTTTTTTGGATAACGGAGTATGCATATTTCTCTTCAGAAATAGCATAAATGTAGCCTTCGAACCACTGCTTTGTTAAAAACGCCATTTTGAAACAAAACTTTCAAGCCGCAGATGATAATTTTGACTTTTAAAAACATAGTACAATTGCAATTATTTCTTTTGCAGCAAGCGATTTTTTATTACCGCTCACCAAAATCGTCTAAAAAATGTGCGAACAGCCTCTGTATATATATATATATATATATATATATATATATATATATATATATTTGTGTGTGTGTGTGTGTGGGGGTGAAATAATCTATACCACCCTTCAAAATAAATTACTACCTCTTGTATCAAATTTATTTTCTATGAGTTATTTTCCAGTCAATCAAAAATTCAGCTGGTAGAAGCAGTTAGTTCATTTAAGCATTTATATACTTATTACTCATAAAATGCAAGCTTTAATTACTCTTTACTACCATACGTTTATAAACCAATCTAGATGTATATTCGCGCCATGCTTTATTCGGCAGAAAATATCACAAATTTGTCACGAATGTTCTAAAAATACTCGTGCTGCGAGCGGTTGCATATCATGAGATCAATTTCGCTCCGAATAAGTTGATGAGGTGTTTTGACGTCATACTGTTTAAATCTGATTAGAGCAAACTTTAGACGAGAAATTCTAAAGGAAAATCTGCATAATGCTGCATGCGATATAAGTATTGACTGATAATTTAAATACTAATACAGTGTCTTAAAATGTCGTTTGGTGTGCATGTAGTTTTCGATACGTTTTTAGCTCAGTACTTCAGCTGAAAATAAATACAAGATAAAAAATATTTTTATGTGTACAACGTTTTTAAATTTTCTGTTGAATAATATAAACTAATTGCACAAACCTTCACTTAATTATTCTTTTTCACTTTCTTTTATTTAATTTTAATCACATTTTAGTCGTTTCCACTATCCACAGACTTTATAAGCTGCTAACTTTTATATATTTTTAAAATTTTTCGCACAATATTTTTGTGAACAAACTAAATTCACATGTACTCTATTTTCAAAATCGTCAAACGCTGTTACGCCAAAGTGCAAGCATTGAATTCGATCGAAGCGCCGCCTTGAGGATTTTTTCCGAACCAACTTTCCATACAAAACAAAATTAACTGAAAATGATGAATTCAATCCTGCTTAAAGATGGCTAAAAGTATTAAAAGAATGCATCGTCATCGTGTTCTGAGCTATTCTAAAAGTTTCAAATGTCTAGCTAGCCGGGAAGTTAGTTAAAAATCCATTGCAAGATTTGTACTGGACAAACACGCAAACCAGAAAGCGAGTTAAGGTGACTCACGACTCTCAAGTCCAGGAAATAAGGCATATTTTCATACTTTTTGACTCTTTGTAACTATTTCAATTTACTCCCAATATTTACAAATTTTATTTATATGATAAATTTATATATTTTTTTAATAAACACATTTTCAACTCTCAAAATAATTTTAAATAATTTTTTTAAAAATGCTTTAGATATACCTTGTTTTTTAAGCATTTTTATTGTGCACTGGCTTGCGCGCGGAACTATGAAATTAATTTTACACTTAAATTTATAATTCCTCTTTTATATTTAAAATAAATAATTCAAAATACAATTGAACATAAAACATTCAACATTAAAATATTTTTTTCAATTTTTTTAAAACTGCTCAAAATATACTTAAAATTTCCCTAAATTTTTGTATTCATTTACCCCTGAAAAAATAACAAAATGCGCAGCAATTGCAATAATTCTAGTTCAGACGCTATAAAATAACATGATTATGGAGTGCTAAAAATTTAATGGAATTATGTGTCATAGTTTTTGAGATATCAGTTGCGGAATGATGCAAAATTACATTTTGAGAAAAATGAGTTTAAAATTTTTCTTACCATAAACTTGATCAGTAATTAAATATTTAGAATATCAATATTTCCGGAACTAAGCGAAATATTTTCATGCGGTTTGCTTCATTTTGTTCAGAAATGATTAGGCTTTAACATATATTTTTCTCAAAAAAATCGAATGTTTTAAAGATTTAAGGGTAGTGAGTCCCCTTAATAAAAACGTGGTCAAAATAAAAAAAGGGAATAAGAAATAATACAAAGGATGTTGTTGAGATAGTACTGTCTTTTATAATTAAAATCAAATTATCGACCTATTTAGTCCCAACTTTTTAACGTAGGATTATGTTCCTCAAGAACGGTCCCGCAAAAAGGAAAATTTCAGACGCTAAAACCGTCGTCTATTTGTCCTCGCGAATTATAATTTTGGCAGCGCGCCAAACCCAATCTATCGCTTGGACAAGCAGTAAATAGTTAAACAGAAAATTACCAAGATGTGTCAAAATTTTGACATACATATATGTATATATATACATACATACCTATATGTATATATATACATATGTGTACATACATACCTGTACATACATATACATATGTGTATGTATGTGTTATGTATATAGATACATATATACATAACACATACATACATGTATACATACAAAAGAGGTAAGCAACGATAAGTAATCCTACGTTAATAACCCGCGGTAGTTTCGTTAGAAGAGACTACCTTAAATTTGTTTTATTTCCTGTTATTAAGGAGACTTATATTTAAAACATATAAAGGCGGTTTCCTTGGACATCATTAAGTCTTCCTTTATAAGCATGTTTCTGAATGTTTCCGAGTTTAAAATCAGAAAAACATTTTACCGTGAAGTGCAAAATCCTTTTTGAATTAAAAAGAAATGGAAAAGTACATCACAATATATTCCTGAAATTCAAGGAAATTTACAGGAACTGGATAGAACAGGAAAAAAATTGATTACTTAGCCATTTTGTAAAATGTCAATAAATAAAGTTATGTTAGCTGTCCCTAAAAATTAATGGTTTTTGTCTTTATAAATGGCAAGTAGTTTCATCTTAAATTCTTTTCTCGACGCATAAATACATTTACTGAGCATTTTCACTGGTTTTAAAAGTACCGAAATTTTCTGCCGCTGAAAATGTACTGTTTGTCCGAAGTTTTCACACTTTCGAATTAAAAAGCTAAACACTGTTAAAATTTAATTTGGTTTGTAATAGATAGGGGACAATTCACATCTTTAAAAGAAAAGAACAGAAAAGTTAAGCTTGATAGATAATCAATAAATTTTGAAGCCTTTTTAGATGAAAAATCTTTTAAAAGTGGTATGGTTTTCGTTTTATTGAATGCTAACGATTTAACTAAGATAAAATTTCCAGTGTGATTAACTTCCTTTTTAAGCTTTTATTCCCATTTTTGTATGTTATTTTATGCTTTCCCCGCATTGTTTTTCATAGAAGTTGTTCTTATTCATGTAAAATGTTTGTAATATTCATTCAAACACATTTCTTCCATGTTTTGTACAACGTGATTGCAATTTTTCTTATCTCCGTAAAACTTCCGTACTACTTTCATTTCCTCTTCATTTTCCTACATAAGCTTCTCATCTTCAGTTTTTCCTCAGAGCTGGCAATAGGAATTCTTCAATGGCTGTGACTGTAAGTTTGATGGCATAATTGCTCAGTGCATATAGATATACTCAGCACAGTGTTCAAGCTTGTTGTAGATTTTGGATTGAAAACAAATCTTAAGGCTGCTATGTACTAAGAAAAAAATCGTATTTCTCTTTTCCTCTTGCAGACTCTTGTGGGGGAGGAGTCCAGTTGACAGTTCGAGAATTCCACCTCACTTAGTATTGACATTTTGAGGGATTGTAATGGCTCTCTCTCTACAAGGGGGGCCAATATATACGGGGCCCCTATATATTGGCCCCCAATATATAGGGGGTTAAGCGCTGCCCCCAATTTTTTTATTTAAAATATATTTTGTCAACTATTTACAGGTACATAAATGCTGATAATCCAATAAAATTGGTATTATCAGATAGCCCGAACTTTTCTGCAAAACGCTACAGGATTCATTTTATAAATTTCGTCCACCGAAGGAATTTATGAGCGTTTAAAACACACTATACCAGATTTTTCACCGAATAATTTAAATTTTAAAATATTAATTGCATTTTTAAAAAAAAACGAAAAATGGACACAAATGTAAAATTTCTTTCTCTATGACGGAGTACAATTTTTTTTTAAAAATCTTTGAATCCAAGTCGCCAATCCGTGGACAAATTTTCCCCATAGGTTAACATTGAGGTGAGCGAATCCAATGGGGTTAGTACATAGCAGCCTTAAAGTTACAATAATAAAAAAAAATATGTTTTTTCGAAATTTGGAAGGGTTGGCTGATACAGCTCGATGTAATATTGACCAAAATATCTCAGTAGTTATATCTTTCATTTTCTTTGTACTGCATGCAGTAATAAACTTTAAATTAGCATATAATGCAACAAACACCAAGCGTTTACATCTATTAGCGTAACCTCGGCCGATGTTGCTTTTGTATTTTCCGCTTTGCATGAAGCGAAGTTCATGCAGTTTTGGCTTACTTCGTTACACTTAATTTCTTTGTTTTAGCAAACAGCAATCTCTTAAAACAATCTTTTGAAATCAGGATGAAGAAAGAAATTTAAGTCTTTGCAATGCCAATAAACTTCTTCCGAAAAGGAAGTAAAATGACCGGATATGAAAATATTAAGTGCTCATGCAGGTGTAGCCGCATAGATGACCTCTTCAGTTCCTAGAAAAAAGCTCAAATGTGGACAACTTTGTTTTACATTAGAAGTTAAATTTAAAAGTTTGTTTTACACTAAAAGACAGCTAAATTTACATTTTGCTGTCTATTAAGAATTTTGAGTTAATAAATTATTTTATGCTTCTTTGTACTCCTTCATCATTACTCTCCATATCAATAATTTACTCCGAATATGGGATCTAAGCATTAAATACATGCTTTTTATTTAAAACTCTGGAAAGATAGGGCCTGTTCACATAGGAGTCCGTTTCGTTGCGTTAAGGAAAAGATGACGTTGAGACGAAAATAAACCAATCATAGGCGTTAAAAATTTCAATGCTAATCGTTTGGAGGCCTATGATTGGTTTATTTTCGTCTTAACGTCATCTTTTCCTTAACGCAACGCAACGGACTCTTATGAGAACAGGCCCTTAAGGTAGTCAGTTGAACTATCAAGAAGACCACATATCTCTCTATCTAAGTCACTTGCTAGCCAGTGGGCTAGAAGTAGCCCAGTGGCAGCGCTTCGGATTTTGGTACTGAGGGTGCTCGGATCGAATGACAAGTTCCATTAAATACCTTCGTGTCTACTCCGGGCATAGGCACGTTAAATCCGTAGACCGAAAAGTCTTTCTATGAAGTCAGTGGGTGGGGAAGGTACGATCCTCCCAGTTTTCGCCCTTGGGGGTGCCCGGTGAAAATCCAGCAAGGGGAGGGTTCACCTATATGGTGCCCCTATTGTAAGTAACCGACGTCTCTCACGGATGCCTCTTCTCGGGCAAATGTCGAAAGACAATGCTCCCGCCTTTTTATTTAAAAAATTTTTAAAAACTTTCTATCCACTTACATTCTGACAATGTATATTTGTTAATAATTTATTAAAAGGGTTCTAGAGCTTCCATTTGGATATCACTTGAAAGATTAAGAATAACTGGTAGTATATACTTTGATTGAAATTCAAAACCATTAATGTAAACCATTACGGTATGGCATCAAGATTGCTTAAGATCAATATTTATACAATAATTACAAGATACAAAGAACTTTTTATATACCATGTTTTTAAATTTTCTGTTGAATCATATAAACTTGACAATTCTATGTATTAATAAATACTTTAAAAAAAATTTTTTTGATGAATTATCCCATCAAATTGAAAGAAAATGAAGTTAATTGGAAGTTAACTTGCGATTAACTTTTCGTTTCCGTCCCGGCCGATAGATGGCTGGTCCAGTCTACAAAACAACATTAACTGAAAATGAATTCAATCCTGCTTAAAGATGGCTAAAAGTATCAAAATAATGCGTTGCCATCGTGTTCTGAGCTATTCTAAAAGTTTCAAATGTCTAGCTAGTCGGGAAGTTAGTTAAAAATCGATTGCAAGATTTGTACTTGACAAACACAGAAGCACACAAACAAGAAAGCAAGTTAATAAAAACATGGTAAAAATATAGATGCGTACGGAACTTTAATTTTGCAATTTTCTTTTGGTGGGGAAGGGGCATTTTGAAAGGCAAGCCGTGTGAATAAGTGATAAAAATTTTAGTTTCTCCTCTGAGGCTGTATTAATAAATACTTTTTTTAAATTTTTTTTATGAATTATCTAATCAAATTGAAAGAAAATGAAGTTAATTGGAAGTTAACTCGCGTTTAACTTTTCGTTTCCGTCCCGGCCGATAGATGGCTGAACCAGTCTACAAAGCAACATTAACTGAAAATGAATTCAATCCTGCTTAAAGATGGCTAAAAGTATCAAAAGAAGGCGTTGTCATCGTGTTCTGAGCTATTCTAAAAGTTTCAAATGTCTAGCTAGTCGGGAAGTTAGTTAAAAACCGATTGCAAGATTTGCACTGGACAAACACACACACACACACAAACAAACAAACAAACAAGAAAGCGAGTTAATAAAAACATGGTAAAAAATACTGACGCATTTTTGTAGGAAAGCCCAGTAATAAAATAAAAGGGGGTGTTGTTAATCCAAAATGTTAGGAAAAAACGTGAATGGACAGTAAATATAAAGAGAACAAAATTGGACAATGGGATCCTTTTCGCTCTAATAAAAGGTTCAAGAAATCGAATTTCAACGATTTACTCTGCCACACAAAATAAAGAGAGAGAGAGAGAGCTTGCAAACACCTCTTGAGGCTTCTAAAGTAAACAAAAGAAAAAGACCTGGCATCCCTTGTATGAATAATGGGGTGTCAAAGTTTTGTTTACGCATCAGGTTTTTACTCGCCTCCAGATTCCAAACATCAGACACTAAAATGAGGTTTTCAATTTAGAGAGAATCCGGAGGAGATAAAAAATACTTATCAGCTCTTAGAAGTTAATGGAGGCTGGTCCCTTGCTGAAGAGTTAAAAAAAAAGGAGCAAGAGTTGAAAGTAGAAAAGAAAATTAGAATTCCTAAATTAAAATCAAATTGTGTAAAGGTTTTTTTCTGTTTTAGGAAAGGAGGCAATTCAGAAGTTTAATCGATAAAGTGGTATTTGCAGCGAGGGGATTTTAATCGTTCTTTTGGTAATTTTAATCAATTTTGCTCAATATGCGATAATAAATTGTTGTAACGTATTTTCGATGGTTAGAATTTTATTCGAAAGCGTAATCATTCCGAAAAATCTTCAAGCATTTCTACGTAATAAATTCGAAATGATTTAATAACACTGAACGCCTTAGTTCACATTTAACCCTTCAGCGGGCGCGTCCGTGTACAAAGTGCAACATTTTCGTAATTTTGAATGGGTTTTTTTTTGCGTGTAAGGTTTGAATGTTCTAAGCAGTTTCTATTTATAGCTACACCCTTTATAATGCATGTCTGATTTTCTGACCCTTGTACTCCTTTCCATTTATTGTTAGTAGTGATTTAACTGTGGTAAACCGGCGATTAAACTGGATTACAATACGACAAAAGCAGGAGTTGATGTACTCGATCCAATGTGCAGCTATTACACGGTATCCCACATATCACGAAGATGGACAATTTCATTGTGTTTTAGGTTTTTGGACATAATAGGAATCCGTTCGCAAGTTCTCCTTAGATCCAATAAACCGGACAATTTTTAGATAAGGCGATTGTATCGGCATTCTTTGGCCTTTAATCTATATATATAAAGCAGTTCCGTAACTGACTCATTCATTCACTGACTGAATGACTGACTGACATACAACGCACAGACCAAACCGCTGGACCTAAAGGGCTGAAATTTTGCATGGCGATTCTTCTAATAGTGTAGGGGTGCACTAAGAAAGATTTTTCAAAAATTCTTCTTAGATTTTTTTAAATTAAATTTTTAAGCTGTTTTTTAAACTTTTTTTACGTTTGCATTTAAAATAATACATTGGGGTTATAAAATTTATATCACGAGAAAGATCATAAAAATTCCTTCAAAATGAAAATTTTTTCGAATTTTTACCTAAATTTCCTGATTTTTGGTGAATTTTTAAAGATTAATTTTTAGAATTTAATTTATTAAATGCCGATCACGTGATTTCTTTTTCTGGTACTTTCAATAAATTTATCGTCACGTGCGTAACAACTAAATAGACAAAAAAAATATTTTTTTCTCTTTCTAATGCAGCAGACGATTGGATATTATCCCAAAAAAATGCATATCCTTTACGATTTTTTTATAAATATATATAGATAGATAGATAGATATTTTACATCAATTGTATACATTGATCATCGCATTTATTATAAATATATATATTTATTTTTTGGCATAAATTTCATACGTTTACCGTTGTATTTAATTTGAATGTACTCCGTAGCGAAGCGCGGGTTTTCAGCTAGTTATAAATATATCGCAATATTATCAACATTTTATATCTTGTCATAAAAAGTAGAATTATTATTTTCAATTTGAAAAAAAAAGTTTATTACAAAAGAAATAATCATGGTTGAAAGAGACGTTGCACTTTGTGCCAGGCGCGCCTGCCGGTGTTCCTAAAACTGAAGCGCCCGCTGAAGGGTTAAAGGATTTATCCATGCTCTACAAAAAAGAAAAGGTCTAATAAAAAATTAAAATGAGCACTAATGCATGTCAGCGTGGAAATAACAACACACGTTTTTAAGAAGGAAAACCGAAAATGTATGTAAATTATAATTTTTACCATGTTTTTATTAACTTGTTTTCTTGTTTGTGTTATGTGTTTGTCCCTTACAAATCTTGCAATCGGTTTTTAACTAACTTCCCGACTAGCTAGACATTCGAAACTTTTAGAATAGCTCAGAACACGATGACGATGCATTATTTTAATACTTTTAGCCGTCTTTAAGCAGGATTGAATTAATTTTCAGTTATTTTCAGCAATATTAAAAGCGAGATACCCATCACTCAGTCTTGAAGATAAAAACAGCGTTTTAATTAGCTATCCAGACACAAAAGAATACGCTATTAATTCAAATAATGCACAAGAAAGAAAGTATTATAGCACATTCGGACACATCTGAAGAAACACTATTGAGTGCGTGTAGATACAAGAAGAAGAGGAAGGTCAAATTTCAGCACAAGCTGCCCAGACTCAGTGGGCACTATGACAAATAAGTTTAATAGTAAGGCGAAGTAGTAGTAAATCATCGGCATGTGTAATCAGAGCCTGACTAAGGCAGGGGCATACGGGGCAGTTGCCCCGGGCCCCCACATCAGAGGGGGGGCCCCCAAATCGTAATAGAATCGCAATACAATCGCATACAATCGTAATACAATCGCAATACAATCGTAATACAATCGCAATAGAAAGTTTAGTATTAAGTATTAAGTTCTTCATTACTGAAGTAGTGAAGCAGATGGGGGGCCCCAAAGATGTTTTTGCCCCGGGCCCCAATTAGGCTAAGTCGGGCCCTGTGTGTAATAATATAACGCGAGATAAACTAATATAAACTATCATTAAAAAAAGAATGTGTGCATAAGAGGTGTTTTGAAATCAAGGATAAAAACAAATTTCAGGTAGTCTCTTCTGACAAAACTACCGCGGGATATTAACATAGGATTACTTATCGTTGCTTACCTTTTTTGTATGTATATATGTATGTATGTGTTATGTAGTATATATGTATCTATATATATATATATGTACGTATATATATATATATAACATAAAAACCCCAAAACCTTAACTAATTTCCAAATTCTTTTAAATTCCCTTGGGCGTAAAGTAATTTCGTTTTCGTTTTAAGAACAAAGGAATTGTAAGTTTCCTAAAAACTAAAGTAGGCAGTCAATATATGATCCCTCAAAATCCCCAATCTCTCGCGCGAAACTTATATAAGAAAACAGATGGCTTCTGTCTTCTGTCCCAGATTCCTGGTGTGAAGAATAGGGAATTCTTCAAGCAGTTAGTCGTGTGAATATTTGATGTGTTTTTGTCACCCCTGTCATTGACAACAGAGGGGGGCGTGAAATGGGTTGAACTCTGGTGTCAAGCTAACTGACTGATGGCCATCGCCGGGGCTGAGGGCGGTATTCCTCTCCTTGTCTACTGGCAAGAGGGTGTCAGCTGGCGACAAAGGCCACACACCGAGAGTCCGACATTCTTCATGCACAAAAGGGCTGTTCGTTACGCTAAAACCCTCTGCGTGGGAAATTCTCGAATGTTGGAAATAGCTGATGTAACTGATTTCAACAAATCAGCGTCTAAGCACAAAAACCAACGCAGGATAGGACGAAATATGTGCCAGGGAGGTGCTTAGAGTTTTCGTGGAGAACCTCGGACCGAAAAAGAATCAGATAGACTTGAGATATACTCTCAGAAGGTGATTGATACCTGCGGCCTTGGGCCAGATTACATTTTTGGGAACTTGAATCCCGGGCTTAGTGCCGTTTCACGTAGTCAGTGGACTCTGACTGTTTGGGGAACAATTTTAACTCCCCGGTGCCTTACGGTGGTTATGACTATAAAATTTGATGTAACTGAAGTGTAAATATTGTATATAATTAAATACATAATTTTAAATCCTAAACTCCGTATTTTGAATTAATCTATGTCCAGCTATCTGGGAGGAAGTGTGCATATCGTCACACTGGCTTTAGACAATAATTGTAGAACTAATAGGTCATGTGACGTGGGCTCGTAAAGTCTATAAGAACTCAAACATACCTCCAAGAGCGGATTTTGGCGTGATTCTGTTGCTTGATAAACATTAATCTTTAATCTTTCTAGCAGAATGTCAATGAAATAATATTTTCCGATGTGTAAGCGGTTTATTTTTGGCCACTCGACTACTACTACCCCGCTGTGGCATGCCGGTACTGGTCATCATCCACGGTGCCGGGCCGGTATGTTACATATATATATATATGTGTGTGGGGGGCGGACAGAATTGGCAATGGTGAGCGGTAGAGAAGAATGATGCAATTTACATACAATTACATTTAATGACGAAACACGAACAATTAATACAATTACACATACTAAGAAATAAAAGCTAACGTCTTTAGCGTCCTTGACGAAGTCATATCCATAATCGTCGTTCAAGAAATCGCGTCTGCTCCCAGTGAAGAACTGCTATATCTATAATCGTCGAAATCGGTAGAGGTCGCTTCTGTTAACGTCTGGAGGGAGATCATTGAGGGCCAGTTCCATTCCACACACATATATATATATATATAACTTAAACTCACTGCGCAACAGTCCGATGTGGACCAGGCCCGGCGGTACCCATCTTCGTTTTCGTAACCGTGGGCTTGGGGTGCCATACAGCATATATCTCAGCCAGGTGGTCAACCTGACGTGGGACCCCCAGAGGTTAGTTCCCAAACATGCTTGGTCCTCATTTTATCGACCCACTGAAGGGGTGAAAGGCTGAGTCGACCTTGCCCAGTCACAGGGTTGAACCCTGGACCTGTGGGATGGCAACTTGACGCTTTTAACCACTACGCCACCGGGCTTCATATACATACATACATATATATATACATACATACATATATATATACATACATATATATATATATATATATATATATATATATCGATCGCCCCTTACCTTGCGATAGGGGGCGTTAGTGCTTGTTTTGTTGACTCGCCTGTCTCTAAATACAGAGCAAAATCTCTCTTCCGCTTGGTTCTGACAGTTCAAGCCCATCGCATTCTTGTTAAATGTTTAATTTTATTTTCTAGCTGTTAATAACGACATATTGAATTAACTATTCTTAGACAAAAGTGTATTAATGGAAATGTATTACTTTTCGGAACTGTACTGTTTGATCATTTTTTTTTAAAAATCCCTTTCGTTATTTAAAAAATTTTGGCTGTATTTGGGGTATTTGAAAAGTATTTAAATGCAGTAAAAGGTGTGAAAGAAACGACTACAGTAATGAATATATTATCTTCTCAGTTAGCACGTTCCTCAGTCTCAGGGGAAATGCTTTGGTACTTGCTCTTTGATTAATATTTCTTTCTTTTAAATCCGGGCATACAGAGAGAAACAATTTCGTGATTCTCCACAAAGCGAATTTTTCAGATTTTCAAACACAAGTAAATATTTGGCCCCTTCCTGTTCTCTCTCATTCAATCACGTCTTCGTCGAACTGTTGAGAAAAATATTTTCTGAATTCTTTTCTTATTGACTTTTTTTTCCGTGATATTTGCTCAGTGATATTTCCGTCTTTCAACGTGACAATTTTCGTTTATTTTGAAGATAAAAATTAGCCTCGGCTTTAGAAAAAGGATTCTCTTAGCAAAAAAAAAAGGAGTTCATGTTTCACATGTCTGATTCTTTTATACATTATTAACATTTATATTCTTCTGCTTTGCAAACGAAATAGATTTTTTTTCCAGATAAGTTCTACGGAAAATCAAATAAAGACTGAATTCTTTTGAAAACTATTTCATTAAAACTAAGTTATAAAAAATTAGCACATACTATGTGGAACATCCATGTTTTAGTGTTATAAATTTTTGTCTATTAGTTTCTCCATTTTATATTTAAATAAATTGCATTGTTAAAGAAGAATGGGAATGTTTCAAGAACTCCATGCATTCAAATTTAGACATTTTACAGTGATAATTCTTTTTTATCTCTTAGAAAGGACTTTTAAAGAAATGAAATTATTTTACATTACATTTTCAGTCAATCTTACAAAGAAAGGATAATTTCCTGTATGGTATTTGATCCGGTTTTAGTTAAGAGTAATAATTGTTTGCATTATAAATACAATCAGACAACCACTGCATTTCTATAAGATTTCCAGAAAATTTCAAATATGTAAGGCATATTTTCCTAGTTCACGTAATAGCCTTTGACCGGCTTGTAATTTATGCAGTAAGTCATGTAGTATTGCGAGATAACTAGCGCAAATATTCTCTAGCATAGCAACCAGTTTGTTAATGACTTCAGCCGGATTTTTTATAACATTTTTATTACAGTATAAGTTACAACTTTGGAGTATAACTTAATATCCCTTAACGAGGCATGCGTCTCTTACGAACTGTTGTGTCTCAAATTAATCTAAACCAGTGGTCGTCAATGCGGTCCCTACCGCCCACTAGTGGGCGATTCAAGCTTTCATGGTGGGCGGTGGGATATTTTGCCGGTTGTTTCAAATTTTGTTCTTCCTCCATGTATCAAATAAATTAATTGTTAACACCTTCGCGAGTTTAACTTTTCAAAATACGCTTTGCAATTTACTTTTGAATTCCAATCTCTAAAATTGGATTACAGATAATAATCGTACGGACACTTCTCGAAGTATATTCGTGGACGAGGGAGCAACGAATGAGCTCCGTAGCCGTCCGTAGCTATCTATGTATAAATATACATAAAGTATAAACATAAATGTAAATTTAAGTACATTTTTTTTACAAACCCTCCATTCTGAAAATTACTTCGCACTTGCGCTAAATTGAGTCACTGCGGATAGGCACCAGTGGGCGGTAAAGAAATTTTACCATCAACAAATATGTAAAAGTGGGCGGTAGACATTAAAAGGTTTTTTGCGGATAGACACCAGTGGGCGGTAAAGAAATTTTACCATCAACAAAGATGCAAAAGTGGGCGGTAGGCATTAAAAGGTTTTTTTGCGGACAGGCACCAGTGGGCGGTAAAGAAATTTTACCATCAACAAAGATGTAAAAGTGGGCGGTAGGCATTAAAAGGTTTTTTGCGGATAGACACCAGTGGGCGGTAAAGAAATTTTACCATCAACAAAGATGCAAAAGTGGGCGGTAGGCATTAAAAGGTTTTTTGCGGACAGGCACCAGTGGGCGGTAAAGAAATTTTACCATCAACAAAGATGTAAAAGTGGGCGGTAGGCATTAAAATGTTTTTTGCGGATTGGCACCAGTGGGCGGTAAAGAAATTTTACCATCAACAAAGAGGCAAAAGTGGGCGGTAGGCATTAAAAGGTTTACCACCCCTGATCTAAACCTTCTTAAAAAAGACACATTTCACACCTCACAGTACCCACTAGTTGATATCTGGTTGACAGGAACTATCCGGGAAGTTCCATGTTCCTTTCTCATGAAAGGTCCTCCGACTGTAACTGAATTCTCCCCAAACTTCCTAACTCAAAGTACATTACACACTTAAGGGGACAGTGGACTTTCAAAATTGTGAAATTTGCCCAAAAATTCTATTTTTTTTATTTTATTGAATTGTGAAACTACGGACGAGTCGGAATGTGTTGCAAAAAGAAATTTTAATTTCTGTGATTACTTTCCTAGTTATAGGCATTTGTATTTAATTTAGATATTATGCGGTTACTAATAGCAATAACTTTAAATGTGTTTTTCTCAAAATAAAAATTTTCGTGTCATACGAATATTCAAACTGCTCCAGCCGCATTTCTAATGATCGTATTGCTTTGAAATTTAAGTTTTATATACTTAACTGTATATCAAATAAATCTTATTGAAAAAAATTATGCTTCGTAGCTCAGAATTTCTAAATTTTGTACTTGAAAAGACAATTTATAGGTATTTTGAGTAATAAAATGGGTGTTTTCGCTATTATTATTTTTTCTCTTTATATTTTTAATGAATGCTTAAAATAAGCAATAAGTTTCATTGTTAGTTCTATAAGGTATCATGTAAATAAAAATTATTACCGTATTATATGCAAAAGAAATGCGCATGGAACATTTTTAATTAGGCCAATTTTTGATATAATTAATAATTTATAATTCATAAATTATTAATATTTCATCTTTAAATTTTAACCACTTTTACATATCTATGGTACTAATCACATATTCAAATTTCAAGCAAATCCATTCAAAACAAAAATAGTTAGGTTTGAAGGTCCACTGTCCCCTTAACTTCCTGCATTTGTATCTAAAACCTAATTTTTTTTCTCTTTTCCATGTGTAAGGACGGGAAAAGTGGTATTTACAAAAATTATTATTAAAAACTAACTCTCTCCTTAGGCAGAAAAGAAAGCGCTGCAAACACCCTATAAACCAGGGGTGAGCAGACTTTTCCATGGTACGGGCTACTTCTAATTTTTTCAAGGTGTTGCGGTCCACCCAGTGACGTAGGTGTGGTGATCTAAAAAAAACGGCCTACAATATTTATTATAACTTAATAATAAATACGGAATATGTACTTACCTACATAACTACAAGAAAAAAAAACTTACTCTTTTAAAGGGGCTCACAGCCTTAAAAACTTCAAAAAATCGATTTTTCGTTTTTGCTATATTCTGATTTTTGGGACATTTCTGAACAATATGCAAAAAACCGCATAAAAAAATTTTGCATTATTTCTCGAGTTATGAGAGTTTATGTAAATCTCACTCTGTTGCCATGGCCATGCTATTCCAACTTTAACTTCAGTTTTCTCAAATATGTGAATTTTTGGATTGCGCGCACTGTTACTCCCAAATTATGTGTGCTAGACACACAAAATTTTTATCAGATTTGTATTATAAGCTTCTTTACACACTTAAACCAGAAAAGTAAAAAAAAAATTGTAAAAAAGTTTTTTACACTTTAAAATGTTTTAAAAAATTGCTAAATTAAAATTTTTTTTTTAATTTTGTGTAAATTTTTCAATTTAAAACTATAATTTTTGTATATTTTTTGGTTTTACATTAAACTTGAGTGTATTATTAATTTAATTTGACCAAAAAATAGTTTCTGTATGCATTTTTTTTAATTTTATGATGCGCGAAACATCCAATTTTTTTCCCTTTTAATGTGTACATTTAAAAATAAAATCTAAAAATTATTTATGGCTTTACAAGTTCTATATTTGTACAAAATAAAACTGAAGACTTGTAATTTTGATATAAAACAAAAACATTATATATATATATATATATATATATATATATATATATATATATTTTAATATTATTGGAGTTTCAGTACCTCGAATTTGATCATGTTTAGGGTCATTTCCCTGTAGTCAAAGGTTGTGTGCCCCCTTAAAACTGCGTTTAAAGCAAATCGCGTCGGTGTTCCATAAATATGTTTCTATTAGTATGCGCATCTCAGGTCTTAGTAAAGTCGTTCACCTCAAAATGTCTTGGTGGACCACCGATCGATCGCGATCGACTTAATGCCCACCCCTGCTTTAAACGAACTTCAAGGTAGATTTCCTCACTTGTATTTTTATGTCTGTCGCTCTTAACTCGTCCTTTTACATTTTACAATACGAAGTACTGTCAATGGTTGACACTAAGCTACAATATATTTCGTTGACTCCGATTTTCTTCCAAGCCAAAAAGTGCTAATTACACTAAGTCTTCGAGTTAAGCGGAATTGTAAATAAGCGGTTTTAATTTTCAATTTTTCGTTGACTGCTTTTGCATGCTATCAATTTATTTACGACGATAAAAAGAAAGTTTTGAGTGTACAAACATAGTTGGACAAATTCTTCAATGCCCCATGAACGTCTGCAGATTATCAGATTATTTTAAATTACATAATTATGTATGTATAATATTAGTTTTTTATAATACACTCATGGACAAAAAATTAGCGCACCAAGAAGGAGTCGTCAAAATGAAACGAAATTTTATATACGTAATGACTACTTTGATATAAGTAAATGATAATAAAATCAAAGAAAAAGGATAATTTATTTCAGAGAAAAAGGCAAAAGAACGGAGGAGTAAATACTCCGTTGGACCCCCTCTAGCGCGAATGCACGATGCGATACGATCGGGCATTGAGTCATACAAGTTCTGTATGATGTCTTGAGACATTTCGTTCCATATTTGCTGTAACCTTGCCTCTAGTTCGTTCAAACTCGTGGGATGCCCCACTCGTCGTCCCAAATGATCCCAGATATGCTCGATTGGAGACAAATCTGGGGATCGGTCAGGCCAAGGAAGGGTAGTAACAGTTCGGAGACAGTCTTGTGACACCCTTGCCGTATGAAGCCGAGCATTGTCTTGTTGAAAAATGGCTCCTGGGAGCCGTTGCATGAGTGGCAACACATGTGGTTGCAGGATTTCATGAACATACCGCTGGGCTGTCATGGTGCCACGGAACAATACTAGGGGTGACCGTGTATTGTAGGCAATGGCACCCCATACCATCACACCAGCTGTGGGAGTGATGTGTCGCTGTCCAGCAAAGGCAGGATTGAAGCGTTCACCACGGGCTCTCCACCCACGAACACGATTGTCATCACTGCCGAGATTGAATCTGGATTCGTCGCTAAAGACGACCTGGTTCCATTCCGCTGCAGTCCAGTTTATTCGTGCGCGGCAAAACTCCAAACGGAGGCGTCGATGGGTGGGCGTCAAAGGCAGCACACGTAATGGGCGCCGCGATACCAACTGTCCTTCAGCCAGGCGCCTTCGTATGGTTCGGGAAGACACAGAGGCTCCTAGTGAAGGTGTTACCTGTGCCTGGATGGCGGCCGATGAAGCAGTTGGCTGTACGCGTGCATTTCTTACGATGTGGCGGTCTTCTCGACGACTGATCTGTCGAGGGCGTCCTGAGCCTGGTCTTCGTGTACATGACATCTCTCGGGTCCACTGGTCCCAACACCTCCTCACAACACAATCAGAGCATCCTAATTGACGAGCTACTCGCCTAGCTGACCACCCAGCTGCAATCATCCCGACGATCCTCCCCCTCTCAAACTGCGACAATTGCTTATATTGTCTTCGAACACGGCGTAATGGCATGTCTATCTCAGCTCTTCCTTTGTAAATGATTCAGCACAATCAAAAAAGCTTTGGTTACCTGTTTTATACTCCACAGAGTACGATGTTCAACGTCCTCTACCGGCTATACGTAATGAGCAATCACGCTGCATTTCTAATCATTTGCATATCTCCCCAACATGTACCTTCATTGCAAGTTTCGTTACGATCCCGCAATTATTTCTTGGTGCGGTAATTTTTTTGTCCATGAGTGTATGTTCGTATACTATATAATCTATATATATAAGACAGTTCCGTAACTGACTCACTGACTGACAGACTGACTGACATACAACGCACAGACCAAATCGCTGGACCTAAAGGCTTGACATTTTGCATGGCGATTCTTCTTGTGGTGTAGGGGTGCACTAAGAAAGATTTTTGAAAAATTCTTCTTAGATTTTTTTAAATTAAATTTTTAAGCTGTTTTTTGTAACTTTTTTAAGTTTGCATTTAAAACAATAATTTGAGGGTTATAAAATTTATATCACGAGAAAAATCATAAAATTTTCTTTAAAATGAAATCTTTTTCAAACCTTTACTTCGATTTTCTGATTTTTGGTGAATTTTTAAAGATTCATTTTTAGAATTTAATTTATTAAATGCCGATCACGGGATTTCTTTTTCTGGCACTTTAAATAAATTTATCGTCACGTGCATAACAACTAAATAGACGAAAAAATATTCTTTTTCTTTCTAATGCAGCAGACGATTGGATATTATCCAAATATATATATATATATATATCCCTTACAATCTTTTTATAAATAAATATATATATATATATATATATATATATATATATATATATATATATATATATATATATATATATATATATATATATTACTTCAATTGTATACATTGATCGTCACATTTATAATAAATATATATATTTATTTTTTTGGCATTAGTTGAATACATTGACCGTTGTATTTAATTTGAATATATTCCGTAGTGAAACGCGGGTTTTCCGCTAGTGCATCATATGTGTGTACCATTTTTATATTTAAATAAAAAGTATTTCACTGAAAATTGAAAAACGCACGTCGATATTTAGTCATTAATGTTTCTTGCTATTGTCCATAGGCTGATGATCGAAAAGCTTGCAGGAATCCAGCGGTCACTCGCTCTTAATCATTGGGACACTGCATTACCTGGTAAATTTCAACTTACGCGGTTTCTACATACGCGGTTTCAACATACGCAGAATGTTCTGGAACGAATTAACGGCGTAAGTCAAGGACTTACTGTAAATGTTATTAAAATTAATATTTCCTTTCCTGTTTTATATTATTCTCATTTTCAAAAAAAAAAATCTCTTCGATTATTTCTAATTTAATACTACAGTCCAACCTGCTTTTATGCGGTCTTTTTTTATGTGATTTTTTGTGTGATTTGTTTTGTGCGATTTTTTTTATGCGGTATATGAATGTGTATCGCAAAAAAAAAATTAAATTATACATTTGAAATTCGTAAAAAGAGTTTCGATCGTGTATATATGGCTATCGCGTCGTTTACAAGCAGCTGATCAAACGACCGTCGTCGCAAAAACTTATCGCAGACTACATGGAAGCAAAAAATAAATCAACTGCAATACTCGTATCTTCAAGTTACAACGAAAGTGATTACGAACCAGTTTATCACAAGAATATGAGCGTTTTGGACTCCGACGAGTAGTATCGAAGTATGTACATTTTGAAAAATTCTCCATGTTTAAAACCCTTTCAAGGGTGCCGTTCTCACAGTGTGAACGCCTAAATCTAGTCTTCTTTTCACTTGCATTCAATGTATTGCAGTTAGATGAGCAGAAAAAGGGATCAGTGCTGCCATCTGCTATCAGTTTAAAGAAGTAAAAAAATTTGTAACCTTTTAATTGGAAAACTTTTCAAGATTTTTTAGGTTAAAAAAAATTGCTGGAAAAATCTGCACCCTGCGAACATTTGAGGTTGTTGTCCCTGAAAGAGTTAAAATGAGAAATTAAAACTTTTTTAAACGTTTCCATGTGTAATTTAATTAAATTTTTTTGCTTGGAAAGTACTTCCTCGCTATTTCGTAAAGCTTTAACATATTTTCTAAGTGAGACTTTTTTATGCGGTCTCTCTCCCCGGCATAAAGAAAATGTTCTTTAATATGTTCTGATACATTAATTGTTATAGCTATTTATGAAGTTTCTAAATTTTTTTTTGGTCCCTATCTACCGCACAAAAACAGGTTTGACTGTAGACACAATAGTAAAGGCTCGTTGGCTAGTGATAAAACTGTCCGACTTTATCTCTCTGAGCATTACTTTGCAGTTTAGTACTGCTGAAAACTGTGAGTGTTAAGAAGAACTTATCTTTAACTACACACAGTACGCATTATTATGATTACAGATTGGAAAGGGTGATTCCTCTCCCCTCCAAAAAAAATCACGAATTGGCATTACTGTAATATTTCTTTTAATAGTTTTGAATCAATTTGATTTTCATAACTCTAAAATCATGGCATTTACCGTAGAAGTACGAACAATACCAGTAGAATTAGAATTCTAAGTGAGGCTTAGAAGTCGCGAATATGACTCGATCAACTCCAATACTTGTATAAATAATAAAGCGTGACAAATAAAGCTTTAATCTCGGAGTATCAGATTTTCCTTAAATTGTATTTTCAAATCATATACATGATCGAATCTCTTTTTCGGATTTCAAATGTACAATTTCAATTTTTTCAAGCTATGTTATGCGACACTTCATGAAGATTGTGGTTGAATACAGAATTTAAAAAAATTTCGTGAACTTTGGGCCACCCTCTATTATAACGTGAATATAATGTAAAATGTAAACAATAGAAATAAACAAAATTAAAATTCAAGCATAGACTGCTAAATCACTATAACATAAAACTTATCCTGCAAAGAAAACATTTTCAATAGAGGATAGCGCAGAAGCTTCATATCCCCATAATGAAAAAAACAAATAAATAATCCAACAGAGATAGATAAAAATAATACTAAAATAGACAAAAAACAAACAGAAATCAAGCACTCTGGGCATCCACGCACAAACGGCAAGATTCTGTATAAGTGCCGGAACTGAACCATAAAACAACATAGAGGTAACCGACAGGTCTCGTCATCAGGGAGCCTAACCAAATCAGTTACCTCAAGGGGGTAACCGACCCCCTTGAGGTAACCGACCCTTGAGGTAACCGACAGGTCTCGGGGCCTTGGGATGTCTTTTGGGCTTACCTGCATCCTATTCAGAAAGTTCCCCTTGAGGTAACTGACATGGTTAGGCTCCCTGATGACGAGACCTGTCGGTTACCTCTGTTGTTTTATGGTTCAGTTCCGGCACTTATACGGAATCTTGCCGTTGGTGCGTAGATTCCCGGAGTGCTTGATTTCTGTTTGTTTTTTGTCGATTTTAGTATTATTTTGATCTATCTCTGTTGGATTATTTATTAACGTGAATATAAGTTTTGTATAAGCTTTCCTAATTTATGATTAAATAAAATATTTACATCAGAAAAACTTCTTCTTTTTTTTATTTGGAGGTATTAAAAAGAGGGATATTATTTACTTTCATACTAAATAAGTAGATTTATCTCTCAAAATAACTATACTATCTGAAAATAAACGACTAGGCGGTGATTTTTATGAAGTAAAAATCTGTCCAAGTCAAATTGAATGAAAGGTTAATGCTTCCTTTGAAAAAGAAAAATGGGGTTACAATATATATTAGGTGTAGAAAATAATGGAACTGCTGTCAAAACAGAATGTTGTTACTGCAAGATTAAATTTTTGTTTTTACCAACGTTGAATGGCGGTTTCCCTTTTCTCTGGAGAAGATATTTTTAAAAAATAACATTGTATACGTCTTATGGATAATTGGAATGAATCGATAGTTTATAGTAACAAACAAAGCTTTAATCTCAGAGTATCAGATTTTCCGTAAATTGTATTTTCAAATCATTTTATGGAGGTATCTATTATTTACCCTGCAGTAAATAAATTTCTTAAAGCAGTGTTATTCGCATCGTAGGAAATAATACTACTTTTTCTTTGACCATTTAACAGAAGTATGTTTCAAGAGAATGAAATCTGACTTTTATTCTAAGGTTTTTATAACATTCTTTTCCCACTCTATCTCGCGTTTAACCTTTAGCTTACGGGGCGCATTTTACCGATTTCCTCTTTAAAACGTGAAATTGCATACTCCCTTTGTAAGAATGACCATTAAGGGTGTTATATATATAATTAATATATATGTGTGTATATATATGTATGTAAATATGTCTATATGTTTAAATATATATATATATATATATGTATAAATATATATGTATATATATATATTATATATATATATATATATATACATATATATATATATATATATACATATATATATATATATATATATATATATATATATATATATATATATATACATATATATATATATATATATATACATATATATATACATATATATATATATATATATATATATATATATATATATATATATATATACATATATATATATATATATATATATATATATATATATATATATATATATACATATATATATATATATATATATATATATATATATATATATATGTGTGTGTGTGTAAGTAAATATATCCATATGTTTGAATATACATGTATCTTATATATATATTCATTCTTGGGCCCGTACTCTTGGGATACATGCTATCCCACCCCGTAAGGAAATGGTTAACCAAATCCGATTTTGACGGAACTTTGTTTTAGGGCTATTGTATTCATGCGAATTTCGTGCTCTTGTGTGTCATTACTGTATGCTAGTGATGCGACATCGACAACAAAACATCGATGTTTTGAAACATCGATATTCAATATTAAAACATCGATGCTAATAAAACATCGCCCAAAAACCATCGATGTTTTTAAACATCGATGATTTAGAACATCCATTTTTTAAAACTGGTTTAGTAATCTCTAACATTAATGTTACTTCCGTTAGTCGTGGGGGGAGGGGTGATTTAATATTACTCTCTGATTGGGCAGGCACAAATGACAAAAACTTGGTTGCTTTGGGCTACATTGATGACTCAAAATTCTCTTTGTAAATATCGCCATGTTTTGCCTTCAAATGTCCAGATAAATTCGTGGTATTGCCAGAAGTTTTGAGGGACTTAAGGCAAATATTGCATTTCGCCAATTTGTCAGTGGTTTTGTAAAAATATTCCCAAACGGTACTTTTGGGAGGCATCTTACTAATAATATTAACGTCAACTTATATAAAACCAGAACAAAACAAAAACTTAAATGGATGCACTCGTGTATATACTATTTGTAAAATAAAACCCCATGGAAGGATTTGGAGTGTCAGGAACATTCAAAGCGCTCTGATTGGTTCATTGGTTGTTAATTGCTATTTGTCTGTTTGCCAAGGAATCATTCCTCCTTTTGTATTCGTCCTTTTCAGAATTCAGACTTACATTTACTGAGTGTGAAAATTATGCTACGTGGTAAAATTTTTTTATTACGGTACTTTTTCATTAAAAAAAAACATCGAGACAACGTAAAACATCGAGCACAAAACATCGATGTTAAAAAAACATCGGCTTCAATAAATCGATGTTTTTATCAAAGCATCGATGTTTTGAAAACATCGACATCGATGTCGCATCCCTACTGTA
The DNA here is from genome assembly GCA_907164885.2 of Dolomedes plantarius. Classification (NCBI taxonomy): domain Eukaryota; kingdom Metazoa; phylum Arthropoda; class Arachnida; order Araneae; family Dolomedidae; genus Dolomedes; species Dolomedes plantarius. Next base: position 222,078,309 of record OU015492.1, on the reverse strand, counting down.
TGCACCGCCATCAATTATAGACTAACAAACTCCGAGTTTTCGTAACATACTGGACCCAGCTGTAGTTGGGTCACTCACTTTTCGTATACTATGAGGACTTGAAAGATATTGCGACAAAATAAAGGTTCACTTTGAGACTTTTTCAGTCTACAGAATTAGTGTTTTTGATAACTCTGTGCCATTGATTGTTCCTCCTGAACTTCCCAATTAGCGTTTTTTCCTGATTTTTTTACTGTTGGTTTGCCATCTTTCAAATAATGAGAGGAGGGTATTATGGAATACCATTTACATTTCTAAAAATAACTTTACTGATTTTTGAATAAAAATCCCCAAATCATCATGAGTACAAACTATAACTAATTGTAAGGAAATGTCACTTGTATATTAATACTATTTATTTTGTTGTTATAAAAAAAAATTTTTTTTTAAGTTACAAATGGAGGTTAATATGAAACAGTCGGGTAATATGAAATAGGTGGTTTAAACCATTGAAAAACTAATTAGACTTCATAAAACATAGTTATTTTTAAGTATAAAAACCATATTTTTAAGATTATGTGCATGCCATTTCTGCTTCCAGTCTATTTACAGAAGTCACAGATATAATCTTCTTTCTCTGCTCCGGTACAGTCAAGGTGAGCCCGCAGAGAACAGCTGATGCATTGAATCAAAATTTCCCCTTGTTGATCTTCGGAGAATTTTCCGTTACACATGATATATTCAGCGTCTTTGTTTCCCAGTTCTTCAGTTGATGGCATGAAGTCCATTACAGATGATACACCAGAATGGAACGATTCATCGCTGCTAACACAGGAGTCATCTCTAGTAGGTTTAGGTCTAGAAGGTCGGTCTAGGTTTAATTTCTTAACAGGGGGTCTTTGAATGTTCGGTTTCTTTTGAAGCTTCTGGTTCCTTCTTTATGTACTTCTCTTTCAGTTCATCCTTTAACTCTTTTTTTATATGGGGAGTAGGTTATTACAGAAGATCCAGCTTTCCTGCTTCTAAGGGGATTATGGAAATACCTAGTATTCCATAATACCCGACACGCCATCATTGATCATAAACCTTTAAACTGATGGACAAAACATTATCAGCTAAAAAACGACCACAGTATAACAAACTACAATTCTTTTAGTGTACATTATGCTTGACATCAATGTTCAAGTCAGATGTATACTAGTAGGTTAAAATGTTTGAAAACTTACCTGCAAAAACTCTTGAAAATCACAAAACACGTTTTGTTCTCTAGCGAGTGGTACGACAACAACAACAAGCGGTCAACTCTCAGTGCACTGCATCATGGGAGTCTTTCTTGAATAGTTCATGGTATTCGCACATGATAGCAGCACCAAGTAGAGCCGAAACCTCAGTATTCCATATTCCCCGACTATTCCATAATACCCTCTTCTCCTCTATACTCGAACGTTTTCCTTGGTTTACTCGCCTCATTACCATTCAAGTGACATCTATTTTTAACACAAAATGATTTTGGCATATCTTTTAAAGATTCCCCTTTCTGCCAGTAGATGGTAACAATAAAATTTGACCAAAAACCCATCTTCGCTTAGTGATGCGTCCCTCTGAAACGATATTTGCTTTAGATTCCTTGACGACTCTTCGGAATGCGAGCTGTGTGACTTGACCAGTGAATATTCAGATTCGCTGTTAGAATTGACCACAAACACGAATGTGTAGAGTTTACATTGGCTGAGGATGACATATTGAAATGCTGATGATCATAGAAGACTGAGGTACGACGACTTCTACGTTGGTTGAATAATGGCAAGAAAATAGACCGGCCATAGCTACCGTGTATAAGAAAGCACGTACTATTATCCACCGAAGCAGCCTCCGGTGATCGTTGAGATGAATAACGAGTTCGAATGCAGTGACCTGCATTACCAAATCTGCCGAACCCATGATGAATAGTGAAATGCATGAGTGAATGCGCTACATGAGCCCGCCGAAATGATGAATAACGAATTCGAATGCAGTAACCTGCACCACCAAATGTGCTAAGCCCATGATGAATAGTGAAATACATGAGTGAATGCGCTACCTCAGCCCGCCGAAATGACGAATAACGAATTCGAATGCAGTGACCTGCACCACTAAATCTGTCAAGCCCATGATGAATAGTGAAATACATGAGTGAATGCGCTACCTGAGCCCGTCGAAATGATGAATAACGAATTCGAATGTCGTGACCTGCACCACCAAATGTGCCAAGCCCCTGTTGAATAGTGAAATACATGAGTGAATGCGCTACCTCAGCCCGCCGAAATGATGAATAACGAATTCGAATGCAGTGACCTGCAACACCAAATGTGCTAAGCCCATGATGAATAGCAAAATGCATGAGTGAATGCGCTACCTCAGCCCGCCGAAATGACGAATAACGAATTCGAATGCAGTGACCTGCACCACTAAATCTGTCAAGCCCATGATGAATAGTGAAATACATGAGTGAATGCGCTACCTGAGCTCTCCGAAGTTTTGTAAATTGACGCAGAGGAGTCTCTCGTTTAGACCGCCTTCAACCCAAAGCCAGGCCACCAAATTCTGATAGTACCAGATACCAAGTTTCCAGCAGAGCCCAATGCCCTCATCAAACGAAGGTATTGTAGCTGTATTTCCTAACCTGTCAGTTACAAATGCTCTTTTTGACGAATATGAGATAAGTTACAAGTTATTGTTATTACGAGGGTCATCAGTTAATGAACTATCATATTATTAAATTATTGCATTAATCATTTAGTGAAGTGCTAAGTTATTGATATATTTAATTAATAATGGAATGATGAGTTAACTGTATTGAAATATATATATATATATATATATATATATATATATATATATATATATATACACTCATGGACAAAAGAATTAGGGTACCAAGAAGAAGTCGTCAAAATGAAACGAAATTTTACATACGAAATGACTACTTTAATATAAGTAAATGATAAGAAAATCAAAGAAAAGGGATAATTTATTTCAGAGAAAGAGGCAAAAGAACGGAGGAGTTAATACTCCGTTGGACCCCCTCTAGCGCGAATGCACGATGCGATACGATCGGGCATTGAGTCATACAAGTTCTGTATGATGTCTTGAGACATTTCGTTCCATATTTGCTGTAACCTTGCCTCTAGTTTGAACGAACTAGAGGCAAGGTTACAGTTGGGACGAGTTGGGATGCCCAACTCGTCGTCCCAAATGATCCCAGATATGCTCGATTGGAGATATATCTGGGGATCGGGCAGGCCAAGGAAGGGTAGTAACAGTGCGGAGACAGTCTTGTGACACCCTTGCCGTATGAGGCCGAGCATTGTCTTGTTGAAAATGGCTCCTGGGAGCCGTTGCATGAGTGGCAACACATGTGGTTGCAGGATTTCATGAACATACCGCTGGGCTGTCATGATGCCACGGAACAATACTAGGGGTGACCGTGTATTGTAGGCAATGGCACCCCATACCATCACACCAGCTGTGGGAGTGATGTGTCGCTGTACAGCAAAGGCAGGATTGAAGCGTTCACCACGGGCTCTCCACACACGAACACGATTGTCATCACTGCCGAGATTGAATCTGGATTCGTCGCTAAAGACGACCTGGTTCCATTCCGCTGCAGTCCAGTTTCCTCGTGCGCGGCAAAACTCCAAACGGAGGCGTCGATGGGTGGGCGTCAAGGGCAGCACACGTAATGGGCGCCGCGATACCAACTGTCCTTCAGCCAGACGCCTTCGTATGGTTCGAGAAGACACAGAGGCCCCTAGTGAAGGTGCTACCTGTGCCTGGATGGCGGCCGATGAAGCAGTTGGCTGTACGCGTGCATTTCTTACGATGTGGCGGTCTTCTCGACGACTGGTCTGTCGATGGCGTCCTGACCCTGGTCTTCGTGTACATGACATCTCTCGGGTCCACTGGTCCCAACACCTCCTCACAACACAATCAGAGCGGCCTAATTGACGAGCTACTCGCCTAGCTGACCACCCAGCTTCCATCATCCCGACGATTCTCCCCCTCTCAAACTGCGACAACTGCTTATATTGTCTTCGAACACGGCGTAATGGCATGTCTATCTCAGCTTTTCCTTTGTAAATGATTTAGCACAGTCAAACAAGCTTTGGTTACCTGTTTTATACTCCACAGAGTACGATGTTCAACGCCCTCTACCGGCTATACGTAATGCGCAATCACGCTGCATTTCTAATCATTTGCATATCTCCCCGACATGTACCTTCATTGCAAGTTTCGTTACGATCCCGCAATTATTTCTTGGTGCGCTAATTTTTTTGTCCATGAGTGTATATATATATATATATATATATATATATATATATATATATATATATATATATATATATATATATACTAGCTCAATACCCGCTCTTCGCTACGGTGTACATTCAAATTAAATACAATGATCAATGTATGCAATTAATTTGAATGTTTAATATCCATAAAACATACTAATTTGAATTAAATTCTTAAAAACTTCCATCTCGATTGGTCTAGTGGTTAAATTTTTATCTTTTGCCGTATTTTAATATTTTTTAGTCAATTTATTTCGTTGTTATGCACGTGACGCAAAATTACTTTAAAGTATCACAAAAATAAAAGAAAACGCGTGATCAGCATTTAATAAATTAAATTCTAAAAATGAATCAATAAAAAATTCACCAAAAATCAAAAAATGGAGATAAAGATTCGAAAAAGATTTCATTTTTAAGGAATTTTTACGATCTTTCTCGTGATATAAATTTTATAACCCTCAGATTATTATTTTAAATGCACACTTAAAAAAGTTTCAAAAACGGCTTAAAAATTTAATTTAAAAAAACTAAGAAGAATTTTTCAAAAATCTTTCTTAGTGCACACCTACACTATAAGAAAAATCGTCATGCAAAATTACAGCTTGGTCTGTGCGTTATCTGTCAGTTAGTCAGTCAGTCAGTTATGGAACTGTTTTATATATAGAGATTACTGTATTAATCATTTAGTGATATACTAAGTTATTTATATATTAAATTAATAAGGGAATGATGAGTTAACTGTATGGAATTAAATATAAATATATATGTGTGTGTGTGTGTGTCAGTCATTTATAAATATGAATTTTGATTATTATTATGTGTATATATATATATGTGTGTGTCATGACTTGAATAAACCAATATATTGTTCATCCAAGAGTAATTATTGTCGTCCTAAAACATTTTAAAATATCCGCTATACAATTGCCGGTTATATAAGTATTTTGAAAAACACGAGTCAAATAAAAATGCAAAAGTTTTAGAGATGAAAAATGTTTAATCATGCTGTTGGTAATTCTTCTACGTGTATAGTTTAGCGAGACAGGTAACATTTTTTTCCGTCTAACTCATAAAGCAAAAGACAGGAATAAGCAAAGACAACACATAATAATAATAATGTGTTTCAAATTTATCACAGCAGGGAAAAAAATGGAAAAATTATGACGGCATTTGAGAAATAATTTTAAGTGCTTCCATAAAAGATAGAAAAATAAAATAGAATATTAAAAGTTAAAAAAATGTTCCCTTCAGTATGATTACTTAGCAGTACGCAAGTATATTTCATATTTCCACGTTCTTCTTTTAACTTCCTGACCAGGACGAACTAGACAGTGAAATTTAATTACCTCTTGCGCTGAAAAATAACATTCCCGAAATGAGCGTCGAGGGATTTTTCTAGAGTCATTTTTAAACGCAGCTTAATCACGATCTTAACGCTTGAAGTGAATTATTCAGATTAACCGAAAAATCCTATCCGCCATATTTATGTGTTCATAATCCATTCTTTTCATCTAGAAATATACAATAATGTGAGATATATGTAGAACAGGGCTGATCCCATGAGGCCTGGAACTCATTCCAAAATTTGCCGATAGATGGCGTTGTAAGTTGGCTCATCGAATAGCTCGTAGCCTTTTTACTATATCTAGACACCAACTTTATGGCCTAAGCTGTCACCGTTTGGAAGTTAAGGAGGGCGTAATGGATATAGGTGGGAACCCTGTACGTCTTTTGGGTTTTGTCTCCATAATAGGCCCTGCCAGAGAATTCTTAGTGGAGGATGTTCTCAGTCGGAGATGAATTCGGTGGTCTAACTTATCCCATAAGTGTTCGATAAAATTAATATTAGCATTCTGAGCTGGCTATTCTTTGTATGTTTTGTATTTACAACCAGGCCTCGTCAGATATCGAAGGATGGCATGAGGCCAGGTTATGTTGTCATGAGTCTATTCCGAGGTACTGTCACACAGTAGGATGTGCACAATCGTCTTAAAAGGTTTATGTATTTCTCAGAGTTAATCGTTGAAAGCAAAAAACAAAATCAAAGGACTGATCTCTTCCCAGCAGAAACCGACTTACACCATCACAGAGCCCCTTCCGCATCCAACAGATGGGACAACGCTTTCAGAAAGAAGACGCTCACGGACAAACACCATACTCAGTCACGCCCATCCCCATCATAAGAAAAGCTTGAGGCATGTTTCATCAGTCAAGAAGACCTTTTACAACTCTTTTATTTATATATATATAAAACAGTTCCGTAACTGACTGACTCACTGACTGACATACAACGCGCAGACCATAACCGCTGGACCTAAAAGTCTGAAATTTTGCATGGCGATTCTTCTCATGGTGTAGGGGTGCACTAAGAAAGATTTTTGAAAAATTCTTCTGAGATTTTTTTTTAAATAAAATTTTTAAGCTGTTTCAGAAACTTTCTTTAAGTTTATATTTAAAATAATAATTTGAGGGTTATAAAATTTATATCACGAGAAAGATCATAAAAATTCCTTTAAAATGAAATCTTTTTCGAATCTTTACCTCCATTTTCTGATTTTTGGTGAATTTTTAAAGTTTAAATTTTAGAATTTAATTTATTAAATGCTGATCACGTGATTTCTTTTTCTGGTACTTTAAATAAATTTATCGTCACGTGCATAACAACTAAATAAACAAAAGATATTTTTTTTCCTGCCTAATGCGGCAGACGATTGGGCATTATCCAAAAAAATATTAAAATACAGTAAAAGAAATGTTCTACAAACTGTACTATATTAACTGTACTAAATTCTTTAGTATTCTTTATAATAGATTTAATTTGAATATTTTCTTCTACATTATTTTGTCTATAAAATTATCCTTTACGATTTTCTTATAAATATATATATATATATATATATATATATATATATATATATATATATATATATATTTTACATCAATTGTATACATTGATCGTCGTATTTATCATATAATATATATATATATATTTGGCATTAATTGCATACATTCACTGTTGAATTTAATTTGAATGTACTCCGTTGCGAAGTACGGGTTTTCAGCTAGTCTATATATATATAAAACAGTTCCTTAACTGACTGACTCACTGACTTACATACAACGCGCAGACCATAACCGCTGGACCTAAAGGGCTGACATTTTGCATGGCGATTCTTCTTATAGTGTAGGGGTGCACTAAGAAAGATTTTTGAAAAATTCTTCTGAGATTTTTTTTTAAATAAAATTTTTAAGCTGTTTCAGAAACTTTCTTTAAGTTTATATTTAAAATAATAATTTGAGGGTAATAAAATTTATATCACGAGAAAGATTATAAAAATTCCTTTAAAATGAAATCTTTTTCGAATCTTATCTCCATTTACTGATTTTTGGAGAATTTTTAAAGATTAATTTCTAGAATTTAATTTATTAAATGCCGATCACGTGATTTCTTTTTCTGGTACTTTAAATAAATTTATCGTCACGTGCATAACGACGAAATTGACAAAAAAAAATTTTTCTTGCTAATGCGGCAGACGATTGGACATTATCCAAACAAATATTAAAATACAGTAAAAGATATGTTCCTCAAACTGTACTATATTAACTGTACTATATTCTTTAGTATGTCCTATTAGATTTAAGTTGAATATATATATATATATATATTTATTTACATATTTATTTATTTATTTATTTATTTATTCGCATTAATTGCTTACATTGACCGTTGTATTTAATTTGAATGTACTCCGTAGCGAAGTACAGGTTTTCAGCTAGTATCCCATAAATAACATACTGAACACCACTGAAGTCTCTTTCTGCAAACAGACCGAGTAATGTTTGGCTTGTGGTGTAGCCAACTTGCATTCGATCCGATAGAATTGCAATTTCCGACGAATTGTATAATTCACGCTGATGCTAAAGCTGATGCAGTAGAAAATCAATTCTTTTTATGAGTCCTTATGAAGCAGCTCTTGCCCCGATCTTCCAATTTTTGGGACCTCTCAGGTCGAAAAATAATTGACCTCGGTGAGACGCCTCGGTTATAATTCGTAAGTCCAAGCACATTAAAGAGGAAGCGGTCGAAAAAAGCAAATAAATGTAACAAGTTTTAAATTGCAGTAACCACCGCTTATAGTGATCCGTGGTTATAAGAATCAACCGTTTATAAGGATCAATATCGCGAAAACAAAAACAAATGTATTATTTTCATGTTAAAATTTTCGCTTTAAAGAATCAATCCCCCGGTTTTAAGAATCAGTTTACACACTTCGCTTTACTTTCATTTTTCAAAAAAAAGCCACTTAAACCCTCAAAAGGCACAAAGTTCTTTCTTTTTTTTAAAAGAAAGATTGATAAGATAGGATGGAATATAGTCGTAAAATTCATCCCTTTCTTTCTTAGACATAACATAATAGTTTGCCCTTAAACGCTTTAGCACAACACTGTCCTATTAGCTTGACCCGGGGGCATCTTTACCCGCCCAGGTCCGATTTCACTTTTCTCCACTGACAAACAAAAATAGGGATGCTTTTTTCCCACCTCCCACAGCCTGATTGCGGCTTCCTGAACCCTGAAACACATAATTTCCGTTCGGCGAAGTGTCCACTATCACTCAGGCAAACGTGACATTAGTAGATTCAGCACGTTATCAAACCGTGAAACGTAAGCTAGAAGGTGAATCTTCGTCTGAGACAATTAGTAATGAAAGAGGTATAAACAGCCTCCTGAAAACTTCATGACGTCAAACTACCATAGAAAACTTTTTCTTGCTCCCTTCCTGTAGTTGAAATGTTAAAACTGTTAAGCAGGAGCAGGTATGTTGTAACAAGTATTGGATTTTTTTTTCTTCTCGTACTATAATCATGTGTATCTACTTATTAATTACTATAGGTCTAGAAATTAAGTTGTATTTTTAAAATTATAAAAAATAATTTTAATAAAAGATAATTAACGTAAATTAAAGAGTATTTAATGGTAAATTATCTAATATATGTATATATAGGTGTGTGTATGTCTGTCCAAAAACCTAATTTTCGGCTATAAGAATCAAAAACAGTAATACCAAACGTGATTCTTATAAGCGGAATTCACTGTATTTTCACTCTTTTTCAGTTTGATATTGGAGACTATAATTCTAGTACACAATAATTGCAAGATAAAAAAGAACTTTTTATAGACCATGTTTTTAAATTTTTCTGTTAAATCATATAAACTTGACATTTCTATGTATTAATAAATACTTTTTAAAAAATGTTTTGATGAATTATCCCATCAACTTGAAAGAAAATGATCAAATGCTCGATAAAGAGATATCAAATGCGTAATCAATTGTTTAGCTCGAGAATTGGAAGTTAACTTGCGTTTAACTTTTCGTTCCCGTCTCGGCCGATAGATGGCTGCACCATCCTACAAAACAAAATTGACTTAAAATGAATTCAAATCTCCTTAAATATAGCTAAAAGTATTCAAATAATGCATTGTCATCGTGTTCAGAGCTATTCTAGAAGTTTCAAATGTCTACCTAGTCGGGAAGTTAATTAAAAATCGATTGCAAGATTTGTACTGGACAAACACACACACACACAAACAAACAAGAAAGCGAGTTCATAAAAACATGGTATAAAGGGAATTTTGGAGCCACGAGGGCATCATTTTTCATTCAATTTTGTTGTTATGATACTGTGAAAGGTCATCGTTCACACTGAATGAGTTTCACGGTCAAGCAAACAATCTTAAACGTACACTTTCCTTGACAGTCTTTTATTTAAAAATAAATCCCTAAAAGCCCAGTTCTGCCGTCAGAAGCAATCGTTTTTCGAGCCCCCAAATAGCTATCTGAGTCACGCGACCCGCTACTTTATGATGATACCCGAAAAGAGTACATGGCTTATATAAATAGTCTTTTTATGATACCCAGAAAAAATTATCCGCATTATAGGAAATGGTTTACTACCAAAGTAATATGACTAATCCTGTTCAACTTTCTTTAAAATAAAGATGATTACCTTTATAACAAAAAAACAATGTATAACTTGAAACTAAGACCATTTTCCCTGAAAATCAATACAGTTCTTATAGACTCGGACAAAAACATATTTCCTGCAAACAAACGCGCATTTTGATAAATTAAACTCGATAAAAAAGATTTAGGTTAACTATTTTAAAATGTTTGGGGTTCCTTAAGGAGATCAAGTCAAAGTTTTATAGTGTAAAGTTCAGCAAGCAGATTGTCCGGGTTCAATTTCCGAACGATCTTAGTTGATTTGAAAGTAATAGAACGTATATGCAAAAAGTAATCATATGAAAGGGAAGATATGTTTTTCTTAAGATATGCTGTTCACAATATGTGCTAATAATTGAAGTTAAAGTTTACAAAACAGGGTATAACATCTCAAGAAGTATCTCACTTATGATCAGATAAGCTAAGATTATTTTGCATTCAAAGGACTCTAAATACATAATACCGAAGAAGAAAGTAATTTTTTCATATTGGGGACTAGCTGCTCCTTACAATGATGGACATTTTGAGGTTGTTTCTCAGTCCAGTTTTGTAAATGGAAGCGCGATTTTGTTGATTTCAAAATTGCTCTAGAAACAGCGAAACACATTAGTCATTATAGGTCATTAAATAATGAAAATACAGGAAAAGAAATAATGGATACATAGAATTTCTTTTAAAAAATATTGATCCGTTTTTCCTGGCTTTGCTTCTTCAGAAACTTGTAGAGTATACTAGAGGCACTCTATTTGAATTTGATACAAACACAGTTTATACATGAAACAATGTTTATTGAATTCGTTGCACATATAGAATTTGCTTTTACAGCAATAAGCATACGTACTACTTGTACGGAATATATATTAACATTCAATAGAAATACACTTCGCAAATACTCACAAACCAGCAGAGAGTCAAACCAGCAGTACCGCCACGTAAACTTTGGGCCCCCTAAGCACTGGCACAGGATAGCACCTGGAGCTGCTTACATCGTAGTTCCATCAACTCGCTTATCTATCAACCTTAACAACAACCTTCTTCCACCTCTGTATTAATCAAGCTGCTTGGTATTTATACCAATCGCGTATGCCGAAATTAGCATATCTCAAGCAGCTTCTTTAATTCATTCACTCAAAAGTTCGATTCTTGTGAATCGAATCTTATCTATACCTTACAAACTGCACACAAAATAAAAGTGATTATTCTGTAAATTCTTCAGGCCCTTACACAAATTCAAACGGAAAACACTAACTGTATTCTATATTGCAGAAAACTCTAAAATACACAAGTCAGGATACCAGAGTCTTCAATACAATACACGCCTAACGCACTTTCAACACATTCAATTCTCCGTAGAAAAGAACTCCAAAGAGTTCCAAGTTCAGGTTCAGGTATCTCAACTTTACGGAGCTCCAAGGTCTGTAGGACTTTATCTCCAATTGTAACATTATGCTTCAGAAATATATTTGCTCAGCAGGTAATTAAATATCATAAATCGGCCCTTATCAGTAAAAACATGATACAAGTAAAATAAGTAATAGTAAAATAAAAGCAAACGCCGGGAATCGCACCCGGGAGAAAAAATTACAAGGCGCACGCGCATCCACTGGGCCAGAGTTGCCGCAGTAATTTCAGAAAAATGAGAAGGTATTCGCACTGAAATTATAGTAAAGTTCTAGGGGGTTGGTAAAGATACAAGAGGGAGGAGTATAAAAATAAGAATAAATAAGCAAGATAGAAGAGACAGTGTTAGCTCTTAAGAAGACACGCCCAAGGGCGTTTGCGGTTAGCACGGTGTGAGTAGTCATAGTCGAGAAAGTCAGCTATAATCTCATTGCGAATGTTATGTTAGGAATATTATCAAAAAATTCTTAGAGAGTTTAAGTGCAGTTTCCTAGAAGGAAAGGATGCTGAAGTCTCGTCGTATGGTTTCATTAGACATATAACGGATCGCTCGGCGAATACGTCTGAGAGTCAAGTTCTGGATGACCTCCAGTTTATGGATATCAGTTTTCGAGGCGTAGAACCAGACCGGTATTGCATAAAGAGCTACGGGGAGAATAACTTGTTTAAAAAGAAGGACTTTGTTTCTCATAGAAAGATGGCTGCCGTAAATTAATGAGCGAAGTTGCGAGGTAACAGAGTTACATTTTTGTACTAGTTTATCGACACGGAATTTCCATGTCAGCCTGCGATCAAGGGTCACACCAAGATAGGTCACAGTGTTCTCCCAGTCAATAGGCGAATTTTAAAGGTAAAGCCTGGGGGGATTACAGTAACGATTGGAAAAGAAAATCGCGTGGCACTTAGAGGGGTTGATTCGAATTTTCCATCGCGAGAACCAACTCTCTAAAGTGTCGATATGCCGTTGGATCTGACTGGCAAGATAATTAATGTTGTGAGAGGTAGAGAGAATAGCTGTATCGTCCTCATAGAGGGCAAGAAGAGTATTAATTCCTCTAGGAATATCATTTAAGTACAAATTAAACAAGGTCGGGCCGATAATGCTACCTTGAGTAACACCTGAAGAAAAATAGAAATTACGGGAAAGATCGCGATTAACGCGGACAACAAAATTACGATTATGGAAATAGTTATGAAGGAGGTGAATAAGACAGTCGGGCAATTTAATATCGATAAGTTTATAGATGATACCAGGGTGCCAAACCTTGTCAAAAGCACATTTAATATCCAGAAAGAGAGCACCAGTGGGTCTCTTAGAAATCAAGCCGTCTCTGGCAAATTCCACAACACGAAGGAGTTGAAGGGTAGTATTATGCTGGGCTCTGAAGCCGAATTGTTCAGGAATAATTATGCTATTGGAATACAGGAAGTTAGAGATTCTATTAAGAATAACGTGCTCAGTAATTTTACTGAGAGAACACAGTAAACTAATTGGGAGGTAACTTTGAGGAAGATTGTGATCAGCACCAGATTTGGGTATGGGACTAACAATAGAGGTTTTCCAGCATTTGGGGAAATAGTTAAATTTAAGAATCGCGTTAATAATGACAGTTATGTACATAATAATGTTAATAGGGAGATGTTTAAGGACACAGTTATTAATTTTGTCATTACCCGGTGATTTTTTTTATTTTAAGTTTTTGAATAATGTTGGTGATTTCAGCAACGGAAGCCGGATTAGTATCTTGGGTAGGGGGCGGGGGGTAGAAAGAAAATTTTGAACTGTGGTGAGGGCAGTTCTGTCAACTGAGTTCTAATGCTAGTGTCAGGTATATTTATAGACTTCCAAAGCACCCCTATAGGTCAGTCATCTAGATATCTCTAGAAGCTTTCAGAGAGGTCCAGAAGGCAAGTTGGCGACCATTTGGCGACCAAAATAAGTCACCCAATCCATCGTCAATTTGGCGATAACTCTCATGTTTGGCTAAATTACCATAGACTCGTAAAATTCGTAACAATATAGATAAAAAATAATTACAATTGAGAAAGATAAAGAGGAAATAAGAAGTGATAGGGCACAACGATAATAATTTTAAAAAAAAGAAATTGGAGCAATTAAGAAGAAACTGAAGTTTACGGTTGAAGCAAAGAGACCACACACGCAAGAAGGCCCCGGGTCATAAGTCATAATAATTACAAAGATAAAAAGACCTTTTTATATACCACGTTTTTAATTTTTTTGTTGAATCATATAAACTTGATTATTTTTCTCTCCTTTTCTCTCTTAATTGTACAAACCTTCACTTAAGTATTATTTTTCACTTTCTTTTATTTAATTTTAATCCTTTTTTAGTCGTTTCCACTATCCACAAACTTTATAAACTGCTTTTATAAATTTTTTTTTTAATTTTTCGCATAATATTTTTGTTAACAAGCTAAATACACATGTATTCTGTTTTCAAAATCGTCAAACGCTGTTACGCAAAAGTGCAAGCATTGAATTCGATCGAAACGCCACCTTGAGGATTTTTTCGGCTAAAAGTATTAAAAGGATGCATTGTCATCGTGTTCCGAGCTATTCTAAAAGTTTCAAATGTCTAGCTAGTCGAGAAGTTGGTTGAAAATCGATTGCAAGATTTGTACTGGACAAACAAGAAAGCGAGTTAATAAAAACGTGGTAATAATAATAATGAACTAGAGAGAGACATTTTAAAAATATTTTCTATACATGCAAGCGAGGAATTTTATTTTCAAGACTGAAGTTCGTGAAAAATAACCTCAGAAATAAGCAGAGAGATGTACCTATTTCAGCATGTTCGACATTAATAAACAATTGATTTTATTTTTTTTTGTTTATGCGATATACCTTATTATAATAATTTTGATAAAATTATCCTCTCTTAAAAGAACGGTGGACATTAAAATTTACTTTTTTTACTTTTCCTCATAGAGATACGAAATTTTGTACATATATACATTTCACTATAAATAAATAGAATACTTTAAAAGAAAATTCCAATCTCATTATAATTTTAATTTTTTTTTTTAATTTGAAATTTATAAACGAAATTTTAAAATGCTCCTTGCTACTTAATTTTTTAGATATTTCCTCGATTTTGCATTTTAATCTCTTTAAACTGTATAAAAAACAAATCTGTGTATCGATTATTTAATCCCTTGAATAGTGAATTTTTGAGAGATTTTTATCTGAATTCCATCCCGATTTTCATCAAAATTTTGCCTTTTAAAAAGTTATAGATCAAATTTAATTCCCTTAATGAAGTCGAATTGTAAAATGCATACCCAGTTTTTTTGTAAACGGCATCAGGATTCTTCCTTATCAATTTCGTGAATTTTGAACAAAAATTAAGTAGCATGGAGCATTTTAAAAATCTAAAAACCTTGAAAAATCTGTTTTGAGAAAAACAGCTTTAAAATTTATTACTACACTTACCCATTATAAATTACTTTGTAGAAGCTTCGTAAATGATTTTTTACTTGAAAAAATTATATTGGTACTAATAATCTACAGAAATATATATATACTTTACAATAGCACAATCAGTATTACAATGACGAGATTTTATCAAATAAAGGTCCACCGTTCATTTAATATCATGTTAAATACTTGATACAATTAATCTGAAATTTTAGCCTTGATGTAATTTATATGAAAAGTTTGCACTCTTAAGTGAACTAAATCAACAATCGTGAATAAAATTTAGCCGACCCTAAGGAGGATTAAACCCCTCTGATCATTTTTCTTTCTTTAGAATACTTGCATCCTTTGAGTCCTGTGCAATGACTTCTGACAGCGCAAAAATGTTTAAATGCAGCTAAAGTAAATTTACTCTATCGCAATAATTTGGAAATCTGGATGTTTCAGTGGCGTAGCAAAGGGGGGGGGGGGGGGGGCAAGGGGGTCTATCATGCCCCAGGCGCCACTCGCAGAGGGGCGCCAATGTAAGATCTATATATTATATTACTATATGTTTTCGAGGTGGATGCCAATATAAGGTCTATATATTATATTACTATATGTTTTTCAGGGGAGGGCCCCAATATAAGGTCTATATATTATATTACTATATGTTTTTCGGGGAGGGCGCCAATATAAGGTATATATATTATATTACTATATTATTTTGTGAGGGGCGCCAATATAAGGTCTATATATTATATTACTATATGTTTTTAGGGGAGGACACCAACATAAGGTCTATATATTATGTTACTATATGATTTTCGGGGGGGAGTGCCAATATAAGGTCTATATATTATGTTATTATATGTTTATCGAGGGCGCCAATATAGGGTCTATATATTTTATTACTATATGTTTTTCAGGAGGGGCGCCACAAAGGTATCGTGCCCCGGGCGCCAGTTATGCTCGCTACGCCACTGGGATGTTTATGTTCCTAATTTCAACTAAACTAGTTGGCCAGTGCGACCCTTTCTCGTGGGATTAAAATGCGATAAATTTTATAGCGAGCTTGCTGGTTTGTAGTAGGATGAAAGAAGAACCGGTTCATTTGTAGCAATTGTTTATTCGTCAAATAACAATGGAGCGTAAGGATAATGCAAAACCAATAAACAAAACGCCGTTGGCCACAATATTGGAGGTGAGGCATAAGACAAAACAGGGGAAATGAGATATGTACGCGTCAAAACACCTTTGTAGACAATATTAAAGGTTAAATATAACACAAACTCGTGGAAAATGGGATATTTACATTACGAAACCTCTGTGCATATATTTGACGGTGCCGTTTCTACGCAACCAGGGAAAGAATTTTAGGGCCTAAAGTCAATTTTTCACTTCGACTTTTAAACAAACAATACAATGTGTCATTCTGAATTAACAATTCGTCAGAAGCGGAGAACTTAATTTTTAAAATGATACCTCATTTATCGATTTTGGTTAAGTATGAAGGGAGAGAAAGGGATCGTCACAAAAAATCACCTTCTAGAAATAATATATATGGTTAATATACACCCTACGCGAATGTTGTCAATAAAGAAACTCATTAATGAAATCACAGAATGATAATAAAAGCAAACGATTTTATAACTTAAAAGTTCAGTGCGATTGATAACGGTCAAATATAGAAAGGTAGCGTGCGCGCCATCTAGGGGAATAAAAGATTTTTATAATGTTTATACTTCGATTTTTAAACAAACAATCAATAAGATGTGTAATTCTAAATTAACAATTCGCGCGGAAGAGATCTTAATCTTTAAAATGGTACCTCATTGATCAATTTTAGCTAAGTATGAAGGAAGAAAAAGGAATAAAACAAATAAACACCGTTTAGAAATATTATATAAAGATAAATCAAGGGCTCAAGGTAGCTTAGTAATAGTGCGTTGTGCTTGGAACTGGGGAGTGCTCGGTTCAAATCTCGACAAACGCCATTAAATACCTACGTGTCTAGGCCGGATATGGGCACATTAAATCCGTAAACCGGTAAGTCCTTCTATGAGGTCAGAGAGGGTGAGAGAAGGTACGGTCCCACCCTCAGATGTCACCCCTGGGGGTACTCGGTCAAAATTGAGGTGGCACCAGTGGGTGGTTTTGGTTCACTTCTGCGGCGCAACCATTAAAAGCAACCAATGATGGTCGCAATTACGTGTTAATTCCTTCATTGACAAGTGCCCGCATTTATTACAACAACAACACTGAATAAATCAACTGAAATCTGCAAAAAATAAGCTTCAAATAAGAATTACGAAACACTGAATAAATCAACACTGAATAAATCAACTAAAATCTGCAAAAAAATAAGCTTCAAATAAGAATTTTAGCGGAAAATCTAATAACTGTTTCTGAACAAAAGCGGGATTTTAAATTCCGAAAGAAGATGAATCTTCTTGAATACGTTAAGAAATTAAATATCGCGCGGCACTTATTTGCATTTTATTAGCAACGAGAAACCTTCTTTCAAGATGAGATTGCTCTCGATTACCACAATCTGCGAAATTTAATACCGTTTATATGAGTTAACGTATTCCAGCTACTGGCAACTCTGCAGATAATGAAACACAATTTTTGTTTTCTCCAATTCTAATCATCGGCATATTTTCTATTTCTGGAATATTTTCGCAGAAAAAGATTGTTCCGAACTTGCAAAGGAATTCGAAGAACCAAATTAAGTGGTTTACAATCTCTCGCTCATCATTTACATAACATCAAATCATCGGAGATTCTTCATTTCGAGTGTTTGCACTTAAGAAGCGGAAATTTAATCAGAGTTGATTAGGTTTCTAAAAATATCTCTCTCTTTAATATGGATTTTTATGAGATCTGTCTTCTTATTTCTGTTTCAGACTTCTTACAGACACCAAAAGCGTTCATTGAAATGTGATAGGAGGAATAATTTTAAAGCTTTTGAATATACAGTAAAACCTCATTTATTTGGCCCTCGTTAATCAGGATCTACGGATAATCCATATCAGATTTGTAGACTTTTTACCATGTTTTTATTAACTCGATTTCTTGTTTGTTTGTGTGTTTGTGTGTTTGTCCAGTACAAATCTTGCAATCGATTTTTAACTAACTTCCCGACCAGTTAAAAATTTGAAACTTTTAGAATAGCTCAGAACACGATGACAATGCATTCCTTTGATACTTTTAGCCATCTTTAAGCAGATTGAATTCATTTTCAGTTAATTTTGTTTCGTAGAATGGTGCAGCCATCTATCGGCAGGAACGGGAACGAAAAGTTAAACGCAATTGATTAGGCATTTAATACCTCTTTATTACGCATTTGATCATTTTCTTTCAAGTTGATGGGATATTTCATCAAAAAAAAAATTTTAAAGTATTTATTAATACATAGAATTGTCAAATTTATATGATTCGACAGAAAATTTAAAAACATGGTATATAAAAAATTCTTTTTATCTTGTAATTACTTTATTTAATGTTCACCCTAGATAATAATTTTTAACTATGATAGCATGAACGTAACTACAAGTACGCCAAATATTCGCTTTTTATTTTCATTCAATGTATAGTTCCTGCTATGATTGTACAATAAATTATGGTAATAAAATGCTTTTTGTTGAGTTTAAGAAAACTTTACTAGAGTGTCATAGGGTGTTGACGTGGATTGACTCAGAAAAGTTATTATTATATTTTTTAATGTCTCGTAAACAATACTATGAAATTTTGTTACAAAACATAGTTTTTTGTTATCGTAATAAACAGTAAGTCTGCTTAACCTTTTCCTTCCGGGGTGGGATAGCATACATCCCCAGAATACGGGCCCAATGAATATGAATATATATATATATATATATATATATATATATATATATATATATATATATATATACTAGCTGAAAACCCGCACTTCGCTACGGAGTACATTCAAATTAAATAAACCGGTCAACGTATACAATTAATGACAAAAAAAAACCCAACAAACTATATTTATAAAAATTATTGTAACAGATATTTTTATATACAAAATAATGTAGAAGAAAATATTCAAATTAAATTAATAGAACATGCTAAACCATATACTACAGTTTAAGGAACATATCTTTTACTGCATTTTAATATTTTTTGGATAATATCCAATCGTCTGCTGCCTTAGAAAGAGAGAAAAATATTTTTTGTCTATTTAGTTGTTACGCACGTGACGATAAATTTATTGAAAGTACCAGAAAAAGAAATCACGTGATCAGCATTTAATAAATTAAATTCTAAATATTAATCTTTAAAAATTCACCAAAAATCAGGAAATGGAAGTAAAAATTCAAAAAAAATTTCATTTTGAAGGAATTTTTATGATCTTTCTCGTGATATAAATTTTATAACCCTCAATGTATTATTTTAAATGCAAACGTAAAAAAAGTTTAAAAAACAGCTTAAAAATTTAATTTAAAAAAATCTAAGAAGAATTTTTCAAAAATCTTTCTTAGTGCACCCCTACACTATTAGAAGAATCGCCATGCAAAATTTCAGCCCTTTAGGTCCAGCGGTTTGATCTGTACGTTGTATGTCAGTCAGTCAGTGAATGAATGAGTCAGTTACGGAACTGTTTTATATATATAGACTAGCTGAAAACCCGCGCTTCGCTACGGAGTACATTCAAATTAAATACAACGGTCAACGTATGCAATTTATGCCAAAAAATAAATATATATATTTATAATAAATGCGATGATCAATGTATACAATTGATGTAAAATATATATCTATCTATATATATATATTTATAAACAAATCATAAGGGATATGCATTTTTTTTGGATAATAACTAATCGTCTGCTGCATTAGAAAGAGAAAAAAATATTTTTTTTGTCTATTTAGTTGTTACGCACGTGACGATAAATTTATTGAAAGTACCAGAAAAAGAAATCACGTGATCAGCATTTAATAAATTAAATTCTAAAATTTAATCTTTAAAAATTCACCAAAAATCAATAAATGGAGCAGGTAAAAATTCGAAAAAAATTTCATTTTGAAGGAATTTTTATGATCTTTCTCGTGATATAAATTTTATAACCATCAATGTATTATTTTAAATGCAAACTTAAAAAAAGTAAAAAAAACAGCTTAAAAATTTAATTTTAAAAAATCTAAGAAGAATTTTTTAAAAATCTCTCTTAGTGCACCCCTACACTATCAGAAGAATCGCCATGCAAAATTTCAGCCCTTTAGGTCCAGTGGTTTGGTCTGTGCGTTGTATGTCAGTCGGTGAATGAATGAGTCAGTTACGGAACTGTTTTATATATATATATATATATATATATATATATATATATATATATATATATATATATGTATGTATGTATATATATATATATATATACATATATATATATGTATATATATGTATATATATATATATATATATATATATATATATATATATATATATATATATATATATATATATATATATATATATATATACATATATATATACACACACATATATATATATATATATATATATATACGCATTTTAATATATATATATATATATATATTCATTGATGGGGGATTCTTGGAATACATGCTATCCCACCCCGTATGGAAAAGGTAAATTAAAGATTTTGTTTTGCTTATTACCCATATTACCCGGGATTATCCGGATTTTCGATTGTTCGGATTGCCTATGGTCCCAATTAGTCTGGATCAACGAGGTTTTACTGTATGCTTGATTTAAAAAAAATTTATTTCGTCTCAATGCGCTCTATCCAGTAAGTCTTTTTGACAGCCATACTGATGTTTAAAAAATGCATAATTAACGGTAAGCTTTGGCACTTTGGCAGTCAGTACTGTAACACTGATTCAACAGTAAAACCGTAAAATGTTATGAACCTTGCGATTCCTACGATAATCAGATCTCAAGTTAGAATCACCTCTCGTGGTGCAAATATTGGATTTAATACAAGATCTATAGAGAAATAATGTAGGCCTATTTCCGTCAATGGCAAAATCGCTCATTCTGACTGGCCGGGTAGTACTAGTGATGATTGACCTCATGATGTTTTCAGCATATTGCATTTGATGTATGTATATCCAGAGTCCACAGCAACTCCATCATTCTGTGATTGAGTCTGTGTTGTCAAAACATAAGTCTATTGTCTCTAGACATATGAGCAACGGTTAATTATATAATTGATTCGCAGAGCGGTGATCTCTGTCATGCCTTCTGTTTATAAATTTCCTGAATGGTCAATATTTTTTTTTCATCTCTACCAATAGTTAAATTTCTGTAAAATAATATTTACGTTTTAATCAACAGTTTTTGAAAAACGTTTTTAAAATTTCAAGTAGACTGATATTAGCTTTTTCTCTATAACCTTAACAACAGCAAAATTTTGTTTAAGGAGACAGTGGACCTTCAAACCTAACTTTTTTTGTTTTGAATGGATTTGCTTGAAATTTGAATATGTGATTAGTACCATAGATGTGTAAAAGTGGTTAAAATTTAATGATGAAATATTAATAATTTATGAATTATTAATTATTAATTATATCAAAAATTGGCCTCATTAAAAATGTTCCATGCGTATTTCTTTTGCATATAATATGGTAATTTTTATTTACAGGATACCTTACAGAACTAACAATGAAACTTATTGCTTATTTTAAGCATTCCTTAAAAATATAAAGAGAAAAAAATAATAATAGTGAAAACACCCTTTTTATTACGCAAAATACCTATAAATCATCTTTTCAAGTACAAAATTTAGAAATTCTGAGCTACGAAGCATAATTATTTTCAATTAGATTTATTTGATGTACAGTTAAGTGCATAAAACTTAAATTTCAAAGCAATACGATAATTAGAAATGCGCCCGGAGCAGTTTGTTTATTCGTATGACACGAAAATTTTTATTTTGAGAAAAACACATTTAAAGTTATTGCTATTAGTAACCACATAATATCTAAATTAAATACAAATGCCTATAACTAGGAAAGTAATCACAGAAATTAAAAATTCTTTTTGCAACACATTCCTACTCGTTCATAGTTTCACAATTCAATAAAATAGAAAATCGAATTTTTGGACAAATTTCACAATTTTGAAAGTCCACTGTCCCCTTAAAATTTAAAAACATCAACTGATGCAAACATTTTCTCTTGTTTAAAGTTTTTCTTATCGATATCGTTTATCCACTTCGTAGAGATTTTTTTATGTCATTTCCTCTTTCAGTATACTTTTACTAATAAACTATTTTTATGTAAAAGATACTTTAATATAATAACGTAACAATCCCTAAATATTAAATTAAAAACTTCTAGATGCTAAATTGCTTTCATTTTAGTACTTTTTATCGATATATTAAATGTTATTTTCGTCGAAAATGAAACACATTTAAAATAAAAGAAGAAGCACTGAAAGACGAACTGAAAAACTCAAGCAAACTGAATGCTGATATTACCGAAATTCTCATAAATAAACACTTATCTATGTACATACTTACCTCTACCGTTAGGGCCCATATTTATTCCGAAATATTTTTCGATTATCGCATTTTTTCTTCATAATCAAAGACTTTGTACTTCCAAGAGTGAGCAACGAGAATTAAATTATAAAAATGTGAGGATGTTATTAAATTTGAATATGCAAGAAAAAAACAAACTTGTAATATAAAATACCAATGGCACTTTCAAATATTTTTTAATACCCGCTAACTTGAAGCCGTTAGACGACGTCAGTTAACTTAATTGCCTTTTACTGAAGTTTTTTTTTGCCTGAATATCAAGCAGTAATTTTTTGAGTACTTTAACCTTTAATTCATATTCACCAATATACGTAACTAGGGAAGGTGAGGAAATTATTTTGGAAGTCGAGGCACGTAATCATAACAAATCTTAATTATATAATTTTGCAAAAGAATTTTAATTCTCTTCAAAATTTTCTTCCTCGAGTTGGAGAATGTTTTATTCTATCTGTGTGACGGTTTTTTTAAAGGGAGAAAAAAGATAAGTCTGAAAGAAGATCGAAATTTTAAATGTTCCTTAATTAAAATATTTTAGACAGACAACAGGAGGCAAATAAAACAGTAAAATTAAAGAATTTCATCATGCTATTAATTTTTCCTTTATTCAAAAAGAATGTTTTAGAAGGAAAAAAATAACTTTTTAAAATTCTGTATATTTTCAAAAGAGTTTTGCTTTTAAATCAATTTTTGATGCCGGTAATCATGTGTAAAAATATCTTCATATAAACAATTAAAAGTTAACATGCTTTCCCAAACTCGTGTACAAATAATTAGGCACTTCACTCTTCTGTTTTATAAATTAAACATTTTCGTACTTTTGGAGCATTTAATGATATGGAAAAATTTCAAAAATAAAGGATTTCACGGATTTTGTAATCTACTTCCAATTGTATTGACGATTTTTTTTCTGAATTCCACCAGAATTTTTTATTTAACAAAATAATCTTTTTCACTATTTTTCATTAGCAGGAGTTTAGCAAATAGATGTGTAATACTATTGTACATCATACTTCTAGGAAAAAATCAAGGGAAAATTAGTGCAGTTACACTCAAGAGCCAAAACATTATGACCACCCCTACATTTTGCAATGAATTCGCCTGGATGACGTGAAAGGCACGTGATCCACTTCATAAGAGCTTTTTCTAAAGGACTCTGTGGCTGAATGGTTATCGCATCGGACTACGGAGTATCGAACTATCGCACTACGGAGCGACAGGTCCCTGGTTCAAATCCCCGCACAAGCGCTGGCCCTTTCTATTTCCACTCATTCTGGGAATAGCGCTATATATACATATATATATATATATATATATATACACATATATACACCAACGCTATGCAGTTAATACCTTCATAGATTAAGAGGGGGGGTTAAAAACACAGTTTTTCTACTTTACATCACGACCAAAAATTTTATTTACAAAAGAGTACAGAATACTTCGATAAACCGTTGTATCATTACAGTCTCTTTTTAACTCTTGCAAACAGAATTGAAATTTCATGTTTCACAGTTCTCAAATGGTATAAATGTCAATAACTATACATGTAGAGTTTCACTGATGTTGAGACTCCCTTTCGCTAAAAGTTCTGAATTGGCTTTGAGCTGTAAGTCCCGGTCAGTTAAGCGATCGTGCTGACCAGGATAACCCTAGCGTTCGAAACCAACCAATATTCTTGCTAAAAAGCAAACAGTTTGCTGTACCCAAACTAATCTTTTTATTTAACCCTTCAGCGAGCGCGCCCGTGTACAAAAAAGCAACATTTTCCCAATTTTAAATGGTTTGTTTTTACATGTAAAGTTTGAATATTCTAAGCAGTTTCTATTTATAGCTACACCCTTTCTAATGCTGGTCTGATTTTCTGACCCTTGTATTCCTTTCCCTTCATTGTTAGTCGTGATTGAACCGTGGTAAGTTGGCGATTATACTGGATTACAATACGACAAAAGCAGGAGTTGATGTAGTCAATCCAATGTGCAGCTATTACACGGTATCTCGCATATCACGAAGATGGACAATCTCATTGTTTTTTTAGGTTTTTGGACATAGTAGGAATGAATTCGCAAGGTGTCCTTAGATCCAATAAACCGGACAGTTTTGAAATGAGGCGATTGTATCTACATTGTTTGGCCTTTAATTATAAATACATCTCAATATTATCAACATTTTATTTGAAAAAAATTTTTTAAATAATTTTGGAAAAAAAAATTTGAAAAAAAAAGTTTTGAAAAAAATTTGAAAAAAAATTTGAAAAAAAAAATTTTTATTCGAAAAAAAAAATTGATATTTGAAAAAAAAATTTTTATTTTTTAAAAAATTGAAAAAAAATTTGAAAAAAAATTTGAAAAAAAAAATGAAAAAATTTGAAAAAAAAAAAAAGTTTATTACAAAAGGAATAATCAAGGTTGAAAGAGACGTTGCACTTACTTAGAGAGCTACATGCGCCTGCTGGTGTTCCAAAAATTGGCACACCCACTGAAGGGTTAAATTTCTAAAAAAGTAGGCCCGAGTTTAAAATATGACTACAGCATGTATGTTCCTGTTTAGTTTCCCTAATAGGTTCAATTATAGGGCGTTTGCATAAAAAGTAACTTACAGAAATCTGATTGAGGAAATTGAAAGGCCTCGGGAAAAGGGCCCCATTGGGAAAATTTTCATAGAATTTCACCAGCAGCGCTGATTTGTAATGAAACTACATCAGTAGCTGAAAATGCAGTTCTAATAAACAATACATAATCAATGCAGGTATTTCTATAGTTAGCTTAAGGCTGCTATGTACTAAGAAAAAAAATCGTATTTCCTTTTCCTTTTCTTGCAGACTCTTGTGGTGGGAGGAGTCCAGTTGACAGTTCGAGAATCCATCCCCCTTAGGATTGTCATTTTGAGGGATTGTAATGGCTCTCTCTCTATAGGGGGGGGGTTAAGCGCTGCCCCCAAATTTTTTATTTAAAATATATTTTTATCAACTATTTACAGGTACATAAATGCTGATAATCAAATAAAATTGGTATTGTCAGATAGCCTGAACTTTTCTGCAAAGCGCTACGGGATTCATTTTATAAATTTCGTCCACCGAAGGAATTTATGAGCGTTTAAAACACACTATACCAGATTTTTCCCCGAATAATTTAAATTTTTAAATATTAATTGCATTTTTTTAAAAAAACGAAAAAGGTACACAAATGTAAAATTTCTTTCTCTATGACGGAGTACAATTTAAAAAAAAATCTTTGAATCCAAGTCGGCAATCCGTGGACAAATTTTCTCCATAGGTTAACATTGAGGTGAGCGAATCCAATTGGTTAGTACATAGCAGCCTTAAAGCAACAAACAGGTCAAATATTGTTGTATCGCACACTTCAAGGACAAGTTATGATAATTGTGCATTTATATTGTGCATTTATAAATAACTGATTCCATAGATATAAAAAAAAACCTCTGAGACATCTGCATTATATTTTCATTCATAAGTTACGTTGAATATAATAACTACAAGATAAAAAGAACTTTTTATATACCATGTTTTAAAATTTTCTGTTGAATCATATAAACTTGACAATTCTCTCATAATTGCACAAACCTTTGATATACCTTTGATATAGTTTATAACCTTTGATATTATAAACTTTGATTTTTATAATTTTTTTAAGTTTTCGCACAATATTTTTGTAAACAAATTAAATTCGCATGTATTCTGTTTTCAAAATCGTCAACCGATCTATAACGCCGTTACGCAAAAGTGCAAGCATTGAATTCGATCGAAGCGCCACCTTGCGGATTTTTTCGACTAAAAGTATTAAAATAATGCATTGTCATCGTGTTCTGGGCTATTCTAAAAGTTTCAAATGTCTAGCTAGTCGGGAAGTTAGTTGAAAATCGATTGCAAGATTTGTACTATACAAACACAAACACACACACAAACAAACACACAAGAAAGCAAGTTAATAAAAACATGGTAAAAATCTATCCATTGAACTTCACACGGTAATCAAATTCAACCTACGGTCGCCATAATGAGGAAAATCTATTAGCACGAATGACCGCTTTTGGCTCATAGCTTCCACTGCAATAAAACATTTAGTCGTTAAAACTATGCAACTTAATTAAAATACCAGAAACTAATTCTTCTCGCGTACCTGAGTGAGACCATGCATGGTTTTACGCAAATTAGGGGAAGAATCGAGACTGTAAAATGAATTAAAACAAAACTGGATTTTTGTTTTTAAAGTTGATTCTGCGGGGTATTGTTTCTGAGTAATTTTTCAGTCTTTAACATTCACTTTCGAATGAAAATTTACATGCTCCAGGATTGAAACTTGACGTAAAATTTCTTACGCATCCAGTTTTAAGTCATATCAGAAAAACTGTAATTACTATGCATGCGTATTTAAAATAAAACTGTAAAAAAAAATCATGAGTTCTGTCTTCAAATATCCCTCAACAAAGAATTTTCTAAAATTTGATATTTATCAGATCTCATTACTCTTAATTTTGCTCCAAAAAAATATAAACCCGTAAATATGCAAAAAAAACCGTCTTTTTTTCATTTATATTTCATGAATCCAACTTTGTTGAATTTTCGTCTCCTCTTAGATAAAATTCCAAAAGGAAATTCTACATTTCATTCTTCTAACACCATCTTTGCACATCTGCTCCGGCTTTTTTCAATTCCTACTATTAGTTCACACTCTTTCTATATATATCTTGTTCAAATTTTCAATCGTTAATAAAAGTACTTTTTATTCATCCACTCAAGTTCAAATACATTTTTTTAAACTTGTAGTGGATGACACTTGATGTTAATACAGTTTTTTCAAATATTAATTCATTAATTAAATTTAATTAATCAATTTTAGTTTTAGACCATATATATCTTGTTCAAATTTTCAATCGTTAATAAAAGTACTTTTTATTCATCCACTCAAGTTCAACTACATTTTTTTAAACTTGTAGTGGATGACACTTGATGTTAATACAGTTTTTGCAAATATTAATTCATTAATTAAATTTAATTAATCAATTTTAGTTTTAGACCTTGTTCAAATTTTCAATCGTTAATAAAAATATTTTTTATTCATCCACTCAAGTTCAAATACATTTATTTAAACTTGTAGTGGATGACACTTCATGTTAATACAGTTTTTTCAAATATTAATTCATTAATTAAATTTAATTAATCGATTTTAGTTTTAGACCTAGAGCGTCTCTTGCTCTTGAATAGTAATTTCCCTCTTGTTGCTGTGTAAACGGTAGCACTGCGGTATCGCGGGCTTCTCCCGTCCTGTAGGTTGCGAGATCGAATCCCCAACCTGACAAACTTTTTCTCTCTCTTTCCCCCCCCCCCCCCTAATCTCGCACAGTAGGCAAGGTTCTGGCAGGCAATCCTTTTTTTCAATTCCTACTATTAGTTCACACTCAAATTTTTCTTTGTTGATCTAAGTAGGAATTGACTTCAAAAATTTTGTTATATATATTACTTGTTTCATTTATATTTCATGAATCCAACTTTGTTGAATTTTCGTCTCCTCTTAGATAAAATTCCAAAAGGAAATTCTACATTTCATTCTTCTAACAACATCTTTGCACATCTGCTCCGGCTTTTTTTGGAGACAACTTGAGAATTCCTCCCCCCCCCCCCTCTCATCTATTGATTTATGACAATATTCGAAATCAATACTCTTTCTTTATGGATATTACAGGGTACGTATTGTGCTTACTTTATCCAATCAAGTAAAGTATAAAAGAAGAAATAAACCACCGTAGAAATCCCTAAAATAAAGTTTCTGGTGTCATCAATATCCTTTGTGCTTTCCCCGAATAAAATTCAGAGCGATTCACATTTGCATTTTCCCGTAAATCATTGATTGAATTCGGGCTGGATAAAATTTACTCTAAAAGTATTCGCTTGAAATAAGAATGATTGTTTGACATAGGGTCTGCTGGATTTTAGATTATCATGTTAGCCTCAGAGGAGAAACTAAAATTTTTACCACTTATTCACACGGCTTGCCTTTCAAAATGCCCCTCCCCCACCAAAAGAAAATTGCAAAATTAAAATTCCGTACGCATCTATATTTTTACCATGTTTTTATTAACTTGCTTTCTTGTTTGTGTGTTTCTGTGTTTGTCAAGTACAAATCTTGCAATCGATTTTTAACTAACTTCCCGACCAGCTAGACATTTGAAACTTTTAGAATAGCTCAGAACACGACGACAATGCATTATTTTAATACTTTTAGCCATCTTTAAGCAGAATTAAATTCATTTTCAGTTATTTCAGTTAATTTTGTTTTGTCGACTGGTGCAGCCATCTATTGGCCGGAACGGGAACGAAAAGTTATATGCAAGTTAACTTCCAATTAACTTCATTTTCTTTCAAGTGGATGGGATAATTCATAAAAAAAAATTTTAAAGTATTTATTAATACATAGAATTGTCAAGTTTATATGATTCAACAGAAAATTTAAAAACATAATATATAAAAAGTTCTTTTTATCTTTTAATTATTACGTCTTGTGTTCAAAGAAAGAATAGGTTCCATTTTGAACTCAGCATACGAACATTTTTCAGAATAATTTAAACTAAATGAATTATTTGTAGATATTTTTTAAGAAATGAAAAGCATAAAATGTATATAATTTCTTACAGTCTAAAATTTCCTTTTGCAAAAGTGGAATAAATGGCATTGTGAAACATTTGCTTCCGTCAAATCTGCCTAATCAGCATAGAACTTGAAACGCTATTGCTGTAAAGGGAGTATAATATTTTACTTCGAATTTATCCCGCCCTGTCCGAAGAGATCGTGCTAACGTTAAACATATCTAGTAGAATGTTTCATTCATGGAACATTCCTAGTGAAATGTTCCAGGAATGTAATGTAGGTTAATAAATGTAGACATGTAGAAATACGTAGGTAGGCTGAAAAGTAATGCACACATGCTTGTAGAGCGCGAACGAAATGACCTTCAAAACAGCGCCAAGTGGCATTTGGAAGTTCCATCCCTCCTCAATACGCATGCGCAGGTTTGAAATCGTTGCGTTCATCCTGTGTATTTTGAAAAGCGGTAGTATGGAGACGTGTTCTAGTGCTATGCCAACGGCGAGTTATACAGCGCGCTGTTATCGAATTTTTAACAGCTGAAAAAGTGAGTCCTACTGAGATTCATCGTCGTTTAAAGGCTGTTTAAGGTAACGATGCTGTTGATAGGGGTACTGTAAATCGATGGGTAGTAAAATTTCGAGGTTTCGAGCCTGGAAAAGTCATAATTGTTGATGAAACACGCAACGGACGTCCGATCACTGCCACAGACGATGAACATCGCAAACTCGTCGACGATTTGATTCAAAATGACCGGCGAATCACTCAAAAGCGTATCGCAAACCATAACGGAGTATCCAAGGAATGTGTCTGCTTCATTATAGAACGATTGGGATACCGTAAAATCTATGCTCGATGGGTACCACGCCGTCTCACAGGCGAGAACAGCGTCGGAATGGAGAGGCTCTGCGAAACCTGAAGTTTGAACCGATTCCACACCCTCCTTGTTCCCCCGATCTTGCGCCTTGCAATTTTTATTTTTTTTCTTCTACTCAAGAGAGACCTAAAGGGTAATCATTACACCTCGGACGATGTGGTGAAGGCAGCTGTCAAGTCGTGCATTCGAGAAAAGTCGGAAGAATTTTTCAGTGACGGAATGAGAAAACTTGTTACACGTTGGGAGAAATGTGTTAGCCTTAACGGTGACTACGTTGAAAAATAAATATATGATTTTGAAGCTTAAGAATTGCACTTTAATGTTCTTTTTGCCCGATCTCGCTATTTCTGTTTGTTCACGCTCTACAAGCCTGTGTGCATTACTTTTCAGCCTACCCTCGTATATCGAAAATGCATGAAATGTAGAGAAATGTATGAATGGAATGTAGAGTAATGGAATGTTCCTCGTACTGTAAAACATATTCCTGATACAATATACGTTCCAGTATGACATTCCTAATGGAATGTTTTACATTCCATCGGGGATGTTTTAGTTTTACTTCCTCGTCTACAAGAGGGGCATTTCTCTAAGTCTCTCGGTAAAAAAAAATACGTGAATGTAATACATCAATAAATCTATGAAAATCGATGCTCCACTATATAAAGCGTACTCTCCCACATTTTTCTCTTTCGCATATAAGCAACTTGACTGGCTCGTAAAATCTTTTAAAGACAGGTGTGTTGTACCACTTCATCAACACCAAGTTATACGATGATTAATTAGCCCATACGAATCTCAGAGACGCTTTGAAGCAATGCACTTCCCAACACCAACTTCTGTGCCATGTTTGTCACCTTTTCTCTTGCTGCCTGCACTAAATTGAAATATAACATACTGTAATATATACTTGTTGAGAATGTAAATAGTTTTTTGTTTAAAAATCATTACCGTAAGAGTGGAGAACTAAAGTGCCTTTTATCTTGTGACATAAATTAGGTATAAACTGCGACCTCTATTGTAAATTAATGCTTGTGACTCAGTACTTTAAATGTTAGTTGGTCTGGAAATAACACACGCTCTAGTTGAGAGTCTGTTCACATATTTATGACAAACTAGCTGAAAATCCGCACTTCGCTACGGAGTACATTCAAATTAAATATAATGGTCAATGTATGCAATTAATACCAAAAAAAATAAATATATATATATTTATAATAGATACGACGATCAATGTATACAATTGATGTAAAAAATATATATAAATATATTTATAAAAAATCGTAAGGGATATTTTTAAAGACAACATAATGTAGATGAAAATATTCAAATTAAATCTAATAGGGCATACTAAAGAATATAGTATAGTTAATATAGTACAGTTTGAGGATCATATCTTTTACTGTATTTTAATATTTTTTTGGATAATGTCCAATCGTCTGCTGCATTAAAAAGAAAGAAAAATATTTTTTTGTCTATTTCGTTGTTATCACGTGACGATAAATTTATTTAAAGTACCAGAAAAAGAAATCACGTGATCGGCATTTAATAAATTAAATTCTAAAAATGAATCTTTAAAAATTCACCAAACATCAGAAAATGGAGGTAAAGATTCGAAAAAGGAAATTTTATGATCTTTCTCGTGATATAAATTTCCTAACCCTCAAATTATTATTATTTTAAATGCAAAATTAAAAATGTCACTAAAACAGCTTAAAAATTTAATTTAAAAAAATCTAAGTAGAATTTTTGAAAAATCTTTCTTAGTGCACCGCTATACTATAAGAAGAATCGCCATGCACAATTTCAGCCCTTTGGGGTTTGGTCAGTGTTGTGACGTTGTCTCCATTACTCCACGAACTTGTAATTATATAAGTCTGTGTTGCTCGTTCCTACCCCTCAACATGAACATGTCATCTCTCGGCGAAATGTTAAACTGAGCGGTCTCATAAACTCTAGGATAAGAGGCCATAAATTTCGTGTAATATGCGGTTCTCACGTTACAAAAGGCATAAATATCTGAGTGGTTCGAGGACTCTCCAGAATTTTGACACTATAGCGACATGTGGAATCCCATGAACTTTGGACACTTACGAGCACTTAAAACGCCGGAGAACGCTTTTGAATTCGCCGACCGTATAAAAGAAGACCCCCATTACTCCACGAGGGAGAGACATCTGTTTTTGAGTGTGAGAGAGACGGAGCTCTCTGGTCCGAGAGGCCTTCTGTAGGCCAGAGTTGGTCTGTGAACCCGAAGCCGTCCTGACATCTCTAACATGTAAATTCTAACTCTCTGTACATACTTGCTTTTTGTAGTTGTAGTGTGTAGTTGTAGTTTGTAGTTGTTTAAGGTGGCGTAGTAACGTAATTGAAGCGAAACGCTTGTGTCGTATTACTGCCTACGTCACAGCTGGTGTGAGAAGAAGTGGGATTATTGAGTTAGAGTTAGTTAGAGGTTTTTAGAAGAAGAATACGTCAGTATTTAGATATTGTTAGAGAAGAAGAATACGTCAGTATTTAGATATTGTTATAAGAAGAATACGGCAGTATTTAGAGTTTTTTAGAAGAAAGTGTACGAGAAATTTGTCTGGAGCAAGAAAATTAGTTGCTGAAGCTTGTGATTTTGAGAAAAACTTACGCCAATAAGAAAAATTGTGGAAGCTTTTGATGTGAGAAATTCGCGGAAACTTACGCCAGTAAGAAAAATTGTTGAAGATTGTGATTGTGAGAAATTCGCGGTACGAGATAACTTAGTGTTCCGGGGCCGAAAAGAGATATTTTCGCCGTGCTGTGTTGCCAGAAGGAAGGAGAAAGCAAGAAAATTTTTTCTACTCCTGTGGTTCCGAAAAGTGTATCATTCCCGTGCAGCATTAAGAACGAGTGTTTCGATTTCGCCTGCAAGTTCGTCTCCTGAGGTCGGAGGTCAAGGGTACAGCTGATTCTCCCCGTGTGTGTTCGTGTTTCCCCGAGTCGAGAGGAGCGAAAAAAAGGTGGTTGACCTATATTTGAGGGAGAGAAAGAAATTATGTGATTCTGTCTCTCGAAAAGGTTTTCGATGCAGTGAAGTGTGTGTGGTGTTATTGTGGTGTTATTGTGGGCCTAAGGGCTGAAGATTATTTTTGTGTTGTGCCTATGGATTATAATAGATTCAAGCAGCAAAAAAGGGGTGAGTCTATTTCCAAAAATTCTAGAAGTTATTGCTTAAAATTCTGTAGTTAAAATTCTTAAAATATTCAAAAATTTTGAAGACCTATCGGAAATATCTTTGTTGATTTATGAGATTAGAGAGAAATCAAAAAAAAAATATATGATGAGATTCAATTGTTTTATTTAAAGAGTGTATATGATATATTGTTTTCTTTGTAAAATTATTTTTTAATATTATTTTAAAGAAGTTCATTTTATATTGTTAAATACTTTTCTCTAAGAAAATATTTAAGGTCTAAGATTTTTAATTTTGTGTAAATTTTAATAGTACTGTGATTCTATTGAGTTTTTAACTTACAAGATATTATTATAATTATTATTAAGTCGGCAAATTAACGGGTAGCAATGGCGTTTTTGGGCAAAGGAAAAAAAGAGGATCTAGTAAAACTGATTCAGGAACTGGAGATCCCTAGGAAAGGAAGCGAAACAATACTGGAACTGAAGGTTTTGGTTACAAGTCAAGAAAATTATGATCCCGAATTCGTGGCTGAATTATACCAGAGTATTTTGAAGGCGAATCAGGAAGACTTAGAACGACGAGAAGCAGAGAAATCTCGTATACATAATTGGGAAAGGGAAAAAGTCCTACACAAAGAAAAATTGCAATGGGAGGCGGAGTTAAAAGCCAAAGAATTGGAATTAAATTTTGAATTAGAAAAATTAAGAATCGCACAAGGAACTTCTAGTTCCCAGTCCACCGCAGAAAGTATAAATTCGAGACCCACTGATTTAAATTTGAAAAAATTAATTCCCGAATTTAATCCGGATAAAACGGACATTAGTTTATATTTAGTACTTTTTGAGCGACAGGTTAAACGCGCAAAAATACCTAAGGAGAATTGGGTTTTGCACCTTGTAGGACTCCTACCGATTGATATAATTAGCGTTATAGCCAGAGAACCAGAAGAGTCAGCAGAAAATTATGATTACATAAAACAGACCCTCTTACTCCGTTACAAATTAAATCCGGAGTCTTTTCGCCAGAAATGTGTATCCCATCAAAAGAATCCCCTGTCAACCTGGAAGGACTTTGCGTTCGAGTTGCGGAACTATTTACGAGAATGATTAGATGGTTTAGAAGTCGATAACTTTGAATCTCTGAAAGATCTTTTGGTTGCAGATCAAATAAAGAAAAGAGCAAAGAAGGAGGTACGTGAGCACTTCATAGATAAATGGTCCGATATAAAAACGGAATCGGAAATGGTTGAGTTACTAGATGGGTATGACAGTGTAAGAGCAATGGGCTCAAAATTTAAAGATGCGAGGGATGGTAGGGTAGAGAGAACGCGTCCGTTCATACAAGAGAAGCCCCGGGAAAATAAGCCAAAGTTCTATCCCCCTGGTGCGTCAACAGCACATGGTTCAGTAAACCGAACTAGGGCGTTTGATCGGAGAGTAAATTTAAAGTGCTTCGGTTGTGGCTCCGAAACGCACCTTCGCTCATCCTGCCCACGATTTCAGAAAAAAACAACGTCGGGTTCCGTAAACAATGTGCAAGAAAGTGAAAAGCCTGATCTGTTAGAATCCTATACATTCCCAGGTAAGGTGAATGACCAAAAGATTGACATTCTTAGGGACAGCGGTGCATCTCTTGACATTGTTAGTAGAAGATTCATTTGTCCACAAGAATTTACAGGTGAGACAGTTTGGATAAAACAACCGCTGAGTTTAGAGTTAATTTGCTTACCTTTAGCTCGTGTGGAAATAGCGGGAGATTTTGGGAAAATTATTACTAAGGCTGCTGTATGCGGAAACCATTTGGACCAAAATCGGTATTTATTAGGTAATAAAACGGCCGAGATGATACGAGAGAAATATGGATATGATTTTTTTCAGTAGAACAGCTAAATGTCGTTCAAACGCGCTCTCATACGAAGAGCTTACGAAAAGAGGCCGAAACGGTCAAACGAGATGCAGAAAACACGGTTGAATTGAGGGTAGATAATCGCGAAGAACAGGAAAATAGCATCCCGATAGAAACGGAAGAGCCAATAGAAATTCCAGCATTGGAGACAGAAGCTCCAGAATTAGACCTCTTAAAGATAGATAAGAAAGTTTTTTTGGAAGCGCAGAGAAAGTGTGAAGAAGTAAAAGGATTACTTAACCGAGTAATCGAAACAAGTGCAGGAAAAGCAGATAAAACGTATTCGATCATTGATGGAATTTTAGTTCGGAATCGCGAAGATCGTTTTGGAAATGTTACAAAATTATTAGTAATTCCAAAAGCATTGAGACATCAGGTAAAAACGCTGTGTCATGAAGGCACGTCAGCGCATTTAGGTGGAACTAAATCAAAAGATAAATTGATTAGATATTTTTATTGGCCAAATTGCTATAAAGACATGGACGAGTTCGTGCGTAGTTGTGACCAATGTCAAAGAGCAGGGCGTCCGAACGAGAAGAAAAAGGCTCCATTGAAACTGGTTCCGGTAATTCAGGAGGTTTTTAGCAGAATTAATATTGACACGTGCGGACCCTTACCTTTAACCACCGAGGGACACCGTTACATATTGACTGCAATATGCATGACATCTAAGTACCCGGAAGCGATTCCGCTAGCAGATATTAGCTCAGTTAAAATAACCGATGCGTTATTAAATATTTTTAGCCGTACAGGATTTCCTCGCGAAGTGCAAAGTGATTTAGGAACTTCTTTCACTGCGGCTCTAACTACAGAGTTTTTTGATAAATTCGGTATGAAGGTACACCATAGCTCTGTACACCATCCGCAAAGTAATCCTGTAGAACGTTTTCATCGAACTGTAAAAAGACTTTTGAGGGCATTATGTCCTGAATCAGGTGCGGATTGGAATAAACATTTACCAGCCATTTTATTAGCTCTCCGTACGGTAGTACATGAAAGTACAGGCTATACACCATCTGAATTAGTATATGGTAAGAACTTACGAACCCCTGAAACCTTGCTAATGGAACGTTGGTTAGATCCGCCCCTTGAAGGTGACTTAGTAACAGAGTACGTTTTTAATTTAATAAATAGGTTGAAAAGATGTCGATAATTAGCGATAACGCGAGTAGAGGAAATGCAAGGGAAAAGAAAAGTCTGGTACGATAAAAATGCAGTGAAACGGGAGTTCAAGGAAGGAGATTTAGTCTTAGTTTTGGCGACGACTCGACCTTCTAAGCTTTCATTGAATTGGATAGGACCGGGAAAGATTAGGAATAAAATATCGGAAACCAATTATGTAGTAGATATTCCTGGTAAGAAAATTAGGACTCAAATTTACCATATTAACATGCTAAAACCCTATTACACTAGACCCGAACATGTAAATTTGTTGAGTTATGAAGGCGATCTTGAAGTGAAGGAAGATCATGATTTAGATATCCCGTATTTAGAAAACAATCCTATGAATTTTGATTTTCGAGAATTAGTTAGACTTAGTGAGCTAGAGAAAAATTTGACAGCTGGTCAAATTGACCAATTAAAAGAAGTATTGGATAGGTTTGCTTCGTGTTTTTCAAATGATCCTGGTACCACAAATTTAGTAGAACACGACATGACTTTAATCAGTGATAAACCGATAAGATCAAAACCCTATCGCACTTCACAGAGACAAACGGAAATATTAAAATCAGAGATCCAAAAAAATGTTACGGTTAGGGATTATCGAAGTAGGTGAGTCAGATTACACCTCACCGTTAATTTTAGTAGAGGCTCCAGGTAAAGACCCTAGACCATGCGTAGATTACCGAAGGCTGAATGAAATCATTAGGACAGAGTATTTCCCCCTTCCAAACATTGAAGGGCAGAGCTAGAAAAGGTGAAGTTTTTTGGACTGATGCATGCGAAAAAGCGTTCCGCGCATTGAAAAAGAGTCTTACGGATAAGCCCGTGTTACATGCCCCAAATTTCAATCTTGAATTTATCGTGCAAACCGATGCTTCGAATTCAGGAATAGGAGTAGTTTTGAGCCAAGAGTCAGAAAACGGAGAAGAACATCCTATTCTATACCTGAGCAAAAAGTTTTCAGACGTTGAAAGACGTTACAGTACCACTGAGCGAGAAAGCGCCAGTATAGTGTTTGCAATAAAAAAATTACATTATTATTTGGATGGTCGAAATTTTACAATCATAACCGACCACAATCCTTTACGTTGGTTACGTACAAATGCCAGTTCAAACCCCCGATTAATGCGCTGGGCACTTGCATTACAACCGTATGAATTTGAAGTAAAACATAAATCGGGCAGAAATCACAAGAATGCAGACAGTCTGAGCCTGGTATAGTCCGACACGAAAGAATTGGGTCAAACCACCGCAAACCCCTCTAGTGACAGGAAAGAGAATTCGAACACGATTTCCCCTCCTGTGGAAGGTATACTCACGAATGATGTAAGCCTTGAAGAGATAAGAAGGCAATAGTACCTTATGTTTTCTTACGTTATTTTGTTTAGTGAATCATGCAATTGTGTATTTTTGTCATAGTAAGGAAAGAAACTCTTGCGTTTATTTTGTTCTTGTAGTAGATAACTAAATACTTGTTATGTCGAGATATAACAACGTGAATGTTTGCATTCAAGGGTTTAGAAAGCATAAAATGTATGAGAATTTTGATTTTGCTGTATAAGAAGTTTTTTATGTTGTATGCTTAATGTTTAGATAAAAGAGTAGATTTAAAGAATGCTATATGTTATACTTACTTGTTAATAATCAGTTATAATTGTATTAGACATAAAATGGAGTTATTGTATTAGACATGAAATTAAGTGTGAGTTGAGGAATATGAGAAATTATGAAAATGTGTGTTTATTATCGTCTGTGAATTGGATTTCTCTCTAGCACTTTTTAGAAGGTCATAACGTTAAAATTGTTAACATTTTAAGACAAAATTATGGCTTTGTACTTATATGCAATAACTCTGAATTTAAATGGAGTGACTCTAGGATGGAATTTTTCCGGGGAAAAATTTTTTTAAAGAGGGGAGGAGTTGTGACGTTGTCTCCATTACTCCACGAACTTGTAATTATATAAGTCTGTGTTGCTCGTTCCTACCCCTCAACATGAACATGTCATCTATCGGCGAAATGTTAAACTGAGCGGTCTCATAAACTCTAGGATAAGAGGCCATAAATTTCGTGTAAAATGCGTTTCTGACGTTAAAAAAGGCATAAATATCTGAGTGGTTCGAGGACTCTCCAGAATTTTGACACTATAGCGACATGTGGAATCCCATAAACTTTGAACACTTACGAGCACTTAAAACGCTGGAGAACGCTTTTGAATTCGCCGACAGTATAAAAGAAGACCCCCATTACTCCACGAGGGAGAGACATCTGTTTTTGAGTGTGAGAGAGACGGAGCTCTCTGGTTCGAGAGGCCTTCTGTAGGCCAGAGTTGGTCTGTGAACCCGAAGCCGTCCTGACATCTCTAACATGTAAATTCTAAATCGCTGTACATACTTGCTTTTTGTAGCTGTAGTGTGTAGTTGTAGTTTGTAGTTGTTTAAGGTGGCGTAGTAAAGTAATTGAAGCGAAACGCTTGTCTCTTATTACTGCCTACGTCACAGTGTGTTGTATGTCAGTCAGTCAGTCAGTTACGGAACTGTTATATATATATAGATTTATGTTCATGGTTGTTGTTGTTCCTCATGCCCCCTAGTCGGAAGTCCCATACCAGGTCCATAAAGGCTTCGAGCCGAGTAGTGCGGCTCTGGTTTTATAATAGCGCCACTAGGGTCAGAGTCCGACTATGTTCATGGTAAAGAAACGTATATGGTTATATGTTTCTTTATCGTATAAGGAATTATATCACTATCCATGTATGGTATGTAATATATACCGGGTGCGTCATAAATTCGTGCAAAGTTTAAAAATTCGTAATAAAAGAAATAATGCTCGGAAAAATTTTCTGTTTGCGCGAATAGGATGAGTGGGACATTGGATTTTTTTTCCACGTAAAAAAAAGCTTCCAAAATTATAACCGAAAGAGGGCGCTTTTGCGTGACCACGTTAAGCCTGCATTGCAGGAAAGACATGCGTTACCTGTTGTCACCTTCATGCAGGATGGTGCCCCGCCCCACATTTCACATAATATCAAGACGTTCCTGTTGGAATCTTTCTCTGAAAACCTAGTCTATAATTCGCGGTTGTAAGGTTCAGTGGCCCTCATGATCCCCAGACTTGACACCGGCAATTTTTTAGTTGGGGGGATACTTGAAGTCTCGTGTGTACCGGGGCTCCCTAACCACTTTGGTGGAACCGAAAACTG
Organism: Dolomedes plantarius; assembly: GCA_907164885.2. Classification (NCBI taxonomy): domain Eukaryota; kingdom Metazoa; phylum Arthropoda; class Arachnida; order Araneae; family Dolomedidae; genus Dolomedes; species Dolomedes plantarius. The sequence goes on along the minus strand of OU015492.1, from coordinate 222,038,712 downwards.
CCATTCGACAGACAGTCGCTGCCATCGATATTAGAATCCGCTGTAATGGACTTAGTGACGTGTCTCACTTGCCTATTACCTTGTGCTGGTAGTAATGCTGAGCATCTGTTACTTTAAAATAAATGCACAGTCTCATGTTATTGTGATCTGTTTGATTTTTTGTTTGAGTTTGCCTGATTTGTATAAAACGTCTCAGTATGACGTGTGAGCGCCCTCTTTCGGTTACTTTTGGAAACTTTTTTTTATACATGGAAAAAAAATCCAAAGTCCATCTGATATTATTGGAGCAAACAGAAAAATTTTCCGAGCATTACTTATTTTATTATGAATTTTTTAACTTTGCACGAATTTATGACGCACCCGGTATATTGTTAGATATATTTATGGTTTCCTTAAAGAAAGAGAAACTGTCACATGCCGCACCAGATGGCACCACTTGTTCAGAATTCCACTGTTGTTCAATGTCGCGTTTTGTCTTGTGTCGTGCTTAAGATATTAATGTAAAACATGCATATTAAAACTTAAACTTAAATTACTTAGCCTCAGCTGTTTATTATCCAATATCCTGATTCTCTACAACTCCGTTGCTCTGCTGTGATGATAGCGCTGACGTGCTACATAGAATAAGGTAAGCGTATTTAACCCTTACTTTGATTCGCGGGTGATTTATCCAACATATATGTTTATAGTATGAAATCAGATATGATACGGCGGTATGTCAGGTTTCGGTTTGCAGCGCTACGGTTAACTTTTTGCTATACGAGGGGAAATTAGACCGAGACCTACAGTTTAAAGCCGATTCCGAAAGGCTACAAACATTCGCGCCAACAGTGGGACTTGAACTCACAGGATCTGGACCGAATGCCAGCGCCCTAGCCATTCGGCCATCACTTGGCCAATGGCGGTGTGTCATACGTTGTATATGGTACATGGCTGTGGTTTATGGTGGATATCAGTTTGAATTTCAAAAGATAACAGGAGTCGTCATGTGATTAAAATATCGATGCTCATTCCATTCAGATCGATAATAACTCATTTCATTCATGAAGTTAGCACTAAAAAACAATTCGTATCTTAATCAATTTTCAGGGGATTAAACGTCATTCCAAGCTTGGAGCCAAATAAAGCATGGAGCCAATTAAAGCTTGGAGCCAAATAAGTTAATTGAAAAAAAAAATCTAAGCAATAACTATTTTTTCTATTTTGGTCTGAGAAAATTTCTAATAACTTATTTATTACCAATTAGTGTTTGCAAATATAAATAATTCAAGGCAATTAACGTTAATTCAAAGCAGTTATTACATGTTTTTATTAACTCGCTTTCTTGGTTGTTTGTGTGTTTGTCCAGTTCAAATCTTGCAATCGATTTTTAACTAACTTCCCGACTAGCTAGACATTTGAAACTTTTAGAATAGCAGAACACGATGACAATGCATTCTTTTGATACTTTTAGCCATCTTTAAGCAGAATTGAATTCAGCTTCAGTTAATTTTGTTTTGTAGACTGGTGCAGCCATCTATCAACGGGGACGGGAACTAAAAGTTAAACGCAAGTAAACTTCCAATTAACTTCATTTTCTTTCAAGTTGATGGGATAATTCATCAAAAAAAATTTATTTAAGTATTTATTAATACATAGAATTGTCAAGTTTATATGATTCAACAGAAAATTTAAAAACATGGTATATAAAAAGTTCTTTTTATCTTGTAATTATTGTTATGAAAAGAAGTAACAACCTTAATTCCATAACTTTGTGCTTCACATTATTTTTGTGTTTCAGAACATATTTTATAATCCCTTCCCACACTTCTTTAAAAGTATACTATTAATTATGCATTTGTCCGCGACAACCGAAAAAAAAATGCCTTAATAGTAAGTAACCTTTTAGGCATTTACCACTCATCCCGAGCGCAATTTAGACATTCTAATTCCATTGTCACAGTAGCCCTTTAAGAACAAAAATCCAAAGTATGTTAATTATTCAGCACAAAGCCCTTTTAAGAAATGAATTGAAAGTCTTAAAATACTTTAAGTTACGTTGTTTTAGTTTTAAATTTCGTACTTTTTAAGTTTAATTTGGATTTATTTAAACGCTTGCATACTTCGTAAAGTTATAGAAGGAATTTTAAGTGAAGAATTTGATGTTTGCTTCGGATTTCTTTTTAAGTTTCTATTTAAAAGGTGACTGCCTACGTTGAAAATGCGATTTTTTGACTATTTTGGTCAATTTTATTTTTTGCAAGAATCGTGTAATTCAATCTTTTCTCTTTTCGAAACCGTTTTGATTTTCGTTCTACATCAATTAGAAGCAGAGTTATGGCTATTTTAAAAAACATCGTCTGATACAAAATTGAAGTGACAAACAACTTTAAATGCGTTTTTCTCAGAATTATGTTTTTTAGCACAAATCTCTACCGTTATTATGATATCTCACTCAATAATGCATATACTTTGATAAAATTTTCAGGAAATGTCTTAGATGCTATTGTTAATGAAATGACGCACAATAATTGATGCAGAATAAATAGTTTTTTGTTTGGAGCTGTTTTTATAAGGAAAGGAATGGCGAATCGGGGAAAATTTTCATACTGGAACATAAAATTGTGTGTATTATTTTTGCATTTTAAAATTTCTCTTAGATTCAGGGTCATTTTGAAGATAACTGTTATATGTATCATGTGTGAGAAGGAAATTAAAATAGTAGCATTAGAATTTTGTGCAGAGTGATAGGCGTTTTAGCTAAATTTCATTCAAAATTACTTCAAAGTGACCAATTTATAAAAACGTATGGTATTTACAGGCAAGTTTTTTTTATATTTTTATAAGACCAAAAAATCCTTAAAAAAAACAATTTTTTTTAAAAATTGGCTCCGAATGTAGGCAGTCACCTAAGAAGAAAGATATTTAATATAATTACAATTAGTGTATCATTTTATTGTAAATTGCAATTGTCTTCACAGTGTTGAAAAAAAAACTATTAAACTCTAGGAAGAAGAAAAAATACCACGGGGGATTTCATATTTATCTTAACTTACATTTATCACATAAAGGAATAAGCAAAAAGTTACAATCAAGAGCTAATGTGAATTTTGGATTTGAATCTTGCAATAGTAAACGTTTCATATTCAGAGATCGTGAAATAAGACACATTTATCACATAAAGGAATAAGCAAAAAGTTACAATCAAGAACTAATGTGAATTTTGGATTTGAATCTTGCAATAGTAAACGTTTCATATTCAGAGATCGTGAAATAAGACACATTTATCACATAAAGGAATAAGCAAAAAGTTACAATCAAGAGCTAATGTGAATTTTGGATTTGAATCTTGCAATAGTAAACGTTTCATATTCAGAGATCGTGAAATAAGACACATTTATCACATAAAGGAATAAGCAAAAAGTTACAATCAAGAACTAATGTGAATTTTGGATTTCAATCTTGCAATAGTAAACGTTTCATATTCAGAGATCGTGAAATAAGACACATTTATCACATAAAGGAATAAGCAAAAAGTTACAATCAAGAGCTAATGTGAATTTTGGATTTGAATCTTGCAATAGTAAACGTTTCATATTCAGAGATCGTGAAATAAGACAATGTTATCCCGTTTTTCCCTCTATCTCAAATCCTTTCAGCGAACATAGAAATTAAGATTTATGAACGTGATTTTCTGTAAAATATTTTCGTGTAGTCTTTCAAATAGTGGCCTTAAGCATAGTGATCCAGAAGTCTCGTAAAAGTGTAAAATTTTAATACTTCGTTCATCTTTTAAACAAGCACGTAACGGATTGCTATTTCAAACGCATAAAATATTTTGGAGACGGAAGAAAGGAAAGCAATAAAAAAGGTTGCAGCTTCAGTCCAAGCACATTCGCACATACACGTACAAACGTATGCAATGAAAAATATCAATAACGATAATCTCGGGGAAAGAAAAAATAATCGTTATCAACTTTTGAAAGTTGCTTAAAAGGTTAAATCGGGTACACGCATGTAAGGTCAGTTATCTATATACATAAAACAGTTCCGTAACTGACTCACTGACATATAACGCACAGACCAAACCGCTGAACCTAAAGAGCTGAAATTTTGCATGGCTATTCTTCTTATGGTATAGGGGTGCACTAAGAAAGGTTTTTGAAAAATTCTCCTTAGATTTTTTTAAATTAAATTTTTTAGCTGGTTTTGTAACTTTTTTTAAGTTTGCATTTAAAATAATAATTTGAGGGTTATAAAATTAATATCACGAGAAAGATCCTAAAAATTCCTTTAAAATGAAATCTTTTTCGAACCTTTACCTCGATTTTCTGAATTTTGGTGAATTTTTAAAGATTCATTTTTAGAATTTAATTTATTAAATGCCGATCACGTGATTTCTTTTTCTGGTACTTTAAATAAATTTATCGTCACGTGCATAACAACTAAATAGACAAAAAAAATATTCCTTTTCTTTTCTAATGCAGCAGACAATTGGATATTATCCAAAAAAATAGATATCCCTTACGATTTTTTTTATAAATAATATATATATATATATATATATATATATATATATATATTACATCAATTGTTTACATTGATCGTCGCATTTATTATAAATATATATATTTATTTTTTTGGCATTAATTGCATACATTGACCGTTGTATTTAATTTGAATGTACTCCGTAGCGAAGTACGGGTTTTCAGCTAGTTTTATTAATATAATTTTATATCTTAGTGGACTGTAAAAGAATCCATTAACAAAAATATTTAATGTTCGTGTTTAAATGCAACTAATCAATCTTCTTACTTCTTTTAATAAATGGCTTACCTTTAACGTCATCTGAATAATACTTGAATAATTAGTCAACACTAAAAAATTTACTTCAATGCATATATCCTTAAAATTCATTTAATATTGACTTCATTTTATCACATAACTGCTGAATAACCCTTCGGAATTAGGTTTTACAAAATGAATAATTGACTTCAAAATGTCAACAGCTAGAACAATAAACTGCACAGAATATTTAACAAATAATTACAAGATAGAAAGAACTTTTTATATACCATGTTTTTAAATTTTCTGTTGAATCACATAAACTTGACAATTCTATGTATTAATAAATACTTTTTTAAATTTTTTTTGATGGATTATCCCATCAACTTGAAAGAAAAGGAAGTTAATTGGAAGTTAACTTGCGTTTAGCTTTTCGTTCTCGTCCCGGCCGATAGATAGTTGCACCAGTCTACAAAACCAAATTAACTGTAACTGAATTCAATTCTGCTTAAAGATGGCTAAAAGTATCAGAAGAATGCATTGTCATCGTGTTCAGAGCTATTCTAAAAGTTTCAAATGTCTAGCTAGTCGGGAAGTTAGTTAAAAATCGATTGTAAGATTTCTGCTGGACAAACACACACACAAAGAAGAAAGCGAGTTAATAAAAACATGGTAAAAAGAATAAACAGAATCGCATCCAACATAGTGATTTTTGAATTCTTACATTACATTGCTTAGAATAGAATATACACCACAACAGAATAAGCATTTTTTAGCCATTTTCTTTCCATTACTCAGAATCGAATGTGCAACAACAACAGAATAAATAAAAAAAGTTACATAGTGATGTCATCTATTGACCAGAAACGTAATTAGAATACAAATTACAAACAATATGATGAATAAAATGAGACAATTATTATAATGAATTATTTAAAAATTAAAATAAAAATAGTAAATATTTTATGAAGACTGAACAACTCCATAGTGAAATGTATTTTATCCAGTTGTAATATTATAATACTATTACATATTAGGATTGAAAATGAACATAAATTAAATATACCTTCTTCCAATTCAAAAATGTTATTGTAAATCCATTTCGCTAAAATTTCTGAGAGTTAAAAATTGTTAATTACTTAGTATGAACATTCAACATACCGGTTTTTATTAAAATAATTGAAATTTAAGATTATTATTTACAATTTATTTCATCAATAAGAAAAATATAAAAATGAGTAGAATATCTTTATATGTGACCTGGTCCATGAAAAGGGGGCTTACGTGCGAAAACATATTATCGAGAAAACGGCTGTTAAAGGTAAAAAAAACTCGTTGCGTCAGTTTCGCGTTAATTGTTCCCTTTTATCTGCGTTGCCTGGTGGTTAACTATATTCAAGGACATCAAGTGTTGTTTCTGCTCGGAATATTATCGTAGTTAATCGCGTTAAGATGAGTTTACAAATGTTATCATTGTTATAATAAAGCTGTATCGGCCGAGAAAGTTGTTTGGTATGAATGGGACAGCTACCGTAAACCTTTCTATAAGTCATTAGTTGGCATAACACGATTTTATCACTTTATAATTTGTACAAACTGTGTAAAAACAAAGAAATTTGCAGACAGCGAGGACGTAGGAGTCGTTTCATTTCTGTTAAGGTGCCTAAGTTGAAAATGCCATGTTTTGACTATTTTGGTCAACTTCATATTTTGCAAGAATCTTGTAAATCAAAGTTTTCTCTTTTCAAAACGGTTTTGATTTTTATTCTACATCAATTAGAAGCAGAGTTATAGCTATTTTAATAAACATTGTCTAATACAAAATTGAAGTGACAAACAACTTTAAATGCGTCCATTTTTTGACTATTTTGGTCAATTTTATTTTTTGCAAGAATCTTGTAAATCAAAGTTTTCTCTTTTCAAAACGGTTTTGATTTTTATTCTACATCATTTAGAAGCAGAGTTATAGCTATTTTAATAAACATCGTCTGATACAAAATTGAAGTGACAAACAACTTTAAAGGCGTTTTTCTCAGAATTATGTTTTTTAGCACAAATCCCTACGGTTATCACGATGTCTCACATAATAATGCATATAATTTGATAAAATTTTCAGAAAATGTTTTAGATGCTATTGTTAATGAAATGACGTACAATAATTGATATATAATAAATAGTTTTTGGTTTGGGGCTGTTTTTATAAGGAAAGGAATGACGAATCGGGGAAAATTTTCATATTGGAACATAAAATTGTCTGTATTATTTTTGCATTTTAAAATTTCTCTTAGATTGTAGGTCATTTTGAAGATAACTGTTATATGTATTATGTGTAAGAAGGAAATTAAAATAGTGGCATTAGAATTTTGTTCAGAGTGATAGGCGTTTTAGCTAAATTTCATTAAAAATTACTTCAAATTGACCAATTTATAAAAAAGTATGGCATTTACAGGCAAGTTTTTTTTAATGCTATTTTACCATAAAAGACCAAAAAATCCTTAAAAAAACAATTTTTTTAAAAAATTGGCTCCGAACGTAGGCAGTCACCACCTATCGATCGTCAAATGCCAGAAATTATAGAGCCAGTTGGTTTATCTTTGGAGCGTCAGTGGTATATTTATCAGAATCTTCGCAGCTTAGTTTAGGATATAAGTAAAGCAGATATTGTGGCTCCATTACCAAAAAAGGAGTTGGCATCGAAGAAACGTATGTTTCCATTCCCAAAAAAAGAGTTAGCATCAAAGAAACGAAAGGCGAAAGTTAGCGGAGATTGTCGTGTCACCCCTTTTTGTCTTGTCCCTGCTACTCTCTTCTTAAGGAGGGGTAGGGCAATGACCCCTGCTCGATTAGGGATTCGAGATTGTTGACGGTGCCCCGGGAAGCATATTACCATTCCTTACATGAATTCACGCCATTACATCGTTTGGCGGCTGCTGATTGGTCAATTGTGTTTACATCGGTATTTGTGTATTTGGTGCGCTGATACTTATGAAAGCATGTCTGTTTTTCAAGAATCAAAACTTCCATCAATATTTTTGGTAATTTTTAGAAGAGTATTTATAATTTTTATTTTTTAAGAGTAAGGTTAAAAAACTAAAGTGTGCAAAACAGCAAAAAATACATAATTTGCATCTTGCAATTAAGATTTTAATTTAAAAAAATAAACAAATTTTTTTTAATTCAACATTTAAATTTAAAAATAAATAAAGTTTTTATTTTTTTAAATTCATCATTTAAATTTTAAAAAAAAGAAAATATCTTTCCTTCTTTTTAATTCAACATTTAAATTTAAGAAAAAATTCAATTTTGAGTAATATTTACTCTATTTTATTCTACTCCTAAAATTTTACAGTGAAATTACTACGGAAATTGGTAATTTCTTAAAATTTTCCATGCACAAAAAAGAAATATGAAGGTATTTATGACGAAAATTTCTTTTACAAATAGCTTGTCACTTTAAATTACTTTTACATTAATAGGTGGCGCCACTTAAAAAATATTCACGTTCCTTGTAAAGTATGGCGTAAAAAAATATATAAAGATGAAAGCAACTAAAAAATAGATTTTATGTCATTTAAAATACGCTTAGGATCAAATATAATGCAATTATCGAAATGAAAGCAACTAAGAAATATATTTTAGCTTTTATTTCATTTAAAATGCGATGCAAACTCAATTGTCCAATCAGCAGCCGTCAAACGATGTAATGGCGTGAATTCATGTAAGGAATGGTAATATGCCCCCGGTCAGAAGGCAGAGGGTCGTCAGATACTGTGGTGACCCACGCGAGAGAAGGCGTGTGTCGTTTGGTCTGCCGTTTGCTCGAGGGAGCGGTGCAGATCAGAATAAAGTGCGTGGATGTATTGAGACTCCGATGACGCAATAGGCCTTGTTAGATAGCAGTCAGAATCTAGATGACTGACCTGGTTAGCTGTTTGTATATAGTACTGTAAAATAAGTTTGTAGATAAATTAGCGTTGTGTTTGTGCTTGCGAAGGAAAATGAAACTTTGAATATTCACTGGTATGGTACTGAAGGCTGTTATGCTGGGAAACTTTACTTGTGTACCATTGTAGACCGTTGTAAGACCGTTGTAAGACCTTGTGTACCATTGTTACTTGTGTACCATTGTGTTTATTGTAGATAAATTAGTGTTGTGTTTGTGCTTGCGAATGAAAATAAAACTTTGAATATTCACTCGTATGGTACTGGAGTTTATGCTGTGAAAATTTACTTGTGTACCATTGCAAAAGTCGAATTACGAAACGAACCAAAGCGAACCCGTAGAAGTGAAGAGGGTTCGACAGAGATGTTCTCGAACCAGACGTGGAACATGGTCCATATTCCTCAGAACCGAAACGTAAAAAAAAACTGAAGAAAGAAGACGACGAAGAAAAATACAAAAAATACTTAGCAATGTTTTTCTGGCATATAATAATGTTTTTTTTATCTTTTATCTTTCAAATCAGTTTTTTTTTTCGTATTTGTACTCTGCTTTCTCTTCATTTTTAGTAAACTTTTCTACAAATTATGACTTTCTGGTTTTCATCATGTGAAAGAGCGTCTCATACTCTATCCGAATCGGCAAAAAAAGTGGAAAATGATTTTTTGACACCTAAGCCCCCCCTCTTTTCATAGACCAGGTCACGTATACAATATGCTTTAAAATATGCTTTTATTTTTTCTGTCGTAAATAAACTTTGTGGCTTCGTCGAACAAGCATCTCAACTCTTCCAACATCATTTTCTTTGGTGGAGGTCCGTCATACGTCACAATAAGTGGGTATTTCACTTCTTCGGTCAATAGCTCCTGCGCTCTTTTAACAAATTTAAACAGCTCACGTCCAAACGAAGTTTCAGCTGCCAGTTTCTCTTCTAAACTTTTGATTTCAGTCTCGTTCTCTTTTATTCTCTCAAAACATTCCATCCAATGTCTTTCCTGTGCCTCCATGTTCTCCTTCAGACTTTCTGCTGTCTCATCTAGCTCGGACAGCTGACCTAGAAACTGCGCATCGTCTTCCATCGATTCTTCCAGTTCTTTGTTCTGGCGCACGAGCTCTGAGATCAGGGCTTTTCTCTCCTGCAAAGAGAGGCTCGCCTGGACAGATGCTTCTTTCCTCTGCTTCAGGTTTCTCTGTGAAGCGCGCAACTCGTGCGATTTCACTTCGTTTAGAGATTCCAGGCGCTCGGTCGCGATTTTGAGGCCACTGGCCATGTCTGCCCACCATCTAGTCTCTTCGGTGATCCTTTCGAAGTTTTTGTCAAGTTTACCACTGATTTCATCCTGGAAAAGAGCAGTTCTCTTTAAGGGGTCTCACTACTCTTAAATCTTTAAAACATTCGATTTAAAAAAAAAAAAAAATACAGTAACCACCGCTTATAGTGATCAGTGGTTATAAGAATCAACCGTTTATAACAATCAATATCGCAAAAACAAAAACAAATGTATTATTTCCATGTTAAAATTTTCGCTTTAAAGAATCTATCCACCGGTTTTAAGAATCAGCTTACACTCTTCCATTTCCTTTCACTTTTCAAAAAAAAGCCACTTAAACCCTCAAAAGGCAAGAAGTTCTTTCTTCCATTTTTTTAATGAAAGAGTGATAAGATGGGATGGAATACAGTCGTAAAATGCATCCCTTTCTTTGTTAGACATAATATAATAGTTTCCCCTTAAACGCTTTAGCACAACACTGTCCTATTAGCGTGACCCGGGGGCATCTTTAAACGTCCGGGTCCGATTTCACTTTTCTCCACTAACAAACAAAGACATGACTCTTTTTTCCCATATCCCACATCCTGGTTGCGGCTTCCTGTACCCTGAAACACATAAATCTTCGGCTAAGTGTCCACTGTCACGTAGGCAAACGTGACATTAGTAGATTCAGCACGTTATCAAACCGTGAAACGTAAGCTAGAAGGTGAATCTTCGTCTGAGAATATTGGTATTTAAAGAGGTATAAACAGCCTCCTGAAAACTTCATTACGTTAAACTACTATAGAAAGCTTTTTCTTGCTCCGTTCCTGTAGTTGAAATGTTAAAATTGTTATGCAGGTATGTTGTAACAAATATAGGATTTTTCCTTCTCTTACTATAATCATGTGTAACTACCTATAGGTCTAGAAATTAAGAAGTATTTTTAAAATTATAAAGAATAATTTTAATAAAAGATAATTAACGTATATTAAAGAGTATTTTATGGTAAATCATCTAATATATGTATATATAGGTGTGTGTGTGTGCCTGTCCAAAAACCTAAATTTCGGCTATAAGAATCAACCGCTTATAAGAATCAAAAACAGTAATAACAAACGTGATTCTTATAAGTGGAAATCACTGTATATGTTAAAGACGGATCATTTCTGAACAAAATAAAGCAAACCGCGTGAAAATATTCCGCTTAGTTCCGGAGATATTGATATTCTAAATATTTAGTTACTGATCAAGTTTATGGTAAGAAAAATTTTAAACTCATTTTTCTCAAAATGCAATTTTGCATCATTCCGCAACTGATAACTCAAAAAACTATGAAGCATAATTCCATGAAATTTTTATCACTGCATAATCATGTTATTTTATTGCGTCTGAACTAGAGTTATTGCAATCACTGCACATTTTGTTATTTTTTTAGGGTTAAATTAAGGTAAAAATTTAAGAAAATTTTAAGTATATTTTGAGCAGTTTTAAAAAAAAATTGAAAAAATATTTTAATGTTGAAAGTTTTATGTTCAATTGTATTTTGAATTATTTATTTTAAATATAAAACAGGAATTATACATTTAAGTGTAAAATTAATTTCATAGTTCTGCGCGCAAGCCAGTATACAATAAAAATACTTAAAAAACAAGGTATATATATCTAAAGCATTTTAAAAAAAATTATTTTAAATTATTTTTTGAGTTGAAATTTTTTTTATTAAAATAAATATATCAATTTATCATGTACATAAAATTTGGAAAAATTGCGAGTAAATTGAAATAGTTACAAAGAGTCAAAAAGTATGAAAATATGCCTTATTTCCTCTACTTAAGGGTCTTGAGTCCCCTTAAATGCAATCTTCTCGAGTGCCATCATCGCTACGGACTCTGAATTTTTACGTAGGATTACGTTCCTCAATTACGGTCCTTCGGAGAGAAAAAAAAATTGTCTCGCGTCGCGAGTTATAATTTTGGCAGCACGCCAAACCCAGTAGCAGTAAACAGTTAAACAGAAAAGAACCAAAATTTGTTTAAAAAAAGAAAAGAAAAGAGGTAAACGACGATAAGTAATCCTACGATAATAACCCGCTGTAGTTTCGTTAGAAGAGACTACCAGACATTTTTTTTCCTCCTGGGGGACCGTTATTGAGGAACGTCAAAACTTAGAGCAGCATTTCAAAATATGATCGTCAAATTTGGGGTCATCAATAAAAATCAGTCTCAGGATATGAGACTTGTCATCAGAGATTGAAAAAGCCTTAAAGTATTAGATATTCGCGCATTGAGTTTAATTATTCTGGATATTTGGTACAGCTTCGATATAGGATCCCATTGGCGATATTTTGTATTGGCGACTTTTAACATTTTACATTTGGCGCATTTTGTATCCCAGAATTGTTTCGGCAACTCTTTGTTTTAAATTGAAATAAACCATTTTCCAGATTGTGGAATACGCCATGGAATGGAATGCGCCATTTTCTACTTCGTACCCCGTTGGAACAGCTTTGGTTTAGTAGAATTCGTATATTGGTAATTTGGTATAAACAGAATTCGTTTCGGCAACCCTGCCACAGTCGCGTGACGCCAACCAGGTTGTACAGCTTTTTTCTTATTTATTTTTTATCTTGATTTAACCATGCCTTTCGGTGTAGATTTATCTATAATTCCTGGATCTACAAAGTTTACGCTATTTCCCTTATTGTATTATTTTTTGATTATATTGTATTACTAGCGGTCCGTCCCGACTTTGTCCGGGTTGAACAAAATATTATACCAATAAATTTCCAGTTGATAGCCAATAAATTGTAAATCTTTTTTTACCTTAATAATAACCTAGATAATACCTTAAATTAATATTACGTTAGTTAATAATTAAAGTTAATTTTTTAAAAGAAAAAGGCGTGCCGGAGAACGGCTAGGTTCGAACCGCTACCGTCAGAACAGAAGCCCACCGAGACTGCACCAGGGTAAGGATCGTTGAAATCTTCGGCACAAAAAGCGGTAGAAGATAGTAGTGGTTTACAATGGAGATTGTTAGGATTAAGCCCCTAACTTTAGTTCTACTGATCAGATATACATAATATATAGCCTATGTCCATCTGGAATAATGTACCTTTGAAACAGTGAAGGAATTTTTCAAATAGGTGCAGTGGTTCTGGAGATTACCCTCCACATACAAAATCGCTCTCTCTTTATATATAAGTACAGATTTTTGTGATTTATATTTTGCAAAATTCAATTTCTATGTAATTCATACCATATTAACGATGCGATGTTTGGCTAGGCGACAAGAAAAAAGTTGCCAATACAAAATATCCCAATGGGATCCTATATCGAAGCTGTTCCTAATATTTTTTAAGGTTTTTCTAATCGTTGAACACAGACCGTATTAAGTTTGGCTTAGCTAATTAGTACTATGTTTGTTAATTACTTGGAAAGAATCTGCCTCCTGCTTGAGAATATCTCGCATTTCTTTTCTAAACGCTTCCACTCTTCGCCTGTCCTGTTCCAATCCCTTGAGAAAAGCGTCATCATCGTTTGTCTGCAGTTGCTTCTCGATATCCTTGATTTTTTCATCCACTTTGTCGGCGCTGTAGGACTCCAAACTCTTCAACTTTTTCCTCAGGACCTCGAGCTGTGCGTCGTATGACAGCTTCTCCTCGTTCACTTGCACCAACTTTGACGCTAATTCGCGGGCCCGTCTCTCCTCGGCTTGGACTTTGGAGCTTTCTGCGTCCGGAACCGCACTCTTCACCTTCTCGGCAGTCAGTCTTTGTTCGCTGATCGCTTCCTTTAGCAGACCCACTGCATCTTCTTTGTCCCTCCTCTGCAAATCGAGTGCCTCCCTGTACTGTTTCAGATCTTCCTGTATGACGTCACACAAATGATTTCTCCACTGGATTTTGTGCTGCAACTCGCTGATGGTCAGTAAAAATATTTCGCGCTCCTGGTGAGTCAGTCCCCCTTTCTTTTTACCTTTCTTTCCCTTTCCCTTACCTTTTCCTTTTCCCTTTCCCTTTTTCCCTTTGGCCATCCGTAATAACTTATGTTAAAAAATATTACCGCCGATTCTGTCCTGGTTATCTGTATCTAAACATCAATTTTTGAATCAAAGCATCTTTTGAGTTCTTTTGTTTGCATTTTTTTAAGATCGCAATCTGATGCTGTATTGCCCACAAATCCGACTTAGGTTGCCAAATATTTCAACTGTAATACATAGATGCTGAAAATGAACTATTTGCAGATGACGCACTAAGCCACGTGATGCTGTCAAAGCCAAGTGGATAGCCTGCATCAGAAAACATAGAATGGACAATCTTAAGTTGACGTAGCACGTTACATGCGTCCAGTCAAAACCCCATGGGTACTCTCATTAGACCCCTCAGATATATTACAATTTTAGATGAGTCATTTGTAGCTACATATAGTTTTGTAGCACCCTCACAAATTTCTGATAAAGCAAAATCATGAAGATACAAAGGTTCATCACGAATACATTTCGTTCATATGAAAAGCATGATACGATCATGATACGGTCGCCAGCCTGTGGCGATATGGCGCCAATGTGGCATTAGAAAACTGAATAACCATGTGGTGAAAATTAACATTTCTCTATAGCGAACCCAGAAACTTAACTCAAACTCCAACGCGCCAAACCTTTAGCGCAAAAGATGGCTTGGCGGGAAACCATATCATATTCTTCAAAAGCTGCCAAAAACTTGGCCAAAATGGGTACTTTAACCATTGCTAACGTCATTCGAGAGATCGCCAATTCTAATACCATAAAGTCGCCAGTTAAAGAAATAAAATGAATATAAGATAATTGGCACATTTTCATCCTGGTCACATATTTTTTGATGACTAAATTCAATTGTCGAACTGATTTGAAAACTAAATTATAAATATTGGAACTACATTTCCATTTTCGGTGGCATTAATTATCGCAATTCCTTTCAACATTGCTTCAAAATGATCTCCGCTCCAAGTATGACTTCACATGAACTCGGCGAGGTACGAATCAAAATGTGACGTGTTCGTTCCCCATTGTTGTTTGTTTGTCTACTTACACGAACCCCAGAGCCTCTCAATGTTTTGAGTATGGATGCCAGTTTGAAGATCTAAAAAATTGTATTTATGATTAAACTAGCTGAAAACCCGCGCTTCGCTACGGCGTACATTCAAATTAAATACAACGGTCAGTGTATGCAATTGATGGCAAAAAAAAATATATATATATATATATATATATATATATTTATAGTAAATATGACGATCAATGTATATAATTGATGTAGAAAAAAATATATATTTATAAATAAATCGTAAGGGATATTTTTAAAGACAAAATAATGTCCAATCATCTGCCGCATTAGCAAGAAAAAAAAATTATTTTTTGTCTATTTAGTTTTTATGCACGTGACGATAAATTTATTTAAAGTACCAGAAAAAGAAGTCACGTGATCAGCATTTAATAAATTAAATTCTAAAAATTAATCTTTAAAAATTCACCAAAAATCAGGAAATGAAGGTAAAGATTCGAAAAAGATTTCATTTTAAAGGAATTTTTATGATCTTTCTCGTGATATAAATTTTATAACCCTCAAATTATTATTTTAAATGCAAACTTAAAATAAGTAAAAAAAACAGCTTAAAAATTTAATTTAAAAAAATCTAAGAAGAATTTTTCAAAAATCTCTCTTAGTGCACCCCTACACTACAAGAAGAATCGCCATGCAAAATTTCAGCCCTTTAGGTCCAGCGGTTTGGTCTGTGCGTTGTATGTCAGTCAGTCAGTGAATGAATGAATGAATGAATGAGTCAGTTACGGAACTGTTTTATATATATAGATTACCAATTTCTTGTAGAGAAGCTTTTCTCGCTAATGGAAAGATCCCACAATTTATTAACTTAAGACAGTGCCATTTTAAATAGTAAATGATACAAAGATTATTCCCGGGTCTCGCAGGGTCGCACGTTGGCGACAGGTCGGTACAGTGGGAAATTAACAAGCTTTTCCAAGAGGTTGGCGATGGGTCAGTATAGTGGACAGTGGAATGGCAAAGTGGGGCAAGGGGGTCTATCATGCCCCGGGCGCCACTCGCAGAGGGGCGCCAATGTAAGATCCATATATTATATTACTATATGTTTTCGAGGTGGATGCCAATATAAGGTCTATATATTATATTACTATATGTTTTTCAGGGGAGGGCCCCAATATAAGGTCTATATATTATATTACTATATGTTTTTCGGGGAGGGCGCCAATATAAGGTATATATATTATATTACTATATTATTTTGTGGGGGGCCCCAATATAAGGTCTATATATTATATTACTATATGTTTTTAGGGGAGGGCACCAACATAAGGTCTATATATTATGTTAATATATGCTTTTCGGGGGGGAGTGCCAATATAAGGTCTATATATTATGTTATTATATGTTCATCGAGGGCGCCAATATAGGGTCTATATATTATATTACTATATGTTTTTCAGGGGGGGCGCCACAAAGGTATCGTGCCCCGGGCGCCAGTTATGCTCGCTACGCCACTGATAGTGGAAAGTACCCTTTAATGATTCAAAGGATTTTTTTACATTTACTTGGAAGTTGTCAGCGTCTACCACTAACACAAGTCTTGTCTTTTATAAAAAGTGCTAATTTACAATTTTAAAAATTTTCAGTTCCCTAGCTTACATATTTTTTTTTGTGAATTTAAACCCACATGCCTTTAACATCGGTCGATATCATAATCCCCATAACGTTTCTTAAATGATAATGATGCGAAAAAACTAAATAAATCAGAAACAAGAGAGACTGAGATTCTGCCATGGAAAGGGAAATAATTTTAATTCCATCATTTCTTCTGAATAAATGTCGTCTTAGAATAAATCTCTGAAGATTTAAACATATCTCGCCGTGAATTTGAATAATCGATTAGCTTAATAACATTCGTTGGGAGGGGCCGTCTCTTTTGTTCTGAATATAAAAATGATTTAATCTCGTCACAAAAAAAACTTTAGCCGATAAATCGACGTCTGGCTAGTTTCCGTTTTCCTAAACAAATACAGAGTTCTCTGGGTTTAATCATTCCCTCTCACTAGATGGAGCTACATGTCAACATTTATATTTTCTGAATTGAAGGAGACGCTCGGTAATTTTTTTTTCGAAATTTATTCAAACAAAATACTTCAATTATTTACTAGATGCATTAATTAAGTGGTTTTTCAAATTTGCTCAATCTATCCTAGACCTTCGATGGTATTCAATCGATTATATCAGGGAAAGGGGTTACGATACACACATGTGTAAATTCTAGTTGTTATACGCTTAAATTAAAATCCCAGGTATATGTATAATAACTAGCTGAAAACCCGCGCTTCGCTACGGAGTACATTCAAATTAAATACAACGGTCAATGTATGCAATTAATGCCAAAAAAATAAATATATATATTTATAATAAATGCGATAATCAATATATACAATTCATGTAGAAAAAAATATATATATTTATAAAAAAACCGTAAGGGATATTTTTATAGACAAAATAATGTCCAATCGTCTGCCGCATTAGCAAGAAAATTTTTTTTTATCTATTTAGTTGTTATGCATGTGACGATAAATTTATTTAAAGTACCAGAAAAAGAAATCACGTGATCGACATTTAATAAATTAAATTCTAAAAATTAATCTTTAAAAATTCACCAAAAATCAGAAAATCGAGGTAAAGATTCGAAAAAGATTTCATTTTAAAGGAATTTTTATGATCTTTCTCGTGATATAAATTTTATAACCCTCAAATTATTATTTTAAATGCAAACTTAAAAAAAAGTTACTAAAACAGCAAAAAAATTTAATTTAAACAAATCTAAGAAAAATTGTTCAAAAATCTCTCTTAGTGCACCCCTACACTATAAGAAGAATCGCCATGCAAAATTTCAGCCCTTTAGGGTCCAGCGGTTTGGTCTGTGCGTTGTATGTCAGTCAGTGAGTCAGTTACGGAACTGCTTTATATGTATAGACGAGCTGAAAACCCGCGCTTCACTACGGAGTACATTCAAATTAAATACAACGGTCAACGTATGCAATTTATGCCAAAAAATAAATATATATATATATTTATAATAAATGCGATGATCAATGTATACAATTGATGTAAAATATATATCTATCTATATATATATATTTATAAAAAAATCGTAAGGGATATGCATTTTTTTTTATAATATCCAATCGTCTGCTGCATTAGGAAGAGAAAAATATATTTTTTTGTCTATTTAGTTGTTACGCACGTGACGATAAATTTATTGGAAGTACCAGAAAAAGAAATCACGTGATCAGCATTTAATAAATTAAATTCTAAAAATTAATCTTTAAAAATTCACCAAAAATCAGGAAATGGAGGTAAAGATTCGAAAAAAATTTCATTTTGAAGGAATTTTTATGATCTTTCTCGTGATATAAATTTTATAACCCTCAATGTAATATTTTAAATGCAAACGTAAAAAAGTTTAAAAAACAGCTTAAAAATTTAATTTAAAGAAATCTAAGAAGAATTTTTGAAAAATCCTTCTTAGTGCACCCCTACACTATTAGAAGAATCGCCATGCAAAATTTCAGCCCTTTAGGTCCAGCGGTTTGGTCTGTGCGTTGTATATCAGTCAGTGAGTCAGTTACGGAACTGTTTTATATATATAGATAATAAAACATAGTACGTGACTGTTGTGTAATTTTAGATTATTCTTTTAACGAGTATCTTTTTTCGACGAGGGTCTCTAATACCCATGGCGGACGCTCTCCTAATTGAGCCATTCAAAAGCCACATCAGTAAGTCCACTTTTCGAAATTTTTCTGTCAAAGCACTTGATGGACTCCTTACTTTTTTTCATTGATAATAAATTTCCCAAATAATAAGGATTAGCACCACTGAAAGACAAGTTTTTTTGGGGGGAGGGCTATTGAATAATAAGTCACTTTTTCAGGAGCCAGGTCCATACTATAATGTCAAGTCCATATTCTTATGTCAATCGTTGGAATAATAACAATAGAAATCCAAACATAAAAATAAAAATAAAATAAAATAAATAACGAAGCCTAACTGAGTCAGTCATCATAGGACCATAGGACCATAGGAAATGGGTCACAACTGCAATTCCTGGGCCACGCCCTCAATTGCAGACTTTCAGATAATAAGCAGAGGGGAACCATTAGAAACAGAGTATAGGAAAGGAGTGAAATGATAACTTTCTGATAGATGCAGGTGAAGCCAAAAAACATCCCAAGTCCCCGAGATCTCCATATTGAAAACAGAAAGTCAAAAGCGTTAGGTCAATTGAACTCACAACGCAACATTAAAAACACAAAAGAACCACACAAAAGCAGAGATTTACAAGCAAACCTACCGTACCCTGATTAATTGAAAAGTGACAGTATAAATGAAGAACCAGCTATTTATCCTGAAATAAAAGCAGTACCGCTGTAGAACTAAGGAACTACCGAGCCACATGTCTAATCGATATGCAGAAAATTAAGTTTAAGTAGAAAAAAGGTAAAAAAAAACAACTCAACTTCATCAGACCTTAAAATATACCCGACTCTAAATACAATTTTTTAAATAATTTTTAAATTATCGAAGTGTCTAGGGAAATTATTCTTGCGTAGATTTTTCCTCGAAAATATCACATGCTTCTAAAAAATCATTACTATTATCTATACTAATAAAGGGACAAGTGGAAGTCGAGAGATCACGTGACCGTAACTCATCCGGGCGGACCACTCCTCGAAAAAAAATGGCCGACAAATATACAGGAAACTGTGTAATTTTTTTTCTCATGAAAGTACATAAATGTTACATATTTGGAAAGAGCTTCGAAAACTGATAATTTTTTCTGCGTACACTTATTCTGTTAATTCAATAGTTTTAGAGATATTTTCATTCTAAAATCACTCACTGCTGAGAAACCAAATCATCTGGTGCAGTGGTGCTGCCATCTGTCGGCAGCGACGGGAATGAAAATTGAAAGGAATTTATTCACTTGAATTTAATACATTTGAAGGCTTTTTTTTTTCTTTTGTGGGGCCCGAAGTACATAAATATGTTACACGGATGGCTTGAGCGTAGCTAGGCGAAGCCCGAGCCTAGCCGGACGAAGCCCGGCTAGTTGCAAATATGTTATTCTATACAGTTGTGAGTGAAATATCTATCTATATATATAAAAATGAATGTTTGTTTGTTTGTTCGTATTTTATGCGCTGCCGTACCGTTCATCCGATTGCGATGAAACTTGGTCAATTTATTGCTTGAACTTGCGCGAAGATTATAGACTATTTTCATCCCGCTACGACGTTCCATTCCCGAATTATGTTAGAACAAGTTTGCGCGGTATCAGCGGATATTGTTGTTCAAAGCCATTGTAACATTTCAGTTGCCAATTAAATTATAACATTTCCGTAAAAATAAATAGACATGAATTAAAAACGGGATTTATTCATATATTGGCGCATGCAAGAATGAATTTGATATATTATTTTCATATACGTGAAACACGCGCGTTTAGCCTGGACGCGATAATTTATAATAACTGAAGTGGCATTGAAACAGCAGAGGATTTAGTTTTGAGAAAGAATTACAATCATGAAATACGTGTATATTATAATTAAGAAAGTCTGAAAGTGGCATTGAAACGTAGCAGACGATTTAGTTTTGAGCAATAACTAGTAAGGGCAAAATGTCAAAGATTGTTGAGAAATGAGCAATGTGATGGAAAAAAAAAACAGAAGAGCGCGTAGCCAACATAATTCGAAATGCAGTTAGACGAACACAAGAATCTGAAGAAAAACATTCCCAAGCGCGCGAAGCCAACAGAATTCAAAATGCAGTTAGACGCACACAAGAATCTGAAGAAAAAACATTCCCAAGAGCTCGAACGCAACAGAATTCGAATTGTAGTGATCCGAAGCAGTGAGACTGATGAAGAAACTTTTAACGCGTCGAACATACGATCGTCTTCGAGCTTCAACATCGAAAGGAGAGGAAAGCGGTGAACAACGACAGCACCGACAACAAACTAATGCTATTTGCAACCGCAAAAGAATTTTAGAATTGATAATTAGTGCAATATTTGACATTGCAAATCTGCGACCAACTCGTTGTAATGTGGCCTTTAAGTAGAATTCCCAGTTCTCAGGCAATGGTCCAAATGAGTGCTAGTGAGGCTTGACCGGTTCTTTGATTTTAAGAATTTCGTATTAGAAAACAAATATTCACAAGTATTTGTCGGCGCACAAAGAGAGTTCAATTTCAGAGCACATTTTCTCAACAAGGGTAAGCCATTTCCATTCGCTAAATTCCAGAATTTTTCTTCGTTATGATGTAATTTTGATTCAATGTCATTTCGTATATTTATAATTTTGAATTCGCAGTCCTCCGTATTGGAAATATCAAACTATAATTTGCGATTTTATGAGTCACATCGTCCTCTGTATGAGAGGAAGGATTAATAAAAAGCGTCAAGAATGCCTCCAATTCGTACAATTCTTCAAATACGGTATAAAATTCTTCTAATAAGGAATCAAAATGTTTGGCAAACTGACAGTTGGAAGAATTTCCATCGTAATAATTTTCTATAACCATTTTTAAATTTGGAAAATAGGATAAATTATCTTTCTCCATATGCTTTCTGCAGAGCACCAATTTAGCTTTAAATGCATTTATCGTACTTGTCATAGAAGCAATATGATGATGTCTACCCTATAGTTTCATATTTAGTGCCTTCAATTTTACAGTTACATCAGTTAGAAAGCCTAGCTCAATTAGCCAAGGTTTTTTTTCTAATTCTAAACAAATTTTATTCCTGGATAATAGAAATTCTTTCACCTGTGGTAATAAATTTAAAAACCGCTTAAATAACTTTTCGGTACTGATCTCTCTCAATCAAATATCTAAAATCAAACAATCAAAAATATCTAAAATCAAATTTCTAATATCAAATACCTAAAAATTAGATATTTGGACGGCTGGCACTTTAAAACTGTTTCGCGGGCACCTCGTTGCCGACCCCTGCCTTAGACGTTTAACAGAGAAAGAAAAAAAACTAGTCATATAGCAATGCCTGGTGACGTTTAACAGAGGAAGGAAAAAAAACTAGTCATATAGCAATGCCTTGGTGACATTTAACAGAGGAAGAAAAAAACTAGTCATATAGCAATGCCTTGGTGACATTTAACAGAGGAAGAAAAAAAACTAGTCATATAGCAATGCCTTGGTGACATTTAACAGAGGAAGAAAAAACTAGTCATATAGCAATGCATTGGTGACATTTAACAGAGGAAGAAAAAAACTTGTCATATAGCAATGCCTGGTGACGTTTAACAGAGGAAGAAAAAAACTAATCATATAGCAATGCCTTGGTGACATTTAACAGAGGAAGAAAAAAACTAGTCATATAGCAATGCTTTGGTGACATTTAACAGAGGAAGAAAAAAACTTGTCATATAGCAATGCATTGGTGACATTTAACAGAGGAAGAAAAAACTTGTCATATAGCAATGCCTGGTGACGTTTAACAGAGGAAGAAGAAAAAACTAGTCATATAGCAATGCCTTGGTGACATTTAACAGAGGAAGAAAAAAACTAGTCATATAGCAATGCATTGGTGACGTTTAACAGAGAAAAACAATTTATATAGCCTTAGCGATATATAACAGAGGAAGAAGAAATAACAAAAATCAAAAACAACTTTTGCGTATTTAAAATCTAGAACCGAATATTTTTTATATAGATTTTTGTTTCAAAATTAATAAAAAGAAACTCGCAAATTTTAATTATTCAACTTTCATTTCGATTGCGTTTGCTTAATTGCTTAGTCCCTATTTTTTTTAAAGACTGTTTTACCTGTTTCGAAATTCGTTATATATCTGATAAATTTTGTTTTACTCTCCGGACACTTTGTTTCTCTACTTGAAAACAAGAGAGCCATAGAATAAATAGATCCGTGATTTTACGATTTTTTGGATGGTCCTGTGGAAAACGTGTAATTGGGGTTTTACACTAAATGTAGGTGAAAACATAATCATGGCACAATCATGGACACTTCTAGAAAGCATGTGTAGAAGTGAAAATGGTATAATTCCCCACGGTGTGTGGACAATAAAGAATGTATTATAAAGGATGCAGAGGCAGGGGTAAATACAGGATTGTAAACCAATAAAAAATAGAGGAATAGCTGTCGGTGTGGCCAGTGATAGCGATCTGAAGTCTAAATTTTACAAGATGGATGGTCGTTATTTTATGGCCCACAGTAAAAACGTCAGATGAGAAGGGTCAAAGTTGTTTTGCAAAATAAAATTATGTTGGGGGAGGTACTTCATAGACTATGGACAGAGGCGACAGAGGCGGTTTTTTTTATTGGTTTACAATCCTGTATTTACCCCTGCCTCTGCATCCTTTATAATACATTCTTTATTGTCCACACACCGTGGGGAATTATACCATTTTCACTTCTACAGCATGGTTATCTCAAAACGATCATCAGAAAGAAATAACAGAGAAAGGCAATTTTAAGAGGGTCGAAAAAGAAGACGATTCAAGACTTCATGGTCAAAAGACAAAATAAAGTAATAACTACTTTTTAAAAATAATAAAAGGAGGTTCAAATAATTATAAATAAATTGTGGCAATAATAATAATAATGAAGAATACTAAGGTAAAACGTAGTACAAAGAACACAAACAGAATCGGACACTAGTCACATGGTTCAATAGGAAATGAACGCAGAGTGTAAAATGAGGTACAGTAACCACCGCTTATAGTGATCAGTGGTTATAAGAATCAACCGTTTATAAGAATCAATATCGCAAAAACAAAAACAAATGTATTATTTCCATGTTAAAATTTCCGCTTTAAAGAATCAATCCACCGGTTATAAGAATCAGTTTGCAATCTTCGCCTTCCTTTCATTTTTCCAAAAAATGCCACTTGAACTCTCAAAAGGTACGAAATTCTTTCTTAAGTTTTTGAAAAGAAATATTGATAAAACTGGGGTGGAAAACAGTCGTAAAATACATTCCTTTAGACATAACATAAGAGTTTCTCCTTATACGTTTTTGCTAAACACTGTCTTATTAGCTTTACCCAGGGGCATCTAACCCGCCCGAGTCCGATTTCACTTTTCTCCAGACAGGCACTCCTTTTTTCCCACCACTTACTTTCTGGTTGCGGATTTCTGGACCCTGAAACACATAAATCTTCCGCGAAGTGTCCACCATCACTTACGCAAACGGGACAGTGGATTCAGCACTTCAAACCGTGAAACGTAAACGGATCCATTTTGCTCGATCAGATGAACCAGATGCTGAATCAAACGTTTCACGGTTTGATTCAGAATCAAACCGTGAAACGTAAGCTATAAAGTGAATCTTCGTCTGAGACTGTAATAAGCATATGTCGCTAGTATTCACTTTAGTTTTCTAACAAAATTGCCAGTTAGTGTTAAAACATTTTGATAGTCGAATTCAAATATGATAAAAACAAGGAAAACTCTTAGTTTTTCTGAAAAACAGAACTTGTTAATTAGATATGATGCTCTTCCAAAGTGTAGTCAAATAGAAGCTGCCTCTTGTTGATTTTATAATCATGTGTTGTTACTTATAGGTCTAGAAATTGAGTTATAGTATTTGTTTAGAAATTGAGTATTTTTAAAATTATAAAAAATAATTTTAATAAATGATAAATAACGTAAATTAAAGAGTATTTAATGGTAAATTATGTATATATGTGCCTGTGTGTTTATATATATGTACAAGTATATATTTGTGTATGTGTACCTGTCCAAAGGGAAGTTTCGGTTATAAGAATCAACCGCTTATAAGAATCAAAAACAGTAATAACAAACGTGATTCTTATAAGCGGAAATCACTGTAATTGAAATGATCGGATCCCGAAGGATGGTTTCAAAAACCAATCAAAGACCATAATTTCGACCAATGAGATAATGCTTGAACAAGAGACCGTAGAATACAAGGCGGGGGGGGGGGGGAAAGACTGAGTTAACGGAATATAATAGCCATCCAAAAAACAAATTAATTTTTATCATTATTAATTGGATTCCTTCATAGCTTTTAAAGTACCCTCACACGTAGAGGAAATCCTTGAGGTTTTGACTGCGCAGTCCAAACTTTGAGGATTTCCCCGTCGTGTGTTGGGGAAACCTTGAAACCGGTGGCGGACTGTACAGTCTCCGAAATTTCGATTTGAAAACATCTCACGTGTGTACGCGTGTGTTGCACGTGTGTACTCGTGGGTTCAGTAGAGGAAATTCTCAAGGAAATCCTGCAGACTTTTTCCTTGGGGATTTCCTGCACGTGCATGGCCACCTTAAGATAATTAACAAAGGCTAGATTTTCGAATTTAGCCCTATCGACCAACGAGCCCTGCACACTTTAGCAGTGAAAGCTTTGCAAGCGCTTATGTATTTATTTAATATTATTTCTTTTGTAAATCTACTTTTTTTCCTAATGTATATGAAGCTTGAAACATTTTGAAATTTTACATTTTTAAATTTATCATGGAATAATACATCTGGAAATAAAAGGTAGTCTCAGCTTTAAAATAAACCTTTGTATCATGTCTCCAGATCTTTTCCTTTCTCTTGGAACATTGGTTCTTAACCGTTGGTCCAGCTGAACACAAGAAGTGATCAGCAAAGTCGGTAGTGATTTAAAAAAAATAAAATAAAAAGGTTTTATAGTTTCGAAACCACCAAAAATTCAACATTATAATAAAATTGGGAACAAAAAAATTTATTTCGCTCCCAATTTTTGGTTCAGATTCTAATTGTTCATGTATTTCTTCCATTTCCTGCCTTTTCAAGTACGAAAAAAATCCTGTTCTGCTTTAAAGTCCCCAATATATTTTCTGTGACGGTGAGTTGACGCGGCACAACAATTTCTTAGTGTCTCAGAAATTTTACATTCAGTAAAGCAAATGCAAGCTAAAAAACCTCATGCATTTTTGAGCTTTCATACGCTTTTACATTAACTATTAAGTTTATTTTTACATTAAATTCGTTATTGGGGATTCGTAAATGTGGGTCAAAACTTTCCACAGCACAACAAAAATTCAAAAAATTCATTCACTTCAGAAACCTATTACAAACGCACAAAAACTTTTATTTTGGCAATTTCTGATAAGAATACACAGTGCATACAACGTTTTCCAAAAGCACAATGAAAAATAAGAATGATTTTCAGTTAGTAAAAGCTTTTTCAAAGAGTCTTTCGTGAAAAGAAACTGGTCTTCGAGCGATCACAGATAATTCATCGAGGTAGTCCTTTGTGAAAGGTTTCACTCAGTTCAACAGATTAAGTTCCTTTTCGATTTCACGTGCCTATGAAATATTACTTCAGCCCTTTAGCCGTTTCTTTTTTGAGGAAGGAACGTTGCCCGGGGAGTACCACTTGGAGGCAGGCTGTTTAACACTCCCCTTTACAGCGAGACCATCCGCGCAGCACGATGGTGGTGTGCTGGCGTGTTTCTCGCCTTTTTGATGGTGTGGAGAGGCACGATGTTAAGGTGGTTACAGTTTAGAGCCCGATGTTGTTGGCTCTGGGAGAGGCAAGCATGTATGAGCCTGATGTTGTCGGCTTTGATGGAGAGGAGAAGCAAATGAGCCTGATGTTGTCGGCTCTTGTAGAGAAGAGGATGATTTCAGCCAGGTGTTGTAGGCTGTGGTGGAGAGAAAGATTTGAGCCTGATGGTGACGGCTCTTGTGGAGAAGAGGATAGCTTCAGCCTGGTGTTGTCGGCTGTGGTGGAGAGAAAGATTTGAGCCTGATGGGGACGGCTCTTGTGGAGAAGAGGATAGCTTCAGCCTGGTGTTGTCGGCTGTGGTGGAGAGAAAGATTTGAGCCTGATGTTTACGGCTCTTGTGTAGAAGAGGATGGCTTCAGAGTGGTGCCGGAGAAACAGATAGTAAGTTAAAGACATGTGAAATTGATGATTTCGAATTGCTGGATGATAAAACTGACCGAAGGGAGCGATGAGCAAAAACATCATAAACCAGAAATTGTACTGAGATGCAAAGTTTTGTAAACGGATAGTGATTTATTACACGCTAAAAAAAAAGCTGTTTCAAAATTTCGTGTTTTTTTTTATATAAATGTCTTCAGAAATTTTGTCCGTTTACGTAAATTGTGTTACTCTTTAATTCCAGACGAAATACAGCCGAAAATGAGACGCTTGATTCGTCTCTTAAACCGAAGTCTGAATCTTAGTTCTTTTTCAGATTTCATTTCCTTTTCCTCAGTTTGGAGGTTGCTACAAGGATCCGAGGTCCCCGCAACGTCTTCGGTCTGGATATAGTCAAGACAGTCGGTTAAGAACCGGTTCATGAGCTTGTACCGACGCTTAGGAAGTTTAAGAGGCTTTTTTGGAGGTTTTCGTGGAGGTTTCGGAGGTCTGGCCATGAAATATTCGTCGTTAGAACTTTGTGTGGCAGTTTCGTAGCAAAGATCGGACTCATCTTCAGCAATATCCTGGCCAGCCTCCTTTACAATATATTCTTTCCTTTTCTTTTCTGCGATAAAAGCATGCAGACGGAAGATTGCAATTCCTGCAAGCAAAAACCAATATGCGTCCCACATAGCATACAAGAACACAGCCGTTATAAGAAATAACATGGCGAATGATGTATTTGTGAACAATTGAGAATAAATCAAAATAAACGCCAAAAATATAGTAAAAATTGATAGCACTGTCGTATAAAACAGCAGAAAATTCAACGAGGTTTTAGACGCTTAAACCGTCACAAATGAGCTCTCGGTTTAAAATGGCGGCGTTAGAAAACGTCTGTTGCGTAGCAGTTCTGTTGTAACAATGTAAAATACTGTTGATGATTAACAAAGCTAAGAAATGCTTAGTGTTAACCCAACAATGGGAAAACACAGTATCTGCTACAGTGCTTTCGGTACTCTGTTTATTTTAGGCTATTAATAAAATTTTGTTTTTGAATATGGTGGCAGCATGGTCATTCTTAAATCCTTACTGCTTTAAGGGTCTTATCACATAGAATCTGTCAGCGTCAAAGCGTTGAAATAATTTTAACCAATCGCATATCTGAACAATTTCGCGGCTAATCGTTTGGAGGTTTGCGATTGGTTAACCCTATTAGAACTCCCCACCACCACCACAACTCTAACTTTTACTGAGATAGTGATCTTGTTTATCAGCTTTTGCAAAGAGTATTGGATAGAAAGTGCATTTAAAATGGAAAGTTACGAGAAATCTTCGTTTGCTTTTCCACATTGGCATTTTAAAACAAAATCCAATGAAAGCATACTTGCAGAAACATTTAAACGATCTGTTCTCTTTAAATGACACCCCATCCTGCTTTTTCCTGGATTTTAAAGAAACCTGGTTTTTATCCGTTGATCTAATCTTTCCTTTTTTTACCTGTGTTTCTACTGATCTCTAGTGCTTGACTGGATTCTGGATGGAGAAACTTCATCCAGAGGTTTTTGTTTTTTGTCTTCAGCACCTTTTCACACGACTTTATCACTTTTGTATTATATCATTTATTTTACCATATTTATATTTTAGATTTCTTTTACACATTTTTATGACTATCATTTTGTTATCATCTTCCCTCACTGTTGTTATCATCTTTGTATATCATTAGTTTTATCACCTCTATGCGTCTTTTAATCATCGTTGGAATCTACCACCTTTTTATTTAAATAATTATTCTGCTGTTGTTTTGTATTTGGCACATCTTGTCCTTTCTGGAACTTACGCATTTACGTTTAAGTATAAAATCTAAATCTTTGGTGAATGAATCGCTATATTTTTGGTCCCCTGAATAATCACAATAGAAAGTATCTTCCATGCTTCTTTCATTTTATCATCATACCTGATTAAAAAGTCTTAGGTTAATCTTTTTGTCCTTTTTGCTGGATTAGAGACTTGTTTGACTCGGTTTACACGGTTTCGCTTTTACACTGTTTCTAAATTTTATAAATAAAAAAATTGATGTATTGATGAGTGTTTTACATTGAACGCACTTGGTACGATTTACCACTTAAACTTTGCTGGTTCATTAACATAATTTAATTGATGGACTGTAAATTGGTTCGAAATGTTTTATTTTCAACAAACAACGAGAGTTTTAAATGTGCACACAACGCACCGACGAGACATAGCTCCGAACAACAACAAGCTTCGAGCAAGCTTGGGGTGAATGAACTTCGGCATCCATATGGTTGCCGTTCAAAGCAAAACTAGCGCTAACGCGCTACAGAAGGGGAACAATAATGGAGCCAAGCGCTAGAGAAGCGGTAACAGCACTCATTAATTATTTGCGCAGACGTCAAAAGTGCATTGCATTGCGTTCAGCACTGGCGTCATTAAAGTAGATATTTTTTTCATTTCCATACTGTCATTCCTAGTTCAGTTCTACACGAGGTAAGGCGTTAATTTTTGAAATGCATATGTAAATAAATAATTTATCATTGCATATTACTTAAACTACTTTGTCTTCACTTCGGATAAACTTTTTGCATTTTTACACTGTTATTGTAAACATAACTACGGCTTGCACATATCCCCTTGTTTAATATGAATACTGTGTCATGTTTTCCACGGTTCTGATTTACACGATTTGTCGCGGAACGCATCTATCGTGTAAAACGAGGGATAAGTGTACATCCTTTCATCTCCAGTCAATTGCTGTGACTTCAGAGGTTGAAAATCATACACAATACACTCTTTTCAAATGTGCCTCAGTCGCGCGTGAGAGCAAACAGGTGCTGTTGCTAAAAATTATTCACAGTTTGACTCAAGCAAAACGTGCTTTCAGTAAGAAAATTCATTTTTCCTGTTTTCCGAGCTAGTGTAGATAGGTATAAACAAAACTGAGCCGAGCTCAAAACCGTGAAAATGTATTTAAGCTTTATTTTCAAATGAAGAGCTGCTCGATTTAATACTGACGTTGCTCTGACAGCTACATTGGCAGAGGATGGTAATTCGTACAATTCTTCAAATCTGGTATTAAATTCTTCCAATAAGGAATCAAAATGTTTGGCAAACTGATAGTTGGTAAAATTTCCATCGTAATATTTTTTCTATAACCATTTGTAAATTTGGAAAATGTGATAAATTATCTTTCTCC
This sequence comes from Dolomedes plantarius, assembly GCA_907164885.2. NCBI lineage: Eukaryota > Metazoa > Arthropoda > Arachnida > Araneae > Dolomedidae > Dolomedes > Dolomedes plantarius. Next base: position 222,008,588 of record OU015492.1, on the reverse strand, counting down.
ATATGCATTCGCCAGAGCGCCAATTTAGCTTTAAATGCATTTATCGTACTTGTCATAGAAGCAATATGATGATTTCTACCCTATAGTTTCATATTTATTTCCTTAAATTTTACAGTTACATCAGTTAGAAAGCATAGCTCAATCAACCAAGGGTTTTTTTCTAATTCTAAACAAATTTTATTCCCGGATAATAGAAATTCTTTCACCTGTGGTAATAAATTTAAAAACCGTTCAAATACTTTTCCTCTACTGATCTCTCTCAATCAAAAAAATCTAAAATCAAACAATCAAAAAAATCTAAAATCAAACAATCAAAAAATTCTAAAATCAAATTTCTAATCCCAAATACCTAAAATTTAGATATTTGAACGGCGGGCACTTTAAAACTGTTTGGCGGACACCTTGTTGCCGACCCCTGCTTTAGAACATCATAACATGAGGCTAATCATTGAAAAAAAAACAATAACAGAAACTGAATCCCGAGCGAAGCCGGGTAATAAATACATCTAGTATTAGAATAAAATTCATAGCTTAAATTGCTATTGAATAACTTAAAATTTAAAATCTAACCTTTTATCATATATCCCATTTTTAATTCCGTAATCTTGAATTTTAATTTTGAGGTCCAAATAGGCAGCATAATGAATGTCTTCATTTGTTTCATTGAAAGTTAATTCCTTTGGATAAATTTGATTGAAAAATTCCAGATCATTACAATTAAAAATTGCAAGGTCATCAATATATCTAAACCCGGAAACTCTATTTAACTTAAGATATTTAGTCTCGTAAGTATAGTAAAACCTCGTTCAGATTTGTAGATTTGTTATTTTTTATTTAATGTTCACATTAGACACATTAGATAATTTTCACATTACATAATTTTCACATTAGATAATTTTCAACTATGATAGCAAGACCATAACTACAAGTACGCCAAATATTCGCTTTTTAGTTGGATTCAATGTACAGTTCCTGCATAGATTGTACAATAAATTGTGGTAATAAAATGCTTTCAAATATAAGAAATCTTTGTTAGACTTACCGATTCTTTGTTAAGAAATGACGTGAAACGTTATTTTTATATTTTTTAATGTCTTGTGAGCAATGCTGTGTAATTTTGTTACAAAACATAGTTTTTTATCGTAATAAACGGTAAGGGCCTGTTCACATAGGAGTCCGTTGCGTTGCGTTAAGGAAAAGATGACGATGAGATGAAAATAAACCAATCATATGCCTCCAAACGATTAGCAATGAAATTTTTAATGCCTATGATTGGTTTATTTTCGTCTCAACGTCATCTTTTCCTTAACGCAACGCAACGGACTTCTATGTGAACAGGTCCCTAGTCTGCTTAGTTAAGGATTTTGTTTCGCTTATTACCCATATTACCCGGATTATCCGGACTGCCTGTGGTCCCAGTTGGTCCGGATAAACGAGGTTTTACTGCATGTAGAAAAATATTGGCAAAGGCGCTAGAAAAACTATTTCCCACCGATATACCTTTTATTTGTTTTAAAAAATTCCACAAGAGACCATAAGCTAAACAGCGAGCAATCTGTTAAAATACTGGACTTTGGAGATCTTGCCTACTGTGCAGAATGTGTTTCAGGCTAAAAATGCTGCCTTTTTTCAGTGCATTCCGGATCCATATGTTTTTGGTTCAGAAATGTGACTCTTCGGGACGTATCGTCCTGTCTGAAACAGGTTCTGTCAAGCCCATTTTAGACGAAATGGGCTAGATGAGGTAGTAGGAGTTATCTGAAACGATATAAATCGAATTTATACCAAACTGCTGTTTAAACCCAGAACAAGTCCCATTTCTGATCTGTTAGAACTACAAAAAAAAAGAATCCGAAACGCAAACCAAAAGCATCACACCCTGGACACTGTCATTCTCTTTATTTGACCACGAAATAGTAATTAGGTTTCATAAAGTGTGTATCAATAAAAACTGTTACTCCAAACTTTATGAATAAACCTTTATATAGAGCATACCTGATCTACATAAATAGGAATGAAAGTAAAATAAAAACTTCAACTAATATAAAAGAGTTTCAGACCAGATGTCGACGTTTATCTTAATCCAAAAGCAATACCGGCCATGCCCGAAGGTATCCGGTAAGTAATGACTGACGACTAGACGTGCGATGACTTACAAAATTAAACAATTAAATTACATTTCTTGCATAATTCAAAACAGCAAATTTCAAAAGCCTCATAGCTCAATACACGAGAAAAACTCAAATACATCCATAACTACAATTAATCATATACATACAATTACTACAATTTATAGAATCACAATTGAAACATAAAATACAAAATTTACTTTCAAATATAAACAACAAACCAAAATTATAAACTTAACTTTAAATTTAAAAATAGCACCTTTACAAACAATACAAAGGCTGTTCACACATTTTTTAGACGATGTATATTGTATTCACAAAACTAAATTACATAAAATTCTTGTGTTTTAAATGTTCTATTTGACATCCCTTATTCTGAACTATCTTTCGACACCGCAATTTCCAGGATAATAATGCCTTTTGAAGTGTCAGAAGAGGTATTCTATCCCATTCCTCCTGAACAGCTTTCCAGAGTCCTGTAATGGTTTTGGGACGACGTTTGGATAATGCAGATTTTAAAAGTCCGAAAGCACAAAAATCCATAGGTGATACATCGGGAGATTTAGTAGGGATATCAGTGAAGGGTATGGCCTAGATACCAGTTTTTTGTTCCATTTCTTTTAGGAAATTTACAGTGGATTTTGATGTGTGACTGCTAGCTTTGTCCTGATGGAGTGTCACAGATTGATGGCACTGTGGATAAAGCGATGGTATTTCATTCAGAAAAATTGGCGATAAAATATGTTCCTGATAGCATTTGGAACTTGACATTTTGACATTTTTGACACACATCTTGACATTTTTTTCCACTCTCTTTATTTTTAACTTGCAATTATAAGAAAAACCAGCAACAATCATGAATCCCTTAGAAAAACTTTCATTCGATTCTTTGAACAATGTACTTAATTTTTTTTCTCCCCTTTTATGATAATAAATGGCTCTTTTTTTGTTACAGTCATTTAAATACACCCATGATTCATCTATTGTGACAATTGTTTTCCATTTTTTCTTTGGATAAGTGTTTCTCATATAGAATTCTGCAGCGTGTCCTGCGTTCAGCGATATGATTTGGAAGAAGACGATGCACATTGCGTTTTTTCGCTTTCTTAAGATTTAAATCAACGTTTATCATTTTGTTTACAGTGGACACCGAGCATTTTAATGATTTTGCAACTGTCCTTTGACTAGGGGAAATTTCTTTTAACATTAAACAACGTACCTTTGCAATAGTCGAAGATGTCCGTTTTTTCCTTGGATACTTCTTTGGAATTTTTGTCCCACTTGAGGCTCCAATTTGACGTTTTTTTCCTTTCTTGTTGACGATATTACCTATCGACGCTTTAGATATCACAAAACCATGACTCTCACATCATTTTTGGATAACGGAGTATGCATATTTCTCTTCGGAAAGAGCATAAATGTAGCCTTCGAACCACTGCTTTGTTAAAAACGCCATTTTGAATAAAAACAAAACTTTCAAGCCGCAGACGATAATTTTGACTTTTAAAAACTTAGTACAATTGCAATTATTTCTTTTGCAGCAAACGAGTTTTTATTACCGCTTACCAAAATCGTCTAAAAAATGTGCGAATAGCCTCTGTATAAGCATGACCATTAAGCACATAAAACATGTTCAAAAATGTAAACAACCCACAAGCAATTTAAACAAAGCCAATAAACTAATTGTATAAGCTCATATACAACCTTTAACTGCATTAAACATTTGTATACAATTTTAAACGACTTTGCTAACAATTATACTCAGCAAAACTCTTTGAAATATCTATTATTTCCATGAACATCGAAACAAACACATTAAACTTGACACTATGACATTAAGTCGAATGAAATTAAGTCGAATGATTAAGTCGAATGAAATTTGATAATGTGATGCCCATTTGTGAATCAATATCTCCGTCTTTTATTCTTATTTCACAAAGGTAATCAACAAAGCCAAGTTTAAACAAAGCCAATAAACTAATTGTATAAGCTCATATACAACCTTTAACTGCATTAAACATTTGTATACAATTATAAACAACTTTGCTAACAATTATACACAGCAAAACTCTTTGAAATATCTATTATTTCCATGAACATCGAAATTGGATGTTCATGGAAATAATAGACATCACCCATGGAGAAATTCTAAAGAGCAAATTACTAAAGATAATCCAAACCTACTTAATGGTAAATATTTTACGTAGTTATAAATAATAAATACAGGCCAAGTCACGCAATTCTCAGCAAATCTAGGAATGTGAGGCACCCTGAAAAGGGTAATGTTCATCTAATAGGTCGTTCATTACATTCGTAATGAATCTACGACAATAATAGTCCAAATAAAATTGGATGGCCGTGCCATTCAACACCGCTCTGGGAAGGTTGAAACGTTGATCTTTCCATCTGTCGCATACTTTCAGACAGTGTTCTGTAGTCTGTACAGCGCCGCATACGCAAGAGTCATGTTTTCCAAAAAATCTTTTTTGATATGAGCCGAAACAGCCGTGCTGAGTGATGGCCTGGTTAATAAAAAAAATTTTATTGTGTTGATACTTCAGGAAATATACTATACGACGTTTATCTTAAATATAATTTTCTTACGCGGCAGATAAAACAGTATTAGGGGCCTGTTCACATAGGAGTCCGTTGCGTTGCGTTAAGGAAAAGATGACGTTGAGACGAAAATAAACCAATCATATGCCTCCAAACGATTAGCAATGAAATTTTTAACGCCTATGATTGGTTTATTTTCGTATCAACGTCATCTTTTCCTTAACGCAACGCAACGGACTTCTATGTGAACAGGCCCTTACTGTCGTGGGAATAATTTTATGGCATTATTACCCTTTCATTTTTAAACCGTTCTTGAACAGCAGTCCTAACAGCGGCAAAATATTGCACTCTAAAGCAAATCAATCGCTCGGGAAATGACGATTTTGCGTTCTCGACAATTTTTAACGACTTATTTTTCGAACATCCTTTTGCCGGAGGGATGGCATTATGTTCCGATACTGTAATACTTTTCCGAATCTTGCGCGGCGTGAAAGGGAGTTGATTACCTTTGTGAAATAAGAATAAAAGACGGAGATATTGATTCACAAATGGGCATCACATTATCAAATTTCATTCGACTTAATCTATACCTTATATCTATATGTTATCTCAGAGCTCAGCAACCTTTTATCTTCCACGGCACAACAACGTTTCTTTCGATAATTCCGCGGCACACCACAAGAAAAAGCTTGCAAATGTATAAATTACAATAAATACGTATATGTTTTTATTAGATTAAAAAAACACAACAAAATAGCTCTATGTATCAAGATAATTATAATCATTTAAGTTTTATATAAATCATTTTGAACTGTACACCAACGCAAGAACAAAAATATAAAATTATGATTAACAAGTAAAAAAATTTTCTCTTTAAATTTTTATATTAAAATTTGTTTTTTGGTCTTTACTTAAGCCTAATAAATCAAAGTTAATTTAAACATAACTCATTTATTAATGAGATATTTGAGATTGTTTTGATAAATGTGCGTTTTATATTTGCGCGTTTTATATTTGGCTCTATAATAGAAAGAGCTACAGTTCATGGTCAAGGCCCTTTAAATAGGATCGTTTGTCATTTTCAATTAGAACCAGTGTCGAAAAACTTTGTTCGCCTAAGTATGTCGTAGAAAATGAGAGCAAAATTGCAATGGCCTTGTCAGAAATTTGTGGATATTCTTTCTTAACTGAAACCCAGAAATATGACGCTCGAGCATACATACAATGTATGGCTAACAACATGTTTTTGTTTTGTGTATAATTTCGACCCAGAAAAATTACATATTAACAAAAAGTTAGAGGAATATTTTACTTAGAAAAATTTCTATTTAATGCGGTGTTTAATTTTTTTTATTATCATAATCGATAAAATCACCGCGGCACACTCGTGTGCCACGGAACAGCGGTTGCGGAGCACTGTTTCAAAACATAACTACACCTCAATTTTAAACACCATGTGGTGCTGCCATCTCTCGACTAATTTTATAGATTATTTTCCAATTCCCCTTCTTCAATTTTGTTTTGATATCAGGCTTCCCATCCCACCGTAAACTCAAAACTAACAAGAATTAAATTTTCTCGCTAGTACAAAGTACTTTCTGTATTATTGATTAGGAAACCAAGTGTCTTCCATTTAAATGTGGAGTATTTTAAGCCGTTTATTTTCAAAGTGGCCAGTCACATTTTAAAAAAAAAAAAAAAAAAATTCAAGTCAATATTAACATTAGCCACAATTTAATGGCATCTCTTCATTTAACAAAACTTTACGATCAATATGGAGAGAACCACTGGGGTTTTAAATATCTATAAAACATTTTTAAATATCTCGATTTAAACACAAAGTGACTTATGCCACTTTCAAAATAAATGGCTCTATTCCTTCTCTAGTTATCGACGCCCATCAAAGAAGTTTGCTCGTGATACCATCTGTTGAATTATTCTATAAGTATTATAAATGACTATAGCTGAAAACCAGCACTTCGCTACGGAGTACTTTCAAATCAAATACAACGGTCAATGTATGCAATTAATGCCAAAAAAATAAATATATATTTATAATAAATACGACGATCAATGTATACAATAGATGTAATATATAAATATATATATATTGGATAATATTCAAACGTCTGCTGCAATAGAAAGGGAAAAAAATATTTTTTTTGTCTATTTAGTTGTTATGCACGTGACGGTAAATTTATTTTAAGTACCAGAAAAAGAAATCACGTGATCGGCATTTAATAAATTAAATTCTAAAAATTAATCTTTGAAAATTCACCAAAAATTAGAAAATTGAGTAAAGGTTCGAAAAAGATTTCATTTTAAAGGAATTTTTAGGATCTTTCTCGTGATATAAATTTTATAACCCTCAAATTATTATTTTAAATGTAAACTTAAAAAAAGTTACAAAAACAGCTTAAAAATTTAATTTTTAAAAATCTAAGAAGAATTTTCTTAAAATCTTTCTTAGTGCACACCTACACCATAAGAAGAATCGCCATGCAAAATTTCAGCCCTTTAGTTTCAGCGGTTTGGTCTGTGCGTTGTATGTTAGTGAGTCAGTCAGTTACAGAACTGTTTTAAATATATAGACTAGCTGAAAACCGCACTTCGCTACGGAGTACATTCAATTTAAATACAACGGTCAATGTATGCAATTAATGCCAAAAAAAATAAATGTATATATATATATATATATTTATAATAAATAAGACGATCAATATATACAATTGATGTAGAAAAAATATATATATTTATAAAAAAATCATAAGGGATATTTTTATAGACAAAATGTCCAATCGTCTGCCGCATTAGCAAGAAATAAAAATATTTTAGTCTATTTAGATGTTATGCACGTGACGATAAATTTATTTAAAGTACCAGAAAAAGAAATCACGTGATCGGCATTTAATAAATTAAATTCTGAAAATTAATATTTAAAAATTCACCAAAAATCAGAGAATAGAGGTAAAGATTCGAAAAAGATTTCATTTTAAAATGATTTTTAAATTCTTTCTCGTGATATAAATTTTATAACCCTCAAATTATTATTTTAAATACAAACTTAAAAAAAGTTACCAAAGTAGCTTAAAAATTGAATTTAGAAAAATCTAAGAATTTTTCAAAAATCTCTCTTAGTGCACCCCTAGACTATAAGAAGAATCGCCCTGCAAAATTTCAGCCCTTTAGGTCCAGCGGTTTGGTCTGTGCGTTGTATGTCAGTCAGTCAGTCAGTGAGTGAGTCAGTTACGGAACTGTTTTATATTTATTATATACACTGCTGGCCACTGTAAATGCAACACCCTGAAGGAAACATGCAAATAACATGAAATTTACAACATGCATTAGCGGAGGTGAGTTATGCAAATTATTAGAATTTCAGGGCAGACGCACATCACGCGCGCCTGTGGCGCCACTTCAAAGTGCTATTTAAGGCTTGGAGATTTCGACGATTTCAAGTTCGGCAATTGTGTTTTTCTTGTGTTTTTTTCAAAAAAGCGATCAATTATGCCTCGTCGAAAACAGCGATCATCTTTTGATCAAGTATCCGGGTTCGACAGAGGAAGGATAGTGGCCTACCGAGATTGCGGATTATCTTTCAGGGAAATCGGTAGTCGTGTTGGACGAAACCAAACAACTGTAATGCGGATATGTGATCGTTGGATGCTGGAGGGTACGACGGACCGGCGTGTTCGATCGCATCCACCTCAGCGCACCACTTCACGTGATGACAGGCTAATTGTGCGCATGGCAGTGACGGATCGCTCAGTCACATCACGAACCATAGCACAGCACATGCAGTCTGTAACGCATCATCCAGTGTCTGCGCGTACCATTCGACGCCGTTTACAGCAGAGTGGTCTGTCCGCAAGACGTCCATTGCTTTGTCTACCCTTGACGCAGAACCACAGACGTCTCCGACGCCAATGGTGCAATGACAGAAGGATGTGGACGGCAGAATGGAATGAAATTGTCTTTACTGACGAGTCACGCTTCTGTCTGCAACACCACGATTGTCGCATTCGAGTCTGGAGACACCGTGAAGAGAGGATGCTGAACAGCTGCGTTATGCACCGCCACACTGGTCCTGCACCTGGTATTATGGTATGGGGTGGTATTGGATATCACTCTCGCACACCTCTAGTACGCATTGCCGGTACTTTAAACAGCCAGCGCTACATCTCCGAGGTGTTGGAGCCAGTTGTCCTTCCTTACCTTCAGGGCTTGCCCACAGCCATATTTCAACAGGATAATGCGCGACCACACGTGGCATGCATTGTCCAACGGTTCTTCGTCAATCGCCAGATTGAATTGCTTCCCTGGCCGCCTCGCTCTCCGGATCTTTCGCCGATAGAAAACATGTGGTCCATGGTTGCTCTACGATTGACCCAGAATCCATCCCCAGCTGCCACAGCAGATCAACTTTGGCAACGTGTGGAAGCTGCTTGGATTGCTGTACCCCAAGAACTCATCCAAAGTCTCTTTGAATCAATGCCGAGGCGTGTGGCAGCGGTGATCTCCAACAATGGCGGCTACTCTGGCTACTGATTTTGGCAGGAACCACACTTCACAGAAGTCTATAAATTTAATTGATACTTGGTCAACATGTTATCTACAAAATAAATTTTGTTGTGATATCTCTTGTCTTTCTTGGTGTTGCAATTTGGGTGGCCAGCAGTGTAGATTACATTCCCGTTATACTCTGTTGAATATTTTAAATATACAATTCTTAACTTTGTACCACCCAAAAAAATTCAGACGCATCCCTTATGTTCCTTATCCTTAACTCTACTCTCCCTCAAAGTGTCCCGATTTCGGAAACACCCCCATAAGGACCGAAAACATGGATAATACGCACGTCTCCATACAGCCAACCATTGTAGACCTGAGTCATTAATGTCAAATCGCATCATTACAGCAAAAGCTCGTTTACTTGACGCCTGCTAAAACTTTTCTCTCAATTTTTTCTTAGTTTATACCAGTGGGTCGCGCATAGTTTGAAGTAAATTTATATCATTGAATTAATCAAAAATATCCTTTAAATTTTCTATAATTACGCATTTTTTAATATTTTTATTTAAATGATTTTATGTGTTAAAAATTATACTATTATATGACCCCGTTATTAAAAGTGCCAAACAGTCATACAAGGATATACTTACACTAGTATATAACCCCCGTCAAAAATGACGGAATGTTGATCAGCGTTTCAAGAGGTGATTCATCAGTTTCTTCGGGCATTGCTGATAACTGTACTTAAACTGCAGTATTAAACAACAAAACGAAACTAAACTGAATCAAAACTAAACCAAAACTGTTTCAAAAGTGAATGACTCACCACACAGCAGGCATTGCTGAAAACGATACTTAAACAGCAGTAAACAACAATAAAATAAAACAAAAATAAAACGTGAAACTTAATTTAATTAACATTAAAATTAAACATTAAAAATGTAGTTATTTAAAGGGAATATGAAAAAACATGGAGTAGAATGAATTCGAAATTCAAGTGAATGACTCAATTGAATAAATGATTCTTTTCAATGGATATTTTAATTTGAAGATATTTCAAAAACTAAACGGTTTTGAGCTAGGGTGTTCACTTGAAATTTTCCTATTTTTTAAAGGGCTTTCAAAATATGTAACTTTTGTGGTATTATTTTTCAAGAAAAATTAGAGAAAACGGCGTCGTAATGTTAAGATGTCCCCGACTTGGTCCGTCCCGAAATGGTTATCTACACTTTTTCTACTCTAGGTTTTTATATAAAAATAAAGATTGCTTCTACCTATCGGCTTGAGAGTGGGTTTTCAAAAGGAGTTATTATAAAAACTTTACAACGATCAAGACTTAACACGGAGTATGGCACGATAGTAGAATCCTCAATTATTTCAGCAAATATTGAACAATTATTCGAGGTCTAGGCTCACCCTTCTTATTCGTTTTTTTCCTATTTTAATTTTATATAAGTACAGTCGGACCTCTATTTAACGAAGTCGCTAAATCCCGAAAAAAAGTTCGTTATATGGAAAATTCGTTAAGTAGAGATTTACCTTTTAAAATACTTTAAACTAACAAAACAGATTTTAAATTCATAAACACTAAATATTATTAATAAAAGTAATTGATCACACCTTTATTTTGTAAAATTAATGTCTATTTGTTTTTTATATCTTACCCATCAAACAGAAATCTGCAAGGAAAACAAGAATAAAACAAAACATTTTCCGGGAATACACTGTATTTTCAATTAAAAAAATTATATTAAAATTAATGAATTTTAATCACATTATCGCTTTTATTATAAGAAGTAATTTTAAGCATAAATTACCACATGAGTCTTTAAATTTAATTACGGATAAAGTCTGTTAAGGTCTGAGTTTTTTGTTTGAAAAAGTGATTTCTCTCACAATACGTCTCTCATCTTTGCAATGTCACCAAAAACCCTTTCAGGTGTATTTTCTCCAAACTGCAACCCGCGTCGGAATGTGTTAAAAGAAAGTTAATGTGTTAAATGTGTTAAAAGAAAGAATAAGTTTGAAATGTTCAGAAATATTTTGAGAAATAGGGAGAAAAAATAATATTAGATCACAAGAAAAAGTTCGTTAAATAGAGAATGCACTTCGCTATTTGGAGGTTCTTTTAGAAAGAAAGTCACAAAATGTTCTTGGTTCCAAGGAAAAGTTCGCAAAATAGAGTTTCGTTAAATACAGAGGCTTTTCACACATTTTTTAGACGATTTATATTGTATTCACAAAACTAAATTACATAAAATTCTTGTGTTTTAAATGTTCTATTTGACATCCCTTATTCTGAACTATCTTTCGACACCGCAATTTCCAGGATAATAATGCCTTTTGAAGTGTCAGAAGAGGTATTCTATCCCATTCCTCCTGAACAGCTTTCCAGAGTCCTGTAAGGGTTTTGGGACGACGTTTGGATAGTGCAGATTTTAAAAGTCCGAAAGCACAAAAATCCATAGGTGATACATCGGGAGATTTAGTAGGGATATCAGTGAAGGGTATGGCCGTTTTTCCTTGGATACTTGTTTGAAATTTTTGTCCCACTTGAGGCTCCAATTTGACGTTTTTTTTCCACTGTTGTTGACGATATTACCTATCGACGCTTTAGATATCACAAAACCATGACTCTCACATCGTTTTTGGATAAGAGTATGCATATTTCTCTTCGGAAAGAGCATAAATGTAGCCTTCGAACCACTGCTTTGTTAAAAACGCCATTTTGAATAAAAACAAAACTTTCAAGCCTCAGACGATAATTTTGACTTTTAAAAACATAGTACAATTGCAATTATTTCTTTTGTAGCAAACGATTTTTTATTACCGCTTACCAAAATCGTCTAGAAAATGTGCGAACAGCCTCTGTAGAGGTCCGACTGTATATGCAATTTATAATTTTTAATGTTTTAATATATAGTTTATGACTTTGAAAACATGTTTTAATTTTATTTTAACTTTTGTTTCCTGCATTTGGAAATAGACCTGTAAGAGCAATATGTGTATTTTTCAAATATCCTTTTATTTTAACGGAAAAATAAAATTACGAATCAGATTTTATCTCGTTGCATAAAATGGTTATAATTTAGTTCCCTTATAAAATTTAAACTTTGCTCTCCTTATTTTAATGCGTGCTTTCACGTGAATAAAAAAGAAAAGAAAAGAACAGAATTTTAAAATGCTGAGAGCCCCTTTACTTAACACTGGGATAACAGTATTAATCTATTTGTATAATGCACGGTAAACGCCCGCGTGGGTATTATCTACCCTCCAGAGTATTTATCGGCTATGCCTTGCTTAGCGGCCCAAACCCACGTCGAAACATAAGGCTGCTGTGTACTAACCCTATTGGATTCGCTCACTTCAGTATTAACCTATGGATTGACCTATGAATGGACCTATGAATATTAACCTATGGAGAAAATGTGTCTAATTAAATGCTGATTATCCAATATCTGAAAAGTGGTATTTTCAGATAGCCTGAACTTTTCTGCACCTTGCGACGGGATTTATTTTAAAAATAAATGTCGTCCAACAAAGGAATCGAGGAGCGTTTAAGCAATGCGTTTAAAGAAAAAAAAAGAACCACCGAAAACGTAGCTTTAGATAATTTTGATTGTGATGTAATCCGAAAATATCCACTCCTATAAAACTCCTATTTTTTTTAAATAGATTTGCTTCTTTCTTTTTATTATTTTGAAATTATTATTCACATATTCGATCAAAAATAAAGTTTTAAAAAATAACTCTAAAATTGCGGACAAAAAAGAAGCGAAGGTGGAAGCGATTTTTTACATTTCATCTAGAACAGTTATTCTCAACCACTGTGCCGCGGCACTTTTGTGTGCCGTCAAATTCTTAAAGTGTGCCGCCAAATTTTAAAAATGTATATAGTAAAAATTATAATGCTTTTTTTGTTATTACGAGTAAAGTTTGTTTAAATTAAAGAAAAGTACACTGTAAAAGAAAACTGTTGTTTTTACAGTTAAATGCCATGTTTTTAACTGTTTTTATCCGTTTTAAGTAAACAACTTTTAAACTTATCTTTTTCTTTGTGTGCCGCCAAATTTGGAAATCGTTAAAAGTGTGCCGCGACAAAAAAAAAAAAGGTTGAGAATCACTGATCTAGAACTTTAACCCTTCAGCGGTCGCGCCCGGGTACGGCGTGCAACATTTTCGCAATTTTGAATGGTTTGTTCTTGCATGTAAGGTTTGAATGTTTTAAGCAGTTTCTATTTATAGCTACACCCTTTCTAATGCAGGTCTGATTTTCTGACCCTTGTATTCCTTTCCATTCGTTGTTAGTCGGGATTTAACCGTGGTAAACCAGCCATTATACTGGATTACAATACCAGAAAAGCAGGAGTTGATGGAGTTGATCCAATCTGCAGCTATTACACGGTATTCCGCATACCACGAAGATGGACAATCTCATTGTTTTTTAGGTTTTGGGGCATAATAGGAATGAATTCGCAAGTTGTCTTTAGACCCAATAAACCGAACAGTTTTGAAATTAGGCGATTGTATCTGCATTCTTTGGCCTTTAATTATAAACATATCTCAATATTATCAACATTTTATATGTTATCATGAAACTAGTGGCGTAGCCAAGGGGGGGGAGGGGGGCAAGGGGTCTATCATTCCCCGGGCGCCACTTGCAGAGGAGTGCCAAATGGTCCTTTTAACTAATCCTATATATTATATTACTAGCTGAAAACCCACGCTTCGCTACGGAGTACATTCAAATTAAATACAACGGTCAATGTATGCAATTAATGCCAAAAAAAATAAATATATATATTTATAATAAATACGACGATCAATATATACAACTCATGAAGATAAAAATATATAAATTTATAAAAAAATCGTAAGGGACATTTTTATAGACAAAATAATGTCCAATCGTCTACCGCATTAGCAAGAAAAATAATATTTTTTTGTCTATTTAGTTGTTATCCACGTGACGATAAATTTATTTAAAGTACCAGAAAAAGAAATCACGTGATCAGCATTTAATAAATTAAATTCTAAAAATTAATCTTTAAAAATTCACCAAAAATCAGGAAATTGAGGTAAAGGTTCGAAAAAGATCTCATTTTAAAGGAATTTTTAGGATCTTTCTCGTGATATAAATTTCATAACCCTCAAATTATTATTTTAAATTCAAACTTTAAAAAAAAGTTACAAAAACAGCTTAAAAATTTAATTTAAAAAAATCTAAGAAGAATTTTTCAAAAATCTCTCTTAGTGCACCCCTACACTATAAGAAGAATCGCCATGCAAAATTTCAGCCCTCTAGGTCCAGCGGTTTGGTCTGTGCGTTGTATGTCAGTGAGTCAGTTACGGAACTGTTTTATATATATAGATTACTAGCTGAAGTACCCGACGATGCCCGGGATTTTAAGAATGTTTGTTGTTAACCAAAATCAATTTAAAAATTAACACAGTATAAATAACATAAAAAATATATGTGAAATGTTATACACGTCTCAGAATTTCAGCCTTTCATCATTTTAATACTAAAATCTGAAAAGTAAAAATGTCAAATTCTCTAATGTTTGTTAACCAAAATTAATTTAAAACTAAGCACAGTATAAATAACATAGAAGAAAAACCTTGTGAAATCTATAAATATATAAATTTATAATAAACTCCTCAGAATTCAGCTAGAATTAGCCTTTCATCATTGGGTAAAAAAAAGCTGCAATTACAGGTTCAGCAGAAATTTCCAATAGAACAATGATATGACTGCAGCGTTGCCTCTTAAAAAAATGAAGTGTTTGATTGAGGGCTGCAAACCATTCAACTCCACTCCACATTTAACTCCTATAAACATCCTCTACATATTAAATTCCTTTTCTCTCCATAATAAACTCCTCAGAATTTTGGTATATTCAGCCTTTCATCATAGTACCACTAAAATCTGAAACATCCTCTCCAGAAATATAAATTTATTAATTTCAATAATTAAACACACACAAATATATAAATTGAGCAAAAGTTTTTTAACCAACATTTGAATAATTCGTAAATGAAAAAGCATATGAAAATAAAGATAAGAACTTCCGGAATCGAAATTAATTACCCTTAATTTTTAATTAATAAAAAACCAACATAATATGAATAAAAACGATAGTTGCTTAAAACCATATGAAAATAAAGCTATTATAAAGATGATAATAATAAAAAAAGCATAAGAAAATAATGCTCGCGCATGAAGTTAACGTTACGATATAAAGATAGTAATAATAATATAAACCGCGTGCATAAAATATTTAGCTTTTCAAGCGAAATAAATTGATTTTTAGAAAAAAACTACTTTTAATCGAGAAATTAAAAAACATTGCACAAAATTTTAATTTTACCAACTTTCCACCCTACAATTTACACCCTACTTCTTTTAAATAGGATGTAAATATAAAGTTTTAACAGCCAATTGAATGCCAGTTAAAAATAATGTGTGCGCATGAAGTTAACGTTACGATATAGAGATAGTAATAAAAATCTATATATATATAAAACAGTTCCGTAACTGACTAACTGACTGATTGACTGACTGACATACAAAGTACAGACCAAACCGTTGAACCTAAAGGACTGAAATTTTGCATGGCGATTCTTCTTATAATGTAGGGGTGCACTAAGAAAGATTTTTGAAAAATTCTTCTTAGATTTTTTTAAATTAAATTTTTAATCTTTTTTTGTAACTTTTTTCAAGTTTGCATTTAAAATAATAATTTGAGGGTTGTAAAATTTATATCACGAAAAACATTCAAAAAATATTACATTCAAAAAATATCATCTGTAGATAGAAAGGGGAGAGAAAATTTAAAGAAATGTAAATTTATAATGTACTCAGGGAATGTATTATTGTGGTTCTATATCAGAAAAATAATAAAATACATAAATCATAAAATAAAAAATATACATTAGCATATTGGGCACGAAGTTGAGTATCTTTCATGTAACATCAAACTCCCTTATTTTAATTCAAATGTTTAAAAAAATTTAAAAATAATAACATTTGAAAATTTCGCATAAGTTCATTTTGAAAAATTCATGTATTTCATATATATCTTATTTATTCTGCACTTTGTAAAAAAATAGAAATATGCCTGTCAAAAAACAGTAGTCAACTGCCCCAGAGAGCGCGTTGCAACGCTCTTATGTGTACGGTCAAATTCAACACAAAGGAACTCGAGGCGCGCTGCAATCGCGCGATCTGCGTGGAACTCTCCAAACGCGCGTTGCAACGCGCGTTCTAGTAGAAGAGAGCGTTGCATGTGTACGCAATCGTTTGATCAGTTGTATTTTTCAACGCGCGATGCAACGCGCATTAGAAAGCGCGCGTTGCAACGCTCTCATGTGTACATAGCCTAAAGGACTGAAATTTTGCATGGCGATTCTTCTTATAATGTAGGGGTGCACTAAGAAAGATTTTTGAAAAATTCTTCTTAGATTTTTTTAAATTAAATTTTTAATCTGTTTTTGTAACTTTTTTCAAGTTTGCATTTAAAATAATAATTTGAGGGTTGTAAAATTTATATCACGAAAAAGATCATAAAAATTCCTTTAAAATGAAATTCTTTTCGCATCTTTACCTCCATTTTCTAATTTTTGGTGAATTTTTAAAGATTAATTTTTACAATTTAATTTATTAAACGCTGATCATGTGATTTCTTTATCTGGTACTTTAAATAAATTTATCGTCACATAACAACGAAATAGACACAAAAAAAATTAAAATAGTGGCGCCATCTACTGTACGCTTGTGAATCGAGAGTTGTTGGTAATTTATTAATTAAAAATATTGGAAAGTTCTTGTGGATCTGTAAATATACATGTGGTAACAGTTTTAAAATTTATAAATTATCAACCTACACAGGTGATAATTTATCCGGCGTTGCCCGGGATTTTAAGAATGTTTGTTAACCAAAATCAATTTAAAAACTAAACACAGTATAAATATCATAGAATAAAAAGCATGTGAAATGTTATACACATGAATAAAAAGAAAACCCAACATAAAAAACCGTAAATTTACAATAATTTCTTCAGAATTCAGGTAGATTTAGCGTTTCATCATTGGAGCAAAAAAACCCTGAAAAGTAAAGCATAAAATATATACATTTATAATAAACCACTAAAAGCTGAAAAGGGAAAATGTCAAATTGTCTTTAGGAAAGTAAAGCTGAAAAGTAAAAATGTCAAATTGTCGAATGTTTGTTAACCAAAATCAATTTAAAAACTAAATACAGTATAAATAACATAGAAAAGATTTAGCCTTTATCATTGGAGCAAAAATTCCTGAAAAGTAAAACATAAAATACATAAATTTATAATAAACCTACCAAAATCCATTAAAAAAATAAACACAGTATAAATAACATAGAAAAAAAAGTATACGAAATGTTATACACATTAATAATATGAAAAATAAAATAAAATAAAAATAATAATTTTTAAAAATAATAAAATAAAATAAAAATAATTAAAAAAATAATAAATAAAAATAATAATAATAATAATTTAAAAAATAATAAAATAAAAGCTGAAACAAAAAAGCCTCCATAAAAAAGCTGAAAATACAGGTTTAGCAAAATCTGTGCGATTCGTATTCGAACCCGCGTCGTGTAGTATAGTAAATGAACGCTCTTACCGAATGCGCCACAATAACATGCTGGTGTATTGTGTAAATAGGAGAATATTTGTACTAAAATTACTGGAAAGTTGCTATGGGTTGGTGAATATACATGTATTTATGGAGTAAGAGGAGTTTTAAGTTAGAAATAAGTTAGCAGGATAGAAGCTTAGTCTTTAACTCTTCAATAGACACAAAGACATAAGCGAGGGGGTTGCAGTAGCGATTAAAAATGATCTTGTGACACTTAGCGTGGTTGATTCGAATTTTCCATCGCGTGTGATAGTGTCAATATGCCGTTGGATCCGATTTATTTTAGAGTATAAAATCTGACTTGAAAGATTATTATTTTCATTTATTATTCTGGTTTAATATATAATTTGAAACTTTTTGATTTTATTTATTTTTATCTTTTCGCTCGCTGTTTGCCAGCTAAGCCTAACGTGGACGCCATATTCAGAGTGGTGATTCCACAAAGTGTAACATCTTACATTTAGTTTCAAAATTTTTGGTTTTTTATTAATTAAAAATCAACGGTAATTAATTTCGATTTTTGAAGTTCTTCAGACCCTCGGCTGTTTTTAAAGACGCCTGTATGTAAAATTTCACGATCGTTGCTCCTAAACTGTGGATTTCTATACAATTACAGAGATACAAACATTCATTTTTATATATTAGATTATAAGCTTTTCGCGGGTGGGGCGCCAAAAAGGTATCGTGCCTCGGGCTCCAGGTATTGTCGCAACACCACTGGGTAGCAGCTATAAAAACTGGAGATATTTTCACAAATTGTTCTTCACTTGTGCTTACTCTCCATGCAGCAACCAGACAGGAAAACAACAAAACCAGAAGATGAAGAATTAAAGCTAAAATAATGACTGTAAGGCGAGGTCATGTTAATGTGTCAAAAATAAGGCTGGTGAAATTGCAAGCCAAACACAAGCATAAATCTTTGAAATCCGCTACCATTGTCTCAGCAAAAAATACAAGAACTAACTCATGTGTAACTGTATACAAAATGCGCAATTCAAAATAAAAGGAATTAATAAAAAATAAAAATAAAAATTTTTACCCTTTTTGAATACCTATAGTACAGTGCGTTTCACTAAATAACAGTTAGAAAATTCCTCAAAAGATGGCAGCACTGCAGAACATTCTTCTGATTTGTTGTAATTGAGTATAGTATAGAAATATTTATGATTTCTTTTAACAGATGGCAGCATTGCAAAACAGTAGAGAACGTTGAAATTATTTATTGATTTTTTTTTTGCTATTATTTATTATAATTTTTTTACTATATTCTGCTGTGACGCCTATATTATTAAAATACATGTTGCGGTTTATCCTTATAGCCGCTGTCTTGTACTCGTACTGAAGTGGTAAATTTCATAATTATTCCACTCTGAAGACATCCAACTTTCCTGGTAATCCACATTACTTTTTTCGGCACGAGCACGGGGAGTTAGTGTTTTAATCTGCAGCTAATTTTATTTTCTTATTTCTCTTTTTAAAACATCATATTTGAATGTTTTTATGTTTAACTAGCTGAAAACCCGTACTTCGCTACGGAGTGCATTCAAATTAAATACAAGGGTCAATGTATGCAACTTCGATTTACGTAAATTGTGCATAAATTCAAAAACAAAGTTTATAAGTTAAATAAAGTTCTGTATATCATACCAATAAATTTCTAGTTGATAGCCAATAAATTGTAAATTTTTTTTACCTTAAATGTCCAATAAAAAGAGTAGTTCTAAATGTAATGTTCTTCAATAAACCCTTAAACGTTGCCAATTTCAAAAATCTTTTTTGTATTTATCAATACCTCCTCCACTTGAATCTTTGAAACATTAAATGTTTTACTGATAATAAATGAAAATGTAGTTTGATGTGTTGCTATGGTTACTTGACTATGGTTGATGTAAAGGTGAAGCATCAGCTCAACATTTAGGCCCCTAACATTCTTTCTACTGATCAGATATACATAATATATAGCATATGTCCATCTGGAATAACGTACCTTTCAAATGGTGAAAGGGTGAATAGGTGCAGTGGTTCCGGAGATTACCCTCCACATACAAAATCCCCTCTCTCTTTATATATTAGTATAGATTTGTAAGTATCAAAGTCTTACATTTATTGAACAGATTTTAAAAATTTATCAGCTTCTATATCGTAATTTTCGGCTAGAATATATCAATTTTCCGATCTGGGAATGCACATCCTCATCAAAAGCTCGAGGTTATTTGAGCAGGGTGTGTTTTTATGATTTCTCGGAATATTTTCCATTTCTCAAGCGTTTTGGTCGATTTTTTTCCCTGAAATTATAATTATGCAGTTATTTTGAAGTTTCTTGTCTGAATAGAGTTCTCTTAAGCACTAAAAAAAAATTTAAGGCCTTCTAAAAGTAACTTTGAATTAACTTTTCAAATAGACGTCATGCATCAGGAATGCATTAAAAGCCTATAGAAGACAAAACTGAATTTCAGTGCAATTTTAAGCAGACTTAAAGTGTGCAAAATAAAATAAAAAATTCACTCAAAGCTTTTAATGGCACTTAAAAAAATTTTCAAATTTAATTTGTGTGAAGCAAAAGCTTTTAAGGGAACTTAGAAGTATTTAAAAAGATTTCATAAGGTGATCCTTTACTGCACGTGTGAGAAAGTTTAAAACATCTTTTATTAACGTGAAAGATATTAAAAATAATGTATGCATTACATTTTGGACTTTTAAAATGTGATGCAAATCTCCTTAAAATCAGACTTCATATGAAGTATATTTAAAAATATCTTTAAATGTTATGAGACCCTTCGCCTCGGTTAAATTTATTTTTAATATTCGAGAACACATTAATATGTAGATTTTTAATATGCATTTCAAAACTTTAAGTCTAAAAAAAAGATTATTTTTTAAGGTAGTAACAAAACACTTCTTATACACGGGGGGGGGAAAAATAACCATTGGAGTTTATAAAACTGGAAATATTCAGAATCCACACACTAAAAATCAGAAAAAGCTTTGCATGAAGAAATTTTAACATATAAAAAAAAACCATGTTGATGCTTTATTAGGAATATTTTTTACCAAAACATACTTCAGCTCACAAAAAGTAACAACCCCGTCATGATGCCAGAGAAATTTTGTTACACTCACAAAAATTTTAAATGTTGAAACGCGCTAAAATTTCATGTTTTAAACCATACGCAGTGAAACTTCTGGAGCCGTCCAACCTTCAAAACTGCCATATTTTGTTCAGAACCTATTATTAAGACTCCATAGAGCCAATGCTATGGATGAAACCTCTATTCGACGATCACCCCTCAAAACGGCCATTGTTTTCGTTACTGGCCGTCATAGAGAAGTTTCACTGTACTGATATTTTTCTTATCGAAGCATCAAATTTTCGGGAACGTCAAATAAAACAAATTAAATTAAATTAATAAATAAATAATAAAAAAAAAATTTTAAAACACGTTTGGTATCCAAAACCTTAACAAGAAACCGATAGGAGTACGAGATGGCAAGTTGACTTAAGGATTCATGTCGACTTAAGGCTCAATGAAGCAAATAACAAACTTTGATAGATATCAGTAAAAAAGAACTTCGGGATTTAATTTTTTTTAATTAAGTGCTTTCCTTCGTGAAGAATTTCGTTTCCATAAAGGATGAGTTTCAAAAGAATACGCCGTCCTCCATGAAGGATAAATTTAGTTTTATAATTTGTTATTTAGTTTTATAATTTGTAATTTAGATTATCGTGGGTGGTTGAAGATTTGGTTTCACGTTTGATCGAAAGAGAGAGCTGGGTGTGCAAATAAATTGCTTTAACTGTTAACACATGGTTCACAAAATTTATATTTCATTGTCAAAGCCAGAAATTAAAGCGTCTCTGAATGGCTGAAACCTTATTATGTTTGCCTTTTTGAAAGTACATTGTGGCGCCACGGTAAAAGTTTAAGGCTAGTCTCTGATGCTTTCTTAAAAAAATACACAGCTATTGGATATATGCTAAAAAAAAGGGCAGAGTCCTAAATAAAATGCGAAGCCATTTTTTTAAAACAGAAACTTAACAAGGAAATTTATTTACAAAAAAAATTTAAACATTAGACACTTTAGAGATAATCAATTAATTTACGTGCCGATTTACAACGCACGCACTAGGACCCATCTCGGCCCAAAAACACAGGAGCCTAAAAAAACACGTCTGTTCGCTGGAGGCTATAAGGCCGATCTCCCCAATTCTCCAACTCTCTGCCTATATCTTGTGGCGTTTCTTTGTCGGCGACTCTCCCAATTCCTCGAAAATGCGTCTGTTCTTCAGAGAGCACCCAGTGGCTGACAGTTCTTCGTACCGCCGAAACTCCCAGAGCTATCGATAGGACAGACAGCTTTATGACGGGGGTGGAAAACATTTTCTATTTTCCAAACAGTTACCCTCACCACTTGTTAGGGAAACCGCCCGATAAACACACAGCTGTGTTTCGTGCACTCTGTGAGGTCTTGGGAAAAATAACCCCATACTTCCAGTACGCTACAACATTTATATAAGATGACAAAGTTAACTATTACTGTGGAACAAATAGCAATTCCCTTGTTCATTTTTTTTAAGTAACGAGTTAAAATTAAGAAAATGTGAAAATTGTGAACGCCATTAAAATACCCTTTCAAACTAACCTTGACAGGTGGAAAATTTTGAGATTCAGTTGGAGGGTTTTGAGTTTTTCTAAGAAAAATTTTGGTCAGTCGGATAGCTTGCGTGTTTAGTCGAAAACTTCTTTTGGAGATCTTAGGTGTTTAACCGAAAATTTTTTAAATTGAAGTTTTTTAGCTAGACTAGTAAAAATACACTAAAAAATACTAAAATTTCAGTGGTTTTATCGTTTCACATTAAAAAATTTGTATGACCCTAAAAAACTTTTACAGAGCCAGGTAATAAATCAGGCTTTCTTGTCTCATTTTTATACTTTTTACGTAAGATTTTCACTTGAGTTTCTGAAATTTCTTTTTATTTATTTATTTATTTAATTATTTATTTATTTATTTATTTTTTAACAAGCAAGAGCAAAATGCTTTTCCGTATTCAAAAATTAGCGAGATCATTCAGCTAAAATAAATGCTGAGCAGTTCCACCGGATTTTTTTTCTTTTTAATCGGAAGGAGTTAAATAATCAAACAGGAGAAAAATATTGTTAGATTATCCTTTAGTTTTACACTTATGACGCTGGGTGACTGAGTGGTTAGGAAGTTTGAATTTGGTACGAGAAATGAGAAATCGATACAAAAGGATGCTTCATTTTGTAGCCGTTGAGACTAGGGTTTCAATTGAAGATGTCGCAATTTTTTAGCATAGTATATCATCGACATCTTTAATTTTACGTCTCTTTAAAATAAAATTTTATTGTTATGCTTTTCTACAGCCCTGAAATTATTTTCTTTTGAGAAATTTCACGAAAGTTTACGTTATTTAAAATATCTTCTCTAATTTTCAAACGATTTTTCTAGAGTAACCTTCGCAATTTTTATTTTCCCTTTCGCTGACCATTTACTAAACTTCATATATCTTTCGGTTTCTCAACACCGAACGGAAATATTTACCCATATTTAATTGAGTCCGATCCAATCACGCGAACTTTGGAGGCGTATGATTTTTTTTTATATATATATAATTCTCTCTCAATAATTCCTTGTATCGGATAAGTAAATCTCACCGATATATATTTTTTCTGAAATAGCTTTTTATTCAATGAACAAATTTGTATGCAATTGACTTTTTTTTTAACCCTCTGAGGGATTTTGAACCACGGACAAATCTATTTCAAAAGAGTTTTCAAATTTTTCAATGAACCCTTCGAAAAAAAAATCTGCCCTGAGAAGTATCTTCACAAGCACTAGAGGAAATTGCCTTCCTGCCTTTCCAAATGGGGAAGGTCCGACGATTCGCTTCAGTACTCTTGACATTATCTCAATACCACTACGGTAATATATTGATCGCTAGTAACAAAAGACCTCTGATCATGTGGAAAGTTGAAGGGTAAGAATAAAACAGGTATGGTCGTAAGCTTCGAATAGCAGTTTTCTGCAGACATAATACATTTCGTAATTTTAGACCTTTTATAGAGTCCACTAAGGGGCACTCTATTTGAATTTGATACAAACACAGTTTATACGTGAAACAATGTTTATTGAATTCGTTGCACATATAGAATTTGCTTTTACAGCAATAAGCATACGTACTACTTGTACGGAATATATATTAACATTCAATAGAAATACACTTTGCAAATACTCACAAACCAGCAGAGAGTCAAACCAGCAGTACTGCCACGTAAACTTTGGGCCCCCTAAGCACTAGCGCCGGCTAACACCTTGAGCTGCTTTCCTCGTAGCTCCCTTAACTCGCTTATCTATCAACTTTAACAACCTTTTTTCAACCTCTGTAATAATCAAGCTGCTTGGTATTTATACCAAGCGCGTATGCCGAAATTAGCATATCTCAAGCAGCTTCTTTAATTCATTCACTCAAAAGTTCGATTCTTGTGAATCGAATCTTATGTATACCTTACACTTTTCCGTGTTGTTGGCCAAAAAGCTTCTTGATCTCGATTTGCTGTTGTTCACTTTCCCTTTAAAGTTTCAACTTCCAAGCCAACTTCACTTTCGTTCTTAAGTTGTTTTATCTCCCCTTATGGCAAATATTGAAAAAAAAATGGTAAAAATAATTCATACATATTAATTTAAATAACTGCATATAAATTGTTCCTACAAGTAAAAGTTATATGTTATAAAGTAAAATGTCAAAATGCTTCGTTAATAGGAGTACTGCGCCGATAATAAAACATGCCCTACTTTCGTTAGATGATTAGTTTTAGAAAAATGCACGGTTGGGATCTACTTTATTGACGTTCGATATAGTCACGAATTTCCTTTTTCTCTCTTCAAGATATGAAATAAAAAATTTCTGACAATTACATTTCGGTAAGAGGGGTAAAAAGAAGCGTAAAATTAATTATATGTACATGTGTCCATGCATTAAGGAAAAATAAAACTCACGATGTTGAAGTAAGTTTAATTTGTATTTTTTTTCTCTCAGATCTCCTTTTGCCTATTTTTAAAAATATATGCTCCTCTGATTGACTAGTATTTATCTAGTATTTCAGTTATAAATCTGACTTTTTATAACTGAAACATATCAAATTCCTACACTTATGATTACTTCTAAATAATTTTCCTGTTGGCTTTCGAAGTAGATAATGATAGCTTATTTTAGTGTGGAAATTGAAGTTTTGACACTATAAAACATGATTAAAAAGTTTTAAACTCACTATGGCCATTATGGCTTTTTTGGGAGTACTCATCCAATGCACTAAAATGAACCAAATGCACTCATCCAATGATAACTATGATTAATTTGAGTAAGGGTGCTCGGGAAATTGGTCAGTAGAAGTTTTAAAGCCAATGCACTAAAATGTACCAAAATGCACTCATCCAATGATAACTATGATTAATTTGAGTAAGGGTGCTCGGGAAATTGGTCAGTAGAAGTTTTAAAGCTATAATTATTGCTAAGTTAAAATAATTTAAAATTAAATTGAAATTTTTGTTTTTAATTAAATAAAAAGACGTACACACACAGAGAGTAAAAAAGAAAGGAAAGAAAACGTGCCTTTTGGGGACGATCAAAAAAGAAATAAAATGGGATTTTATTTAGCACAAGTGATTCTTCAATTACTGTCCATTAAATATGAGTTTTAAACCTTATTTCTTTTCACTAAAAACATTGAAAATCTTTTTTTCCGCCAAGCATAAGTGCTGTTTTATTATCTGAATTTGAGGGTTAAACTTCAACAGAATACATGACATAATTTACATGAGCATCGTCGTTTAAATGCACACATGTCCATAAATTAAGGATAATTCATAATAACACGGAAATCGAACTATAAAATAAAAATTTCACCTGTAGAATTATCACACACATCTTCAAGAATGATGTACAAATTACAGGAAGTCACCAGATGACGCCGATAGTACGTCACAATTACGAGAGTTTAAGAGAGGGTCTATAAGGAATGGTGGCAAAGAAGTAAAATTGTTCACAAGCGTTCTGTAAGTCGCTCAGTGCCTTAACCGAATAGTTATGACACAGAGGACGCATGTGGATGATTTTTTACGTGGTAGAATTATCATCCACCTGGAATGTGGGTGTACTCAGATGGAAGTATCCGAGGAATTTGGAATTGCTCAAAGTGTCATCTCTAGGCTTTGGCAACGATTCCAAGATGATGGAAATGTCAGTAGACGTTACAGCACAGGTCGCCCCCGAGTTACAACGCCGAATGATGAGCGGTATTTGGCAGTAACTGCCAAAAGAAGACGCAGCACAGCATCCGATCTGTCTCGTCAGCTATCTGCAGCCACGGGTATCACAGTTTCAAGGCAAATCGTGTACAGACGTTTGGGAAATATTCGTCTATATGCTCGCAGGCCTGTCAGATGTGTTCCGCTCACGGCAACTCACTGTCGGCAGCGATTAGCCTGGAGTAGAGAACATGCAATGTGGACATCGTCATAGTGGGATTGTGTGATGTTTTCCGACGAGTCCAGGTTTAGCTTGCAGTCTGATTCACGTCGTACTTTCATATGGAGAACGATAGGTACCCGTTACCCCCAAGACAACATCATTGAACGACACCGTTACGGTGGTGCAGGATTGCTCGTTTGGGGTGGAATTATACTGGGCTCCAGAACAGATCTGCATGTTCAAATCGGAACCATGAACGGCCACATTTATCGGGACATCATTCTGAAACAACATGTACGTTTGTTTAAGGGTGCCATGGGCGCAGAATTTGTGTTTATGGATGACAACGTCCGCCCTCACCGAGCAAACATCGTAAACGAATGCCTTCAATCTGAGGATATCACGCGTTTGGAATGGCCAGCATTCTCATCTGACTTGAATCCGATAGAGCATGTGTGGTACATGCTTGGCCGACGAGTTGCATCCCGTCATCCACCTCCTATATGTGTACCGGAACTTGGGAGAGTATTGCTTGCTGAGTGGAGTAATCTTCCCCAAAATCAGCTCGATAATTTGATACTCAGCATATCTAGGCGTTGTATGGACTGTATTTCATCGCATGGGAGACATACAATGTATTAACCATCATACCAATCATGTAATATTAAGTTTTTGTAAATGAGATATTTTTTACAATTTCTCCCGGGAGCAAAAATCGTAGTTTTTATGAATGGTATCGTACGTACACCATCGTTTTTGTTCTTTATCTTTTGTTTAATAAATGGGCTATATGAATAAGTTACGTTTGTTTTGTTTCTGAACCTTTATTTGCCGGAGCTGGCATAATCCTTAATTTATGGACATGAGTGTATTAAGTTGTTGCCTCCCAAAAACAATTTAAAAATTCTCCTTATTTTGTTTATTAATTTTTTAAATCTTTGTCTTTAGATTATTATTTTTATCTCTAAGAAATCCGTAAAGATTACGTATTTTTTCATGTTGTATGAAAATCTGTTTTTTCTTTTTTTTTGGGGGGGGGGGCAATTGAAGTAGGATGAACAGATGTGCTTTAAATTCCGATGACTTCAGTCAACAGCAAAACAGAGCATATCTAAATAAGGAGGGATAAAACATCTGTACTACACCAAATATAATGATAAATTGCATTCAGCTTTTGGTATAGTGCAAAATACTTTTAAATGAAATACGTCGATTGTAAGATGAGAAAATAATAATTGTTGATGAAGAAAAGTAATAAGTAAAATTTTAAAACGCAATGTTTTCATCTAAGTCAAAATCAGAATATTTCGACTAACATCCGTTGTCTACCCGTCACCTCAACATAGTATTTATTGCCCTGGTGAGATATTTATCACCAAACCAGAGATTAATCTGAAATGTACAAAAACATTCGCCCTTGGCGAAAATCAGCCAACTCTGTGCCAAATTTTTGCGCACAAAGCGTAAAACAGCCGATTTCCAAAGAAACCTTTCAATTTCCTTTAAATATTGCGTTTGGAACACTGTTAAAAGTATTTTTAAAATTAAGTTGACGTTCTTCGGTATACATTTCAATAGGTTTTAAGAATTAAAAAATATTAGCTTTGAAGTAAAAAATCCTCGAAATTTTCCTCTATGGACGTTAACATGGGAGCGATTAGTTCTGGTCTCCAAAGCCAAAAATGGCGTCGCACTCCAATGGCGTATACAACAATTATACGCTAGATCAGGGGTGGCCAACCCGCGGCACGCGTGCCACAGTGTGGCACGGCGGCGTTTTAACAGTGGCACGCGGAGACTTATTGAAAAATTAAGAAATTTGAAAAAATAATAATTTGTCAAAATCTCTAAAAACCCTACTCATACGCTTCTGAAATTAAGTGCAGGAATATATGCACCTTTTAGCCTATAACAGCTACCCTATATCAGCGCACCTTTTTATATTTTTTGTATGTTCGAAAAGTTGGAAGTGGCACGCATATTTTTTTTCCAGATTGTGGCACTCTTCCCAAAAAGGTTGGCCACCCCTGTTCTAGATAAACACCCATCATATCTGAGATCAGTGATGTAGCGAGCATAACTGGCGCCCCCCGAAAAACTTATAGCAATATAATATACAGAATTAGTTAAAAAGATAGACCATTTGGCGCCCCTCTGATAGACCCCCTTGCACCTCCCTCGCTACGCCATTGTCTGAGATACAAAGACATAGGTATTGAACAGACAAAAAATATTAAGATGCATTGAAGAATATCTTGGTAATATCTTATCATGGAAAAAACATGTTTCAAAAATGGCCAAAAAAGAAGCAAATAGACTCAGTCTTCTCAAAACTGACTTACTGGTATCATTTGAGGATTTATCTATCCAAGAAACTTTACCCACGGTTTACAAATCTAACTTTAGACCTGTACTTAACTATGGCAGAGAACTGATGTCCACTGCTTCAGAGAGCTGGGGTCCTTACTTGACAAAACACAAAATAAAAATCTTAGGCTTATTCCAGGGGCACCTAAATCCACACTTATTGCAGCAACTTTAATCCATGCAGGCCTCGAGCCCGTAAATAAAAGAAGAGAAAAACAACTATTGAAACTATCCGAGAAGTCTAAAAGATATCATATTGACCAATGGAAGAACTATTTTGCTGGTCGGAGCAGACTTAAAAACTCAAAAAACCTTTTATAACTAAGGTTTACCTTTCTTTAATATCTGAGTCACGGGCAGATAATGTTTTATTTCATGATTTCTTTCATTTTTCAACGTATTTCTTTTCTCGAAATTATCTGAAATTTATATTATTTAAAAGGTCACCTAAATTCTGCGAACACAAATCTCTCGAGGAATTCTCCAAAAATAATAATTTTTCCCCGCTTCTTCATATTAAACAAGAATTAATATTAACATGTCATCATTGTAAAAATGTAGTTCGGCAGTGTAAAGTATTGAAGACTGCTTACTCTAATTTCACTTCTCTTAAACGTGATCCTTCAGAATATTACGCTGTTTTACTTCTGTAATAAAGTGGAATATGAATAAATATGAAACGATTTTAAGGTTTGTTTAATTTTAGTGAGATACACCGTTTATATGTTTTTGGCCTTCGCATCGATCCCTTCTTTTTATTGAGTTGTTGCTAAATATATGATGCTCACATAACGACAAACGAAGTTATTATTTTACGTTTACATATTTTAGTTTCATAGAAATTGGCGTAAACTTTTCTTCAGTTTTCAGGTAGGTAGTAAAACTTTATACATTCCTACAGCGGCGCTCACTTTTGGAAACAGCAGGGATGCTGGTTTATCACGTAATTCCAAATTGACGAAGTTTTTGATTTATCTCTTTTTTTCCTGTATTAGTTCTACTTATGTTAAACTTTTTTTAAAATACTATGGAGCCATTACGATTGCCTCTACTTTACTCGACTAAGATTTTCCCTTACAGTTCCCGTTATGGGCTAATTGCATTCAATTGATATTTACCTTGTCTTAAAATCAACAAGTGTTGTTGTGTGGCAAAAATGCACAGAACAGACACATATAAAATATTTATTATGTATATCTCCTTGTCATTTACACCAGTAGGCTAGGCAAAGAAAATTTTTTCTAATCGGAAAATGGCAACATGCGTTACCATAGCAACGACACGAATAGCAATATTATCACATGAATGAGTTTTGTTTTTGTTTACAGTTCTTTTTACGTAGCTTATTTTTTTAACTTGTATATAAACAACTTATTGATTGCTTTCGGTAATGACTTATTCAGTGTATATCTCTCCATTATATGTTGATTATAGTTTTATATTATCTCAGTAGTTGTGAATCTTGCTGATTGATCTTTAGTGCGTGCACTGTATCGCGGGTAGATATCAGGAATAGTCATTGTTAGTTTCAGTAAGTTCTAAATATTGAATTAAATTGTCGACTATCTCGTGTCATTGGTTTAAATTTCGTCATTTCCTCACCTAAGAAATTGGAGCAGAATAAATTAGGGATTCCAGATACCAGTCGTTGCCTGAGCGTAGCAACATTTCACACATGCATCCAGTAATTGGAATGGGCCCTTGGGGGATTCAAACAAACAATGAAGGCTCAATTAAGTGTCATGATCTATCTCAAGAATTTGTGTTTGTAGTGTTTCATCTGTTCAATACTGGTAGCATTTTAATTGAAAACTAAAATGTATTGCTTTTTGACTACAAAAATTAATGCAACAAGTTCCATATCAGTACACACATCCGCATTATTTTGAAATTAGCTTCAGTTTGTTTATAGTATCCATAAGAGATAAATTTACAGTTTTAAGAGACAGTTAAAATTATTGTCTCCATGATCACATCTACATTATGTGAAGTCATAATATATACACTTTTATTTTTCTGGTTTATATATGTCTTTTATGTTTTCTTTTACTGAAATTCTTCTTGTCAGTACTATGCAGTAAGGATATCTGTTGCAAACTGCCTGACAAATCTTCATATCCAAACATTTTGTGTTACTTTATAAAAATTTCTTATTAGAAATATAATGCTTAGTACAAATGAAATTCAATGTAAACATGCAATTAAGCTTCATAGAGTGCTACTGAATTTATTTGATGCAAAATAAATAAATATTTCATATTAACATATGAATTTTTTACCTAATTTACCGTATTAAATTAAAATTATGAGTTCTCTTTAAATCTTTGGGAGAAAATTGGTAGCTCTCTAAATTGTCTTCTCATGGTTTGTTTATTTTATTCGATTGGAATATCTTTTATTTTTTAAACTATGTACTCTGCTGTCCATATTGTGTAGTGGTTAGCATCTGAAGTTTCCATAAACTGGGCTCAGATTCGAATCCTAGATTAGGCATGGATATTCATATGTTATCTCTTCATAGTGAGTAGTGTTGGTTCATCTATATGGAGCTTCCATAATAAAGCTGCTAATAAATTCATGGTGTAGATGGCTTAATTTCTTCAAGATAAATGTGTCTGGTATGGTAGAATAATAAATATATAAATTGTGTATTCTTATATCATTTTCCCTTTTATCATTAATCTTTATATTTCTTCATGTGTGAATAGTATCCTTGTTTATGTATAAAAAATGCTGAGAGAAAGTGAAATGGGATCATAATATATGTAATCTTAATCTGTTATGAATAATGCTTAACTAATGATGATTAGTGAATGCAGTTTGTGAAAACTTAACTCATCACTTTCTCCCTTTAAAATCTTAGATGAGAAATGAAATGTACACTAGTACTGGAATGGTGTTATAAGAACTTGAAGATTACTCAAACCAGGAAAAGTCAACAAGGAATAAGTGAGATAAAATTCTGTATATTTGTATAGTATTTTAATATGTTATTGTATTTGCTTAATAATTACTCTGTAAATTTCATTCAATAATGTTTAATTGGTTATATCAAGTTCCTCTTTGTATAAGTCTAATACTCTAAATATTTCCTTAAATTTTAATATTATTAACATAAATGCAGTCATATCTTTATGACATATTATGATAGATGGTAGAGGTGTTCAGGTAACAGTTTTGGTTACTTTCATTTGAATATTGAAGTCCCTAAATCTAATCATATATTTTCTCCCATTCAAGAGTTTAAATATTGAAAGAAAAAGTATAATTCCACAGAATCTTTCATAA
Source organism: Dolomedes plantarius (assembly GCA_907164885.2). Lineage (NCBI taxonomy): Eukaryota > Metazoa > Arthropoda > Arachnida > Araneae > Dolomedidae > Dolomedes > Dolomedes plantarius. The sequence continues at coordinate 221,976,568 of OU015492.1, read as the reverse complement.
TAAGAGTAAAAGCCAATTAAGCTAGATTTTACTTTTTAATGCTAATTTGTCCTCCACTGTACTTCAGTAACCCTAACTACCAATCAGGTAATACTTTTCAGTTTCAACTTTTAATTTGCTCTATTCAATAACTCTTACACATGGTTAAGAGTACTCTTTTATATATTCTGTGTTTTTTTTAATTTTTTTTTTTAATATCTTTAGCTAGAAAAATGATACCATCTGAAATTTGACAATTATCAAAATATAACTTTGGATATATCTCCAAGGAAACACCAGATAACCCTCCTATGGAATAAGAGTCCCAAATCCAATATAATTTTCATACCCCTTCTCAAAAATTAAAATCAAAATTCCATCATATGAAAAATAGAAATCCACCTCCCTTTTCTGGATTTATTGTATATTTATGCCCATATCCATTTTAAACATTCATATCATTCTTATCTCATATTCAGGTTTTTAATTGCCATTATTTTGGCTGGTTTTAAATAACACCTATTTAATTTTGATTTTTAGCTTTCTCTTAGGTTATCAAAATTAAATATTTATTAGGAATGTCTCCGAATGTGCCTTGATTATTTTATATATATTTTATAACAGTTCAAATTTCTGTTTGAGAGTTGAGCTGTAAATAGCAAATTAATGGCCATAATATGTTTTTTTTTAGTGCTTTACTAGTTATGAAATTTGGCTTAATTCATCATAAGTCTTAAAATTAATTTAACTTTTTCATTTTTACTAAGAATTAAGCTATATTGTTTGCAATTTTAAATTATAAATTTATTTTACTTTAGGTGTATAATAAAGTTATTAAATGTTCACAGCATTATTGACAAGATAAATGTATAATTCTTTACCTTCCAAAATATTTAAAATGGAAGATTCTGATGATTTTGGAGCTATGTTAAAGGTATTTTATAAAGTGATCGGAAATATTATTTAAGTATATATTTTTAAATAATTTTGCTTAAGGTTTAAAATATATATAACTAAAAGTGTTTTTAAGCTTCTATTTAAGATTTGATAAATGTGCATTAGTTAATTTTTACAAGTTGTGGTTTGAATTTTCATTCAGTTATAAATAAATATTTAATGATAACTAAAAAGTGTTTAAACTTAGAGCTATAAAATACTGATTAATTTCATTGTCATTTTAAAACTTATATGTAATCTAAGCATAGTAGTGAAAAGGCCAAAATGCTGTTCTAGAATAATCCAATCATATCTTAATTTGTTATTAAGTAAAGTTATAAAGTTAATTATTAAAGCATTGAAGAATCTAGTGTGAGTTTCTTATTGATCTGAGAGTTGTTGCTGTTTAGGCTTTGTAATTGACTTCTGCAGTTTTGATGGTGATCTTATTTTAAACTGAATACCTCATATATGATGAGACAAAAGTGTTAAATATGATATGCTGAAAATCCTCCATTGATACTATCCCTCCAAGACCTTCCCCCGATCTTTCTACTTCCCCTGATGCTAAAAATCTTTGTTTGTTTATCTGTTATTCAATAATAAAAGTTTTATAGTAGAATATTATATATCAGACTATATTATTCCTAATATGAGCCAAGATAAAATGAAAAAAGCTTAGTTTAGATCAGCCTGTGGATTACAAAGTTAGATATTTTTAATTATATTTCATTACATTTTTATCATTCAGTTTAGAAGATAGTAAGTTTATTATTCACTTCATTGTTGCCATTTATCAGCTTAGTTTGTAGTGAATCTTTTTCGTTTTTCTAATCAATGGTACTAACTTTGAAACATGGCTCTAAATCCTCAGAGAAAACTAAGCATTTTGAATGATGAATAGAATTATTTCGATCAAAAAATGTTGTCATCTAAAGCATTATTTAATCTTAAATCAGACATTTGCTAGTGTAATCATCTGAATATATCAAATGAAAAGTCTGAAATTTTGTATTTAATTTATAATTATCATTCAGTATAATTTTTTAATTTTTAAAAAGTATACTGAAAATTAATGAAAGTTATATTTTTAAGTCAAAAAGAATTTAAATTTAATCTGTTTTTGTTATGTGACATCTGTTAATTATGTTCTATTTTCTAATAATGTATCTTTTGTAATAAAACTGAAGGAATTATCATGCAAAATCTAGATAAAATTATGATGAAATATATTTTATTCTAATCTGTATTTTAATTGAGTAAGAAGAGGTTATAATACTATAATATGATTTATTTATTATTTTATTACAAGATACTTACCAATGACTATAATTTTGTCCTTAAAATGATTCATAATCTCCTAAACTGAAAAATTACACATTTCTTTTGAAATGTCATTAACTTTCTGTCTTATATCTTTTGCATCTTTCTATTGTGATTTCATTTCTGAATTTCATCCTAATAAAATATCTTAGTTTATTTCTTTTTGTTTGGATTGTCTTTCTGGCTATTGCTGTGAATAATGATGCCTAAGTTTATGTTAATAAACCCTGGTATTTTTATAGAAAAAAATTATATGGTTATTATAAATATATTTACAAAAACACTATCAATCTTGTTTAGCAATGAAGACAGTTTCACCTTTTATATGACTCTAATTTATTGTTTATCTTTCATTTTAGTTGTTATGGGTCTGTATTTAACAGAACATATAAAGGCAAACATTTAATATACAGTGATTTCCGCTTATAAGAATCACGTTTGTTATCACTGTTTTTGATTCTTATAAGCGGTTGATTCCTATAGCCGAAATTTAGGTTTTTGGACAGGCACACACACAGCTATATATACATATATTAGATAATTTACCATAAAATGCTGTTTAATTTATGTTAATTATCTTTTATTAAAATTATCTTTTATAATTTTAAAAATACAACTTAATTTCTAGACCTATAAGTAGATACACATGATTATAGTAAGAGAAGAAAAAAATACAATATTTGTTGCAACATACCTGCTTAACAGTTTTAACATTTCAACTACAGGAAGGGAGCAAGAAAAAGTTTTCTGTGGTAGTTTGACATAATGAAGTTTTCAGGAGGCTGTTTATACCTCTTTCAATGCCAATAGTCTCAGACGAAGATTCACCTTCTAGCTTACATTTCTCGGTTTGATAACGTGCTGAATCTACTAATGTCACGTTTGCCTAAGTGATAGTGGACATTTCGCCGAAGATTTATATGTTTCAGGGTCCATGAAGCCGCAACCAGGATGTAGGAGGTAGAGAAAAAAAGTTCGGACCCGGATGGGCAAAGATGCCCCCGGGTCAAGCTAATAGGACAGTGTTGTGCTAAAGCGTTTAAGGGGAAACTATTATGTTATGTCTAACAAAGAAAGGGATGCATTTTACGACTGTATTCCATCCCATCTTATCAGTCTTTCTTTAACAAAAAAAAATAAAGAACTTTGTGCCTTTTGAGGGTTTAAGTAGCTTTTTTGGAAAAATGAAAGGAAAGTGAAGAGTGTAAGCTGATTCTTAAAACCGGTGGATTGATTCTTTAAAGCGAAAATTTTAACATGGAAATAATACATTTGTTTTTGTTTTTGCGATATTGATTCTTATAACCACTGATCACTATAAGCGGTGATTACTGTACTTTCACTCACACGAGGCACATTGAATAAAATTGCACCTTAAAACATATCTGTGTGAATTAGTGAGGTATGAAAAAATGTCATGGTAAATCTGGCTATGTAAACAATAGTTGTTAGTCTGTTGATTACTAAAAATTCACACCAATCCCACTGAGAGCAAAAACTCTCAGATAATGTCTGTATCATTTTCAGAATAGTGCACAATATCACTAAAGAAATAGTCACCTGCTTAATTCAACTCAGAAAATTAAAGATACTTCAGGGTAATGCAGAAATGAGACTTATCTATCTTTCAAGTAAGGTCTATGTTATTTGGAGATTAAAAGCTGTAGAGGATGCTGTGTCTATAGCATAAGGATAAATAAGGGGTTACAAAGTTAATTCGATAGTGCATACATTTGTATCAATGACAGCACTGTCTTGAGTAGAAATGAATAAGTAATGTGATTCCAGTTTGTTCATTATATCTCTGTCTTTAATAAATTGCTTACAAAAGGTCTTGTTGGGGGTATAGAGTTAAAGAAGTGAAGTATATTATAGTGCCATTCATTTGTGAAGAAACTCCCTGTAAGTTTTTTATTGCATTACATCTCTTGTGTTAATATCATTTTAAAGTCTTTATGTTTTCTGCATCCCTAAAAACATACATAGTAAGAAAAATGTATACCAAGGTTTGAGAAATGAATAAAAAATTGTTTTATTTAAAAAAAATTTGCGAGTTACTCATAAAATTGTATTTAAACCGTAATTGTATTTAATTGTATCATTTTAACAAAAACTTCAAAGCCTAAAAGTTTATGTAATTGTATAAAAATTTAATCTTAAATAATAAAAGGAGTGATATTAAATTTGAGAGAATTTCCTTTTTCATTTAGTCTATTATTAGTTCTTCATTCTATAAACTTTTTGTTATAGCAACTTGATGAATTAGATGCAAAACACTATACACCGAAACACAGTGATTCTACATATAATGTAAAAGAAATGGCTGCAACACAAGATCTTGCTGATGATGACAACAGTGAGCTCTTTTTATTCTTATTTATACTCATTTGTATTAGAAGATTATTAATGCATTTTGATAACTGTCATTATATTTAATTCATGCTCTTTGCAGTTAAGGGCCATATTAGGTTGCTAGGTGGTATGATATTTTGGTGAAAATAATTTATTTAATCCATCCAGTCACTACCTTTTTATCATAACTTAAAGAAGGATTTTTTGAGTTCTTCAGGTCAAAATAATGGATGATTTTATGCTATACTTGAATAAAGCCCTTTGAAAGTATTCACATTATAATGGTTATAAAAACTTATCTACTGCAAGTATACATCAGATACGCTGTTATTTTTATCAATTGCTTTAAAAAAATGCTGATTTTAAAAAATTGTTCTATTTTTCCTTTGTCATGAGTCAACTTATTCGGAAGCAGCTCGGAAATCCAAATTAAGAAATGGTGACCAAATGTATGTTGTAGCATGTAAAGAGACAGTCCAATAAGAGACAAAGGGTATTTTGAAAATCTTGTTTGTTGTTGTTCTGTTTTATTGAAAACGATATTGTTCATGCCTTATTTAGACCTTGATTAATGTTTCTTATTGGCATTTTATTGTTCATTACTTATGAATTCTATGTCTTGCATTAAAATAAAATGTGTCAGTTATTGGATTGTTATATTTTGCTCAAGTATAAACTTACTGGCTTGCAATTTTTTTTTTATTTATGTGGTTCTGTAATTTATTACTTATTTTAATATAGATGATTATTTTAAAGAGATGACCTTAGAAATTAATGTTATATCACCCCATTATTTACCATTTTTAAAGTAGCAAAAAAAAAGTCTGATATTACTAAATTAAATTATACTATTTTTATATTTTGCAACAAATTTTGAAATGTTTATAAAGCCACAGTGTATATTTTTCTTAGCTTAAGACCTAGATTCTAAGTTAAGAATCTTAATCTGCAATGAGAACTATATAACATCCAACTCTCTATTTATAATTAAAGGCTTTATGATTTTGTATTTTTTTAATTTCAAATTTTTTTTTCTTTCAGTCTCAGATTTTGATAACAGTGATGGAGATTTAGCTAGCTTGTTAGGAGATGATGATGATGATGACATATTTGCTAAAAAAATTTATGGCAACTCACCTGTTAAAACACCAGTGCCTGAAGGTAGGGTAGTAGATCTTAAATTTCACATCATTGTTTTTACTGTAAATTTGGGCTCCTTACAAAAAAATTTTGCTTTCATTGCGTGTATTTTCATTCTGATGGGTCTGAAAAGTGTATATAAAGGCTAAAGTTTGAGGATTTCCTTGAACCTTATCCAAGTCACAATAAATGTAGTTTTTGAGTAAAAGATCAGCTGACCTTTTGTCTTTCCAATGTGACATCTCAATCCTGGAGTATAACAGGCCTGGGAATTATTGTTTAACCGCCTAATGATGTATCCCAAGTTAACTTAGTTATAAAAAATCCATTTTCCTTCATCCACAGTAAACTTGGATCAACCATTCTAGTATAATTTCTTTAAACCTGTATGTATCCATACATTTTATGCATTTTTTCCTTATCCCAACTATACTCAACCATCAAGTGACTGCATGTTTTAATGTATAGCTCATCTTATGCATAGACACATGTACTGTAGTATACTTTACCATGAAATCATTGTAAAAAATACTAAAAGAAAATTTTTCACCATCTTATCAACCTGTGGTTATGGCATTTGTTTATTTTAAATAAAAAGTGTGGTGGTGAATAATCTGCATTGATTATTATAGATTGACTGAAGTTTTTTTTACAATTGAAAAATATAATAATAATGCTGGTGCTCTAAAAGTTGGAAGGCCAAACAGCATCACAGCTCCAGTAAGACTGACAGGGCAACATTTAAAAAACATATTTCTGCAACAGTATAACAAGAAAATCCTACTAAGCAATGTTCTGTTTGTACATGTAAAGTTGACAAGCAAGGAAAAAAGGTCTGGGGTATTTTTGTTAAGACTGAAATGTGTATACCATCTGTAGCTGATCTATAACTAGATAACTTTTGAAATGTTAGTAAAATTTGAATAAAAGCTTTTATTACTTTATATATTGGGTTAACTCAGGTTTGAGATCATGGAACATTTTCAGGAACCATGTTTTCTAAATTTGAAGCTTTTCTCCAAATCTAGTTGCATCTTTTAATTACACAAATTAAAATCTTCATAAATCATGAATAGAAAAATTCTTCAAAAAATTTGGTCCTTAAGAAATTATATGTTACTTTGAGAGACACCTTTCTGACTAGGATCCCAAATTTTAATTTTAATTTTTACTATGAATTCTATTTTATTTAAAATATATTATATACATGTATGTTAATTATAATTGATTTTAATTTTATATTTTTTCTCCTATAGTCTTATCTTCTGTGGCAAAAACAAATATTCAGCCAAAGATTCCATCTCCTTCTCATTCCTTAGGATCCCCATCAAGGCTGTTAACTAACCCTCCCAAAGCTAAAGAAACATCAAAAGATGACTTTGATGATGATATTTTAGATGATTTTATGGAACCAAATGTTAGCAAAACAGCTGATGGGGATCTCAAATCTTTTGGTTCTGAAAAAGATAAGACAAAACAAAGCAGTCTTCATAAGGAAGAAAGGGATTTTTTAGATGAAATGGGTTTAAACCAGTTCTCACCATCGAAAGATTTTTCAAGCAGTGCTCCTTCTCTAAAGAAAAATAAATCTATTGATAAGAAAATTGAAAATAGCTCTGATATTTTGGATGACTTTAATGCTGCTGATAAAGCCTCAAAAACATCTAAAGAAAGAAGGGGTTCATTCTTTGATGATTTTTTACAAAAACTGTCTCCTAAGCATGCAGGAAAGAAGCCAAATGCATCAAGTATTTCTGAGGAAAAAATAAAGGGAAATGAAGGTAAGATATTTAACTAAAGAGCTATTAAATAAATATATAACTACATTAGGATTAACTTTTTAGTCAAAATTTGGCTAAATGTTTTAAAAACCTGAAAAAGTGCTTAATTGTTTTGCTTGATTTTAATCTCTTTTAAAAACACTTATTTTATAATTTTTTTTAAAATGTTATTGTTATCCCCATCTTTGTTTTTAATGAGTTAATTTTTCAAAGATTGTATAAATATAAAAAATGAACATGCAATTACTATATCAATATATAAAGTCAATGAATTTTACATTTATACTATGTCATTCAAATTACTATACTTATACAAATCTGAAACGTTTTAGCTCAGGTAGGTTGGTTTTCAGGTTGGTTAAAATAGCATGAGTAATTTTAAACCTTAGAGGGCTGTAATATTTTTTATAACCTGTGAATAGAGTCTAAATCATGCTAGTTATGTTGTTTTATCTGATTACAGTTTCTGCATATACTTTTCTCTCCATGTCAGTGAAACTGAATTATTTGAAAAATGAATTGTTATTGTAAAATCTTACTCCTAACTATGTTTATTATATGTAATCTTGACAAAAGAGTTATTTAATGAATGAAATAAAACTTTTTGTCATTAATACTGTATTCAAATTTGTTGCTGTTCTGAAAAGCTTTAGCCTTCATCTACAGGCAATAATACTTTTCATGTGACTGTCTTAAAATTCATAAAGGATAAAGTAATTAATAAGGTAACATAGGGATTCATAGGGTAAATTGTAGAGGGTTTATAATTCATATTGATTTGACAGTTATGTAAAACAACCCATTTAATGAAGGAGGAAAATCATAAGTTACAGGTTATAAAATATTAAGCAATAAATAGAGCTTTCAGTAGTATGTTTGAAACAATAAAAGATAAACAGAATTAGTACAAAAAAGTTAAAGCAAATAAAAGTAATAGGATGTAAGAAAAACGTAATTTATATATATATATATATATATATATATATATATATAACTTGGTAAAAAGATTGCCTAAGACAAAAAATACAGTAGTCAAATTAATATGCAGTTGGGAAAATTTTTAGGGGTTATCAAATTCACAAATAGTGTTCTTTTATATATAAATTTATAGAATAGCATTTTCATTTTCTATGTCAACTCCTGTGAATGCAGAAATTCTGTGATTCATTATTTTGAAAGTTAATTTGAATTTTCTTTTATATGAATTTGGAATCTTATTTAACTCTTATCTCTACAATTTATTTTATTTTATAATCACTAAAAGGTATGTATGTTAAGATTTATCACTTAAAAATATCATTAATGTCTATTTCAGTCATATGAAAGTGAATTGTGTCATTAGAAATTGTTTTCGTAGTTGGGAAATAAATAAATTATTTTAATTTAAAAACCCAACTGAGATGGATATTACTTCTTTTTTATATGCATTCTCACACAGATCCATAGATAAATTTTCCAGGTCTTCTCTTATGGGATAGAGGGAGAGCAATAAATGTATTTTGTTTCCTTCTTCTTCATTCACTCTGCAACATTTTACTTCTAAAGCAATTTCATGATTAAAGATTTTTAATGAGAAAAATACTTAATAAATTTTTAAAGGATTATGTTTTTATTTATTAAAAAAATTTTTAAAAATAAATAATGAGTTTATGCATAAAATCAATTTTTATTATATGTTTTAGTTACTATGTTACCAGTTTTTATTTAGTTAAAGTTTTGATTTCTTATAGATATTGAAGAAGATGTTTTTGGAACATATGTCCCTACTGCACCTAAAAAAAGGTTATCCTTTATGAACTTTTAAGTTTAAAATGTGAATTTTTACAAAATGCTAGATTAGTTTTACTAAAGTTTTCTGATATTTATAATGCCTCAATCAATTACTCATCATTATCCTATTAAATATGACATGAGAATAAAAATTATAAAAATGTCATTCTGTTATAAATTTGTTTTTGTTGAAAATATCGCTAGATGTATTCATTATTTTGTTATGTGCTACTGAATGACAATAAATCAAGTTAACAGTGCCTAAAAATCAATAATGAACTGATTTACAGACTTTTTTTGACATATCTCTTTTTCTCTCTTTTATCTTAGCTATTTGTTGAAGATAATAATTTGTAAATGAAATGCAAAATTTATTGTTTCTTCAATGGGGGCTTATATTCTCCATTATTTCAGAGTTATTCATTTTACATTCTCTGATGCATACATTATACCAGAGGTGGGGAATGCACGGCCTTGAGGCCACATGCAGCCTGCGTGATCTTCTTGTGCGGCCTTCATAAAAGCTAGCACTTGTATTAATTAATACTTAATTTTATAGATTACAATAATTTGATACTATTATTTTTCTATTGTATTTCTTTATAATGTTGAAATTATTTAAAAATACTTCTACTTTATTATTTTTATTTGAAGTGGTATTTAAATATGTAGTTGTTTATTAAAATAAAAAAAATCTGGATGAATATATGTGTGTGTGTGTGTGTGTGCTTACATAAATAAAAATACCAACAGTGAAATATAAAAAATTCCAGTGGTTTCTATGAATCTAATAATTTTATAAAAAAAAATAATAATTAATGATTAATGTTATAGCAAGTTTTTACCCTTATGTGAATACAAAAATATTTTATATTGTAAATTTTTAAGTCAAATAATAAATACATAAGGACTTAATTTTTTTCTATATAATGTAGTTATTTTTCTATATAATGCTCCAAATTGTTAAAACTATACCTAACTAAAATAATTTCATAAAAGTCGCATTTATAGGTAAATCAACTTAATGCGGCCTCCTTTATTGCTACCGAATTTACATGTGGCCTCTAATGGTAAAAAGGTTCCCCACCTCTGCATTATATCTTGTATAACATTACTTATTTTGAAATATTTTTTAGTGAAATTTCAGCTGGTTCTGTTTCTAAATCGCCTAAAAGAAGAGGTAGTTTACTTAAACAAGTTAGCTTTAAAGACATCTCTAATGACTTCACTGAGGATGATATAACTCCCTCAAAAGCAACAGCATCACCAGAAAAGGAGAGTCTGAAACAGGCCTTGCCTACCAAGAAAGCTGATACTAATGTGCATACCAAAAGAACTGAGAAACTAAATGCCAATAAAGATGATGACGTGGACTGGCTAAACTTCTTTAAAGATAGTCCAAAAAAGACATCTAAAGTACCTGAAACGAAAAAGGAAGATTCAAATTTACCTGTTGTTAATAAACCTAAACCAAGTTTTAAAAGACAGAGTTCTGCTGATTGGTTAGGTTTGGGGGAATCTAAAGCATTAAATGATGAGGATTCAATTAATAAAATTGAAGATGAGGGAGAAATAAATGAGACAAATTTGAGTTTAAATAGACCAAAGACTGCACCAGTTATAAGGCCACGTCAACAAGAATTTAGTAAAACAATCAATGATTGGAATGATGATAGGGATTTTATCAGTAATATCAGCCAACCTGCAGCATCTGACTTATCACAGATATTAAAAACTACAGAATCAAAATATCCAGAGAATAATTCTATATCTGGTTCTGTATTTGTAAAAGATAGTATTGAGTCAGAAATCTTTGATCCTTCCACTAGTTATAAAGTTAGGAAAGAAGTTAGAAAAGGTTCTAAATTAACAACCTCCAAATCACAGAAATTCACAAATGAAGCTTTATCTGATAATTTTATTTCTGATACTGGTGTGTTTACAAGAGATTCTATTCCTAAAGCTGAATTTGATGCCAATCAGACAAGAAACTTACAGCAAAGCCATGAACTTACTTCAGCTCTTCAATCTATGCAGCAATTGGTATGCCAGTTTATACATATTCTGTTGCATCTGTTATAGAATATATATTTAATATAAGTTGCATTTCAATAACCTGTTACTATTTTTTTGTTTCTTCAGGGTTTTTTTTGTATCTTTTTATAAGTAATTTATTTTCACATTTCTTAATAAAAATGAAGAACAATTTTAAAAAAAACTAAATACTAAACCAAACAGTTCTGATGCATTTATTAAAAATATATGGCTTTTGAAATAATAAATTTTTGTTTTGCTGAAATTTTAATATGTGATTTTGCTTTTCAATACCAGAACTAGAATGGTTTATAATTTTTTTATAAAGCTGGATGATTGTATTAAAGAAAGGAATAAATTAATGAAAGATAATGAAGCCATGAAGGCCATGTATGAGGAAAAAATGAAAACAGCAGAAGAATTTCATAAGTATTATATTACATATTTTATATTATTTTTCATACTACAGTATTCATTTAATGTGAAATGACATTGATATGTTTATCTTTCAAGTCTACTCTTTATGAATATATTTTTTCTGATTATTTAGTAAGAAACATTCATTGAATTCAGTAATCTTTTTATAAATTAAAAGGTAGAAAAGCACTTTAAGCGACACAAGTTTTTGTCCCTTTAAACTTTAATATTAAATTTTTTACTTACTTTAAAAAGTACATTTAAATTGTTTTAACACTTCTTATCAATACAAACTTATCAAAAAAACTTAAAATTTCCAATAGCAATCAAAACAAACACTGATTTCAAATTTTTTCACAAAGTAGCCTTTTTCTTCAGGAGATATGTAATACCCAGGGCCGCCCAGAGGGGGGGGGGGGGGCAACTGGGGTACTTTGCCCCAGGCCCCCAACTGCCGGAGGGGCCCCAAAAAATTTTTTTTTAATATTTATTAGATTTCCTCCGAAAGAAAATTCTGAAACTTGTACCGTACTTCAAAATTCAAAATAATCTCCCTAAAAAAGGGCCCCACAAAAAAATTTGAAAAAAATTATTCGATTAATCAGATTTCTTGGGGCCCCCAACAGAAGTTTGCCCCAGGCCCCGTAAAGTCTCTGGGCGGCCCTGGTAATACCTAGTAAAATGTGCTAAATTTTTATTGAGTATTTTATGTCTCTTGAAGGTAAAGGTTTCTTTATACCTTCAAAATTCAAATTACATATTTATTTGATTATTGCAGAGATTTTTAAAACTTTTTTTCTTTGTTTGTTTCAATTTTCACTTGTCTTGATGCTTTTATTTTCTTGCTGTAAGTAATAGGTGAAAAGGGTATTATTATGTCAATGAATTCAATACTTAAATATTAAAATTTCAAAATTATTCTTAAAATGTTCTCTAATATCTTGAATGCTTAAACCATTTTCATATTTAATTTTTTTTTAATATCTAGATCTGAGAAAAAAGTTTTAGAAGATTCAATCAAAACTCTTGAATCAAGGTGAGTATTTCTCTCCAGACTACTTGCTTATAGATTATTCTTTAATTCCTTGAGCCAATGTAATTAACTGTGGTAATTTTGACAGCCTGAAAAAAGAATCTGAAATTAAAATAAAATCTTTGGAAGAAAGATTAGACTCTCTCACTGAGGAAAAAAGAATGCAATTAAAAAACTTTGAAGAAAAGTTTCAAAATAATCAGAAGGAGCATCAAATTGAGATGCAGAGACTAAAAGATCTACATAGGTATGATTTTATGTTTCTTTACTTTCATTAACTTTCCTATTTTATAATGAATATTTTGTTTAGGGAAAACAAAAAAGTTGTTTGTTTAATTTTTATGTCATCTGAATAAATTTTTTAACGTTGTATTATCTTATTTTAGTCAGTCAGTAAGTGTGATGAAGGAAGATCATGAAGAAGCCTTGTCTAGACTTAAGAGACTAAAAGAACAAGAAATAGAAGCAGTGTTAAGTACCCAAGTGCATTCCAAGTATATACTCATAAGTACTTCATCATAATTAATATGTTATTTTGCATTTTTTAGTTTTATGAAATTTAAGCAGTATTTTATTTCAAAATTTCTGTAAAAATATTTATAATATAATTTAAGCATGGTGTGATCATTACATTTGGAGTTTTTTTTTCTTTTTTGTGATAAAAATTTTGAACAATTATTTTGAACTCAGAGGTATGAAAAAGATTCACTATCAACTCAGACTCAGTGTAATTTTCAGTTCTAATTTATGCATTCATGTATAAATCAGAAAGAACCTACATCAGAATAAACTAGTAATAAATAATAAGTTATTTTTATATAATTTCAATTTATGCTATCAGTATGTTTGTCAGGACATATTTATTATATTTTATGAATGCAAACTGAGCAAAGTTGACATATAAATGATGTGTGTATCATATTTTTTGGCAATTATTTTTACAAATGGCTCAAGTGCCTGCATATTTTATGATCAATATTATAAGCACATAGGTTTGCCAGTTTATTTTCCCTCTTTGATTGCCATGAAAATAGATTGAAAATGTATTCGCTAGCATCACTGGTTTAAATTGTGTCTAGTTATGCTGAGTATAATTAAATAGTGTTGAAATATTGGGAAATGTCTTTTAGACATTATTTAATACAGAAAATTCAATTGTATTAGTAAAACTCTCTAGCTCTATTTTACTATTTTTTGTTATTTATATTTATTTAATTTATTCTAACTTTTATACTAATTTTACATTTACTATAAATGAAATTCTGTTTAATTATTTTTCTCTAACTCATAATAGAGGAAAAGTGATTTTGAGTGTTAAAAGCTTTCAATTTTTGTTCAGTGTAGAATTTTCTGTTAGCTAAATAGTTGTGTTTAATATGAAAACAAACAAACACACACACACACACACACACACACATACGCATGCACATACACACGCATATATATATATTTAATTCATTTAGTTATTAACCTAAATTGTTTAACATCAATAACTTATGCATAAATTTAAAAAAAAGGGTTTTTAGAGAAGTCAAGAAGAAAAAAGTGAGGAAATAGTATATTTTAGTTGTTAAATTTGATGTACAATATAAACTTTACATAATTGATTAGACATTGTTTATTTTTTTTCAGAGAGATAAATTAAAAATGCTAAAATTAAAAAATAAATGATGAAAATTTTAAAATTTATACTAGGTGCTTACAGTTATGTTTTTCAAAAGTGAAATATTTCCATTCTACCTAAAATGTAAATTTTATTTATTGAAATCTAACATTCACATTTCCAGCCCAGCATACATATCAATGATTTATTAAATGTGTATTATTTAGCACATATTAATTATTCATTTTATATGTTTTCGTTAATTGAATGAAGCTTTATTAACTGGTGTGTTTTTATATATTACTTAGGTCATTGCTATATATAAATGATCAGTTAGAAGCCAGAGCAAATGAACTAGCATCACTGCAAAATAAAGTTGAAGAAAGAAGTCAAACCACTTTGAAAGAAAGACAAGCAATGCTGGATGCTAAAGAAAGAGATCTTAAAGGCAAGGCATTTTTAACAATAACATTTTTTATTAGTAATATTTTTTATGATAGATTTTGTAATTTACTTTTAATTGAGCCCTGTGTTCTTGATATGTCCCATTATGTGCTGATATTTTATATATTCTCCTGCCTAGCCGATCTTTTAAAATATACTTCTGTAAATATATGCATTCAGGGGTGTACATCTTAAATCTAGATTTCATAAATTATTCTATATTACTTACTTATTATACATTAATTTTTAAAGCACATGTAGTTTTAAATAAGTAATCTTTTTATTAACTTAAATCTAATTAATTGTAAAATTACAGTCATTACTTAATTGAAAATAAGTGTTGTTTGAACAGTTGCACTTTTAATGCATAATTTAAAAAAGCAATTAAGTGTAAAGTTTTTAATTCAAGTAATGTTTTAGTATAGTATATTTTTTATATATTCTCAACATATATTCTAAAAATATATTTATAGTATATATAATTATAAAAAATACATATTAATTACATAACTCTATCTGTTATAGGTCTTCTAACTATTTCATTTCAACAGAGCTTATTTTGTTAAAAACTTATTTTTCTATGAATTAATCTAGTTTTAGAAAACTTAAAACTTCCAAATAGTTATCAGAAACTTGAAGAACAGATACAGTTATCTTATTCTCCTCCAAAGCTAATGACTTAAAATCAGGAATATTGATTCTTTTAAATCTAGTTGAGTTTTTTCCTCAAGAAATGAATTAAAGGATTTAAAGTCAAAATAGAGTAATTTAGTAATAAGGCTGAATGGTGCTTGTTCTTTTAGAAATTTTGCATGACACCTTTGTTAGGTTTTTTAGTGAATTTTATTTTCTTCCCCTTGAAGTTTTAGTTAGGTCTAAAGAAATGTATAAATTTTAAAAAGGCATGCAACTTTTGTCTTTTTACACAACTCATTGCATTTAAAAAGGAAGTTTGTAGTTTTCCAGTTTTATAGAAAGTTGATGAAAGCCTTCTTAAAGTTAAAACTTCTGGGATGGGAAATCTGTTCACTGTTGGAAAATGAGTAGTTTGAATAACAGCAAGCAGAATTTTTCTGCAAAGCTATAAAATTAATTTCTTTATTTATTTTACAAATGCTGGTCATTTGGCCACTAGGCCATTAGACCACAGGCTTTCCAATACTTCAAAACAAGGGACTTAAAATTTGAAAGTGCAAGGCACACATCAAGATGTAATGTAGGCATAGACTGACCTAAATGGCACAAGATGCACTTGGTCAAATTAGCCAGACCAATCCGGAAGAGATGTGCCCAGAAACAGTTTTGGCCAGTCAAAAGTCTAAAACATGCCACCGCAGCAAAATTTGGGGAGTCAGAAACGAAAAAAGAATTTTAACATACAGTAGCCCAAGGCTTTTCTCTAGAGGGTTCATTAGACTTCAGTTTAAAAGCATTTTTGCAGGTCATTTTTTATAAAAAGCTTGGAAGAATAGTATGTTAAAGCTATAAAATTTGTTCTCTAGAACAGAGCTCCACAACCTTCTATCTTCCATGGCACAACAACGTTTTTTTCGATAATTCCGCGGCACACCACGAGAAAAAGCTTGCAAATATATAAATTACAATAAATACATATATGTTTTTATTAGATAAAAAAAAACACAACAAAATAGCTCTATGTATCAAGATAATTATAATCATTTAAGTTTTATATAAATCATTTTGAACTGTACACTAACACAAGAACAAAAATATAAAATTATAGTTTACAAGTAAAAATATTTGTTCTTTAAATTTTTATATTAAAATTTGTTTTTTGGTCTTTACTTAAGCCTAATAAATCAAAGTTAATTTAAATATAACTAATTTATTAATGAGATATTTGAGATTGTTTTGATAAATGTGCATTTTATATTTGGCGCTATATTAGAAAGGGCTACAGTTCATGGTCAAGGCCCTTTAAATATGATCGTTTGTCATTTTCAATTAGAACCAGTGTTGAAAAACTTTGTTCGCATAAGTATGTCGTAGAAAAAGGGAGCAAAATTGCAATAGTCTTGTCATAAATTTGTGGATATTCTTTCTTAACTGAAATCCAGATATATGACACTCGAGCATACATACAATGTATGGCTAACAACATGTTTTTGCTTTGTGTATAATTTCGACCCAGAAAAATTACATATTAACAAAAAGTTAGAGGAATAATTCCCTTAGAAAAATTTCTATTTAATGCGGTGGTTAATTTTTTTGTTATCATAATCAATAAAATCACCGCGGCACAGTCAAGATCACCTCGTGGCACACTAGTGTGCCACGGCACAGCAGTTGCGGAGCACTGCTCTAGAAAACATGATAATGAAATACTGTAATGATACTTTTAAAGCATTTATTATCCTACAAAATATTTTGGACTTATGCAACTTAAATTAAAGTGATATAAAATTATACTTTTAAAAATTATTTATCTTTTTAAATTTCTATTTTAGCTTTGCAGAACAGGCTTCAAAAGCAACTCGAGGACAGTGAGGATGAAAGAACTAGATTACAACAGTTAGTTCTAAGACTAGATGGCAGACTCCAGAAGATGACAATGGATGGTGAAGAAGTATTTATCAGATAAATATTAAGCAATATCATTACAAAAAAGTGGCATGGAAAAATATAAATATTATATCATTAAATTACTATTAACTTTCCTTTTTAATTAAATATGAGGGTTGGGGTATAAGTCATGGCAACTATTTTTTTTTCTTGAAGATACCAGTCCGGTTGGAAAATGTGACATATACAGACGAAAGGACAAGGTCTTAACTACATGTGTGGACAATGAATAGCACTGAAATATCGTAACACACTAATTTATTACGGTAGTATACAGGGCAATATGGCCTTCACCGTGCAAAAGAATGATAACACAGTACACATAAAATTGACATGACAAACCTGGGCCTAAAGACCCTCAATGTATTCCCCTGCCCATGCTACTGTACGATATGGTAGGGCATTATTCCCAAGGGCTTCTACTAATTCACTGTGACATTCCATCGCATTTCTCCCTCAGAGAATGGCTATTTTGATGTAAGTGCGCTGCTCAGCACGGGTTACTTCCATTTCGCACGACACTCACCAACTGACTGAATTCAGAGCCCTCGCTGTGCTACTACCAGCTATCACAGACCCATCTGTTGTTCTGTATACACACTATGCCTGCAGAACTTCCACATGACACATATACGTTTGTGATCCGTTCACATATCTACAAGAAAAAAAATAGTTGCCATGACTTATACTCTAACCCTTGTATATGCACAATATTTTTAGAAAAATACTTTAATAAAGGTTTAAGAAAATTTAACTGTATACAGCAATATTTCTGACAGTTCATTTCTGATCAAAGAAATGTATGGATGGTATAAACAGAAAAATTAATCATAGACCTGAAGACAGAATCATAGAAATAAATCATAGATAAAATATCAAGTATACTAGTGTCTTATTTAACTTTTTTAAATTTTTCTGTCATTGATTTAAATATCTAATGTTGTAACTTACAAAGTTTTTATTTCCAATGGCAAGCAATAAATAAAAACAATAAGATAAAAAGTACAACAAGAAAACAAACATGACAAAAAGTAAAACAAAGAAGGAAACAGGAAATGTTAACTGCCTGATGCTCTTGCCTCCCAATATTGGCTACAGAGATCCTGAGCCGTCTGTGCCTCACAGGTCTGGAGGTGGGCAATGTCCATAACTGGACACTGCCCACCTCCAGACCAGGGCCTTTTTATGGCATGGGCAAATTGGGACTTTGCCCAGGGCCCCCTGATGCTAGGGGGCCCCAAAACCCCCTTGGTGTATGCACCTAGTACTTCTAATAGATAGTTCTTATTTTTATAAATGTTCGTAAGGGGGGGGGGGCCCAAATAGCATCTGCCCAGAGGCCCCCAGTGTTCATAATCGGGCCCTGCTCCAGACAATGCAGTTTATCACAAATAGTGCAGAAAGGACTCTGCAGAATTTTCAAGCAGTTCAGATGTAATAGCTAGGCAGTCATGACCAGTTAAAATTGGATCATGGCTACCGAATTCTTCCTTGGAAAATCTGGAATCAGACCTGCCAACTTTCCAGATTTATTCCGGCAATGCCGGATTTTTAAAGCTTCTTCCGGGTTTCCGGAATGGACACTATTATTACCGGATTTTTAGTTACATAACAAAAATATCTACTCCGTTCAGGTCATCTATGTCAAGGGAAACCTTAGAAAATTTGCTAATATGCAAATGAACCCACAAGGACACTGTTATGAAGAACAATTTGACAATGAATTTTTAAAAAGAAAATATCAGCTACAGTAAATGCTAAAAAAATTCCAAGATTTTCTGCAATTAATTAAAACAAACGTTATAAAGATATAGAAGTACTCAAAATATAGACTTCTAGGATCCCTGCTAGTGTAAATATGGTGTACATTAAAATGTATGATTACAAATTCCAAATATATAACTTTTGTTTAATATTATAATTTCAAGATGTGCTGAACAGTAAGGAAATATTTTGAACTATGTAATATTATTATAGAAATCCTATAAACTATAAGTAAGTATACATTATAATTCTTTTATGATTTTTTACTATACTGTTTTGTGTTATGTCGTTTATCTTATGCATGGTAGAATATTGCAGGATTTTACTCTTACTGAGGTTGGCAGGTCTGTGGAATGAATGCACTATTAACAACCCATAGCTTATTAGAATTTCTATTTATTAATTCTTGATAATACAGGTCCTTCAATTTCTTCCGGATAAATACTCTCATAGAATTATGTAACTTACAAAGAAATATATAACTTACTCCTTTAGAATTATATAACTTATTAGAATCTCTATCTATTTATTCTTGATAAAACAGGTCCTTCAATTTCTTCCAGATAAATACCCTTACAGAATCATATAACTTACAAAGTAGGAACTAACATCTTGTTATATATTTTTGTATAAACTTATTGTAAATATTGCTACACAAATGAAATCAATGCTTATAAATTAATTCAATAGTATATTTTCTATTAATTTTTTTATGGCAGTATTTAACAGTTATTATTTTCTATAAATAAAAGGATCACTGGCAAGTTCAACAAATGAAATCCAAGCTAACAATTCAACAAAAGTATTTAGAAGAAGAACAAAAATTATATCAGCATCAACTTGAAAAAGAAAAAGAAAAACTGCACTTATCACAGGTGGTTACCATAAGTATTATATCACGATTTTTTCAGCATTGCTAAGATGAGTTATCTTTCATATCATTATTGTGGAGTATTGTACATATAGTTTTTGCAATTACTATTATTTGTATGTTTTTAATTGCATATTATTTTTATTTCTGTAATTATTTATAACAAGGTATTTTATAATCATTTCATTTTAAATATCTAGAAAATTGTGTTTTGAGCCTTACTTTATCAAATGACCTTCTTTCAATCCAGTTGTTTGTATTAACATTGTCATTCATAATATTAACTACCTGGATGGACAGAGTAGTTTTTATTCTCATTTGGAAATTCATATGGGTATATAATCGATTTTAGTAGCAATCTGTTTGATGATCTGTAAACTAAATATTCTTAAAATATCAAAAACTGTGTTTAAAAAGTTATGTATGTAAACTGGTATTTATTCCCACAAATTCAAAGTACAGTAAAACCTCATTTATCCAGACTAACTGGGACATAGGCAATCCGGACAATTAGAAATCCAGATAATCCGGGTAATATGGGTAATAAGCAAAACAAAATCCTTAACTAAGCAGACTTATCATTTATTACGATAAAAAACTATCTTTTGTAACAAAATTAGATAGTATTGTTTACATTAAAAAATATAAAAATAACTTTTCACATCATTTCTTAACAAAGAATTAGTTCACTGTCTTCTGTTTCAAACTCATGTGGCGTTTAAACAAAGCACAGTCACACAAAAGCTCTATCATTAATAGTTAGCTGGAGTGGTGTTGGGCTGACACTCATAGTACACCATGATGCTTATCATGTGTCATCTGCTGTTACGGTGTGATTGTTTCCTCCTTGTCTACGTCATCTTCCTCACTGCCTGCTGTAGATGTGCATGCTGCTACAATTTCTTCTTTCATCATAATCAGGACCTTTTTATCGCATGGGCAAATCGGGACTTTGCCCAGGGCCCCCTCATGATAGGGGTCCCCTAAACCCCCTTAGTGTATGCACCTAGTACTTCTAATAGTATGTATAGTCCATGGATAGTTCTTATTTTTATAAATGTTCGTAAGGGGGGGGCCCAAAGAGCATCTGCCCAGGGGCCCCCAGCGTTCATAATCGGGCCCTGATCATAGTGCCGTAGGTGTAGTAGGTTTTGTAAAAACACAGTTCAGATTAAGAGAGGGAAATATTTGTCATGATGAGTGAAATTTTTGTCATGAGGCATCAAGCCTGTTAAAGGTACAGAATATTACTCTATGGTAGGGTTAGTTTTAAATAATGTCATTGAAAATTCATTGGGAACACTGATAACATATCTTCCTGCTAATTCCCCTGATGAATATCTGAAATTTCAAAGTGATGGAAAACTATACATATATTCATCAGTTAGTTAGTTTATTGTGACACCCCTCTTAGTCATAAAGTGTAATGCATTGAATAATAGTGTAGAACAATCCTGATTATAATTATACTCTTCATCCCTTATAATTGCTAATGTAATAAAATATCATTAAGTCTTCATCTCTGTATAGCTATCTATCCAGACAAGTGCTTACAGAATCAGTCATATTTTTCCCTTCATAAACATTTTTTCTCCACATTTTTAAGGATATGGCATACAGTATATTGTAGTGTACTGGAAATATGGTCTTATTTTTTCCCGAGACCCCCCAAGCGCTTGAAACACAGCTTCGTGTTTTTCGAGGAATGCGTTGTTCAGTTCCACCAGTTCGGAACACGTGGGGGGATTACAAACCGTTTTCCTCACAGATGCAGCCACTAAAGCTGTCATCTTAACGTTTCGGCAATGTAATAAAGTTCGGCGTCTAAAGAAGAGCTGTCAGCCGATAATCTGCCGGCCCCACCCCCACCCCTTTTGAAAATCCAGACATTGGAGAGACGCTGTATAAAATCCGAGCGGGATAGACGTGTTTTTGCTAGGCTCCTGTGTTGTTGGGTCGAGAATGGGCCCTGGGGCGTGCATTTTGTGAATCTGCACGTAAATTAAGTGATTATGTCGGAAGCGTTTAATGTTTAATTCTTTTTGTAAATAAATCTACTTGTTAGGTTTTTGTTTTAAAAATTTGGCTTCGCTTTTAATTAGAACTCTGTCTTTCTTTGATATGGATCAATAGTTGTGAAATTTCTTCAAAATGCCTGAAAGAGAATAGCCTTACTACTTGTCGTGACGCCACAGTATCTATTCTCATTGACTCTTTCATCAAAAGACTCTAAATTTATGTAGTTATTTTGTTAATACAGTGGACGCTCGTTAATTCGAACTCGGTTAATTCGAACTTTCGGTTAATTCGAACTAATCCAAAGGCCCCAAAAAGCTTGTATTGGAGTTAATGTTAAAAATATCTCATTAATTCGAACTAAATTTTTATCACTTCGGTTAATTCGAACTAAAAATTTGACAAAAAAATTCTTTTTCCTCATTTAATGGAGAAATTACACACTGTAATTATTATTTTGTGTGTCAAAATTTCTTTTCTGTGTAAAGAGGCACATGCCTGCATTCCTAGACTATTGTATGTCCGCTAAACGTTAGTAGCTATTGTCCTTCTTATTAGTGCTAAACGGAAAAAGCAATTTTCCTTTATTTGGATCGATTTTCTTAGAATTTCAGAAAAACTAGTCTTTACCACAGATTCTAGGGAGCTGCTTCAGTTATAACTGCAGTGCAGACAAGTTAATGTGGTCTAGTTTTTCTTCCTCATTGTGTGGTGTGGACGTGTAAAAATTCAGGATGTCTACACGTGGAAAGTACAAAACCCTAACTTTGGAGACAAAGGTAGAAATTTTAAAGAAAGTAAAGAATGGCGAATGTAAAACAAAGTTAGCAGCTGACTATGGAATTAAAAAAAATGCCTTGTCAACTAATTTGAAAAACAAGGAGTCAATTTTAAATTCATGGGAAAAATCAAAATTTGCTAGAGGAAGGAAACGCATGGGAAATGCGTCCCAAGAAGTTCTAGAAAAAGCTCTACTGCTATGGTTCCAGGATGTTAGATCTCGAAATTTTCCGATAAATGGATCCCTAGTGCTGACGAAGGCTGATGAATTGGCAAGTAGAATGGGTATTGAAGATTTTAAGTGCAGTGATGGATGACTTTCTCGATTTAAGTCAAGGCAAAATATTTCTTATCAAACTGTATGTGGCCAAAGATCTGATGTAAACGAAGACGTATGCACTAATTTCGGTAGGAAACTGCCAGGACCTACCGACTACCTCTACTTACTTGCCGAAAGATATTTTTAATGCGGCCATAAAGGACAAAGCCATAATGGACTCTATTAAAACTCTGAAAGCATTTATTCAGATGGAACCTTCCTCTGAAAATGAATTGAAATGTTTACTTCAAATCGAGAAGCTGGCTGAACAATGTAGGCATCATAAACTGAACCAAACATCCATTTTACAGCTTTTCCCCAAAGTGTAATTCATATTTTTAATAAAAGTTTATTTTATACTGCATATCTTCTGCTTCATTTTATGATTAAGGTAAGTCTGTATTGCTTTTTAAAATGTTTGACTTTAGATAACATAGTATAATATATTTTCTGGGGTTATACATACTAGGAGAGTTTCTTCTTCAGTGATACAGATTTAAAGTTATATATTTTCTCTTAACATCGGATAATTCGAACTTCGGATAATTCGAACTTTTTTCTGAGAACCTTCGAGTTCGAATTAACGAGCGTCCACTGTATTTAGAAATTTATTTTAATGCACAAATTTTACTTAATGCCATGATATTTATAGCACATATAAATTTGTGTTTCAGTTTTCAAAAACCAAATCATAAATTTTCTTCTTAACTTAGGATTCACTGCTACATGAACAAAAAACCGTTCTTCTTCAGTTGGCACAAGAAAGGCAGCAACTTATGCAAGAAAAAATAGATTTGCGATCTCTAACAAAAAATGTCAAAGAGGAAGAAGCAAAACTAAATATCAGGAAACTGAAGGTAAGCATTTTTTAAAGTGGTTTCTTTTATTTTCTGAGTCACACTTTTCAAATATGTAATAATTTTAGGACATCTTTTAGCTTTTATCTATTTTTTTATTTTATTATAAGTATGTAAATGCATTTAAATTCAGTTTTAAAATTTCTGAGGGTAAAAAACATTTAAATGTATTTTACATCTGTCAAAAAATTGCTATATATTGCAACAATCATTTGATTGGTTTAAATCAAATGTAAGTAAAAAAAGTTAGATTGATTAAAAAAGGAAATCAAATATACTTAGATATAGCTTTTAGCTATTTTTTAATTTTATTATAAGCATGTAAATGCATTTAAATTCAATTTTAAAATTTCTGAGGGTAAAAAACATTTAAATGTATTTTACATCTGTCAAAAAATTGCTATATATTGCAACAATCATTTGATTGGTTTAAATCAAACGTAAGTAAAAAAAGTTAGATTGATGAAAAAAGGAAATAAAATATACTTAGATATATGGGATACCGGATTTCAGCTTAGGTTAAAAAAGCATACAGTTTCATATAAACTAAAATAAGTTTGGCAAAGAGAGGGCTACATACCAAGGAAATGCATTTTAAATTTTATATTTGTATTTTATTCATGTTGTAGGTGTTATTAAAAACATTAAATTCAACTTTAACTTTTACCTTTAGATGACAGCCTTTTGTCTAAGGTAATATTCATTTGATGCCAATGATCATTTCATATTTCTCATCCTCTCTTTTTTATACTAATAACAGAATTAGTGTAGTGTTCTAACCCTATACAATAATAATTATGCTAACCCAGATCCTTCATTATATTGTGATATGAAGGATCCTTCATTACATTCTGAATAATGAATATCTTCATTATATTCTAATACATAATGATACTTTTTATGTATAAAAAAGCATATTTATGGTTTTGGTAGTAGCACATTTATTGTGAAAAAATTTATTATAGATATAATTCATTCAACCTTTTAAACAGAAACAAAAATTACTCTTTTAGGGAAGTATAGCTTATCTTTGCTTCCTTTAAAATGTACTTCTGAATGTTATTCAGTTTTATAATTATATTTTTTTTCTATTTCATTTGAGAGGACATTGGAAAATATATTTAGCACTTTTAATCACAAGTATTTTGAAAAAGAAAGTTTGTTTTAAGTAAAAAGTTTATTATAATTTTCTTTATCAATAGCAAGAAAATATGGTGGATAAAGAGAGTTAGAGTAGATATGTAAAATATAAACAATACAAATAAACAAAAATTAAAATTCAAGCATAGACTGCTAAATCACTTTAACATAAAACATATCCTGCAAAGAAAACATAAAACATTTTCAATAGAGGATAGCGCAGAAGCTTCATATCCCCATAATGAAAAAAACAAATAAATAATCCAACAGAGATAGATAAAAATATTATGAATATAGACAAAAAAACAAACAGACACAAAATCAAGCACTCTGGGCATCCACGCACCAACGGCAAGATTCTGTATAAGTGCCGGAACTGAACCATAAAACAACATAGAGGTAACCGACAGGTCTCGTCATCAGGGAGCCTAACCATATCAGTTACCTCAAGGGGAACTTTCTGAATAGGATGCAGGTAAGCCCAAAAGACATCCCAAGGCCCCGAGTCCCCCAAGAAAGCAATAAGTCAAAAAGAAAATGAAAAAACAAACACAACTTACAGTATGGGCTCAACGCACCGTACATGCAAGCACACAAATAATCCTAATACAAAGTAAAAGATGCATACACACCCCAATTCCGTAAGTGACGTTTATGGCGAAACAGAAGCCAATTCTATCCTAAAAGTTACTTCATTGTAACATTACTATAGCGCCACCCCCCATTACAGCTTAACCAAATGAAAACATAAATACTATTCTAAACATCTTTAAAAATTCCTGAGTCTAAATGCCATTTTTTTTAACTTTTAAATTGCCAAAATTTTTAGGGAAATCGTTTTTACTTAAGTTTTCCTCAAAAACTTAATCCTGCATTCTAAGGGAAGTTTGATTTTTTTTCCTCCTAATCTCTATTTTTCAGTATGTATTAGGGAGCAAATCTTATGCAAAGAACAAGCTAAAGGTTTTCAGAACTAGAAAAGATTATACAGATGGGTAAGACTGGGGTTTTATTATTTCAATAAGTCAGGGACAGACTAGGAAACATGGGAAAGTCATGGAAATCCCTAACTAATTCAAAAACAGAGAAAACCACAGTTTGGAAAATATATATGAAGGTTGGTGATTACTTATCAATATCTTCATTCAACATTATTACCTGAACTTTTAAATTCATATTTCAACTGTTAGTCATGAGATGGAGCAGTTTACATGTAACTGTAGCAACTTCTTCTACCACATACAATTTATGACAGGTTTAATGTTAGAAATGGTTTGTATTGATAATTTTCTTGTCATAACATTAATATTAAATAGGAGATAAAAAGAATTGTTTAGTATTCACACTTGTCTGCTTTCAAGAATTTTAAAGAGCTATTATTTAACAATTTTGTCTGGGTAAACCTGGAAAAGACTGCAAAAATTATGTCAGAACCAAGTATTTACAGGGTAAATTACTTTCAGAACTTTATGGTTTTATTTATTTGATAACTTAAGTTTAAATTGCAGTGTAAAAACAAATTAATATTTGTTGTGGTAAATATAATTTAACACTATTATGTGTTTCTTGTGATAAATATAATTGAACACATAATAGTGTTAAATTAAATTTACCACAATGATTAATAGTGTGAGTGCATATTAATTTAGTGTTTTAAATATAATAAAATTAAAATTATTGAAAAACTTTTTCTCAAAATGTTATTTATCTCATAGGAAGAAAGTGCTCTAGAAGCTGAAAAACAGTATCTGCTTGAAGAAAAGAACAAATTACATTTTGAAAAAGAAAAAGTTAAACAAGAATTTTATCAACTTCAAAGGGACCGTGATTCATTGCAAAGAGAAAAACATCAATTAAAAAATGAAAGAGAGATACTTAATGAATTAGAAATGAATTTGAAAAGAAAGGCAGCAGAAATAGAAGAAATGACAGCTGTATGCATTTCCCTTTTTGTGGTTTATATTACTTAAAATGTATGACAATTTAAATGTATGTGTGCACATTCTACTCAGTTGAAATTTTTTTATTATGATTTTTGTATTTTTTAACTGCATATAATTTTTTTGTAACAATATTTAAAGCAGTCTCAAAATATCAAGTCAGAAATTTCAGAGTTATCCTGTAGTATGGTTTTAGAAAAAAGTTGCTAATAGTTAAAGCAAAGGAAGTTCTAACGTTATTCCTGATTAACAAATTCGCAGCCATTAATTTTTTCACATTTCAGACTTTAAAATGACATAAATTCATATAATTGAATATGTTAAAGTGAAAAATACTCTTGGTTTTAAGTGTCCTATAATATATATGCCATGCAAACTTCAATATCTGTTTCATATAGTTTCATAAAGCTTTACCATAACGTCCATATAAAAAAAAATATAAGTAATGGAAAGTCAAAACTAGTGGAAGCCATTTTCTGTTATGTTCAAAGTTATTTGTAACCATGATTTTTAATTGTGTTTTCAATTCTTTCAAAGTTGAATTTACAATTCAAATCTGCTGTCAAAAATCCGTTTGCCTGTGAAAAATTAGCATTTTGCTGAATCAGCATGTGACGTACAGAGTATTATTAGTAAAATAATAATACTCTTGTAGATTCTTTAATTTTAAGGGTTAGAAATCAAATCTCATAATTTCATTTTTCTAGGGTGCTGCTCAAGAACAAGAGAGAGGGAAACGTGAACATGCTGCAGCCCTTGCAATTAAAAAAGACCAGCAGCTAAAAATGCAGCAATATACACAACAAATGCAAATGCTTATGGATAAAGAGCATCATATTTTATCAGTAAGTACCAAAGTATTGCATTTTAAGGATGAATTATACAGGATATCCCAGATGAAAATGATAAATAATTCTTTTAATACAGCTCAACATCTTACATGTTAGAGCAGAGGTGAACTTCTCAATAGCAGAGATTGTCTTTCATGGTTTAAAAAAACCTCTGTAATCAACAAAAGAAAAAGGTCACATCAAAGTTTTTACTCTGCATTTACTCTGTTATTGTCCATGTAAGAGACAAATGTGACATTTTGACTTTTTATAAAAGTTAGTAACTTATACAATTTTTTTCTTCAGAGAATTTTTTCTTTCATATTTCTTGTTTGATGTTTATTGTTATAATTTAAATTGCTTAACAAATTTTGGTACTATCTTATTTTAGATGAAATTAGTAAAAAAATACATAAATAAGCATATTTATGTTATTTTATTTTATTTTTTAATATTTTGCTGGCAAAATTTTTACTGTACCACTGTAAATATAAATTAAATAGCTAAACTGAAATGTCTACTGATTAATATTTGTGTATTTTTTGCAACTTCAAATTTATTGCCTAACATATTAATATGCAACCTGCCATAGAGCCTAACAGATAAAAGGATGTGTACTTGAATAATTCTACTCAATACCTAGTAATTTTTTAGCTATACCATTAATGAAAATTTTATGTGGAAACATATTTTGATAATGTGGAAATGTTTTTGTCCAAAATAATAAAGTATCCTTATTGTAGATAAGAAAATATCTCCATTATCTACAATAAGGATGTAATACAATGATATATAAATTTTAAAAATTTTTTAGGAAAGAGAAAAGCTCATTGAAGAAAAAGTCGAATTTGAACAAAGCAAAAATTCTGTACTTTGCACTAAATGTAAGCTTTCGCTTGAAAATGCAGTTCAAGGTTTGTATATCTTTCATTCATTTTTAGCGTTCATAATATGTTATAATAGTTTTTTTTTTCCAATGGCTGGGAACTGAGCGATACTCTTTTCCCCGGGAGAAGCCAGAATTCTGTGACCACTTCACCGCATGCATTGTATTTGTTGCCCTGGGTACACCACAGGGGGTGGGTCCATGCTACACCTGCTTGGTCCTGTAATTTTGAACCAAGTCAAGTGACAAGAGCTGAACACTTGACCCTGCACCTCCAGAGGTAATGTTTGGGAACTTGGAGAACATTGCAGCAACAACAGATTTTTTCCGTGCACCAGCCACCATTAATGTACACATCAGCAGTTTTGTCAGCATTGGGTATCGAACCAGCAACTTGCAGATACCTGGCTCAACGCCTTTGCTGACTGGGCCACCGCACCCTTATGTTATAATAGTAGTCAGACTTTAAAAAAAAAAAAAAAATTTGATGACAATGTCTTCTAACCTACCTTTGGGCTTTCAAGATTGGGCCCTTAGTAAATTATTTACGGATTATTATTGTAGAAGGTACATCAAGAATATTATGCAGGAACTTATGAATATACACTTCCCCCTACAAGGGGAAGGTGGATAGCCCCTCAGATTTAAAAAAAAAAAAAAGACAGGTAAACGAATTGCAAAAAGAAAAACTTCGGGACCTGGTTGGGCTGGATTGCCGTCGGCATGATTAGTTTTATTATTGAAGGGCCGTATAACCTTCGGGTGTGGACAGCGGCGATATTACTTACAATGTCTTCTAATCTGAATGTAAGCACTGATCTTAGTTAATACTAAAAAGAGTTTTGCTGGTCAAATTTCCTGAATGTTTTTTTCTTGTACACTGTACATCTCCTTATGTTGGTTATCTAAGTAAAGTATATAGACAGAACAATATCAGTGTATATATACTTTTTAATTTGATTTCACATCACTTTAAACTTCTCCAGAAAATTTACAAAAAAAGGGATCGAATTCAAATTTAGCATTTCACTTCCTTGAGAGAAATTGTAAAATAACTTCTTGTAAGCGTGTTCATAGAATTTCTTTTATTTCCCTTAAAATCTGTCTTGATAAAAATTAATGTGAATGATTACAGAATACTCCAATTTAGGATACTTTATAAAACAGTATTAGAAAATACTTCATAAAGACAAGATTAATGTTATCAGAATCAATAAATTATAAGAAAACACATACTAAGCCCTTTTTATACCATTTATTACAGTCTGCATTATTCTATTTACAAGGTCTACAAACCAGCAAAAAGGAACTTGGCCAATGTTCGGGTCTAATTGTTACAAATATAAGCAGCACTTAAAACTGTTTTAAAACTTCCTAGTAATGTAATATATAGATATGTATATAAAATTTTTCATATTTTTCTATTTCTTATTAAGTTTACATTTTTTAACACTTTAAAAATTTCTTGATTTTATTCTAACAAACCTTAGTTTGTTGCATATACACTTTATTCGCAATTTTAATCTGCTGATAACAGTTCATTTAAAATTATTTCTTGATGACCTACTGTATAATTTTATAAACCAGAAACAATATTCTTCATTATTATATTAAGCTGATTTGCTATTTTTTATAAAGCATTGAATGTTTCTTAATTAAATTGTTGGTATTAGCTCCTCCAACAGGGATGAATATGCCAATGGTATTCCCGCTACCAGCTATCAATGGACTGTCAAACCAAGTGCAACCATCTTTTGTAGACCCAAACTTAGTGATATGGCACATAACAGCTCAGAAGGTACTGCTTATTGCATTTGATTTTATATTAGTAACAAGCCTTGCTTAAAAGTCACATTTTCAATATTTGAAATAATGATACAAATATTGATGAAAACAAACACATTTTCATTAATACCTGTATAAGTATTTCGCTTAAATAAACAAAGTATCATATGTTATGAATAGAAATCTATATATATATAAGAGCTTGTCTGTTTGTTTGTCCGCTATAGAATCATAGACTGTTTCACCCACCGGGACCAAATTCGGCACAGTTAATGTTTTGGACCCTAGAAACTTAAATCAGGAAAAACGAAATTTGGGGTTCAATTAGTTTTTTTAAAAATTAATTTTTTAATGATTTTTTTGCCCCTAAGCGCACTTCTTAAATGTAGATACAGCCCCTTTACGACAACCCTTCAAATTCGATACGCGGGGGAGAAGCGGTAGGAAAATTCTGAGGGGTGATCTGGGGTGGTTTGAGAGTTGGTCTGGGGGTAACGGGAGGGGGGGGGGGGGGGGGCGAGGTGTTTATTTTTCTTACGTTTAGTGGAATCGTGAGTCTAAAAAGGTTGAGAACCGCTGCTTTAGACAATTTTAGACAATGGCGTTCAAACTAATAGAACTTAATAAAATTTGGGAAAAAAAAAGAAAAATTAAGTTTGGAAGTTTTTGGAAGCCTTCTGTTGATCTAAATATATTAATTGTTTGAGGATCATAAAATGGGAAGAAGTATAAGAGTTCTACAGGTTTTTTCCCCTAAGTTCGCGAAACAGAGTTAACATACGATATGTATTTGAATTACTTATTCCGTGAAATCATATAAGATAAATCTTTTAGAGTTTTGGGGCTTTTTAAGCAGTGGGAGGAAAAGCTCTTTAAACAGAGAAACATAACGACACATAACTTTCATTCCGAACTGTTAGTCCATTAGTTATATTAAGGCATAAGAAAATTAATGAAATTATTTTTAAAGAATGATTGCCTGGGTAGATATATAGATATAAAATTTTTCATGCTTTCCATCAAAAGAATACTGGGTATATCATTTCAGTAGAAACGCGCTAAGCGCATTCTGTCTGGCCAGATGAACATGAAGAGCGGGGGGTGCAGCCCAGTATTTTTTTGATGGAATGCATGAAAAATTTTATATCTATATATCTACCCGGGCAATAATGCTAGTTTATTATAATTTCAATCGAGTATCGAGTTTATCATCATAAAACTGAATTAGAAATAATGTTTAGCTGGAAAAAAAAATTATACCAGTCTTTCACTACACAATAGTTTTTCAAAATTCTGAGTAAAGAAATATTTCATCAAATGTTTCTATAGAATGGGTGTTTTAATTATCATGATCACTTGGTGTGTCTTTTATTGTGTGACATTTTGACTTTAGTATAGCTCAGGTTTGCATTAGCATACATTGTACTCATTTTCTGGAGACTTCAGGAGATGAATCTTGAAGTTCATCAAGATTATTGTACATAGATGCAAGTTATGAGAGATTGTTTCAAGATATATATATATATCTGTTCTGGAAATTAATTCAAATTCATGGCTATTCTTGCTTAGTAGTGTAGATCTATTAATATGAATCTCTTTAAATTTAATTTGACTAAGGTTCAGTTTGATAGATATCTGGGGGATTGAGCAACTGAGCTAAGGAAATAGCCACAGTGCTCAATCAGTATTAATATGGAGAGAGGAGAATAGACAGTATAAACAAACAGCAGATTAAAGGCAGGTTGAGATAGTAAGGAAAGCTATAACAAACTATGACTATTAAGATGAAATACTGCAAACTAAAAATAAAAATACAATTTAATCATATACTGAACAAAAGGAGTGACTGAAACATTAATTGAAAAAAAAAAACTAGAAGGAAGGGAAGAGGGAAGGACATACTTTTTGTTCAAAGACATTGATTCTCCTGTAATTTATATATTTTTCTCACCACATTAAAATGTTGTGTTAAAATGTATGATTCATTAGAACAGAATTTTTTTCAATTAACTACTCACAGTATTCAAACCACTTGAACAAAAATTTTAAAGTCTTTTTGGTAAATTATGATCGGAAACTATTGCACACAAATTAAGTTTAAGTATCCAACTTCAAAACTTATCCAATTCACTTGCAATCTGAGAAGGATTTGATCATCCAAAATCACAAATACTCCTCTAAAAATAGAAATATTATAAAGGCAACTTTTTTCCGTACCCACACTAGAAGGATATTGTCCATAGAGAGCTTTTTTGAAACAGGTATTACAACCACATTCAAATTGAAAGAAAGCTAGATAGAAAGCTTTAATTTCCACCTACAATATCACTACAATTGTACTTATGTCACAGTATTCTGATGATGTTATAAATTGCTCATTAATACAAAACTACAGATTGGCTGAATAGTAATTTAGGGGACACTGAACTTACTATATAATAATGCACTTATTTACCTACAAAGTATAATCTATTACCTATAAAACAAGAAACTTTTTTCACTCAAAGTTTCTTGTTTTATAGGTAATTACACAATGCTTTTTTGAGAATAATGAGCTTGTGTATATATTTCTAAATGCTGTCCTATTGATGTTTCCCATATGCACAAGTTTATGTTTAATTATATTTTATATTAGCTGTTTTACAGTACATTATAGCAATTTCATGAAATTCTTTCTTTTTATTAGGATAGAGAATTCCTGCAGGAAGAATTAGCATTCTTGAAATCATTGAAAGAATCAAGTAAAAGAAAAAACAGTAAATAACAGAAAACAATTATAAATATATATTTATTAATAATTTATGAAATAAAATATGACTAGAATAAACTGTCTTTTTTAATTCTCAGAATTTCTGTCATAAAGCTCATTTATCCCGGATCTAGAATAGCTATTATCTTAAAGAATATTAGAATTTTTTAAGGGGAAAGAGTCCTGAAAACTTTCACAGACAAAATAGGAGTAGCAGTTAACACATGCATCACATGACCATATTATAAGGATTATTGAATTATTAAGGATTTGTATTCTGATATAACAGAGTAGCTCATGATATATAATCAAAATGTGAAAAATAATAGTTCTCACCACAGAGTTAAATTTGAATATAAAACTAGATGATAAAAAATTTTGCGAATATTCAATGTGCGGTAAAATCAAGAGGAAGGATAACATATGAAATCACAATGACACGTTCTTTGTTATTTTACAGTGGTAAATTTTAAATATTTTAGTTTATTTATAGTATGTAATTCAAAGAAGAGCTTTCTTAAAACCCTTCCTGCCAAAAAAAAATTTTAATTTGCACCTTAGTGAAGAAAGAAAATCAGTTGTGCACACATATTTGCTTTTTTTAAGGGAATAGTAAAGGGTTTGCAAGACAGTATTTTAAATTGATAATGAGGGCAATATGAACTCGAAAGTTACTAACAGAGTACAATATTAGAATATTTTACAGATTGAATTCATAGAAGCATTTTAAAAAATGCTATGGAGAAAAATGCAAGGCAATCTTTTATAACAAGACATAATCACAAAAGGTGAACCTTTGTTTTGAGTAAAGAAATGATCAAGTTGGTTGAGAGGGTCATTTTTTTTTTGCTACACTAGGGCTAGACCAGGGCCTACTGCTTAAAGCCGATTCAGAATGGCTACAAACATCCATATCAATAATGGGTTTCAAACCCACAGACTTAATGCCAGCACCCTAGCCATATGGCCATTACCCAACAAAAAATTATTGAAAAGACGAACTATGTATATCACATTAATTTAATGACACAAAATAAATCACTGACACAAATAATTCTGTATTACACAAAATCCATGCTAGTACTGAATTACAAACAGTTAAAACAGATTGTTTACTGACACAGAAAGATAGCTTAAGCCACAGCTCAATTTTTAAAACAAAACTGTTTGTCTTCATGAGTTTTAACATACTGAAACAAAGTAAACTATGTTACAATAAAACTTTCACAGCAACACACAATAATCTTCCTCTGTAAAATTGTACTTTAAAAAATTGCAAAACAAATATTTAAATTTAAGAACATTTAAATTTCAACAGAATGTTTAAACAAAGCTTTTTCACTTAAGAGATTGTTTATAAAAATAAAATGCTTTGTGCTTGAAGTTATCAAATCAAGATTTTTCACTTAATTATTAAATCATTTCAATAAAATTATACAAGTTCAATTTGCATGTACTTAAAAAATACTTTTAAGTATATGCAATGCTGGTCCACCTATACAGTGCTCTCAGAAAAGTAGCCAGCTAAACCATTGTATCATATGATGGTAAGGATAATGTCCAAGAATACCATCTGCTAAACTGGAGAAAAAAAAAAAAAATATATATATATATATATATATATGTGTGTGTGTGTGTGTGTAAATGGTATTTTAAACAGCCTCCAATTTCACACATTATACAAATAACATCAGTGACATAAATTAAATATAGCCGAAATCAGTTCATCAAAAATTTATCCTGTTACTGTTTAAATAAAATAAAAGATGATTAAAAAGTAAAGCATACATGTACATACACAAATTACAATCATAAAAAAAATTTTATTTTGGTAGATTTTTATAGACTTTTTATATTTTCTAACATTTGATAATTATAATTTCAGAAAATAAATTTCAGTTTGCTTCTGTTAAGAAGCGATTTGGATAAAATCTTAAACCTTCAACAGAGTCATCTCTACAGGCAATACCTTCTTTCTCAAGATACAATAACCTTTCTTTGGCAATAATAACTGTAGCTTTGCTAAGCATAGATAGTTCATCTGCAGTAAGAGAACCTTTCTCTTCAAGAATTTCAGAAACTTTATGAGCTTCAGATGCTGGATCATATGATTCTAAACGAAGGACCATAACACCACTGTCAAATGTATAAACTTTTACTGGCAGGTTTAATTTTTCAAGCATAAGACAAGCATTTAATAAATCTTCTGGGGAAATCAGTTCAACTCCTCTGGCTCGATTTACACGGCAATATACTTCTGCAAGGGTAAGTATGCCACCTGCTTCTTCTAAAGGTTTTTTCAATGCATCAGACAATTGTTTTGCTAGTTCAGTGTGGAATGTACTTCCAGAACCATATTCCTTTTTTGTTACTGGATCACTTATACCAAGACTCAACAAATGTGATTTTAACTGTATAGTTTCATCTTCAGTTATATCACTTTGTTTATCTCTTAATTTCTGAGTCACAGTTTTAGAAAGATTAACCATCTCTTTTGCCATTTTCATCAAATTTTTTAGGTCCTCAAATGCTTCTGAAATTGTTTCACCAGTTGCTTCATTTCTTTCTCGGATCTGCCTTTCAATTCCAACGATACCAGCTCGATACTGTTTGCCTTTAGGGTAGTTTGCAGCTGGATCTTCCCATACTTTTTTTGTTAATGCATCTGAGAGTGCACTGAAAAACTCTTTGTCACCACCTCCTCGAAAAGAAAACTTTACATAATTATATGGACTATATTTTACCGGGCCAGGTTTTTTATCTTCTTCTAATATGGCACTGAGATGTGCAATAATTTTAGCACTCTTGGTCCAAGTAGCACTCTCTTTTTCTATAAAAACAATGTGTGACAGATTAAGACTCATATCTGTATTAGGATTTATATCATCTTTCCAACGTATTCTATGACTAGTTAGAACCAAAGTACCTGATTCAAAAAGAGTCTTCTTATTACCATCATATAGCTTCACACTACCTTGTTCTAATATTTCATTCTCTCCAGGATACATATTATTTTCCCACCACTGAAAACGATCCATTTTGATATGTTAAATTGCACCTCAGACTAGATGAAAATACTTGTATATCCTTTAAAAATGTTCACTTGTCCTAAAAGAAAAGGAAAGCAAATTAAAGTTTTAATGCTAATATTTATGCTCATTTCTAAAATTGTCAATATCTTACTATAAAGAAACAAACAGGTATGAATACAGAAAATGAAAATTTTTGTTCTTACAATTACTTTTATAAAGATCTTCAGAGTCCAATACTTTACTTTTTTTTAAACCTATGAAAATTTAAAATTTTCTCTTATTACTATTTTTGAGCATTTAAGAACAGAAAGAAAAATTAAATACTATTAAAATGAATAAAATATTGATAATGATGTTGGCACATAATTTGAGATTCATATATAGAACTCAAAATCTATCATACACTCGATAGTCAAGATAAGTCTCATAGCTCTCTTCAAGAGAAGCAACTCTAGAGGATAATCATTATTAACATTGTTTTGGCTAGATGACTTGTTTTGATATTATGATGTCAAGATTAAAGTAAACCAAATGAAAAGAAATAATAGGCAAAACAAGTAGAAGCTTAAGTTAATTTTATTTCAAGTCAAACAAAATCTCATAATTAATCTTCCTCTTCATAGGAACATTTTTATTTTGATCAGCATACTAAAATTGACATATGCACACACATAAATAAAAAGATATTTCGCTTACGATTTATCCAAATAATTTTATAGCTAAGTCTGTCTCTCTTTTTGAAGAGTACTCTACTACCATTTTTAAACAGAATGATTTATAGTCTATTAGAAATATGAAATTCATGTTGCTATTGGAAAATTCTACAGTGCTGAATTTCCTCGTGAAAATGTATACTTATAAAGCCATATACTATGACTTTTGTCATTTAAAAAAGAAAAGTATATATAATTCTAGTTTTTTTTTATTTCTTTCTTAGCACTGTTACACCCTCTGTCTATTAAAAATCATGTAAAATAAAATAGATACAGAAGATTTAAGCATAATGGAAGATGTGTTTCTTGGATTTTGAAATAAAATAGTAAAAATGTTCCATCAGAATTTATTGTAATTGCAGAATACAGTCAGTTATGATATTAAAGTTAGTATAAAGAATATATTATTGCACTGATAAGGAGTAAATTTTAATTATATTAATAGCTATTAAAAATGTAATTGTAATAGAATAATTTAAATAAGGTTTCTTGACAAACTACATGAATATAAGAAATATGTTTGTCAACGATACCAAGTAGACATGCCTAACAGCTCTGCATATAACAAATTATTCTAAATTACAGGTAAACATAAAAAAACTAATAAAATATACTCAATACATAAAAGAAAATTGTTTCAGAACATGTTGCTATATGCAGTTTGAACTTACATTAAAACATAGCAATTGTGATTATTATTGATCTAAGATAGATTAATTAATACACTAATTTTGTTTCATTACTCCTAAATTCGAGTTCAGCTATCCTTACATTCTCCAACTAGTTAAATTAATGCATATCATTATTATAGACATCAGATTATTTAACATAAATGGTAAAATCGCCTATATAGTAGGTTTTATACCAGAACTCCACTTCTCAAACTTTTATTTTGAAGTTTTTTTTATGTCTTTTGCATGTGTTATTACGGACAGCTGATGTCGCACATGCAATCCATATTAAATTCACTCAATAAACGTTTTATTAGTATTTTCTATCATTGCGATAAGTTAAAAAATTCATACTTATTTGAAATTGGAAAACGAAACTGACTGTTTTTCCATAATTTCTAAAAGAAATAATTGAAATTGACTAGAAACAGTCTCTTTAACTAAAATATTTTGATGCACGACTTGCCAATGTTACTGTAACTTCTATCAAACTCTAAACACAAAATGCTGCTTTGCGGCACAGACCTTTGACGACTGGTAAGAATGATCTCAACTGCTTTAACGCTTCATCGCTAAGATGTGGTGGTGAGGGGGGGGGGGGGTAGAAAACTGTCGAGACTTGGAAAAGAACGTCGAAAGTTAGAAAACTGTCGAGATTGTGTCGTCAGGCTTTATCATAATATCTTCGAATAAACATATATTTCACAAATATGGTGCGTCATTTCATGCTGAAAAACTTTTCCATGTTCCAGAACTAAAGCCGGAAAGATGATTCTAACGGCCTGTTCATATTGAATTCATCAGCCTCAGCGTAAGGGCCTGTTAAGGAAAAGATGACGTTGGGACGAAAATAAACCAATCATAGGCGTTAAAAATTTCATTGCTAATCGTTTGGAGGTTAGACATTGGTTATGACCCGTTCTTACCAGCAGGTGGCGGGTCCGTGTTTTGATTATTGCCTTGGCCTTGGAGGTTTGGCATGTAGGAAAGAACTAGATCCATGGTCATGTGTTTTTTTGTACTCTATTCTCTCTTTTAGGTTGGAAGTAGTCGCTTAAAAGTGCTATTCTAAAGAAAGCTTTTATAGCTGATGGTTGTAATATTTTGACAGTGGTGTAATTCGCCTCTGAATGTGCTAGTTTCTTCATGTAAATCTTAAGAATAAATGTTTTGTGATGTACAAAGACCATGATTTTGCCTGAATCCACACTGACTACAAAACAACGCCGGCGTATTCGAAAAGACCCGTCAGGTAAACTAAGATTTTAATTATAATTTCTAGTTTGGAATTTTGAGACGGGACATTTTTTGGCGCCCGAACAGGGACGCCGGTCTTGAAAGTTGTTTTGAAGTAAAATATTGATATCCTTTAACTGATTGGATAAATGAATGGAATATATTCTATATTTTTGAAGATGTTTATTTAAACAGTATTGAATTTTGAATAGATATATTCTATATTGAAGAAATGTTTTATAGTATTGAATAGAATTGTTTTCTATAAGTAACGGTTTTTTTTAATAATCTGAAGTTAGTGAAGAATAATATTATCTTGTTTGAATTTGCAACGTTGTGTTTTCATTTAATAAACTTTCGATTTATGAATATCTGTTGAAAGGGAAATTAGTCTTATGCTATGGATCAGCTAATTAAATTGCGTGGCTCTTATCGAGGTACCTTTACAAAATTTGCAGAAAAGGTGAAGGACTTTTTGAAATCAGAAGCCATTGATCTTGATTCTTGCGCCGGATTTTTGGCACAGCTGCAAGAAAAATATTCTAAAATTGAATCCTTTGATGAGGAAATTCTTAACACTTTGCGGAGCGACAAGAATTGTACTCAGAAAATGTTGAATGATGAAATCGAAAGTGCTGATAATTATAGTGGTACATTTATTGACTTAAAAACGAAACTTGAACGACGATTGAATTCTTCAGGCGATTTGAATGGAACACATATTGAAAGCGAAGCAAATTCCAAAAGAAATTTTAAACTACCAAAAATTGAATTACAAAAGTTTGATGGTAATCTAAAGGATTGGCTTTCGTTTTGGGGGTTATTTGAAAAAATTCATAAAGATGCAAATATTTCGGAAGTAGACAAATTTCAATATCTTCTCCAATCGACTCAAAAGGGTTCAAGAGCTAGGGAAGTGGTGGAATCTTTTCCTGTAACAGCTGAAAATTATCAACAGGCTGTTGAATGTTTACACACGCGTTTTGGCCGAGAAGACGTATTAGTTGAAGTTTATGTCAGGGAATTGTTAAGCCTTGTGCTTGGTAATACTTTAGGTCAGGAACATA
This sequence comes from Dolomedes plantarius, assembly GCA_907164885.2. Taxonomy (NCBI): domain Eukaryota; kingdom Metazoa; phylum Arthropoda; class Arachnida; order Araneae; family Dolomedidae; genus Dolomedes; species Dolomedes plantarius. The sequence goes on along the minus strand of OU015492.1, from coordinate 221,936,517 downwards.
AACTACCGATTTCGAAACTTTACGACAGATTAGAGACACAATTAAGATCTCTAAAAATGCTTGGCGTCACCAGTGACAAGTATGCGTCTATGTTGTACCCCTTAGTTGAATCCAGTCTACCAATTGAGCTTTTACGCATTTGGGAAAGACACTTAAATTCTGTTTCTCTTGGATCTAACGATAAAACTTTTAATAAATTAGAAACATTGATGCAATTTCTACGTAATGAAATTCAAGGGGAAGAGAGAATTAATCTTGCTACAAGTGGCTTTGGGTTTGAAAACAAAACAAAGAAATCTTTTCAAAATAAGTCCAAATATTTTCCAAATCAAAATAAAGCTATCCCAACTGGTATGGAACTTTTAACCTCATCCCAAGGTAAACAGAGTAGAGAACATGAGTGTGTATTCTGCGATAAGCCCCATCCCAGTGCGGAATGCAGAAAGGTAGTAAATTTTACATATGAACAAAGAAAGCAAAGCCTTATGAACCGGGGAGGCTGCTTTAAATGCTTAAAATTGAACCATGTTTCTAGTTCGTGTAGAAGTAAATATAACTGCACGATTTGTGGAAAATCCCACCATAGTCTCCTCTGCAGAAATAATCAAAAATTCACTCCCAATACACAAGGTGTTAGGAGTGACAAAGCTACTTCCGTGCAAGACGAAACATTGGCTAATGTTTCTTCGACTCCAAGAGTTTTGTTGCCCACCCTCGTTGTCGTTTTGAAGGGTCACAACAGGAGTTTGAAAATCCGTGCAATAATCGATTCCGCATCACAAAGATCCTACCTGTTAGAAAGCACTGCGGAAAAGGTCGGCTACAAGTCGATTAGGAAGGAAAAAATGAAACATTCCTTATTTGGCGGTTCAAGCACGAATACTTGTGAACACAATGTCTATAAAGCTTACCTCTCTGATATCGGTGACAACTACCGCTGTAATTTTGATGTTCTTAACCTGACTACAATTTGTCAAACTATGCCACCTAGCACACAACTGTGTGAAGATGATTTGTCCGATATGGGGATACGTTTAGAAGATTGCCTTGGCCCCATAGAACTTCTCATGGGTGCAGATGTGGCCGGTAAGCTAATGACAGGGAAATTGAAAAGACTTAAATCTGGTCTTACAGCTGTGGAAACAAAGTTAGGTTGGACGGTCTTGGGTCGTACAAAGGGACATTCGGAGCAGACTGAAAACCTTGTAGTTACTTCGATGTTAGCTACAGATGTACGAATTGCAGACCTGTGGGAATTAGATAGCCTTGGTATCAGAGATCCTGCCGAAAAACAATCCCAATTAGAACTTGAAGAGGCATCTGGAAAACATTTTGAAAAGACCCTAAGCAGAGATGGTGATGGCCGATACGTGGTCTCATTGCCATGGATAGAGGGACACCAAGTTCTCTCAGATAATAAGGTTGTTGCTGAGCGAAGACTGAAATCAACTGTGAATGCTCTAAAAAATAAGGGCTTAATTGAAGATTATGAAGAAGTCTTTAATTAATGGCTTGGTGAAAAAATAATCGAAGAAGTGAAACCCGATGAGTTAGAGAAGACAAATTGTCATTACCTGCCACATAGAGCAGTCATCAAGGAGCATTCGACGACGAGAATTCGACCTGTTTTCGATGCTTCCGCGAAAGAAAAGGGTAGCTTCTCACTTAATGATTGTCTAACTAAAGGCCCAAACTACATCAAGTTAATTCCGAGTGTTTTGAATAAGTTTCGTTTGAACAAGTACGGAGTGATTGCAGACATCCGGAAAGCTTTTTTGCAAATTGGAATAAATGAAGCGGATTGCGACTTTCTCAGATTTCTGTGGTGGGAGAATGGTGATCCTAACAAAATGAAAATTTTCAGACATCGCCGAGTAGTTTTTGGGGTGAACTCCAGTCCATTCCTTTTAGGAGCTACCCTGAACTACCATTTAAGTAATGTTCCTGTTTACTTGCAAGAGACAGCTACCAAACTGAAGATGTCTATGTACGTGGATAACTGCGTTACGAGTTGCGACTCAGAAGAAGAAGTGATTAATTTTATTAAAGAATCAAAAGAGATCATGTCATCAGCATGTTTTGATCTCAGGGGTTGGATGGTTAATGGTCTGCAACCAGAAACATCAGAAACTCTAGAAGAAACTGTCTCTGTTCTAGGATTAAATTGGAATGTTTCGGAGGATACTCTATACTGCGATCCGAAATTTAGTGATTACGAAGATGTAAATTTGAGCAAGAGAATTATTCTGTCTTTAGCTAGTCAGATATTCGATCCGATAGGTTTTCTTTGTCCCGTGATTTTGATTCCAAAAATTTTATTACAAGAATGTTGGCGAAGAAAATTGCCGTGGGATGCCAGACTACCCAGTGATCTCGAGAAAAAATTCCAAAAATGGAAAAATGAATTGAAATTCTTGCAAGATATCAGAATCCCTAGAAGAATATTGAGAAATTCTGATCTGGATAGTAATTTGTCATTTCACGTGTTTTATGATGCGTCACAACACGCTTATGCAACCTGTATATATCTTAGACAAGAAAATAATTTTGGCGCTAAATGTCAATTGGTGCAAGCTCGTGCTCGTGTAGCACCTTTGAAATCTGTCTCAATTTCCAGGCTTGAACTCCTAGCATGTTGTTTGGGAGTTAGACTGATGAACTCTATTAAGAAAGATTTTCCTTACGAGAGAGCTCAGATTTTTTACTGGACAGATTCCATGAATGTTTTGTTCTGGATAAAAAACCAAGAAGCTTGGGCGGTGTTTGTTATGAACCGTGTTATTGAAATCAGATCTTTGAGCAACACAGATGAGTGGAAATTTGTTCCAGGAAGTATGAATCCTGCCGACCTCCCGTCACGTGGTTGTAATGCTGATGTCCTACTCGAATCTGTCTGGTGGGAGGGTCCTGAGTTTTTGAAAACACCCATCAGTGAATGGCCAAAGCACAAAGCGTCCCCTGAAATGCATATCGTTAACTCGGAAAAGAAGAAATCAATTATTTCCGCCTTGAACACAGAAAACACGGGAAAGTTTTATGAAAGATACTCTTCTTACATGAAGTTATTGAGAATTACAGCATGGATATGCAGATTCATCTCGAACATACGAAATTCCCATCGTACTTCAGGGGAACTTAACAACAAAGAATTGAAGCATGCTGAAATAATCTTGATGAAGATGGTTCAGAGAGAAGAGTTTCCTAACGGAATTGAAGGCCGTTTGCAGAGATTACATCCTATGGTAGATAAAGAAGGACTTTTAAGAGTAAAGTCTCTTATCCTCAGAAGCAAAGATAGCACAGATTTTCGTTTGCCTATTATTCTACCTGGAAATCACTACATAGTGCAGAGACTAATAGAGTGGAAACATAAAGAGTTGAATCACGCAGGTGTCCAAATATTAACGAATAACCTACGGGAGAGGTATTGGATACTGAGATGTAGAAGATCCATCCGACAAGTGACATTGCGTTGTGTTAGATGCAGAAGGTTTACTGTGAACTCTGTTCAACCAGAATCCCCTGCTTTGCCAGAAGATCGAATTAGAGATGCAGCCCCGTTCAAGGTTACCGGTGTTGATCTAGCTGGTCCTTTACATTTGAGACACGGGGGAAAATGTTGGATCGTGCTGTACACTTGTGCAGTTTACAGAGCGGTTCACTTCGAATTATTAACGTCATTGTCATCAGAAGCATTTTTGCAAACACTGAGAAGGTTTGTTGCGAGAAGAGGCAGACCTTTAATTATATACAGTGATCGAGGTACAAATTTTTGTGGAGCTTCGAAGTTATTCGCCGACCCTGCACATGCAAAAATCCGTAACGAAGCTCTTGTAAAGAACATAACATGGAAATTCAACCCTCCAGCTGCACCATGGTGGGGTGGCTGGTGGGAGCGGTTAATAGGCTGTACAAAGCAAATTTTGAGAAGAATATTGGGACGAGCAGCCTTGGACTTTGAAGAACTTTATACGGTTATATGCGATATTGAAGGCTTGATGAACTCTAGACCACTAACTACTATCTCCGAAGATACTGATGATTTGGTTCCCTTGACTCCTAATATGTTTATACAAGGAATTACAGAAACTGGACTTCCCGACCTAGATAACCTTGAAAACGTGAATCTAAAAAGAAGATTTCGATATTTGTTAAAGTTGAAAAAAAATTTACGTAGCAGATTCAGAGTCGAGTACCTGGGGCAATTAAAAAATTCTAAAGGGATGGCTAAGAACAACAAGAAAATTGCTGTAGGAGATATTGTTCTGGTAGGTCACGATAACCAAAGAAGAATAAATTGGCCATTGGCTAAGATAGTAGAAGTATATCCTGGTAAGGATGGATTAGTTAGGGTGGCTAAAATTAAGACGGAAAACGGTTTTTTAATACGTCCAGTACAAAGACTGTATCCTTTGGAAATTTCTACTGAGGAAAGTGGCAACATTCGAACAAAATGTACTACACTTATAGCTAAGATACCTCCTCGAGAAACTTCGAAGAGATGCACTGATAATTCGAAGCTGTCCCCGAGTACAGACCCCAGTGCTGTCAAGAAGACGGACTCTGTTGTGAGATCCAGTCAGCAACCACGAGTTACTAGAAAGGGCAGAATCATTAAGACTCCAAATAGACTGAATTTATGAACTCATTGACTATTTTCTTTGCTTCCCATTTATTTGTTTATTGTAACATGTTTATTAATGTTTTCTTTTCCTTTTGTTTGATTTTGAGCCTTGGTGACCAAAACCAAAGGTGGGAGGATGACCCGTTCTTACCAGCAGGTGGCGGGTCCGTGTTTTGATTATTGCCTTGGCCTTGGAGGTTTGGCATGTAGGAAAGAACTAGATCCATGGTCATGTGTTTTTTTGTACTCTATTCTCTCTTTTAGGTTGGAAGTAGTCGCTTAAAAGTGCTATTCTAAAGAAAGCTTTTATAGCTGATGGTTGTAATATTTTGACAGTGGTGTAATTCGCCTCTGAATGTGCTAGTTTCTTCATGTAAATCTTAAGAATAAATGTTTTGTGATGTACAAAGACCATGATTTTGCCTGAATCCACACTGACTACAAAACAACGCCGGCGTATTCGAAAAGACCCGTCAGGTAAACTAAGATTTTAATTATAATTTCTAGTTTGGAATTTTGAGACGGGACAGGTTAAATATATTTCAACACTTTAACGCTCCGCTATTGGACTCCTATGTGAACAGGCCCTTACTCGTATTCAAATATATTTAACCAATTACAAACCTCGAAATGATTAACTACGAAATTGTTAAGGCCTGTGATTGGTTTAAAATGTGTCAGTACGAGTAAACGCTGACGCTGTAATGTAAAGCTGACGCGGTTGGATTCTATGTGAACAGGCCCTAACGGCATTGGGGTTTTCAATCAAGTACTCATAAAACAGTAATCACTCGTCCAAACTGGCTTTTCTATAGGTAAAGTCAGGGCTGCCCACAGACTTTACGGGGCCTGGGACCAGTGGCGCACCCAGAATTTTTTCTTGGGAGGGAAAGCCGAGATGAACGGATAAAAATATTTATAATGCAAAATCAATATTCACGATGCAATTTCTATTTCTTTGGGGGGAGGGTCCCTTGACCCCCCCCCCCTCCCTGCGTGCGCCACTGCCTGGGACAAACTTCTGTTGGGGACCCCAGGAAAAATAAGTAATTACAAGATAAAAAGAACTTTTTATATACCATGTTTTTAAATTTTGTGTTGAATCATATAACCTTGACAATTCTATGTATTAATAAATACTTTTTGAAAATTTTTTTGATGAATTATCCCATCAACTTGAAAGAAAATGATCAAATGTGTAATCAATCGTTTAGCTCGAGAATTGGAAGTTAACTTGCGTTTAACTTTTCATTCCCGTCCCGGCCGATAGATGGCGGCACCATTCTACAAAACAAAATTGACTGCAAATGAATTCAATTCTGCTTAAAGATGGCTAAAAGTATTAAAAGAATGCATTGTGATCGTGTTCTGAGCTATTCTAAAAGTTTCCAATGTCTAGCTAGTCGGGAAGTTAATTAAAAATCGATTGCAAGATTGGTAATGGTAAACAAACACACACACACACACACAAACAAACAAACAAACAAGAAAGCAAGTTTATAAAAACATGCTAAAAATGATGAGCTCCACGGCTGCGGAGTTTTACACGCGCGCGCGCGCACACACACACACACACACACACACATATATATATATATATATATATGTATGTATGTATGTATGTGTGTGTGTGTTATGTGTGTAATTAATAATAACGCCCCACCAGTTATCAATTGTATTTCATTAATTCTCTACTTTTAATATTGCCTTTCCCTTTTTGTAGCTACTCGCTTTTATCTGTGGTACCTGGCTGTCGCTGGGCATATTGCACCATAGTTGATCACAAGGCAAACGAAACTAATTTTCCTTTGTGTTGGTGTGAGTGTCCAACTGCGGCGACTTAGAGATTGAATATGGATTGAATCGAAAGCCACTTATCCATTCTCTTTGTAAATATCTTCCACTCTTTTATAGTTTTTCTAATACACTGCTGGCCACTTTAATGCAACACCCTGAAGGAAACATTCAAATAACATGAAATTTACAACATGCATTAGCGGAGGTGAGATATGCAAATGATTAGAATTTCAGCGCAGACGCACATCACCCGCGCCTGTGGCACCACTTCAAAGCGGGGGCTTGGAGATTCCGACGATTTCAAGTTCGGCAATTGTGTTTTTCTTGTGGTTTTTTCAAAAAAACGATCAATTATTCCTCGTCGAAAACAGCGATCATCTTTTGATCAAGTATCCGAGTTCGACAGAGGAAGGATAGTGGCCTACCGAGATTGTGGATTATCTTTCAGGGAAATCGGTAGTCGTGTTGGACGAAACCAAACAACTGTAATGCGGATATGTGATCGTTGGATGCAGGAGGGTACGACGGACCGGCGTGTTCGATCGCATCCACCTCAGCGCACCACTTCACGTGATGACAGGCAAATTGTGCGCATGGCAGTGACGGATCGCTCAGTCACATCACGAACCATAGCACAGCACATGCAGTCTGTAACGCATCATCCAGTGTCGGCGCGTACCATTCGACGCCGTTTACAGCAGAGTTGTCTGTCCGCAAGACGTCCATTGCTTTGTTTACCCTTGACGCAGAACCACAGACGTCTCCGCCGCCAATGGTGCGATGACAGAAGGATGTGGACGGCAGAATGGAATGAAATTGTCTTTACTGACGAGTCACGCTTCTGTCTGCAACACCACGATGGTCGCATTCGAGTCTGGAGACATCGTGAAGAGAGGATGCTGAACAGCTGCGTTATGCACCGCCACACTGGTCCTGCACCGGGTATTATGGTATGGGGCGGTATTGGATATCACTCTCGCACACCTCTAGTACGCATTGCCGGTACTTTAAACAGCCAGCGCTACATCTCCGAGGTGTTGGAGCCAGTTGTCCTTCCTTACCTTCAGGGCTTGCCCACAGCCATATTTCAACAGGATAATGCGCGACCACACGTGGCACGCATTGTCCAACGGTTCTTCGTCAATCGCCAAATTGAATTGCTTCTCTGGCCGCCTCGCTGTCCGGATCTTTCACCGATAGAAAACATGTGGTCCATGGTTGCTCTACTATTGAGCCAGATTCCATCCCCAGCTGCCACAGCAGATCAACTTTGGCAACGTGAGGAAGCTGCTTGGTCTGGTGTACCCCAAGAACCCATCCAAAGTCTCTTTAAATCAATGCTGAGGCGTGTGGCAGCGGTGATCTCCAACAATGGCGGCTACTCTGGCTACTGATTTTGGCAGGAACCACACTTCACAGAAGTCTATAAATTTAATCATTTGATACTTGGTCAACATGTTATCTACAAAATAAATTTTGTTGCGATATCTATTGTCTTTCTTGGTGATGCAATTTGGGTGGCCAGCAGTGTAGTTAACCGATTAAATAACCATGTGCACAAGTGAATAAACGAATTATTCCCATCAGTTGGATTTGATGCTGTTTGTGCCCCCACATTAGAAAGAAAATGTGAAAAAGACTACGAATTTCAATTTTAATTTCTCAGGCAGTGGCGGAGCGAAGGAAGGGGGAAGCAAGGGGGTCTATCACAGGGCCGCCCAGAGGGGGAGGGGGCAACTGGGGCACTTTACCCCAGGCCCCCAACTGCCGTAGGGGCCCTCAAAAAAATTTCTTAAATTTATTTATTAGATTTCCTCCGAAAGAAAATTCTGAATTTTTGATATTTTCCTTCAAATAACAGTCGAAGTCCTAGGGACAGCCTTCTACCGTTGGATTCAGCTGAAACTCTTAGGTGACATCAGAGTGGTCTTTTAGTAACAGATCCAATCCTTTGGAACTGGTTTATGGCCGAGAGAGGAGAAAAAAATACATAGAAAAGGAATTCGGGAATTTCACAGCTTCTGGTCTTATCTTGTCATGTAAACATTTAAGGTATGAACTACTTTGGACTATGCTGATGAAATTAGGCTCTCCAATTTCTCTTGAAAATTATTTTGTACTTCGACACAAAATTACAGTTTTTACGACACCTCAATTGCATGTGAGCTATTATGTCATTGGTAGTCACCCAAATTTAATTACAACATCTGAAAGTTGGCAAATTATATGTGCACGTGCAAATATGCATGTTCTGTGTTGTCTATTAGGCCTTGTTCCTATTGGTACTGGAACGTACTGTAGCGTTTCTCCGTTCATGGTGGTGCCGAGAATGCTGACATAATCTGTCATTGGTTTGACATACCACGTGGTCATTGAGTTGGGCTCTGTGATTGGTTAAAATTTTATAACTGACGCTCCGGAAGCAATGAGAACAAAGTCTTGCATTTCTTTCGAAAGAATCTACCTTTTCTCTGTCTCTCTATCCCTAATATGTGTTAGGAGTTAAACTTATGAAGTTAAACGAAAAGTTACGATTTCATTTTCTCTTTGTTTAATACACCGTCATTTTTTTATGAATTTTTATGCATCCAGGGAAAAGCAATGCAAAAACATTACAATACACGAAGGGCCCGAGGTAGCCTCGTGATAGTGCGTCGGTTTTTGGTGTTGGGGGGTGCTCGGATCGAATCCCGACAAGCGCCATTAAATACCTCCGTCTCTAGGAAGGATATGGGCACGTTAAATCCGCGAACTGGAAAGTCCCTCTATGATGTCAGAGAGGGTGGGAGAGGGTACGATCACTCCCAGAGATGTCAACCTTGGGGGTACTCAGTCAAAATTGAGGTGGCACCTGGCTCAATCGGACTCTGACCCTTGAGGTGCCATTATAAGCCGGAGCCGCATCCTTTAGCCCAACGCCTATATGGACCTGGTCTGAAATACACTCATGGACAAAAAAATTAGCGCACCAAGAAATAATTGCGGGATCGTAACGAAACTTGCGATGAAGGTACATGTCGGGGAGATATGCAAATGATTAGAAATGCAGCGTGATTGCGCATTACGTATAGCCGGTAGAGGTCGTTGAACATCGTACTCTGTGGAGTATAAAACAGGTAACCAAAGCTTGTTTGAGTGTGCTGAATAATTTACAAAGGAAGAGCTGAGATAGACATGCCATTACGCCGTGTTCGAAGACAATATAAGCAGTTGTCACAGTTTGAGAGGGGGAGAATCGTCGGGATGATGGAAGCTGGGTGGTCAGCTAGGCGAGTAGCTCGTCAATTAGGCCGCTCTGATTGTGTTGTGAGGAGGTGTTGGGACCAGTGGACTCGAGAGATGTGATGTACACGAAGACCAGGCTCAAGACGCCCTCGACAGACCAGTCGTCGAGAAGACCGCCACATCGTAAGAAATGCACGCGTACAGCCAACTGCTTCATCGGCCGCCATCCAGACACCGGTAGCACCTTCACTAGGGGCCCCTGTGTCTTCTCGAACCATACGAAGGCGCCTGGCTGAAGGACAGTTGGTATCGCGGCGCCCATTACGTGTGCTGTCCTTGACGCCCACCCATCGACGCCTCCGTTTGGAGTTTTGCCGAGCACGAGGAAACTGGACTGCAGCGGAATGGAACCAGGTCGTCTTTAGCGACGAATTCAGATTCAATCTCGGCAGTGATGACAATCGTGTTCGTGTGTGGAGAGCCCGTGGTGAACGCTTCAATCCTGCCTTTGCCGTACAGAGACACATCGCTCCCACAGCTGGTGTAATGGTATGGGGTGCCATTGCCTACAATACACGGTCACCCCTAGTATTGTTCCGTGGCACCATGACAGCCCAGCGGTATGTTCATGAAATCCTGCAACCACATGTGTTGCCACTCATGCAACGGCTCCCAGGAGCCATTTTTCAACAAGACAATGCTCGGCCTCATACGGAAAGGGTGTCACAAGACTGTCTCCGCACTGTTACTACCCTTCCTTGGCCTGCCCGATCCCCAGATTTGTCTCCAATCGAGCATATCTGGGATCATTTGGAACGACGAGTTGGGCATCCCACGAGTTTGAAAGAAATAGAGGCAAGGTTACAACAAATATGGAACGAAATGTCTCAAGACATCATACAGAACTTGTATGACTCAATGCCCGATCGTATCGCATCGTGCATTCGCGCTAGAGGGGGTCCAACGGAGTATTAACTCCTCCGTTCTTTTGCCCTTTTTCTCTGAAATAAATTATCCTTTTTCTTTGATTTTCTTATCATTTACTTATATCAAAGTAGTCATTACGTATGTAAAATTTCGTTTCATTTTGACGACTCCTTCTTGGTGCGCTAATTTTTTTGTCCATGGGTGTACTTTCGGTCAGGAGGCATTAGAAACAACAACAACAACAAAACAATATACGAAAAAAATCTTATTTTATAATACTTAAGAATATCTAAGAATGGTTGGTTTAGATTGTTTTGGAGCGCTACGATCATCTTCTGCAACAAGAGATCCAATGTGAACAGGACCTTACCTGGAATAGTTTCGGACAGGAGCACACACATATCCATACAAAAAATAAATATATATTTCTTCACGACATCATACCGTCAATTTATTGCGATCTAGTGTTTTGAATTTTTAAAAATAAGTATCCATCTATGATGTCATGGGTGGGGAAGGACCGACCCCCCCCCCCAGTTATCGTCTCTGAGGGTGCTCGGTCAAAATTATGGTGGCACTAAGGGCCTGTTCACACAGAATTCGTCAGCGTCACCGTTAACGATTCCGTTGGCGCTGATTGGTTAAATAGGTCAATGTTTGGTATATGATTGGTTGAAAATTTTAACGCTGACCCTGGCGGATTCTATGTGAACAGACCCTCAGCCAAGTCGGACTCCGACGTTTTTGGTGCTATTGTAAACCGGAGCCGCATATCCTCAGCTCCTCAAAGCCTGGTATGACATTTCCGGCCAGGGGGCACTAGGAACAACAACGACAAAATATGCTGAGCGTCGATACGAGATCTATCTCTTTACCAATCGTAGTTGAAACTGCGCCACATACGAGATCTTCATTCCCAACAGCAAAAAACTAATTTTCTTTGGTTTCACTATTCTTCAGCTACGTCAGAGAGCATTAATTAATACGACTCGTAAAAATTGTAAGAAAGAAAATTTGTACTCCCTCTGTCCCCAGATAAGTATCACGTCTAAGGGCTTGTTCACGAAGGAGTCCGGTAGCAGAAGCGTAAGGGCCTGTTCACATAGGAGTCCGTTGCGTTGCGTTAAGGAAAAGATGACGTTGAGACGAAAATAAACCAATCATAGGCGTTAAAAATTTCATTGCTAATCGTTTGGAGGCCTAAGGGCCTGTTCACATAGGAGTCCGTTGCTTTGCGTTAAGGAAAAGATGACGTTGAGACGAAAATAAACCAATCATAGGCGTTAAAAATTTCATTGCTAATCGTTTGGAGGCCTAAGGACCTGTTCACATAGGAGTCCGTTGCTTTGCGTTAAGGAAAAGATGACGTTGAGACGAAAATAAACCAATCATAGGCGTTAAAAATTTCATTGCTAATCGTTTGGAGGCCTAAGGGCCTGTTCACATAGGAGTCCGTTGCTTTGCGTTAAGGAAAAGATGACGTTGAGACGAAAATAAACCAATCATAGGCGTTAAAAATTTCAGTGCTAATCGTTTGGAGGCATATGATTGGTTTATTTTAGTCTCAACGTCATCTTTTCCTTTACGCAACGCAACGGACTCCTATGTGAACAGGCCCTAAAATGAAAGATGGCGCTGAGACGGAAATAAACTAATCATAGGCATAGGAGTAGCGTCCGATACTATAAGTTGGGGGGTCACGTGCCCCCCCCCCCCCCAACTTAACTTGAAATAAATGAAAATGTTAATAGAAGTTCAGTTAAAATCGGTAAATTGTAGAAAACTTTTATGAAAGTTGGTTTTTTCCCCGCTTTTTCAAACTGCGAAACTGAAGATTCCGGTTATGTCTATAGCCTTAACATAGTTTTTTTAACAATAATATGATCCATAACAAAAATTCGATGCTATTATTTTTTTTTCTCATTTTATTTATATTATATTTATTTTTCTCATAGTATAACTTTTGAATACTACTCAAACATCAATTAAATTGTTATTCAATTTTAAAAGAATCATAATATTTCATATTTTAAGGACTGTCTAACTGAATTCAATTCGTGCCCCCCCCCCCCCCCCCCACCCCAAAAAAAAAAAAAAAGTTAGAATCACGCTACGCCTATGACCATAGGCGTTAAAAATTCCGTTGCTAATGGTTTGGAGGTTTATCATTGGTTAAATATATTTCAATACTTTAAGGGCCTGTTCACATAGGAGTCCGTTGTGTTGCGTTACGTTAAGGTAAAGATGACGTTGAGACGAAAATAAACCAATCATATGCCTCCAAACGATTAGCAATGAAATTTTTAACGCCTATGATTGGTTTATTTTCGTCTCAATGTCATCTTTTCCTTAACGCAACGCAACGGACTCCTATGTGAACAGGCCCTATGTGAACAGACCTTAACGCTTCCGCTTCTGGACTCCTACGTAGACAGGCCGAAGAACTTTAAAGAATGTGATAAAGTTACATTTATTTTGGGACAGAGGGAGTATTTTTATGCGGTAAAGAATCAGGCCTTAAACAAGTTACATTTATTACATTTTGTACATTTATAGTTACATTTATTTTGGGACAGAGGGAGTATTTTTATGCGGTAAAGAATCAGGCCTTAAACAAGTTACATTTATTACATTTTGTACATTTATAGTTACATTTATTTTGGGACAGAGGGAGTATTTTTATGCGGTAAAGAATCAGGCCTTAAACATGTTACATTTATTACATTTTGTACATTTATAGTTACATTTATTTTGGGACAGAGGATGTATTTTTATGCGGTAAAGAATCAGGCCTTAAACATTTTACATTTATTACATTTTGCACATTTATAGTTATATTTATTTTGGGACAGAGGATGTATTTTTATGCGGTAAAGAATCAGGCCTTAAACATGTTATATGTGATGTTTTGTAGCATTTAGATTATCGAAATAGTTTTTAAAAAATAATTTAAATTTATTTTTTTTTTTTAATTTTTGAACTTAAGAATGTTCTTTAAAAAATTTCTGGAGGGAGCAAAGATTCAACCAGTCTCAACGACACGCCATGTTTGCTAATAAGTCATGTAGACACATAAGATGGTGTGTTTTCGTAAATGCTATTTTCTTAAGTATGTAGAGTTTAAAATTACAAACTTGTAAAACCATAGAAAATTTATTCACGAGACTGAAGAAGTTAGATTACTTTACATTAGTGATGACAGTCTCTCAGATAGTAATCGAATCACTTATAACATTAAGTAGCATTACGCTACAAATACAGAACGGAAAAGCTAAATTATGAATAAGATGTACAAAACGGCTACCCTCACCAATCGACATATAAGCAAGAAAAATAAATAACAAGGCTTAATTTTTTTTCAGGTATTTTTTTCGTAAGCAGGTGTATTTATTTCCAAGTAATAGATGGGACAAGTTTCAAGCTTGAAAGACCTAAAACTAATGCTCCTTAAGTGAATCTATAAAGGCAAATTTCATCAGTTAGATTTTAAGGGAAAGAGAAATTCCATACCTACAATTTTTAAGAAAAACACATAAATGTGACATTTATAGATATGTAAATGATAACTGAGAGACAGGCGTTTAAAGGGACAGTGGACTTTCAAAATTGTGAAATTTGTCCAAAAATTCGATTTTTCAAATTTTATTGAATTGTGAAACTACGGACTAGTAGGAATGTGTTGCAAAAAGAATGTTTAATTTCTCTGATTACTTTCCTAGTTATAGGCATTTGTATTTAATTTAGATATTATGTGGTTACTAATAGCAATAACTTTAAATATGTTTTTTCTCAGAATAAAAATTTTCATGTCATACGAATATTCAAACTGCTCCAGGCACATTTCTAATGATCGTATTGCTTTGAAATTTAAGTTTTATATACTTAACTGTATATCAAATAAATCTTATCGAAAAAAATTATGCTTCGTAGCTCAGAATTTCTAAATTTTGTACTTGAAAAGATGATTTATAGGTATTTTGTGTCATAAAAAGGGTGTTTTCACTGTTATTATTTTTTTCTCTTTATATTTTTAATGAATGCTTAAAATAAGCAATAAGTTTCATTGTTAGTTCTATAAGGTATCCTGCAAATAAAAATTACCATATTATATGCAAAAGAAATGCGCATGGAACATTTTTAATTAGGACAATTTTTGATATAATATGGAATATGGAATTAATAATTCCTAATTCATAAATTATTAATATTTCATCATTAAATTTTAACTACTTTTACATATCTATGGTACTAATAACATATTCAAATTTCAAGCAAATCTATTCAAAACAAAAAAAGTTAGGTTTGAAGGTCCAATTTCGTATTCACTTGAGAAATTCAGGTGACTATTTTGAATTGAGTTCTGGCAGTCTCCTTTCATGTGTATATGTCGGATAAATTTTACTTTTAGTTCGAGGTACTTTTTGCTTGGAGAGACTATAGCGCTGATCGCCACCCGGAGTGTTATGTTTTACAGCCAGTATTCTGTCAATGGGCTGTTGACTTCTGTCGAAAAAAACACTTCCGCTGAGTGCCGTGATGCATGTAATTAAAAATAAGAAAAAAAATCATTGTTGAAACACCTTTTAGTTGAAGGAAATGACGATGAAAACATCTTAGAAATGTTATATTTGCCGAGACTTGACAAACATTCCATCTTTAGAAGAAGAATGGATGAACGGCACTTCAAAATATTGATTGCAAATTACTTGTATGTTGACGACATAAAGCAAATGGGAATTCTTTAGGATTTCTAAATCTCAGTTTGAATTTGTGTTATGGTTTAATTCAAGAAGAGATTCAGAAGTTGTCTTCCGCAGAAAAATAAAAGTTTTGGATGAGACATAATTCACAACACAAGAGCAAACACTACGTACTGACTGTCTACGTACTGACTATACGTTATACCTGCTCTAGAACCAGACGCACGCGATATACGCTAGCGACTCTAAGGGCCTGTTCACATAGGAGTCCGTTGCGTTGCGTTGCGTTAAGGAAAAGATGACGTTGAGACGAAAATAAACCAATCATATGCCTCCAAACGATTAGCAATGAAATTTTTAATGCCTATGATTGGTTTATTTTCGTCTCAATGTCATCTTTTCCTTAACGCAACGCAACGGACTTCTAAGTGAACAGGCCCTTAGGCCTCTAAACGATTAGCAATGAAATTTTTAACGCCTATGATTGGTTTATTTTCATCTCGACGTCATCTTTCCCTTAACGCTACGCAACGGACTCCTATTTGAACAGAGAAGTCAGGTAGCGGAAGCGTTAAGTATTGAAATATATTTAACCAATGACAAACCTCCAAACGATTAGCAACGAAACTTTTAACGCCTATGATTGGTTTATTTCCGTCTCAGCGCCATCTTTCCTTTTACGTTTCCGCTACCGGACTCCTATGTGAACAGACCCTTATCTAGCGATGATCGCTCGAAGCAAAACAAAACAATACAAAACTATATTAAGCAGTGCACCGCTGTGATCACAATAGTCGATGCAAGCAAAACGTACCTTTAATCACGTTAAAACATCACAACCTCGTGATAATTTAGGAATATATGCATATTATGAATCAAAATATCTTTAATATTTTGGTGAAATGTTATTGCAAAGTACTAAAACACCGACTGAGAAACGAGATTGATTATCAAATTGAAACGTCTCGAATATAAGACGTTTTGAAAAGCAATATTGACTCTATATACGGAAAGGAAAATCACCCATGGTGAAACCTTTGAGAGGGGAAAGACGCCGCAAACGAGGAGAGGGTTTGGGTGAGACAAACGCAACTTTCATCTTAAAAAACGAACAGCTACCCCTCAGCACTAGAGTGTGGTTCTGGTCGCTCCATAGGGTGTATGAGTGCGATTTAAAAAATTCAAAAACCTTGGGAGATCTCGTGAATACAAGACCTATCTTAGTTTTGCAATGTGTTCACCTATTTTTCATTTACGACTAAATATAACACAGGATATCTATGACATTATATTTGTTTATTAATGATTGTTACATGCATACAAATTCAACGTATTTGACACTTTTTTTTTGCCATCCTTTTATCAGTGTTAGCGTTCAACAAAACAAATTTTACAGTAATTATATATATGATAGCCGTTGTCTCTGTATAACACTTCCGGGCTGTACTCATCTTTCAATTGAAGCCCTCAGTAAACAAACGGCCGGTTAGGCTTAATTTCAATTTCA
The DNA here is from genome assembly GCA_907164885.2 of Dolomedes plantarius. Taxonomy (NCBI): domain Eukaryota; kingdom Metazoa; phylum Arthropoda; class Arachnida; order Araneae; family Dolomedidae; genus Dolomedes; species Dolomedes plantarius. The sequence continues at coordinate 221,919,737 of OU015492.1, read as the reverse complement.
GATGTGGATCAGAATTTTTTCTTACCTAAAAACTAATATCTTCTCCATCAAATCACGTTTGTTCAGCCTATTTTTCTATAAAACGTTCAGAACTAAAAAAAATTGGATGCTTTTAGCTGTATATTTAACAGTTTTTAAAAAATCTGTTTACTTTTGCGATGAATTCTGAAAGTAAACAAACTTGAATGTGAATGAATGAAGTAGCTCAAGTATTCATATCGCGTAGTGAGCTGTACAAAACTGGATGGCAGTCTACTACTCCAATCGCATGAAAAACTAAATAAATAAAAAATAATGAAAGGGTTTGCTTTTACAAGGTGTGGATTAAATGCAATATTGTTAGATAATTCGGGATATTTTTTAACTTTCATATACTTTTTCCATTATGACGTCATTATTAGTTTTATGACGGGTTACCTTCTAGTAGAAGTAATATTAATAATGTGTAATTTTCAATTGAAAAATAAACTGAGTAAAAAAGATTTTAATTTGCTACTGGAAAATATTTTGATTTGTGGTTAAATACACTTTCAAGTACACGAGCAACATAAAATTGTAACGCAAACGACTGCGACATTTTATACGTTTTAATCATAACTTTAAAGGAATCTTACTACGCATATTAAAGGAGAAATTACATAATCGGGGTATATCGTGCAAAATACAGGGCGATTCAAAATGAATATCGCGATTACAAACGGCTATAACTATTTAATCGAAAATAATTTATCGATAAGAATTACACAGAATGTAAAAGGAAGTTCAAAATTTTGTTTACATACTTTATAAATGTTCTATGCGACTCCCCTTGGTCACACGGACGACATCTAAGCGGTAGTCCATTTCACGCCATACATTCTGAGGAATATGTGGAGTCATCAACGCAAGAGCATTAGAATTGCGCATTTTGAGTTATGGAATTGTTTTCGGCAAAGGAAGCACATACACAAGGTCTTTCACATAACCCCATAGAAAGAAATCGCAGGGTGTCAAGTCCGAAGATCTAGGTGGCCAAGAGCAGAACACATCGTCGGCATCTCCAGTTCGACCGAGCCAACGCTTTGGAAGATGTTGGTTTGAAAATGTGTGAACCTCCATACCTGAAACCTCCATGAACTGGAGATGCCGACGATGTGGTCTGCTCTTGGCCACCTAGATATCCAGATTTGACACCCTGCGATTTCTTTCTATGGGGTTATGTGAAAGACCTTGTGCTTCCTTTGCCGAAAACAATTCCATAACTCAAAATGCGCAATTCTAATGCGCTTGCGTTGATGACTCCACACATTCTTCAGAATGTATGGCGTGAAATGGACTACCGCTTAGATGTTGTTCGTGTGACCAAGGAGAGTCGCATAGAACATTTATAAAGTATGTAAACAAAATTTTGAACTTCCTTTTACATTCTGTGTAATTCTCATCGATAAATTCTTTTCGATTAAATTGTTATAGCCGTTTGTAATCGCTATATTCATTTTCAACCACCGTATTATGACAGAATTGTTTTTCCGGATTTTTTTAAAAATAAAGTGGCAAAAACATTGCAAAATTTTTATTGTACATTCAACTATACACTAAGCCAATCTTAACAATCATGCAAACTGTTTCATTCATTCTCTTGTCTCACCGAACTACAAAGGTTTACAGTAAATTAATCATGTTTTAAAGTAAGGAGCACAATGTATTTACCAAGTATGATTATTAAATTATGTGTGTGTGTGTGTATCGGTCTAACATCATTAATTCCAACTCATTTATGGATTTAGGCAGTAAAAAAGTGTTATTTATACTTCTATAAAATTGGAAGCTGGAATTACGGCAATATTAAAATTATGTGAAGTGAGATTTCCTATAATTTCAGATGCATTCCTAAAAGAAATCAAGAATATTTCTGTCGCTAGGTTGAAAACTGCTTGCCCATAAGGAAAGCATTTGTATTTAACCGTAAAAAATTTCCTTTTCTATGAGATAGTTCCGCCTGTATGTTAATAATTTGAACCGCACAAAATGCTTGTAAATACCCTGAATTTGCGCTTGTAATTCTGGACCATAACTTACACGAGTATAAAAGCCTCTACATATTAAACGGTAAAAATTTAACAAAATAGAATGTTTCAGATCTATCGATTGTGCAGGAAAAAATTACATTTCTAGTACACAAATACCCTAGAAACGTAATCAGTTTATATGTTAAACATATCCAGGTAATACTGGATCCATTTATTATGTACTGAATTATTTAACAGTTGCTGTTTACGTGTTTAATCTATTTCTATTCCACTTAGATGATCAATAACTTGTTTTTCATTTTTATTGTTCTCAAACACCATATTGATTGCATCCGAATTTTCACAGTACACACACACATATATATATATATATATATATATATATATATACATATTTGAAAGACATAAAAGAAAAAAAAAAGTTTTTCACAGTGACACTTTAAGCGTATGGCAATATACATTTAGTTTATGTTGTTGCTTCTTTGTTCTGTTTGTTATATATTATTTCAAAGAAATAATGCTTCTCTAAATATTAAAGTCTTAGTTTAAAAAAAAAAAAAAGGTATTGTAGTAAAACTTTGTGTTGGAGTTCAAAACCTTGTTATAAGGTCATACTTTCGGGGCGTATAATTTTTCTCTATTAAAAGACAAAGTTTTTATTAATTCTGAAGAAAAAAAATATTACGGTAATGAATTATAAACATGAAACTAACGGTTTTTAATATGCTCATCATGGTTAGCAAAAATTATATGAGATGTGCTAGTATTTAAAATGTGCAAATGTGTTAGTCCTCTATGCATTTTCATCTTCAAGAGATTTGAGGATCACAGAGTTCGCTACTTCTAATGTCTTCGTCCAAGCTGCTTTCGTTCTTGCATCCATCGTTCCAAGGACTTCTTCCAGAAAGCGAATTAGAACGTTCGAGAGATGCTAAAAATAAATATAAATATTTAAGCGAAAATGAAATTACATTTTAAAGAATCAGAAAACTATGAAATTCAGCTCTCCTCTGAAAATCACTGAACAAAATGAAAACGTAGATATAAGTCAAGCGCGGGAAAATTACAACATGGAATAATCATATATTTTTCAGATTCTAATAAGAAGGCGTAATAGAACTCAGAAATTTGTGTATGACTAAATCTTATTAACACATGCCTCATGATTATCGTATAACAAGGCCGGATTTCACTAGACTGGACTTTAGCAGCATACTTGTCGTAGTATGCTACTAAGTCTACTACGACAAGTATGTTAAGTCTTGCAGCCTGGGCTTAACAGCATACAAGACCGTATACGGCAGGGGTGTCAAACTCGCGGCCCGCGACGAACATTTTTGCGACCCGGCCAATATATTGGCACACAATAATCTAATATATAAAAATGAATGTTTGTCTCCCTGTAATTGTATAGAAATCCACAGTTTAGGAGCAACGATCGTGAAATTTTACATACAGGCGTCTTTAAAAACAGCCGAGGGTCTGAAGAACTTCAAAAATCGAAATTAATTACCGTTGATTTTTAATTAATAAAAAACCAAGAATTTTGAAACTAAATGTAAGCTGTTACACTTTGTGGAATCACCCCTCTGAATATGGCGTTCGCGTTAGGGTTAGCTGGCAAACAGCGAGCGAAAAGATAAAAATAAATAAAATCAAAAAGTTTCAAGTTATATATTAAACCAGAATAATAAATGAAAATAATAATCTTTCAAGTCAGATTTTATACTCTAAAATAAATCGGATCCAACGGCATATTGACACTATCACACGCGATGGAAAATTCGAATCAACGACGCTAAGTGTTACGAGATCTTTTTTAATCGCTACTGCAACCCCCCTCGCTTATGTCTTTGTGTCTATTGAAGAGTTAAAGACTAAGCTTCTATCCTGCTAACTTATTTCTGACTTAAAACTCCTCTCACTCCATAAATACATGTATATTCACCAACCCATAGCAACTTTCCAGTAATGTTAGTCGAATATTTTCCTATTTACTCAATAAAGCAGCATGTTATTGTGGCCCATTCAGTAAAAGCGTTCATTTACTACGCTACACGACGTGGGTTCGAATACGGATCGTACAAATTTTGCTAAACCTGTAATTTCAGCTTTTTTATGGAGGCTTTTTTATTTCAGCTTTTATTTTATTATTTTTTAAATTATTATTATTATTATTTTTATTTATTATTTTTTTAAAATTATTTTTATTTTATTTTATTTTTAAAAATTATTATTTTTATTTTATTTTATTTTTCATATTATTAATGTGTATAACATTTCGTATACTTTTTTTTCTATGTTATTTATACTGTATTTAGTTTTTAAATTGATTTTGGTTAACAAACATTCGACAATTTGACATTTTTACTTTTCAGCTTTACTTTTCAAAATACTTTACTTTCCTAAAGACAATTTAACATTTTTCCTTTTCAGCTTTTAGTGGTTTATTATAAATGTATATATTTTATGCTTTACTTTTCAGGGTTTTTTTGCTCCAATGATGAAACGCTAAATCTAGCTGAATTCTGAAGAAATTATTGTAAATTTATGGTTTTTTATGTTGGGTTTTCTTTTTATTCACGTGTATAACATTTCACATGCTTTTTATTCTATGTTATTTATACTGTGTTTAGTTTTTAAATTGATTTTGGTTAACAAACATTCTTAAAATCCCGGGCAACGCCGGATAAATTATCACCTGTGTAGGTTGATAATTTATAAATTTTAAAACTGTTACCACATGTATATTTACAGATCCACAAGAACTTTCCAATATTTTTAATTAATAAATAACCAACAACTTTTGAAAGATGCGACTCTCGATTCACAGGCGTTCAGTAGATGGCGCCACTATTTTAAACTTTTAGTATTCCAACCATAATACAAAAAAATATATTTTTTTAAAAATCGTAAGGGATATTTTTATAGACAAAATAATGTAGAAGAAAATATTAAAATTAAATCTAATAGGACATACTAAAGAATATAGTACAGTTTGAGGAACATATCTTTTACTGTATTTTAATATTTTTTGGATAATGTCCAATCGTTTGCCGCATTAGCAAGAAAAAAAAATATTTTTTTGTCTATTTCGTTGTTACGTGACGATAAATTTATTTAAAGTACCAGATAAAGAAATCACATGATCAGCGTTTAATAAATTAAATTGTAAAAATTAATATTTAAAAATTCACCAAAAATTAGAAAATGGAGGTAAAGATTCGAAAAGAATTTCATTTTAAAGGAATTTTTATGATCTTTTTCGTGATATAAATTTTACAACCCTCAAATTATTTTTTTTATATGCAAACTTGAAAAAAGTTACAAAAACAGATTAAAAATTTAATTTAAAAAATATAAGAAAATTTTTTCAAAAATCTTTCTTAGTGCACCCCTACATTATAAGAAGAATCGCCATGCAAAATTTCAGTCCTTTAGGTTCAGCGGTTTGGTCTGTACTTTGTATGTCAGTCAGTCAATCAGTTAGTTAGTCAGTTACGGAACTGTTTTATATATATAGATTTTTATTACTATCTTTATATCGTAACGTTAACTTCATGCGCACACATTATTTTCCTATGCTTTTTTATTATCTTTATAATAAGCGTAATTTTCAAATGATTTTAAACAACAATCGTTTTTAACTGGCATTCAATTGGCTGTTAAAACATTATATTTACACCCTATTTAAAAGAAGTAGGGTGTAAATTGTAGGGTGGAAAGTTGGTAAAATCAAAATTTTGTGCAATGTATTTAATTTCTCGATTAAAAGTAGTTTTTTTCTAAAAATTAATTAATTTCTCTTGAAAAGCCAAATATTTTAAGCACGCGGTTTATATTATTATTACTATCTTTATATCATACCGTTAACTTCATGCGCGAGCATTATTTTCTTATGCTTTTTTTATTATTATCTTTATAATAGCTTTATTTTCATATGGTTTTAAACAACTATCATTTTTATTCATATTATGTTGGTTTTTTATTAATTAAAAATTAAGGGTAATTAATTTCGATTCCGGAAGTTCTTATCTTTATTTTCATATGCTTTTTCGTTTACGAATTATTCAAATGTTGGTTAAAAAACTTTTGCGTAATTTATACATTTTTGTGTGTTTAATTATTGAAATTAATAAATTTATATTTCAGGAGAGGATGATTCAGTTTTTAGTGGTACTATGATGAAAGGCTGAATATACGAAAATTCCGAGGAGTTTATTATGGAGAGAAAAGGAATTTAATATGTAGAGGATGTTTATAGGAGTTAAATGTGGAGAGGAGTTGAATGGTTTGCAGCCCTCAATCAAACACTTCATTTTTTAAGAGGCAACGCTGCAGTCATATCATTGTTCTATTGGAAATTTCTGCTGAACCTGTAATTGCAGCTTCTTTTTTTTACCCCAATGATGAAAGGCTAATTCTAGCTGAATTCTGAGGAGTTTATTATAAATTTATAGATTTCACAAGGTTTTTTTTTCTGTTATTTATACTGTGATTAGTTTTAACTTAATTTTGGTTAACAAACATTAGAGAATTTGACATTTTTACTTTTCAGAATTTAGTATTACAATGATGAAAGGCTGAAATTCTGAGACGGGTATAACATTTCACATATATTTTTTATGTTATTTATACTGTGTTAATTTTTCAATTGATTTTGGTTAACAACAAACCTTCTTAAAATCCCGGGCATCGCCGGGTACTTCAGCTAGTCTATATATATAAAAGAGCTCGTCTGTTTGTTTGTCCGCTATAGAATCATAGACTGTTTCACCCACCGGGACCAAATTCGGCACAGTTAATGTTTAGGACCCGAGAAACTTAAATCAGGAGAAACGAAATTTGGGGCTCAATTAGTTTTTTTTAAATTAATTTTTTAATGATTTTTGTGCTTCTAAGAGGTGCGCGACCACCTGTGGAGCCCCTTCACCACAACCTGCTGCATTAAGAGAGATGGTTTGGGGGTGACGGGGGGGGTCAAATTCCAATGCGCGGGAGGAAGAGGGTTGGGAATGACCTTTGGCCCTGGCTCCCCAAATAAACACAACTGGCCAGATGAACATGAAGAGCGGGGGTGCAGCCCAGTATTTTTTTTGATGGAATGCATGACAAATTTTATATCTATATATCTACCCGGGCAACGCCGGGCAATAATGCTAGTATATAATAAAATAACCGACGCAGAATTATAATAAGATAGGAAGAATTCGCTAAATGTTTTTTTAATGTTACTCTTTTTTGCTATTATTAAACAAAATGCATATATTTATGTTGAATATACTGCAATTAGGTAAATAAACCTACGTTTCTATTAATATTGATTTTTTTTTGCTGCCCACCTATAGTTAAACCTTGTTTGTTTGGCCCAAGGTAGGCTTTGAGTTTGACACCCCTGGTATACGGAGTATAAAAGAACTGAAGTTAGTCTCGGAACGAATAAAGTTCGGAAAACGAGGTAGCACTGTATTATGATTTTTTTTCAAATTGAATAACAATTGAATTGATTTTTGAGTAGTATTCAAAAGTTATACAATGAGAAAAATAAATGTAATATAAATAAAATGAAAAA
>OU015492.1:221901399-221912056 GCA_907164885.2 Dolomedes plantarius | reverse complement strand
TATATATATATATATATATATATATATATATATATATATATGTGTGTGTGTGTGTGTGTGTGTGTATTAATTAATTTATATATATATATATATATATATATATATATATATATATATATATATATACTAGCTGAATATCCGTACTTCGCTACGGAATACATTCAAACTAAATACAAAGATCAACGTATGCAATTGGTGTAAAAAAAAATGATAAAATAATCGTGGCGGATATTTTTATAGTTAAAATAATGTAGAAGAAAATATTCAAATTAAATCTAATAGAACATACTAAAGAATATAGTACAGTTATTATAGTACTGTTTGGGGAACACATCTTTTACTATATTTTAATATTTTTTTGAATAATGCCCAATCGTCTGCCGCATAAGCAAGAAAAAAATATTTTTTTTGTCTATTTCGTTGTTATGCACATGACGAGAAATTAATTTAAAGTACCAGAAAAAGGAATCACGTGATCAGCACATAATAAATTAAATTCTAAAAATTAATCTTTAAAAATTCACCAAAAATCAGAAAATGGAGGTAAAGATTCGAAAAAGATTTTATTTTAAACGAATTTTTATGATCTTTCTCGCGATATAAATTTTATAACCCTCAAATTATTATTTTAAATGCAAACTTAAAAAAAGTTACAAAAACAGCTTAAAACTTAATTTTAAAAAATCTAAGAAGAATTTTCCAAAAATATTTCTTAGTGCACCCCTACACTATAAGGATAATCGTCATGCAGAATTTCAGCCCTTTAGGTCCAGCGGTTTGGTCTGTGCGTTGTCTGTCAGTCAGTCAGTCAGTGTTATATATACAGAGGCTGTTCACACATTTTTTAGACGATGTATATTGTATTCACAAAACTAAATTACAAAAAATTCTTGTGTTTTAAATGTTCTATTTGACATCCCTTATTCTGTACTATCTTTCGACACCGCAATTTCCAGGATAATAATGCCTTTTGAAGTGTCAGAAGAGGTATTCTATCCCATTCCTCCTGAACAGCTTTCCAGAGTCCTGTAAGGGTTTTGGGACGACGTTTGGATAATGCAGATTTTAAAAGTCCGAAAGCACAAAAATCCATAGGTGATACATCGGGAGATTTAGTAGGGATATCAGTGAAGGGTATGGCCTTGATACCAGTTTTTTGTTCCATTTCCTTTAGGAAATTTACAGTGAATTTTGATGTGTGACTGCTAGCTTTGTCCTGATGGAGTCTCACAGATTGATGGCACTGTGGGTAAAGCGATGGTATTTCATTCAGAAAAATTGGCAATAAAATATTTTCCTGATAGTATTTGGAGTTAATCTTGACATTTTTTCCACTCTCTTTATCTTTTACTTGCCATTATAAGAAAAACCAGCAACAATCATGAATCCCTTAGAAAAACTTTCTTTCGCTTCTTTGAACCATGTACTTAAATTTTTTTCTCCCCTTTTATGATAATAAATGGCTCTTTTTTTGTTGCAATCATTTAAATACACCCATGATTCATCTATTGTGACAATTTTTTTCCATTTTTCTTTGGATAAGTGTTTCTCATATAGAATTCTGCAGCGTGTCCTGCGTTCAGCGATATGATTTGGAAGAAGACGATGCACATTTCGGTTTATTGCTTTCTTAAGATTTAAATCAACGTTTATCATTTTGTTTACAGTGGACACCGAGCATTTTAATGATTTTGCAACTGTCCTTTGACAAGGGGATTTTCTTTTAACATTAAACAACGTACCTTTGCAATAGTCGAAGATGTCCGTTTTTTCCTTGGATACTTGTTTGGAATTTTTGTCCCACTTGAGGCTCCAATTTGACGTTTTTTTTCCTTTCTTGTTGACGATATTACCTATCGACGCTTTAGATATCACAAAACCATGACTCTCACATCGTTTTTAGATAACGGAGTATACATATTTATCTTCGGAAAGAGCATAAATGTAGCCTTCGAAGCACTGCTTTGTTAAAAACGCCATTTTGAATAAAAACAAAACTTTCAAGCCGCAGACGATAATTTTGACTTTTAAAAACATAGTACAATTGCAATTATTTCTTTTGCAGCAAACGATTTTTTATTACCGCTTACCAAAATCGTCTAAAAAATGTGCGAACAGCCTTTGTATATATATGTATGTGTGTGTGTGTCTATGTCTCAAAATTTTGACGCATTTTGGTACTTTTCTGTTTCACTGTTTACTGCTTGCTCAACCGATACAGATTGGGTTTGACGCCCTGCCACAATCATAACTCGCGATGACTGACGGTTTTAGCGTCTGAAATTTTGCTTTCTGGAGGACCGATACAGAGGAACGTAATCCTACATTAAAAACAGTTTATTTTGAGATTATTTAAATAAATATTTCAATACATACGAGTTATCCGTAATTCAAGAACCGCAACTAAATATTATTTATCCATAGCATCGAGTCAAAGGAAATGCATAATACCTTCGATTTCTTTCCTGAAAATTCATTTTAATAATAATAATTTCACAATTACTACAAATATAAATACAAGGTCATTTCGGTATAATATAAATACTAACCAAATGTTCTAATTTTGCAAAACCGATCGCTGCAGTCAGTTTTCCAAGAAATATTAGAATTAAAACAAAAATTAGTGAAATAAGTTTAATGAATTAGTGAAAACAAATTTAATGTATTTTTTTTTTACAGCTGAAATAGAGGTTCATTTTTAAAATTTCACGTTATAAATACAGTAACCACCGCTTATAGTGATCAGTGGTTATAAGAATCAATATCGCAAAAACAGAAACAAATGTATTATTTCCATGTTAAAATTTTCGCTTTAAAGAATCAATCCACCGGTTTTAAGAATCAGCTTACACTCTTCGCTTTCCTTTCATTTTTCCAAAAAAGCCACTTAAACCCTCAAAAGGCACGAAGTTCTTTATTTTTTTTAAAGAAAGAGTGATAAGATGGGATGGAACACAGTCGTAAAATGCATCCCTTTCTTTGTTAGACATAACATCATAGTTTCCCATTAAACGCTTTAGCTAAACACTGTCCTGTTAGCTTGACCCAGGGGCATCCTACCCGTCCAGATCCGATTTCACTTTTCTCCACTGAAAAACAAAGACAGGGACTCTTTTTTCTCACCTCCTGCATCCTGGTTGCGGCTTCCTGGACCCTGAAACACATAAATCTTCGGCGAAGTGTCCACTATCACGTACGCAAACGGGACATTATTAGATTCAGCACGTTATCAAACCGTGAAACGTAATCTAGAAGGTGAATCTTGGTCTGAGACTATTGGTATTGAAAGAGGTATAAACAGCCTCCTGAAAACTTTATTACGTCAAACTACCATAGAAAACTTTTTCTTGCACCCTTCTTGTAGTTGAAATTTTAAACTGTTAAGCAGGTATGTTGTAACAAATATTGGATTTTTTTCTTATCTTACTATAATCATGTGTATGTACTTATAGGTCTAGAAATTAAGTTGTATTTTTAAAATTATAAAAAATAATTTTAATAAAAGATAGTTAATGTAATTTAAAGAGTATTTTATGGTAAATTATCTCATATATGTATATATAGGTGTGTGTGTGTGTGCCTGTCCAAAAACCTAAATTTCGGCTATAAGAATCAACCCCTTATAAGAATCAAAAACAGTAATAACAAACATGATTCTTATAAGCGGAAATCACTGTATATAATAAAGCCGAGATAGTTTTTCAAAATGTAACTTTGTCTTTTACTAAAGACTCCTTTCTCAGTCGAAACATGGGTGCAACGAAATTTAAACTAAATTCATGTTTTGTCATGGTGGTCTCGAAATACTGCGAAACGAGAGTGCTATTGCTCACCGTTTTCGGCATGCTGTGAATAACAGACAAAAAAAAACCTCAGATTTTCAGCACTCTTAAGTTCATTAATAAAAAAGACGGGAAATTATTAGTTAAAAGTAAAATACTTGGCTGATTGGGAGCACTACGGTCGTGTTTTGCAACAAAGGGCTGAACTTCTCGAAAACAGGAAGAATCACTCAAAGTTCGAGAGGCGCTAACACGTTTCATACCAATACAGATATGTGGATAGAAAGGGCTTCAGACTTCACACTTGACTGGTCACTCGCGCACTTTAAGTTCGAACCAATTTACAGATAAAAACAAAAATTATGGGGACATACTATAAATTGCGGTGGCTCGAAGGATGTTTTAATGCATATCCTCAATTTATAGAGAAAATAGCTCACTTCTACCCAGACTTGGGTGTATATAATTTGAAGTGGCACTCTAAATGAATTTGATACAAACACAGTTTATACATAAAACAATGTTTATTGAATATTCTTGAACATGTAGGCTTTGCTTTTAACAACAAGATTCATAAGTACGACTTGTACAGATATATAAATACAGCTTTCAAGAACAATATATTTTTCAATACTCACGAACAGTAAGTCAACCAGCAATTCTGCCACGTAAACTTTGGGCCCCCTCAGCAGGATAACACCTGGAGCTACTTACCCCGTGGCTCCCTCTCGCTTATCTATCAACTTTAACAACCTTTTTCAACCTTTAACAACCTTTTTCATTAATGACGCTGCATGGTATTTATACCAAGCGCGTATGCCGAAATTAGCATATCTCAAGCAGCTTCTTTAATTCATTCACTCAAAAGTTCGATTCTTGGGAATCGAATCTTGTGTATACCTTACAAATTTTCAGTACGAGACAGGGGCTCACAAATTTTCTGTGCGTACAAAAAATTGACCAGATTTTCTAAAACATTTCTTTAGAGTAAAAAATCTTACATTACCTTCGACAGAAAACAGTTCTTTTATTTAATAAATCGTCGAGTTATCTGTGTAAAAAAAAAAAAAAAAACCTGTTTTTAGATCAACGTGCTTCAGTTCGAGATTAAAGCCTCTAAAATCCAAAATTATTTACTTGGGGGGGGGGGGAAATAATCTTTGAAGGTGTCTATAAGTTGTAGTAATTTAAGAATAATTTATGTTCAACTTATCTCTAACTTTTATCTTCTCTTTTACAGATTTTTAAGACTTTTGCAGAAGAAAAATTTATAACGGCCGCATGTCTCGTTCTTAGGGTATCGTTCCCTAGGTATCCCCTTTCGTATTCGTCCGTTTCAGAATTCAGACTTACATATACTGAGTGCGAAAACTATGCTACGTGGTTAATTTTTTTTAATTATGGTACTTTTCGTTTAAAAAAACATCGAAACAACGTAAAACATATGTATGTATGTATGTATGTATGTATGTATGTATATATATATATATATATATATATAAAGCGTCAAGCTGCCATCCCACAGGTCCAGGGTTCGACCCTGCGACTGGGCAAGGTCGACTCAGCCTTTCATCCTTTGAGTGGGTCGATAAAATGAGGACCAAGCATGCTTGGGAACTAAACTCTGTGGGTCCCACGTCAGGTTGACCACCTGACTGAGACATATGCTGTATGGTACCCCAAGCCCCAAGGTCAAGAAAGCGGAGATGGGTACCGCCGGCCCTGGTCCACATCGGACTGTTGCGCCGTCAGTTTAGTTTTATATATAAATAAAATGTATGTATGTACGTATGCCTAGGCAATATATTTGGCATCTAAGCACAGTTATATGTAACATAAATATGCTCCTCTAATGTGTATATGCATTCCTGTATGTAAATGTATATTTTGTTTTTAACACCATCCATATGAAAGTAAAATCCGTTACTTCTACTGCATAAAATTACACATTTTCCTTTGTCTTATGAATGGTTCTTGCGGTCACTTCCGGTTAGTAATGACCTTCCGCAACGTTGTGTACGATTCTCACATTTCCGCTTCAGTAAAAATAATAAAAGAAAAGTCCTTATTTTTAATTATCTCCCTCTTTTAAATGTCTGTCTCTTCATAGGTCTTTAATCACAATGTATTTCTAGTTTAGTGTTTGGACAATTCATATTTTTTTTTTTTACCAAAACAGAACATTTTACAATGTTTATGATAACATACTGATGATTCCCACACCTTTTTTAGCCCTAAAATAAAAATACTTTTTAAGTTTTTTAAAGTGCTTTTTCCTAGAAATTTTATAGACCCTCCTAAATATTTACTTTTAAATATTTCTTTCCATTTTTGATTTGTACTAATAAAGTTAAGATATATGTAGGGTTTCCTAGAGTTTGCTCCATCTGCAAACAATACTCATTTTTTTGTGTGTGCTTGTTTGTTCAAAAAATAGTAAACGTAAGAGAGAACACCTGAAATATCACAAATAAATTCCAATTATATTTGAATAAAGCAAATACGACCATTTCACTCAAAATTCACCGAGAAACTGTATCTTTACAAAGCATTGAATGAATGACTGTGATGGTGCTTCGACACAGTCTCAAACTATACCCGTTCTTTGCTACGGAATACATTAGGGCCATGAATTATATAATACTAGCTGAAAACCCGCACTTCGCTACGGAGTACATTCAAATTAAATACAACGGTCAATGTATGCAATTAATGCCAAAAAAATAAATATATTTATATATTTATAATAAATACGACGATCAACGTATACAATTGATGTATATATATATATATATATATATATATATATATATATATATATATATATATATATATATATATATATATATATATATATATATATAAAAATACGTAAGGGATATTTATTTTTTTTGGATAATATCCAATCGTCTGCTGCATTAAAAAGAAAAAAAATATTTTTTTTTGGTCTATTTAGTTGTTATGCACGTGACGATTAATTTAATTAAAGTACCAGAAATAGAAATCACGTGATCGGCATTTAATAAATTCAATTCTAAAAATGAATGTTTAAAAATTCACCAAAAATCAGAAAATGGAGGTAAAGATTCGAAAAAGATATCATTTTAAAGGAATTTTTATGATCTTTCTCTTGATATAAATCTTATAACCCCCAAATTATTATTTTAAATGCAAACTTAAAAAAAGTCACAAAAACAGCTTAAAAATTTAATTTAAAAAAATCTAAGAAGAATCTTTCAAAAATCTTTCTTAGTGCACCCCTACACCAACCATAAGAAGAATCGTCATGCAAAATTTCAACTCTTTAGGTCCAGTGGTTTGGTCTGTGCGTTCTATGTCAGTGAGTCAGTTACGGTACTGTTTTATATATATAGATGGTTGATTTAATTTCAATTAACTTTAGCAATAAAGTGTTGTGATAACTCAGAGGAGATCATCATATAATTTAACGACAGAAATCGGACAATAAATACAGGTTTTAGATTTTCTTTTAATTTTGGAGATTTAAGGGGGGAGAAAACCTTTCCCCCCTTAAATCCCCAAAAACCTGCACTCGCAAAAATACAGTGATTTTACTACCAAGCTTAATGTGTTGTCAAACAGTTAATTTGTAATTAATTTAAACCAACTTTTTAGAGGTGAATTGTAAGAAACTTTATCTATTACACAATACAAGAAGAACTGTAGGGATATTATTTGAAATTATTTTATGTAAAAGAAATTAATGTTTTATGAATAATGAATCCTAGGTCAATGCATTGCGCTCAGATTTTTTCAAAAACTATAAGAGATATATATTAAATTATTTGCTCTAAACTATAAGAGATATATATTAAATTATTTGCATATAATTTGCAAACAAAATCACATCATAAAACTTCTCAAAATGTTTTTAAAAAAATTTAAAATTTCAAAATTTTAAAAAAAGTGGGATAATTTAAAATTGTTATAACTCTGAATATTATTTGTTGAATTTCAAAATTTTTTCATTTAATTAAACAGAAATATATAAGTTTTAATGTTGATTCAGCATTTTTTTAAATATTAATTTTAAAAAAATTAAAAATATTTAGATTAAAAATTACAAAAAGAATTATGTAACTTATTTTTAAAAAATCATATTTTCAAAAGTAAATATTTTTTTCAAATTTTCTGAATCGAAATTAAAGTAAAATAGTTGAAAAAGACATGTTCCAAGTTTCAGCCATTTATCTTTAACGGTTCTTGACTTATAACAATTTAAAGACGAGAAATGGGGTAAAAAACCCATCATGCAAAAAAACGCACTTACAGGTTTAAACAACGCTTGGCTACTATAAGAATAGTGCAAAAAAAAGATAATAATTTCGGCTGTTCTATTTAAGATAAAATCATGATTTAAACGTCATTTTAAGCCTAAAAGAACACAGAAATTTTCAATGCAATAATTTTTTTTTCAAAAATTTGAACAATTTTGTGTCCTGGACCCCCCTTAATTTCACATATATAAACAAGATTCCAGAAACACAGATTGTAATTGCAAAAACATCGCCAATAGAAAAACGAAACTGCTTCTGACTGGTTGCATCGGGAGGACCTGTGTGCTGTAAAAGGTCCAGTGGATTTCTCCAGTTCTGCCTAGTGTCGGTACAGAAATAAAAAGCCGACGGCGACATTCGAGGCATATACAAAAGCGTCATGACATTCGACTTCGGATGCGTGGATCACTCCGCTCTATGCAAATCTGTATTTATACATATTAAAACAGATATTATCTATATAGTATATAAAACAGTTCCGTAACTGACTCATTCATTCACTGACTGACTGACTGACTGACTAACATACAACGCACAGACCAAACCGCTGGACCTAAAGGGCTGAAATTTTGCATGGCGATTCTTCTAATAGTGTAGGGGTGCACTAAGAAAGATTTTTCAAAAATTCTTCTTAGATTTTTTTAAATTAAATTTTTAAGCTGTTTTTTAAACTTTTTTTATGTTTGCATTTAAAATAATACATTGAGGGTTATAAAATTTATATCACGAGAAAGATCCCTTTAAAATGAAATCTTTTTCGAATCTTTACCTCCATTTTCTGATTTTTGGTGAATTTTTAAAGATTAATTTTTAGAATTTAATTTATTAAATGCCAATCACGTGATTTCTTTTTCTGGTACTTTAAATAAAATTATCGTCACGTGCGTAACAACTAAATAGACAAAAAAAAATTTTTTTTTGCTAATGCGGCAGACGATTGGACATTATTTTGTCTTTAAAAATATCCCTTACGATTTATTTATAAATATATTTTTTTTTCTACATCAATTGTATACATTGATCGTCGTATTTACTATAAATATATATATATATATATATATATATATATTTGGCATCAATTGCATACACTGACCGTTGTATTTAATTTGAATGTACTCCGTAGCAAAGCGCGGGTTTTCAGCTAGTTATCTAATAATTACATTACTAAAAATTAAATTAAATTTTAAAACAGAAAAAATTATCATAGACCCCTGAAATACTGTAGACCCTTTTTAAACTACCATTGACCCCCAAGGGGTCCACCTGGACCCTGTTGGGACTCCCTGAATTAAATGACGGTGCAACTCCATTCAAAGTTCACCAAAGATCAAACTCCAAAGATCAAACTCCATTCAAAGGTTACTGCAGGTGTTATTTGAATTGAAACCGATATCGTACCTGTTATTGGTTTACCACCGATCTTCGAAAAAAGCAGACGATTTTTCTTACTGTGGAGTTCCGGTAAACAAAAATTTCAAGGCTTTTTAAATTTTTTTAGTCAAATATTATATATATAATAGCCCTTGTCTCTGTACAACACTTCCGGGCTGTACTCATCTTTCAATTGAAGCCCTCAGTAAACAAACGGCCGGTTAGGCTTAATTTCAATTTCAGATGTGGATCAGAATTTTTTCTTACCTAAAAAATAATATCTTCTCCATCAAATGACGTTTGTTCAGCCTATTTTTCTATAAAACATTCAGAACTAAAAAAAATTGGATGTTTTTAGCTGTATATTTAACAGTTTTTAAAAATCTGTTTACTTTTGCGATGAATTCTGAAAGTAAACAAACTTGAATGTGAATGAATCAAGTAGCTCAAGTATTCATATCGCGTAGTGAGCTGTAAAAAACTGGATGGCAGTCTACTACTCCAATCGCATGAAAAACTAAATAAATAAAAAATAATGAAAGGGTTTGCTTTTACGAGGTGTGGATTAAATGCAATATTGTTAGATAATTCGGGATATTTTTTTAACTTTCATATACTTTTTCCATTATGACGTCATTATTAGTATTATGACGTCAAAATGACGGGTTACCTTCTAGTTAAAGATATTTAAGGACTAAAATGTTATTCAGTGCTTTTTAGGATTTTTAAGGACCATTAGAAAAAGTTTGACAGCAACCCATAAAAATTGAAATTTCGGGTGATCCTTTTTCACAAACTTTTACAAATTCAGGGCACTCAATGTTGAGTTTTACACACTTTTTTTTTCAAAACCTTAGTAATTTGATCCATAGCAAGAACTTAGTTAAGAAATTCATAGGTCACAAAGGTATTTATTCTGAGGGAGAAAAAAAGAAGCAAACGTTTCCAGAGATGCTTAACCTTGAGGCAATACTGATTTCAACACGTCTTCGGTTCGATTAGCCTCGGAATCGGTCGCGGTCAGTTTATCTTGCAAAGCATTTAGCAAATCAGCCTATCTAGTAAAAAAATACTATGACGCTAAAATATCGTGTAAGTCTGAAATTTTCTTGCAAATTTATATTTAAAATTTAAGTTTGTACCGTTATGGAGCAAATATAGGATTCTTTATATAAAATCTATATTTTTAAAGAACATTTTTGCATA
>OU015492.1:221786399-221898899 GCA_907164885.2 Dolomedes plantarius | reverse complement strand
GATTTTTTTTAAAAATTGATTAACAATAGAATTGATGTTTGAGTAGTATTCAAAAGTTATACAATGAGAAAAATAAATATAATATAAATAAAATGAGAAAAAAGATAGCATCGAATTTTTGTTATGGATCATATCACTGTTAAAAACTATATTAAGGCTAAAGACATAATCGGAATCTTCAGTTTCACAGTTTGAAAAAGCGGGAAAAAAACCAATTTTCTTAAAAGTGTTCTAAAATTTTCTGATTTTAACTGAACTTCTATTAACGTTTTAATTTCTTTCAAGTTAAGTTGGGGGGCACGTGTTTTAGCAGTATCACGCTTTGATATAAGCAAGTAAATCGCAACTACAGGAAAATATTCAATAAAATCTGGTTTCCTCTTAAATAAAACTGCATGTAACGAAGAAACAGACCTTTCAAAGAAGAGAATTATATACTGTCAATTTACAAAACCTGTTGCAAATTATTATTTCAAGACTCATCAGAAATAAAAATAATTATTTAAATGATACTAAAATTAATATTTTCCCTCCAAAATAGCTACTCAAGAACGGAATTTTAAGTTTTAAATTTTTTGGAATGCTGAGTTACTCCAGACTTTTTAAATTTCAGTTTTAAATAATATACCTGTCAACGAAAGACTTCTCTATCAATCAAAAGATTGCAGTCATGAAAGTTAAAAGGAATTCATCTGTTACGCCAGTCTTGAGATGGGCTATCAGTTGACTCCGAAGATATTCATTCCCAATTGCAATCTAAAGGGAATTTTCCTCTTATTATTTTTCTAATAACATATTGACAAAGGCACATTTTTTAACAACGTTCTTTGCTTATAAATGCAGACGTTTAAATAAAGAGCACATATATATTTTTAGTTTTTCCCGTATGTTACGGGGCATTAACTTATTCATCTCTTTCGCTACAAAGTCGTCTGGGAAAATATTAAATTTGACTAAAAAGGTTTTAGAAAAACACAAGCGTTGCGTTTGAAGGTCTATTTTCGAGTAAATAGGAAACCGATTTCAAAAATATGTATTTAAAGATCGGGAAAAGAAAATGCAGAGACAAAAATTCCTCATAGCTTAGCTTGAAAGTTTAAAAATCTGCGAGGTCAACTAATGCAATATGTTTTCAGTGAAGATGTAAAATTTAAACCCAAACTGTAACTCAAAGACTTATGGCCCAATTTTAACGAATTTTTTTTCTTTACTATGTATGTTTCTGGTCATCTCTGGTATATCGTACTCTTACATAATATACACTATGTCACAAAAAAACATATGCACCCAGAAGGAAACGAGCTACTATCACGAAACTTAACATGTATGTAGTGTATGAGGAGATAAGCAAATGATTAGAAATTCAGAAGAACAGGCCGTTTTATTAAGAATATATGGCATGTAAAAGCTTACAAATCAGTAAGTAGTAAATCTACCTCTGGCAGCTGTACAAGCCGAAACACGGCGTGGCATCGAATCAATGAGGTCACCTATGACTTCATGCGGAAGATCATGCCATAATCTTTGCAACTGGGCAGTTAATTCACCAGTATTCCGGGACGGCTGCAGTTGCCGTCCAAGCACATCCTAGACGTGCTGTAGGTCTGGTGACCTGGCAGGCCATGGGAGTACGTCATATCCTTGAAGACGTTGTTGGGAGAGTCGCGCAGTATGTGGACGAGTGTTGTCTTGCTGATAAATGGCACCTGGGCGACTTGATAGCATAGGCAGTACAACTGGCGTTAAAATCTCGTCCACGTAACTGCGTGCCGTCAAAGTGCGTTGAAGGACGACTAGAGGTGATCGTGTGTCCCAACAAATCGCTCGCCACACTGTCACACCTTGTGTAATCGCCGTATGCCTCTCGACAACAAATGCCGGATCGGACCGGTGGCCTGGCCGTTTCCACACGCGTATGCGCTGGTCATCAGCATTGAGACTGAATCGGGATTCATCGCTGAAGATCACACGACTCCAGTCGGTCACACTCCAGCTTGCCCGAGGTCGGCAAAAATCCAATCGACGCTGCCTATGATGTGGGGTCAGTGGTAGGCCTTTTAATGGGCGTCGGCTCCTTATACCTGCGTCGGCCAGTCGTCTCCGAATGGTTTCCCTTGATACCACCGGATGTTTGGAGAGTGGTAAATGGCGTCGAACCGATTCTAGCGACGTTGTTGGTGCGGACGTGGCCGCTCTTATGATTGCGCGATCCTCGCGTGCATTTGTGTTCCTCGGACGCCCGGACCCTCCGCGACGGTAAACTATCCCTTCCGTGATCCATTGTTGCCAACACCGAGAAACTACCATATCGCTCCGACCGAGGTGGTGGCCGATACGCCTGTTCAACCAACCTGCTTCTCTGAGGCCCACTATACGCCCCCTCTCAAAGTCCGACAATTGTTCGTACTGTCGCCGGTTACGTCTCAGAGGCATCTCTAGTCACAATACCGTCCATCCAAGTCGACAGATTTTTTTGAATATCCCTATGGCACGAGCAATCATGCTTTTAAACTCTCCCAGCTGCGCATCTCATATGCGCATAGCGCGCTTACCCTTGTCTGATTGGTGTCGAAATTTTAATCATTTGCAAATCTTTTACCAGACTATATTCCTGCCAAGTTTCGTGATAGTAGCTCGATTTCTTCTGGGTGCATATATTTTTTGTGATACAGTGTATATTAAATTACAGACAGTTTCATAGTTTTGGTATTATATCGTTGATATAAGCGCGTATTTTTTTGTTGTTGTTCAATTTAAAAAAAACGCGTGAAAGCAAACTTCAACATGTGAGCACAAACTTGCCCCTTTCGTTAACAGGTTACACATTCGCGAACAGAATAATAATTGTTTTGGAATTATTTAAAAATATCGCACTTTTGACATTCCTGCGCAACTGTCAATCACTGTCAAACGTTGTAACCCGCATGTAGCACGTCAAACAAATGGCTGGTGTAGAGTTTTATCTCGTTTCGCTACTATCTCAAAGTAAACAAATAAAAGGTGACTCGGAAAGTCTTTCTTCATTCCTGTACGAGATCAGATAAAAACAATACCGTTTGTTTAGAGCTTAATTTCTTTTGTGTAAAGGGACAGCCCCGTGTTTGCACTTTACAGAATTATACATGCGCTCTACTTTGCATCACTAACTGAGCGTTTCAGCGTAATTTTACTTGAGTCAAACATTCTCTGATTATTCACGCATATAAGATTTAAAAAAATAAAAAGAGATGTACATTCAAATTTTCTTTAATGAATGCTTACATGCTAATACATGCCGTCATAGTGACACGATTGGTCATAACTGAATATATACACACCAATGGCGGCTCCAGTCCAGAGATTTGGGGGGGGGGAGCAACGTCAGCTCTTAGGGTTATATATATAGTGGAATCTCGATCGATCGTTTTCGGATCCATCGTTTTTCCGTATGTGTCGTTCATTTTATCCAGTCCCAACGATCATATTGCTTTGTTATGTTTCCGCATCTATCGTTTTCCCGCATTTATCGTTCATTTCAATCGGTCCCTTGAAAAACGATAGATCGAGATTCCACTGTATATATATATATATATATATATATATATATATATATATATATATAATAAATAAACATCCTCTAATTTTAAATTTAAACTCATTTAGTCTAGGATTATATAATTTTAGGCTATGAAAAAAAAAAAAAAAATCGCCGGGCTTCTTTTCGGGGGGGGGGGGGGGGGGGGGCAATTGCCCCTACTGTTCCCCCCTTGATACACACCAATTTATTCTGATTTTTAAAAGATGGGAGTTTCCTTTTTTCTGCAAACTTTTTTTAACAGTTCTTTTTTTTTCTGCTTATAAAACTTCTGATAAATTTGAACTCTTCCTTTACCTTTAAAACAGATTAGCTAATATAATAGTTTATTTAGTTAATAGGATTAACAAGTTACATCGAAACTTTTTTTTGTGTGTGTATGTGTGTGTGTGTGTGAACTAGAATCTCAACAAAGAGAGAGATTTATAGTAATCAACCTCAAAAATTTTAAAATCTTCGGAAACAGTGGTCGACAGCATTGGTTTCGTGACTTTTAATATCATTGAGGCCTTCGCCCTCTAAATCAAACTAATATTCTTTAAAAAAATTTATGAAAAATCAGAAAAAAAGTAAAAAATTCCAATAGTGTTCCAATTTATGAGATAACGAACGATACCGCTTTATCTTCTGCTCGAAAATTATTCCTTTGCTTTTTTTCTTGGAAAGATAAACGTGATTTATTGAGTTTTGTAAAAATAGCGTCGAAGTATGTCACTCTAGGCAACCTTGCCGTATTTGTTAGATAATCGAAATTTATGCTCGATAAAATAAGCCAACAGTTCAAGTGTGACATGCTTATGATGTCCACTGGAATACAGATTAAAATTCATGACCTCATACAAATTATGATCGCCTGAATCAGTGTTGATGTATTGCGATAGGATCGCTGTAATTAATATATATATATATATATATATATATATATATATATATATATGTGTGTGTGTGTGTGTGTGTGTGGCTTGGTACATGATGTGCCTAAGTTAGTTTTTCAAGACTCCATAGAGCCAATGTTATGGAAGAAACCTCTTTTCGACGACTACCCCTCAAAACAGCCACTTTCTTTCGGAACCATGACTAGACACCGTACAGAAGTTTCACTGTACTTTGAAGTCTTCTTAATCCGTTGGCGGATTATTCTAGCATTCAACGAGAAAAGGGTTTATGTATATCTTCGCTACGGAGTACATTCAAATTTAATACAACTGTCAATGTATGCAATTAATACCTATATATATATATATATATATATATATATATATATATATATATATATATATATATATATATATAAAATAAATACAACGATCAATGTATGCAATTGATGTAAAAAAGACAGAAAAGAAATATATTTATAAAAATATCGTAACGGATATTTCTGTAGACAAAATAACGTAGAAGAAAATATTGAAATTAAATCTAATAGAACCTACTAAAGAATATAGTACAGTTAATATATATATATATATATATATAATTGAAAATCTTAACACCTTTTTATAGTTATTAAAATAAATAAATAAAAGCTATAGATGGAGTTCATTCAAAACATTTCATTTTTTACAGAACAAAGAACGATTTTGGATGATCAGTGTTTCCAAATTTTCCGTGCTCATCAGTGTCTTAATTAGCACGGATAATTGGAAGTTCTGCGCATATTGAATTAAATTACAGTATAAACCATTTGATTAAAAAACATTATGATGACATTTTTATTAATATTAAAAAAAGAGCTATAAAATGCCATAGAAACTGCGAATCTCTTTAAACTGAAGTTTTATAAATTGCGAAAAAAAAAAAAAAAAAAAAAAAGGAAAAATGTCCACTTGTACAAGAAGTTAATAGTTATGCGTATGTTTAGGTGTGAGAATACATAATTATTTGGATGATATGAAGTTCTTTTCACGGGGGAAAAATTTCGCCATTTCGAAATTTTGTCTTACGAAGAGTTCCGAGTCCGAATACGAATGGTTTTACATACATGAAACTTGTAGAATAAAAACAATGAAACAGTAACTTGAAGCCTCTTAAAATTGTGAATTAATTATCTTTTAACTGCAGATTCTAGGAAACTTTATTATCTTGTTTTATGCAAGGCCTATCGACAATTCCATAGTTAGAACTTTACTGATGGTCGAACGGCAAGGGCTCTAGCGTTCGGGACCCGAAACAGTAAGTTCAAATACCGCGGTAGGAATGGACTTTTTACAACTGTTCTGAACCGGCTTTAAATTGGAGTTACCGTTCACTTCAGCCCTCGTGTTGCAAAATATGATCGCAATGTTCTCGATTACCCATAAACTTTTACTAATTTCCTTCCGCATGCAAAAAATTATACGAGATTGATCAATCTATATATATAAAACAGTTCCGTAACTGACTCATTCACCGACTGACATACAACGCACAGACCAAACCGCTGGACCTAAAGGGCTGAAATTTTGCATGGCGATTCTTCTTATGGTGTAGGGGTGCACTAAGAAAGGTTTTTCAAAAATTCTTCTTACATTTTTTTAAATTAAATTTTTAAGCTGTTTTAGTAACTTTTTTTAACTTTGCATTTAAAATAATAATTTGAGGGTTATAAAATTCATACCACGAGAAAGATCATAAAAATTCCTTTAAAATGAGATCTTTTTCGAATCTTTACCTCAATTTTCTGATTTTTGGTGAATTTTTAAAGATTAATTTTTAGAATTTAATTTATGAAATGCCGATCAAGTGATTTCTTTTTCTGGTACTTTAAATAAATTTATCGTCACGTGCATAACAACTAAATAGACAAAAAAAAATTTTCTTGCTAATGCGGCAGACGATTGGAAAATCCAAAAAAATATTAAAATACAATAAAAGATATGTATAATTCTATACATTGATCGTCGTATTTATTTTCTCTCTCTCTCTCTATATATATATATATATAAATATATATATATATATATATATATAGGCATTAATTGCATACATTGACCATTGTATTTAATTTCAATGTACTCCGTAGCGAAGTGCGGGTTTTCAGCTAGTCATTATATATATGCAGTGAA
The DNA here is from genome assembly GCA_907164885.2 of Dolomedes plantarius. Lineage (NCBI taxonomy): Eukaryota > Metazoa > Arthropoda > Arachnida > Araneae > Dolomedidae > Dolomedes > Dolomedes plantarius. Next base: position 221,892,281 of record OU015492.1, on the reverse strand, counting down.
AAATCTCTATGGCTTCCAGTAATGGCCCCGAAAAAAAGTGGCCGTTTTGAGGGGTGGCCGTGGAAAAGGGGTTTCTTGCATATTACAGTCGATTCCGGTTAATCGGACCACATCGGGACGCGATCATTTTGATCCTAATAACCGGATGGTCCGATTACACGAACACGCCCTATTAGGCTTATGCAATAGGATTTGTTTCGGTTCTTTAGGGTTCGGTCCGAATAAGCGGATGGTCCGATTAACCGGAGGTCAAATTAACCGGATTCGAATGTATTGGCTCTGTGGAGTGTTTAACTGGTCTGAACAAAATATGACCGTTTAGATATGGCCACTGTATATATACAGTGAAACCTCTCTGGCCGGTCACCCCTCTAAACGGCCATATTTTGTTCAGAACCGATTCGAAATTCCATGGAGTAAATGTTAGGGAAGAAACCTCTTTTCGATGGCAGCTTTTTTTTTTTCGGAACTATCAGTGGCCGCCACAGAGAAGTTTCACTGTGTATAACGATTGTCGTAAATTTCGAAAATCGATCCATAATGCTTGATATGTGAAATTGTTCAAGTACTTTGTATGCATAAAATAATCTTTGTGTAAAGACATTTAATGAAAAAAAAATTATTGCGGGATGCGCGTAAATAATAATTAAAAAAAAATCAGTTCTCTTAGAATCTCTTAGTATTCTATCGTGGGTTATTAACGTAGTATTACTTATCATTGCTTACCTTTTTTTTTTTTTGGGGGGGGGGGGAGCATTTTGGTACTTTTCTGTTTAACTGTTTACTGCTTGCCCAAGCGATACAGACTGGGTTCACTCGCGACGTCTGAAATTTTGCTTTACTGCGGACCGTTATGGAGGAACGCAATCCTACGTTAAAATCCTTTAACAGGTGTTGAATTTTTTTAATACTTTGAAACCTCCGTAATCTGTTTGCGGATTATTCTTGCATCCAACAAGAAAATGGTTAAAAGAAGAACGTAAACACATCGTTGACGATATAAAAGACTTTTTCTAGCCCTTGCTTTAGATTTAATAGACGATTATTATGAAAAAAACAGCCTATAAGATCATTTTGTTTAGCACAATAAATCATAAGTTACCTGGAAATAAATTTCGATATAAAGGCAAACGTTTTTCGTAAAACTTTAACAGGAAGAAATTAGAGAGTGATCAGTTTTTATTGATCAGGATTCAACTGATATCGTGCTCACGTGAAGATTGGTTACAGAATATGATCTGCATAACATGCAGTTGTCTGATTCTCAGATTATTGATTAAAAAATTTAGAATGTAACCTAGAAATATAAACTAGAATGTAATTACTGTAGTCACGTCGAGAATGGTCTTTCATGCATTGTAATAATTCCCGCGTGCTGTTGATGCCATAGGCACTAATCCAAAAACCACACCAAGAAAAAGGTATTTTATGTTCATATCTTTACAAAATTCATTACAACATTAATAATACGCAACATTACTAATTGTTTGGTTGTGAACTAATACCTGGTATTCAAAACAGAAATAAGACAGGAAATATATGCGCAAATACACGAATAAAAAATAATTTGTCGAATTTTGCCTTAAATCATCGGTTTATTTTGGAATCCTTTAAAAAAATTAATAATTTAAAAGAGATATTTTGTGGCCTTTGAATGGACCTTTCATTTCGCAACAAGTATTTCCGGTGTAATCGGCAATTTTAGGATCCTACATATATATATATATATATATATATATATACTTATACATATATATGTGTATATATATATATATATACATATACATATATATATATATATATGTATATATATATATATACTTATACATATATATGTATACATATATATATACATATACACATACATATATATGGATAGATAGATAGATAGACATATACCTACACATATATATATATATGTATATATATATGTGTATATATATATGTATATATATATATATATATATATATATATATATATATATATATATATATATATATATATATATATATATATATATATATATAAAAGTTTAGAATACCTAGTACTAATAATAATAAGAAAATAATTAGTTTCTTAAATGCTGATTTAGATAAATTTATTTACAAAATAGCAATTAATTATTCTGTACCTACTGAAGCTTTCAACCCTTGGAAAATTAATTTACTAAAACTAGTACAAGCTAAATTACCCAATAATAGTAATAACATTAATAATCCTTATAAACACTTTAAAGCTGCTATTACAAAATTACAAGATGACTTTATAGTCACTTATGTAGATAAAGCAGCCAACAACTATGCTATAATTTGTAAAAAATATTTTGCCATATGTTTAAAAAAACAGTTAGAAAATAGTGATCTTTTTCAGCCATTAAAAGAAACTACTAATATTATTATTAAGAAAATCATAGCTAAATATAAACTACTAGGTATTTCATCTAACATTTATCATTTTCCTTATATAACTTTAGTTCCAAAATTTCATAAAACACCTATTGCTTTTAGAGCAGTAACCTGTGGTCATAATACTTATGCTACAAAAGCAAGTAAATTATTATTAAAATACCTTAAATTAATCTATAAAAATATAACATCTGGTGTTTGTGGTATAATTGATAATAGCTATATTCTAATTAGAAAACTACAAACACTAGATAACTGTAAATATATTGTAACTTATGATTTTAAAGATCTATTTAATAATATTGATATAATTGATTTAAATAGAATAATCATAATGTTAGTACAAAATAATAATCAATACTTAAACAACGAAATTAAACTAACTCGTTTCAATAGGCTCCTAGAATTAGTAACTAAACATAATTACATAGTTCATAATAATAGTATATACTTACAGTCCAAAGGTGTACCACAAGGTGGTAATGCTTCAAGTATGCTAGCTAATTTATACTTATATTATTTTGAAATTAATAATATAGAAAATAGCAATTACAATATATTTAGATATATAGATGATATAATAGTAATTAATAAAAGTAATAACCCTATAGACTTAAATTTTTACCCTCCTAATTTGTAACTAATTAAAAGTAGCCATGATAATATTAATGTAAACTTTCTAGATATTAATATTAAATTAAGTACTAACAATAAATTTACTTATGACTTATACGACAAAAGATCTGACTATAATTTTAATATTGTTAAATTTCAAAATTATCTAACCTGTTTACATAAATCTGTTTTTAATAACATTATTGTAAATCAGTTAGTTCGTATAAATAGGCTATGTTCTAAAGACAATAGGATTAAGCATATTATAGACTTGAAAGCTGTGCTAACTCGTAATAATTACCCAGTAAGTCTATCCAAAAACATAATTGGTTGTTTTTGTTTTAATGAATAGTTTGTTCTGTTGCATTAATAAGTTAAACATAACAATAGGTTAAAATAAAAATAATAACTACTAAAAACAAAAATAAAAATCATAAGAAAAATAAAAACATAATTAACTCATAGTAGTAACAATAATAAAAACTAAATAAATAAAGGAATAATAGTCTTAAAATATGGTAACCTAAGTAAGTCCGTAACTGAGTATCCACTACCTCAATGGTTGCATGTTATATGACGTCAGTCATCTTGCGGTGACAAGTTCTTAACTTCCACTCTGACTAGCGCCAGGCTTGGTGTTCTTTGGTTAAGTACTTTTATTCAAACTTAATTCATTTATTATTCAATTCTTCTGTTAATAATGGATTGTACGGTGTCTGAGTGTGTTTATTTAATAGATCATACTCATCAGAAACAATCCATTGGTTTTTAGACAGTATTGACACCGCTGATGATGAAATGCTGTCAAAAACCTTATTCATACTTTTCTTTACATGTTGGATGTTCCTGGCTTCAAGTAGCTTTAGAGCTATTACTGGTTTTCTCTTTCATCTTATTCTTATTTATATATATATAAATAAGAATAAGATGATACATATGATGATTATGTATATATATATGTATACATAAATATGTATACATATATATATACATAAACACATACATATATATGGATAGACATCATATAAATGATATTAGGATGTACATATATATATGATGTAGGATGAGAACTGGTAAAGTTACAGCATGAAAAACTTTTCCGGGGAAAAGTAACTTACCGAATGTTTATTAAATCTGAAAACTGTTTAAAAAACATAAAGAGATGCATAGATAAATCGATATAGAGTCTGAAGGAAGAGAAATAGTTTACCTCCATAAAGAGAGCGTAAATAGTGGCTTTAGAGGAGATTTATATGTTTATGTGTGATTTTTTCCTCCACTGAAAATCATTTCATGAAATAAGATGTTTTCTCACGCTATCCTATCGTTAAGAGAGTTTATAAATCTTTAAGAATGTCTTCAATTCCTTTACAGGGACAAAAGGAAATCTTTAATTCATTTATAGGGACAGATTTTATATTAATTACATGTTTATGCTTTTAGACACTCTGACTTTATTAAGACTTGTAGAGCTGCTGGCTTAATCGCAAACCTCATATTTCTAAAATTAAGCAATTATTGGATTCCGTTATTTTTCGAAAGTTTCTCTTTTACAAAAGGCTAATATCAGTACCTGTTTTTGCTAATCGTAAGAAATCTGAATACGATTTCTTTTTAGGTTAAATCAGCGGTTAGATTTCTTTTGCATGGAGCTGTTGTCTGAAGTGGAGAAGGTGTGGATAAGATAATTCTTTTTCCCCTCTCCCCTACATCCCTGTCTTCTCTGCATCTCTCATCACTCAATCTACGACGATTTTATCTGACAAACCATCTTCACTACCACTGTGTTCGCTGTCTTACCAATTCTTGTAAATGAAACGGCGCTTATAAATACACTAGCTGAATACCCGTGCTTCGCTACGGAGTACATTCAAATTAAATACAATGGTCAATGTATGCAATTAATGCCAAAACAAAAAATCTATATATATAAAACAGTTCTGTAACTGACTCACTGACATACAACGCACAGACCAAACCGCAGGACCTAAAGGGCTGAAATTTTGCATGGCGATTCTTCTTATGGTGTAGGGGTGCACTAAGAAAGGTTTATCAAAAATTCTTCTTACATTTTTTTAAATTAAATTTTTAAGCTGTTTTAGTAACTTTTTTTAACTTTGCATTTAAAATAATAATTTGAGGGTTATAAAATTTATATCGCGAGAAAGATCCTAAAAATTCCTTTAAAATGAAATCTCTTTCGAACCTTTACCTCGATTTTCTGATTTTTGGTCAATTTTTAAAGATTCATTTTTAGAATTTAATTTATTAAATGCCGATCACGTGATTTCTTTTTCTGGTACTTTAAATAAATTTATCGTCACGTGCATAACAACTAAATAGACAAAAAAAATATTCTTTTTCTTTCTAATGCAGCAGACGATTGGATATTATTAAAAAAAAGGAAAAATATCCCTTACGATCTTTTTTTATAAATATAAATATATATATATATATATATATATATATATATATATATATATATATATATATATATACATATATATTTAACATCAATTGTATACATTGATCGTCGCATTTATTATAAATTTATATATTTATTATTTTTTGGCATTAATTGCATACATTGACCGTTGAATTTAATTTTAATGTACTCCGTAGCGAAGCGCGGGTTTTCAGCTAGTATATTTATAAAAAATCGTAATGGACATTTTTATAGACAAAATAATGTAGAAGTAATTATTCAAATTAGATACAACGGTCGATATATGATGTATGCATTAATTTGTATGTTTAATATCCATAAAACATACTAATTTGAATTAAATTCTTAAAAAAACTTTCATCTCAATTGGTCGAGTGGTTAAATTTTATCTTTTACCGTATTTTAATATTGTTTTTGTCAATTTATTTCGTTGTGGTTGTTATGCACGTGACGCAAAATGAATTTAAAGTATCCCAAAATGAAAAGAAATCTCGTGATCAGCATTTATTGAATTAAATTCTAAAAATTAATCTTTAAAAATTCACCAAAAATCAGGAAATGGAGGTAAAGATACGAAAAAGATTTCATTTTAAAGGAATTTTTATGATCTTTCTCGTGATATAAATTTTATAACCCCCAGATTATTATTTTAAATGCAAATTTAAAAAATGTTACAAAAACAGCTTAAAAATTTAATTTAAAAAAATCTAAGAAAAATTTTTCAAACCTCTTTCTTATCGCACCCCTACACCATAAGAAGAATCGCCATGCAAAATTTCAGCCCTTTAGGTCCAGCGGTTTGGTCTGTGCGTTATCTGTCCATTTAGGCTGTATAAGTTCATCATACTATCTATTCCTGCTTCTACGATGCATTAGTATTATTTTACGTGTTATTAAGCATGATTTGAGGGGTTATTTTCTTGGCTCTGGAAGAACAGAATTTTTTTCCCTTTCTACATATTAAGAGAAAATCCTCCAACATTTTACTTAAGATTTTAGTGAAAGCTGTAATTTCGGTTAGAGGCGTGAAATAAAATATTTGTAATAATTAATAATACAGCAAATTCTTAAATCCACAACAGGACGTCAAAATTGCAACTAATAATAGGTATAGTTTCTTTTATCAGGCAGCAGAGTATTATGCGTGATAGTTTCAACTGGTAAATGCTAACTACAATTTTAGCGTGGCGGTTTTGTACCTACAATTCTGTTTTCAAAATTAAAAGCGAGATAAAGCTTAAAAAATCCCCCCCCCCCCCAAAAAAAAATAGAATGATTAAGGTATATAGCACGCAAATGTCGGAAAATACAAAATATATTAGATTTTTATTTAAACGTTAAAAATTCTAAAACAAAATAATAACTAAATCAAGAAAGTAACAAAGGTGAAAAAAAAGTATCAAAAGGAAATGACACTAAGTTAAGATTCCAGAATTCTTTCTGACAGAGAACTTGTGGCTTTTATACAGGTGGTGTTATTTTATTGTCTTCCACAAGTTCCCTGTAAGTAATAATAAATAATTCTTTAAATATTTCATTTCTCCAGAAATAATAATTATTTATCATTTTATCATTCGCGAGTTTACATATATCAAATAGATATAGCAATATTTATTTTGTTCCGAGGAAAATATTCTAATAGAAGTTTAATTCTATTATCAGAAAAGACAAGAATAAAACTTCTGTTACCATAGTACAGAGGCGGCCTCCGTGATCTTCTCTTGCGGCCTTCATAAAAGCTAGCACTTGTATTAATTAATATTTAATTATACAGATTATAACAATTTCCAAATCAATAGAATTAAATAAAGAACGGCATGAATGTATGTTCAGTGTCGGTCAAAATAAAGTTGACATTTTGAAATCGTTGTCTAAAGTCGCTACAATTGTATATTTATCCAAATGAGCTTCGTTTACCTTGATTCTATGATACTTTAACTACACTTTATATGTAATTTAAAGCTCAGAGTTTCTTAGCAATACTACCAGACATGTTATATGATCTCTACGCAACAATTATTTTCTTACTATTATTGTTGTGACTGGGTCCATGTACGTTAAAACGTATTATATTTTCTGCAAAAAAAAAAAATAATAATTAATGATTAATGTTATAACAAGTTTTTATCCTTATGTGAATACAAAAATATTTTATATTGTAACTTTTTATGTCAAATAATAAATAAATAAGGACTTAATTTTTGTTGTTATTTTTCAATTAATGAGAAATTTTCAATTAATGAGAAATTAATTGTAACACTCTCTCTATATATATCTTGTTCAAATTTTCAGTCGTTAATAAAAGTACTTTTTATTCATCCACTCAAGTTCAAATACATTTTTTAAAACTTGTAGTGGATGACACTTGATGTTAATACAGTTTTTTCAAATATTAATTCATTAATTAAATTTAATTAATCAATTTTAGTTTTAGACCTAGAGCGTCTCTTGCTCTTGAATAGTAATTTCCCTCTTGTTGCTGTGTAAACGGTAGCACTGCGGTATCGCGGGCTTCTCCCGTCCCGTAGGTTGCGGGATCGTATCCCCAACCTGACGAACTTTTTCTCTCTCTTTCCCCCCCTCCTAATCTCGCACAGTAGGCAAGGTTCTGGCAGGCAATACTTTTTTTCAATTCCTACTATTAGTTCACACTCAAATTTTTCTTTGTTGACCTAAGTAGGAATTGACTTTAAAATTTTTTTTATATATTACTTGTTCTATATAATTCACCAAATTGTTAAAACTATATCTAACTATAATAACTTCATAAAAGTCGCATTTATAGGTTCATCAACTTATGCGGCCTCCTTTATTACTACCTAATTTACATGTGGCCTCTAATGGTAAAAAGGTTCCCCACCTCTGCCATAGTACAATAAATAACACTTATTTTACAACATTCCATCTATAACACCCGGATGACCATCAGGTGAGACTCCTTTCCACCGTATTTCAAAGGCTTGTTCGAAACTGAGAGGGTTCGCCTCAAGTTCTATCTCTCCTGAATGTTAGTATTTTATTTATAGACTAGCGGCCCGTCCCGACTTTGTCCGGGTTGAACAAAATATTATACCAATAAATTTCCAGTTGATAGCCTATAAATTGTAAATCTTTTTTTACCTTAAAAATAACCTTAATAATACCTTAAATTAATATTACGTTAGTTAATAATTAAAGTTAATTTTTTAAAAGAAAAAAGCGTGCCGGAGAACGGCTAGATTCGAACCGCTAACGTCAGAACAGAAGCCCACCGCGATAGCACCACGCTAAGGATCGTTGAAGACGTCGGCACAAAAAGCGGTAGAGGACAGTAGCGGAAACAATGGAGATTGTTAGGATTATGCCCCTAACTTTATTTCTACTGATCAGATATACATAATATATAGCCTATGTCCATCTGGAATAATGTACCTTTCAAACAGTGAAAGAATTTTTCAAATAGGTGCAGTGATTCTGGAGATTACCCTCCACGTACAAAATCACTCTCTCTTTATATATAAGTACTAGGTAGGTATCCCTAATTCAGTGGCACTTCAGTGTATATAAGTGTAGAAGAAGCCCACCGCGATAGCACCACGCTAAGGATCGTAGAAGACTTCGGCACAAAAAGCGGTAGACGACAGTAGCGGTAACAATGGAGATTGTTAGGATTAAGCCCCTAACTTTATTTCTACTGATCAGATATACATAATATATAGCCTATGTCCATCTGGAATAATGTACCTTTCAAACAGTGGAAGAATTTTTCAAATAGGTGCAGTGGTTCTGGAGATTACCCTCCACGTACAAAATCGCTCTCTCTTTATATATAAGTACTAGCGGCCCGTCCTGACTTTGTCCGCGTTGAACAAAATATTATACCAGAACATAGGCTAGTTTCGAACCGCTAACGTCAGAACAGATGCCCACTCTTCAGAAACCAACTTTATTCTCAGCAGAATAAAGTAAGCCCCTAACTTCAGAAGTAAAGTAAGCAAATAACTTTATTTCTACTGATCAGATATACATAATATATACCCTATGTCCATCTGGAATAATGTACCTTTCAAACAGTGAAAGAATTTTTCAAATAGGTGCAGTGGTTCTGGAGATTACCCTCCACGTACAAAATCGCTCTCTCTTTATATATAAGTATAGATGTTCAGATATACATAATATATACCCTATGTCCATCTGGAATAATGTACCTTTGAAACAGTGAAAGAATTTTTCAAATAGGTGAAGTGGTTCCGGAGATTACCCTCCACGTACAAAATCGCTCTCTCTTTATATATAAGTATAGATAGATGTCACGATGAAACTTTGTTTTTAATCAGAAAAATTAAACATTTCGTTTAGAATTTTTTGTTTGAAACTCACGGACATCTTCCACAAAAAAAAAAAAATGATACTTCTCTCCATTCACAAAACAATACCTTATCAAGTCACTCTTTCTTTTCCCTCGTTATCATTCATTCCTTTACAGTTCTAGTCCGAATTAAGATTATTCCATGAAGTAGAAAAAACTCCCAACATTTGTTTATTACCGAGATGCTTCCCACCATCTGCAGTGAGTTTTAGACGTCGTTAACATAATTAACGCACGCGAAATAATGTAATGAATCAAAATAATTCTACTGTCCGAGGAATCCAAGATCATTAGCCGATAGAACTGACAGAAGAATCAACTCTTACGCAGCACGGTGAGTTAATTCTTCCGGTTTGATGAACTTAACCTCATTGGTAGAGACATTGCACGTGTATCTAGTTTTGGAATGCAATATTCGTGGTCAGTCGTGATCGCAAATTAGAACACTGCTTTTAGTGGGCTGGTGAAGATATTTTAAGAAATACAGGAAGTTAAGATTACTCACTTTTATTCCAATCTCCGTGGTCAGGGATGACCATGGATAACCAACAACCCACGTCAGGGATGACTACCATCCCCACCACAAATTAAACGGGCTCAACATTTGTTCAGAGTATGCAAATCATTTATATTTTTTATTATTTCTTGCCATATTTACACTAATGGAATATATATATATATATATATATATATATATATATATATATATATATATATATATACAGTGGAATCTCGATCTATCGTTTTTCAAGGGACCGATTGAAATGAACGATAAATGCGGGAAAACGATAGATGCGGAAACATAACAAAGCAATATGATCGTTGGGACAGGATAAAATGAACGATACATACGGAAAAACGATAGATCCGAAAACGATCGATCGAGATTCCACTGTATATATACAGTCGAACCTCCATATATCGAAGTAGCAAAGTGCCGGAAAAAAATTCGATATATAGAAATTTCGATATATAGAATTCATCTTAGTTTTATCATAATTCTCCTAAAACATTAAAATTAAAGCTAATTTTCGTATACGAAACTCCATTTCCAACTTATACGCGAATCACATTAAATGAAATTTAATAACTAAAAAAAATTATCTTAGTTTTATCATAATTGTCCTAAAACTCATAATGGAGTTTCGTATACGAACCTCCATTTCCAATTTATATGCGAATCGCATTAAATGAAAGTTAATAACAAAAAAATGAATTAATATGAAAGATTTATTGAGTACTACATACCCTTTAAAAACAATAATCCAGACAGTGGTTACAATGATCACAGTTACATTCTTTAAAAAAAAACTACGAATATCTTGCTGAACAGCCAGTTTTGCAGAAAATTCATCAAAGAAATGTTCGCATTTATTCAGTCCACTAAAAACTTCATCAGGGACATTTTCCGCGTATTGAAGTCCACGACGTATTGTTTCAAACGCCAAAAATTGGGAGATTTTATTCTAAACTAGAATGAAATCTCCCAATATGTCTTGAAAAAAAATTACAATATATAGAGATTTTTTCGATATATGGAAACAGTTTTTCTATGTAATGAACATGGAGATTTGCTAAGAGTTCGATATATAGAAAATTTCGATATAAGGAAGTTCGATATATGGAGGTTCGACTGTGTGTATATATATATATATATATATATATATATATATATATATATATATATATATATATATATACAGGTAGCCCTCCTACAGCACGGCATCTTACAACACGTTTTCGCTCTAACACGATAGGATGAATTGCGGGAACCCTCTTATAACACTGCAACCTGTAAATTGGTTTCGCTCTAACACGAGAAATAAATTTGGAAAACCTTTGTACAACACTATACTTCTATAGCACTAGATAACATTATTTTTGTTTAACACATTTAAAAATTAAATTACCTTAAAATAATGACGGGGAGTAATAATGATCTATAGTGGCTTTACATGAAAATGTATAAACAAATTATAATTTATTCATTTATAACTCTATAAAATTACAAGAAGGCCTAAGCTTAGTTGAAAATCTTGAATGCAAACCCTTCCGCTGAAAAAAAGCCAAAAATTCAAAAGGGAGCTGCAAAATTGTCTATCTCCATACCGTGAAATCTACAATGACCTTGTAAAAACCAGCAAATAAACCAAAATTACAGATTTTTTAAAGGGGATAGAAGGTGCAAAAAATCTAAATGAAGAAAAAGGTTCTGAAAGTAAAGGTGATATCGTTCAATCGAAAAAACTTTCTCGTTTGATTGTACTGAGCAGTGATGAGGAAGAAATTTATTAAATTAAAGTCGCATTAAATGAAAATAACATTTTTTTGTTTCTTTTCGTTTTGTGTTATACATACATTTATATTTTTAATAAAAATTAAGTTGTTTACATGGAATTTTTAAAAAAAATGTTTGTTTTTAATAAGTTTTCAGAACGTAACCCCTGTTTTGAACTGTCTCTGGGTCTCATATAACACGGTTTCACACAACACGGCATTTTCTAGGAACCTATCTACCGTGATATAGGAGGGTTACCTGTATATATATATATATATATATATATCATCAAACTAAAAAAATAATTTCAGATAGTCTCTTCTAACGAAACTACCGTTAGTTATTAACGTGGGATTACTTATCGTTGCTTACCTCTTTTATTCTTTTCTTTTTTTTTAACAATAAAATTCCTACATACGAAGAGAAGGATGAGTGATAACTAGATATACGTAAATTTCGCATAAAAAATATCGAAATTTTGCAATAAAAAGAATACAATATATAAAATTTCGCATTTATTCGCCAAAAAAAATCTATATAAATTCAAAGATTTCGAGTTTATTTAAAAAAATTACAATTTTTCTTACTTTGATAGGTAAGTATCAAAATTCTTAGTTAAAAGCTAACATTGTAGTAGTCTCCACGTTATGTTCTTTGCCTTCTACCATTAATTACTATGTTGTACACAGTAAAATATCTCAGTATCTACTCTGTTAACGGGACTGTAGAAGCTTTGTATAGCTTTGCAAAATTAAGGTAGCATTTATTTCGTTGCAATTAAAATCTGTATAACATCAGCAGGAGTCTCTTGGTTGACTTCTGCAAGTAGCTGAAATACCCTTGACTTTGGGTGCTCAAGAGACGTTCTTAAATCTACTAAACTAGAAGGTAACCCGTCATTTTGACATCATAATACTAATAATGACGTCATAATGGAAAAAGTATATGAAAGTTAAAAAATATCCCGAATTATCTAACAGTATTGCATATAATCCACACCTTGTAAAAGCAAACCCTTTCATTATTTTTTTATTTATTTAGTTTTTCATGCGATTGGAGTAGTAGACTGCCATCCAACCCGTCATTTTGACGTCATAATACTAATAATGACGTCATAATGGGAAAAGTATATGAAAGTTAAAAAATATCCGAATTATCTAACAATATTGCGTTTAATCCACACCTTGTAAAAGCAAACCCTTTCATTATTTTTTTATTTATTTAGTTTTTCATGCGATTGGAGTAGTAGACTGCCATCCAACCCGTCATTTTGACGTCATAATACTAATAATGACGTCATAATGGGAAAAGTATGTGAAAGTTAAAAAATATCCCGAATTATCTAAAATATTGCATTTAATCGACACCTTGTAAAAGCAAACCCTTTCATTATTTTTTATTTATTTAGTTTTTCATGCGATTAGAGTAGTAGACTGCCATCCAACCCGTCATTTTGACGTCATAATACTAAAAATGACGTCATAATGCAAAAAGTATATGAAAGTTAAAAACTTTTTTTACAGTTCACTTCGCGATTCATTCACATTCAAGTTTATTTACTTTCAGAATTCATCGCAAAAGTAAACAGATTTTTAAAAACTGTTAAATATACAGCTAAAAACATCCAATTTTTTTTAGTTCTGAATGTTTTATAGTAAAATAGGCTGAACAAATGTGATTTGATGGAGAAGATATTTGTTTTTAGGTAAGAGAAAATTCTGATCCACTTCTGAAATTGAAATTAAGCCTATTTGGCGGTTTGTTTACTGAGGGCTTCAATTGAAAGATGAGTACAGCCCGGAAGTGTCATACAGAGACAACGGCTATTATATATAGGATTGCTCTACAAAACTTGATAGTTGATTTTTACAGTTAGATTTTTAGGTTCAACTCCGATACGGACAAACTGTCCGGGTGAAATTCGGAGGAGAGTGATATTTCTCAGTTATAAACAGTGGATGGTCTTAGTTAAACAATTATGTTAATAAATTATTACTGTTATTACCTAATTTCGCTTAAAAAGCCGTTTCTCACCGAGTTTTCGCCGAAGCCTTTATTCGCTCCTATCGGCAAATTTCGCATTTATTCGCATCTATTTCGTAAATACGAAAATTATGTATCCCTAGTGAAAACCCTATACAGAATAGGTCGATGGTAAGAAATATAAGTTACATATGCCAGAACTCTGCCACTCTTGATTTATAACTCGCGACGACGGTTTTAACGTCTGAAATATTGCTTTACCGCAAACTGTTATGGAGGAACGTTATCCTACTTTAAAAAATATTGTTCTTTAAACAACGCACTTGAACCGAATAGAAATTATCTATAGTTGACAGTTAAATCTTCCCCAATCATTTACATTTTAGTCATTTCAACACAACTATAAAAATACCACGATTAAACTTTTTTTCATATCATATCATTCTGATTCCGTTAAATGCAAACGATTTTTGCATTTATCGAAATTATGGAATTAAATTGTTTAACGGAATTTTTGCATTTAACGAGCTTATTCAACCTAAGAGCTTATTACTTATTCAACAATTTTTATTATCTGCGCAAGATTTTCATTTTTACTAGTTTACTTTAAAAAAAATAGTAATTTACATACATAATTTTTAATCAATTAAAACTTTTTTTCCAAATTTATGTATATTTTAAGAATATATAGTTTTTTTTTCGCTGCATGAAATAAAATTTACCGTTATTTTTACGATTTACTATTATTTAAGAATTGTTACTGAATCATACTTGTAAATAATTTTAAATCGTAAGACGTGTAAAATATTATGACTTAACCATTCTTGTTGAGATTTCTATTATCAGCACAAGATTTTCCTTTTGACCAGTTTTGCTTTAAAAAAATGTAATCTATATATATAAAACAGTTCCGTAACTGACTCACTGACTGACATACAACGCACAGACCAAACCGCTGGACCTAAAGGGCTGAAATTTTGCATAGCGATTCTTCTCTAGCGAAGAGAGATTTTTGAAAAATTCTTCTTAGATTTTTAAAATTAAATTTTTAAGCTGTTTTAGTAAGTTTTTTTTAAGTTTGCATTTAAAATAATAATTTGAGGGTTATAAAATTTATATCACGAGAAAGATCATAAAAATTCCTTTGAAATGCGATCTTTTTCGAATCTTTACCTCTATTTTCTGATTTTTGTTGAATTTTTAAAGATTCATTTTTAGAATTTAATTTATTAAATGCCGATCACGTGACTTTTCTGGTACTTTAAATAAATTTATCGTCACGTGCATAACAACTAAATAGACAAAAAAATATTTCTTTTCTTGCTAATGCGGCAGACGATTGGACATTATTTTGTCTATAAAAATATCCCTTACGATTTTTTTATAAATATATATTTTTTTTCCTACATCAATTTTATATATTGATCGTCGTATTTATTATAAATATATATATATATATATATATATATATATATATATATATATATATTTTGGCATTAATTGCATACATTGACCGTTGTATTTAATTTGAATGTACTCCGTAGCGAAGTGCGGGTTTTCAGCTAGTTTATGTACATAAAATTTTATAAAGTAAAAATTATTTCTGAATTTATGTATATTTAAAAAATACAAAGCGTTTTTTTCCCACTGCAATTCCGGTCTTGTATATTGTTGTTTCTTTCATTTATTTGATATGTAAAAATGAACAATATGATCAGAAAGAATCCAAATTGACAGATAAGCATGCAAATAAAATAACCCAGAATAAAAATTTTAAATTTCTGTATTTTATCTTCAGGAAGATTGACAGATATTTTCGTAAATTCCTATTTTGCGATGTTAATTGTTTTTAACTGTGAGTATACGTCTAGGAAGGTTTTGAAAAAAAATTAACAGGTATTTAGCTAAACACATAAAGCGCTTCATATCAAGAGTAGACGGTTAAAACTTTCAGTGAGGTATACCGTTTTCTTAATATAATTTCATATCCATAAATATTAAAATTTTGTATTTTTGGAGCGAAATTAACAGGAACCTAAGAGGTCTAAAAAAAAAACTGAGAACTTTACTAGGTGATATAACAATATTACATCAGAAATTCAGTGTATCTAATTGCATCAGTTTCAGACCGAAATTTACACGCATATAGTGCTCTATCAGCACCTGGGGGATAAAATGTCTTTCAATTAAGGTGACAAGTTCTTCTGGTTAAATATGTGAATGAGTTCAAAGAAATGAATTTGTACTAATTCCATCTAGTGAAAGCTGAAAATTTAATCATTTGCATGCATTCTATGAGTTAGTTTTTGAAGAAATATCGCTACCTTGACTAAATGTAAAGGGCCCAAACGGAAGTAACTTCTAAATGAAATGGGGGAGAAAAAAAAAAAGACAACAGAATAAACTCACGAATAAGTTTTGAAATTTTTCTGAATAGCACCTAGAATTCTGAATAGCAACTATTATTTATAGGCTGCAATGGGCAATGGGCAACTGCAATGGGCAATTTTGAAAACTTTAATGTTGTTCTATGAACTTTAAATTCACAAAGAATAACATAATTAAACAAAAGGGGATTTTAATTCGTATTAATTTTGTTTTAATTAACTGTTAATACAATAATACAATGGAAACACTTAAAAAATATTGTTCTTTAAACAACGCACTTGAACCGAATAGAAATTATCTATAGTTGACAGTTAAATCTTCCCCAATCATTTACATTTTAGTCATTTTAACACAACTATAAAAATACCACAATTCAACTTTTTTTTCATATCATTTTCATTCCGTTAAATGCAAACGATTTTTGTTAAGAGCTTATTACTTAAAGAAGTAATGCATCAATAGAAAAAAAAATTGCAAAATGAGTATTTAAATGTTCTTTAGCTCTTTTCCTGCTGCATTTAAGTACATTTTTAAAAATAAAAATTGTTACTTACATCAGGAACAATTTAATTCCATTATTTTTCACATCCGTTCGAACAAGTTTCCATGTATTTTGTACAATATCTCTTTCTCGGGGAGTGATCCCTGTTGCACTGTCCGGCACGTCGTAATTTGTTGGAGTCCAGAAGAACAGAGCTTTACTCAACACGAAGCCCATTGTAAACTTTCGCGCGTCGATGCTGAGAGTCGACTGAGCGCGGATTTGCCCCAAAACATAAGAGTGAAAAGGGGAGGGTTGCCATATTCACTTGTTTATCTGCCGCGCGGACAGCGATCGGTGATGAATGGAATTACATCCAGGTGTGAAGGCCAGCCGGAGATGCGCAGTTGGAAGGAAATATAAATATTTTCTCCACTTACAAACTATAACAATTACAAGTACGTAACTATACACAGCACCCTTGTTATATCACAATTATTGATGTTAAAAGAAGTGTTTAAGTGTGTAAGTACAGTTAAAATATAGTAAGGTGGCTGAGTGTCTAAGTGGATGGCTATCGTTAAGTGAAGGTATCGTTAACCTTTTTTTTTTATAATGAGAAATTAATTGTACTTAGTATTGAGCTCAACTAGTTAAAGGTTTAAAAAAAAAAAAAAAAAAAAAAGTAGACAGGTTTTGATTCTACGTTTTAGGGGTATTCGCCAGCCACCAGAAATTTGTTAATTTTTGTTTAATTGATTTATCTTGTGAAATGATTGGAGATTATTGTGTGTAATTAAATTAAGGTAAAGCTGTAAAAGAAGAGCTGTTAGAATTATAGAAATTAAATAAATGAATTATTTTGCCTCTAATCTAGTGTGTAGGGAATGTTTGAGTTTGTTTTTTATTGGTCGGCCAACAGGTTGCGCTATATTCTAAGTAAATCTTAAAGGGGGGGGGGGGTTAGTTAAGAGAAAATAATTTAATTATGTGGGTATGTTTTATTATACGATCACTGGCATTATTCACAGCAAAACTTAAAAGTGAAAGTTAATTATGAGAAAAAGAAATAATCAAATAAAAGCAAAATTAAAGCTGAAGTTAATTATGGGTCAAGAAACTAATTACGGCAATTAATCCCAATAAAATAATTATGGGAAAAGATTTTAATTAAGTATATAAATTAAGCATTCGACTACGAAATCAAACACAATACCCTCTCATATCAACCACTCTCAGATACAGTGTTGAATAATTTTTTTTCTCCCTAATAAGTCGCCAAGGAATAAATAAATAACAAGTAATATAAAAAAAAAAATTAAGTCAATTCCTACTTAGGTCAACAAAGAAAAATTTTATTTTAGTTACTTTTTGGCGGGGAATCGCGTTTGGCGGGGAATTGCACTGGTATTGGCTCGATTCTGTGAACACCATTATTGCCGAGAAATTTTTTTCTCCCGTATAAAACTAAAATTAACTAATTAAATTTAATTAATGAATTAATATTTGAAAAAACTGTATTAACATCAAGTGTCATCCACTACAAGTTTAAAAAAAATGTATGTGAACTTGAGTGGATGAATAAAAAGTACTTTTATTAACGATTGAAAATTTGAACAAGATATATAAAGGGAGAGTGTGAACTAATAGTAGGAATTGAAAAAAGATACAGAGAGAGATTTATTCCCCCTCCAATAATAACTGCGATTTTGACAACCAGGAAATTGAGATATTTCTCCGGGAATCCGGCAAGGGAAAACCGTAGAGGTCGGAGTTATTTAGTACAATTCCATTTTGGATTTTTTTTTTTTCAATGAATTTCTACATAAAAGACTTAGGGCCTGTTCACATAGGAGTCCGTTGCGTAGCGTTAAGGGAAAGATGACGTTGAGACGAAAATAAAACAATCATAGGCGTTAAAAATTTCATTACTAATCGTTTGGAGGCCTATGATTGGTTTGTTTTCGTCTCAACGTCATCTTTTCCTTAACGCAACGCAACGGACTCCTGTGTGAACAGGCCCTAAATCCGCGGAGTCGAGTTTTTGGAGTCTTGTGAACAACTCAACTCCTTCTCTTCTAAGGAATATATTGGCAACAACTTTAGGTTTGCCAATATTTTGGCAAACCTACAGTTGCTGCTAAACTGTAGTCTCTCCCCCCCCCCCACATTAATTAGTTAAGTATGATAACAATAATAAACCTGAAAAAAAAAAACTAAATTTTTTTTTTGGTATGAGAGAAAAACAACAGAATAATATGACAAAATGCAACAGTGAAATTTCAAAGGTTTTATATTTTAATGGTTTTATTTGAAACTATGGATTAGAAATAAGATTAAATAACCATGGTCAGTACTATATAAAAATATATTTCAGGTAGTCTCCTCTAACGAAACTACCGCGGGTTATTAACATAGGATTACTTATCGTTTGCTTACCTCTTTTTTTTTTTTTTTTTTGCAGTTCTTTTCTGTTTAACGTTTACTGCTACTGGGTTTGGCGCGCTGCCAAAATTATAACTCGCGACGCAGGGCAATGTTTTTCTCTCCGAAGGACCGCTATTGAGGAACGTAACCCTACGTTAAAATATGTTGAAAATATTTCTGTTATAAAAATTTTAATGCTTTAGAAAAACATACCATTGAATTTTTGTATTTAATAATGTACACTTAGCATAAAACAATCAATTTTAAAGGGAACTGGTTTTTAGAAATATGCAAGAAGCATTGCAAGCATAGTTCACGAAATTTTTAAAATTGAAAAAAAAGATGTTCGACATATTTTAATCAATTTACTTACACGGCTGTTAACTAAGATATAACTATTCATAATGGGTACGTGTGTCAACGTCAGGAAATTTTGCCTTTTATATACTTAATTTGGATGGACAAGCCGGCTCTGTCGTCCACTCTCGTCCAGTTGCTCAAATACTGGATGGAACTGCGACTGTCTGATAAAACCCATACATCGTTGAACTCGACATCAGTTCTAATAGATCTCAAACCCTCCTCTATGGCAAGTAATTCAACACGAAAAACGGAACATGAGTCTGGATTTCTAAATTTGATTTTAATTATATCATTCGGGTACTTGATGAATATTCCACTACCAGCTCGATTCTGATCATCCTTGCTACCATCTTTTTATTGGCGACTTTTTATTGGCGTAGGATAAAAGCTCAGGGTGAAAAAAAGCCTCTATGGAGACCCTTCAAGGGATTGATGAAAGATTTAATGGAGTGGGGCCCTATATTCTCTTCCACAGTATTCAGCGAGAAAGTACGCGAAAAAGGACTATCCTTTTTTAAGGTGGACTGCCTACGTTGAAAATATCATTTTTTGACTATTTTGGTCAATTTCATTTTTTGCAAGAATCGTGTCATTCAATCTTTTCTCTTTTCAAAACCGTTTCGATTTTCCTTCGACGTCAATTAGAAGCAGAGTTATAGCTATTTTTAAAAACATCGTCTGCTACAAAATTGAAGTGACAAACAACTTTAAATGCGTTTTTCTCAGTATTATGGTTTTTAGCACAAATCTCTACCGTTATCAGGATATTTCACATAATAATGCATATAATTTGATAAAATTTTCAAGAAAAGTTTTAGATGCTATTGTTAATGAAATGACGTAGAATAATTGATGTATAATAAATAGTTTTTAATTTGGGGTTGTTTTTTAAAGGAAAGGAATGACGAATCGGGGAAATTTTCATATTAGAACATAAAAATGTCTGTATTATTTTTGCATTTTAAAATTTCTCTTAGATTGTGGGTCATTTAGAAGATAACTGTCATATGTATCATGTGTTAGAAGGAAATTAAAATTGTAGCATTATAATTTTGTGTAGAGTGATAGGCGTTTTAGCTAAATTTCATTAAAAATTACTTCAAATTGACCAATTTGTAAAACAGTATGGTATTTTCAGGTAAGTTTTTATTTATTTTTTAATTTTAAGTGCTATTTTAACCATAAAAAAACCAAAAAATCCTTAAAAATATGATTTTTAAAAAAAATTTGCACCGAATGTAGGCAGTCACCTTAATCTTCGATGGTTTCTCCAGTTTTGCAGGTAATCAGCAGTTCTATTCTGTATACCATAACTAAGTAGTATGATAAAATATTTCACAAGGTTAAGAATTCTTCGCATGCTTAGTGATTGGAGGTCAGTCTCATATAAAACTATTTTGCTCGGGCAGCAATTACGCAGGGTAGATACGAGGGTCATTTTTTAAGTAAGAACCGTTTTGTAATGGAGTAAGAGAAACTTTAGTTATGAACGCTATGGTGGATGATCCAGTAATTCCCAATGAAAATTGTCCAGTTGCGTCTTTGTTCTTGCCGCAACGTGAGGCCGAGCTTTGTCGTGAAGCAGAACGACGCCGCTAGAGGGCAGTCTCCGCCGTCGATTTTGACAATTTTCATTGGGAATTACTGGATCATCCACCATACAGCCCTGAATTAGCACCATCAGACTTTCATCCATTTCCAAAACTTAAGGAATTTCTTGGTGGAAAGCGCTTGGAAAATGATGACATGTTGAAAGAAACTGTTACTAACTGGTTTAACGGTCAGGCGGCAGAGTTCTTTGATGATGGGATCCAAAAGCCGGTGACACGACTTGACAGATGTTTAAATGTTAATGGTGACTATGTTGAAAAGTGAAAAAAAAATGTTCATATTTTAGTTTGTGATACAATTTACGTTCATAACTAAAGTTTCTCTTACTCCATTACAAAACGGTTCTTACTTAAAAAAAGGACCCTCGTATAATGCGACCCGCGCGCGATTGAACTCTCTCCAGCTTTTGAAGATTGGTGGTAGAAACGCAATAGATTTGGTAGCCGTATTCCAAGATAGGTCTAACTAGAAAAGTAAAATTTGCCTTAGAGTGACGGCATCTGCTCCCCAGTCACGTCCAGATATATATTTAAGTCAGGATTTCAGACCTCCCACTACTTACAGATAATGAAGAATGAGCTAATTCCAATATTACACAGGAAGAATGGTTGAATCAAATGTATCGGCTACAAAATTCAGTACTTCAATCCAGTGCCAATCATAATTCAAGGAACTGGAAGTAATTATTTCTCCTTTGAAGCAATCAGTTCCGTTGTAGCCGAGAATGAATTCTTTTGGTGATTACAGTGTTAGTTGTTTTGATATTGCTCAAAAATATTCAAACACTTTCCTTTCTTATCGGCACAAAAAAAAAACTCCATTACCAACATTTTTCTAAAATAAAATAATTTTGACGCAAACCAGATTTCCCACCCAGCCGACAGATGACAACAATCAAATTTGAAATCAGCAAAGGGTAAAAATACAAATAACTTGGTAACCCTTGGCAAAGTGCGCTTTATTCAGTTTCTATTCTCAGCAGGGGTACCCAATTCTTACAAATATAGTGCTACTGTGCGTTGTTTTTGCTGTTTTAAATGACAGACAAACGAGTTTGGAGTTTATGCATTATATAAAAAACTATAAGGACACAGTAAGGTATGTCGTTTTCATTCACAAAGGCTGTTGAGCACATCTTTGTATTTTTAACCTATTCATTTGTATTACGTCAACTCGTGCGTTATATTTGCCGATTCCGCTACACAACGCTTTTTCTTTTTTGAAGAAGGGAAAAAAATTTTTTACTACCGTGTGCCAAGCAATATCTTGCCCAATATTTAGCATACAGGTAACTCTCCTATAACACGGTAGATAGGTTCCTAGACAATGCCGTGTTGTGTGAAACCGTGTTATAATGACACCCAGAGACAGTTCAAAAAGGGGGGTTACGTTCTGAAAACTTCTTAAAAACAAACATTTTTTAAAAATTCCATATAAGGAACTTACTTTTTATTAAAAATACAAATGTATGTATGACACAAAACGAAAAGAAAACAAAAAAATATTATTTTCATTTAATGCGACCTTAATTTAATAAATTTCTTCCTCATCGCTTCTCAGTACAATCAAACGAGAAAGTATTTTCGATTGGACGATATCACCTTCACTTTCAGAACCTTTTTCTTCATTTAGATTTTTTGCACCTTCTATCCTCTTTGAAAAATCTGTAATTTTGGTTTATTTGCTGGTTCTTACAAGGTCATTGTAGATTCACGGTATGGAGATAGACAATTTTGCAGCTCCCTTTTGAATTTTCGGCTTCTTTCAGCGGAAGGGTCTGCAATCGTGTAATCTAGTGCTATAGAAGTACAGTGTTGTACAAAGGTTTTCGCAGTTTTTTTATCGTGTTAGAACGAAACAGTGTTACAGGTTGCAGTGTTATACGAGGGTTCCCGCAATTTATCCTATCGTGTTAGAGCGAAACCGTGTTGTAAGATGTCGTGCTATAGGAGGGCTACCTGTACTTATTTTCACGTTTTGTGTCACGCCCATTCGATTTTGTCGGTTACATTTTGTGCATAGCAATATACTGAGACCGTCCAGTGAATCACACAAAAGATCAGCAAATATAGCAGGGCTTTATTTTAAATTTATTTATTGTGACGTCATAGGAAGCACTTCCGTGAACCAGCAGGTGGCGCGAAGGGCGCCGGATGGAATGAGAGAGAAGCGAGATAGATGAAAATGGTAGATGATGTGCGCGCAACAAAGATTGTAGCAAAATATATTCATGTTCTTTTTTTTGTTTATATTTAATTGTAAAAATGTGTCGTTTTGTAAGTAAAGTCGTGTTTTTTTCAAGAGAAATAAAGTGTGATTCTTCGTCTACACAATAACGACTAGTGTAGGTATTTTTCCTTTTACGAGGAGACAATTGATGTTCTTCAAGATAGTAAGAGGTGATACCTTACATTTATAATTTTGGATAACTTTATATTACATCGGATACTTCTGATGAGCAAAATCAGGAATATTTTGTTTGGGAGTAATTCTTACAGAGCATGGCAGTATAGAAAACATATCTTGATCTGATATTATTAAATTTATTTATTCCATTACTATCTTGCCATTCCCTAATGAACATTTCAGGGGCCAGTGGGCTTTCAAATCTATTGCTTTTCTTTTTTCCAATTTTCGATGGATTTATATGAAACTAGGTTTTTCTATACTATAAGTAGCCGTGGCCAAATTTTGGTGTTAATGTAGTGAAAATAATTTTAGATATTAAAAGTTTACTTTAAAATAGAATATTATTGCAATTTTTAAATGATTTACGCCCATTTCTTTTTCATGCAGTGAAGTGTTTATTAATAAAGTACTTTCCATTCCCTGGAGTCAAACTTAACATTTATTTTAAATATTTTGTGCTTTTATGAAGGTAAATTACTTTAATTTAAATTGCTCTTTTGTCTATTCAAAATACCAACTACCATTGAAGAGCAAGTGAAATATTGCACAAGCAATATCTGTATTACAGCCACCTACAATATATAGTGGTTAGCGTCTCGGCCTCCACAGTGTGGGCTCGTGTTCGAATCCTGGATAAGACATGGACGTTCCCTTGCTGTTCTCTCATAGGGAGTATTGTTGGTTCACATATAGGGCCTGTTCACATAGGAGTCCGTTGCGTTGCGTTAAGGAAAAGATGACGTTGAGACGAAAATAAACCAATCATAGGCGTTAAAAATTTCATTGCTAATCGTTTGGAGGCATATGATTGGTTTATTTTCGTCTCAACGTCATCTTTTCCTTAACACAACGCAACGGACTCCTATGTGAACAGGCCCTTAGGGTGCTACCATAATAAAGAAGCCAACGAATTTGCGACGTGGATAGAATAATGTACTCAGGACAAAATACCTGTCGAGTTGGGGGTGGACGAAAACAAAAAAAAAACTGTATTACAATATATATTTGCTAAGTTTTATTTAACAAGGGCGCAGTTGCCCAGTTGGCAAAGGCAGCGGGCCAGCGATCTAAACGTCTCTGGTTCGATGCCAGTCGCTGATAAATCCACCACCGTGTTTCCTAATGGTGGCCGGGGCACGTAAAATATGTCGTGACTGCAATGTCCTCTAAGTTCTCAAATTTACCTCTGGAGGTGCGAGGTCAAGTGCTCCGGTCTCGTCACTTGACTCTGTTCAAAATTACGGGACGGCCCATAGGGGGGTAATGCTGGTCCACCTATACGGTGCTCCCTTAAAAGTGGCCAGCTAAACTGCGGTGTCATATGGCAGTAAGGACAATGTCCATCCGTCTGCCGCATTGGAAAAAAAAAGTTTTATTTAACATTGCATTTACAATATAAAGTTCAAATTTGAAATGAAAATGATAGTTAAAAATACGCGAGGTCTATTTCAAACATATTAAGTACATCAAAATTTCCAAATTCAGAAAAGGCAACTAAAACAATTGCATATATAACCCCCAGCAGACAGGCATCAAAGGCGAAAAATTCTTTATATCCCAAAGTTATTAATATCTAGTTTCATAATTCAGCAAGTTGAAAAATCGATTAAAATTAGTGTCCACTGTCCCTTTTATTCAGCTGTAAAAATATCCTGCATAAAGTCTGATCTCATCGTTGTGCATATTCAGGGGTCGCGGACCACATTTTTGGAACCACAGGTGAGTAAAATCACAAAAACTGAAATTGAGATTATCTAAGGTTACTAAAATAAAAGCTGCGGACTGAATATTAGGGTTTTATATTTATCGTCATTTCGCGTATAGATAATTCTGGACACTTAAGCTAAGTAAACGCAACAGTTCGAGAAGAAAATCATTCAAAATAAGAATTCCGTACAGGGTAACTTAAGGCTGCTATGTGCTAAGAAAAAAATCGTATTTCCCTTTTCCTCTTCTTGCAGACTCTTGTGGTGGGAGGAGTCCAGTTGATAGTTCGAGAATTCCACCCCCCTTAGGATTGACATTTTTGGGGATTGTAATGGCTCTCTCTCTATAGAGGGGTTAAGCGCTGCCCCCAAATTTTTTATTTTAAATATATTTTTGTCAACTATTTACAGGTACATAAATGCTGATAATCAAATAAAAATTGGTATTGTCAGATAGCCCGAGCTTTTCTGCAAAGCGCTACAGGGTTCATTTTATAAATTTCGTCCACCGAAGGAATTTATGAGCGTTTAAAACACACTATACCAGATTTTTCCCCGAATAATTTAAATTTTAAAATATTAATTGCACTTTAAAAAAAAAAAAAAACGAAAAATGTACACAAATGTAAAATTTCTTTCTCTATGACGGTGTATAATTTTTAAAAAAAAAATCTTTAGATCCAAGTCGGCAATCCGTGGACAAATTTTCTCCATAGGTTAACATTGAGGTGAGCGAATCCAATGGGGTTAGTACATAGCAGCCTTAATGGTAAGGGCCTCCACCTGAAGCCTCGTATCCTAAGAGTCTCGGTATGCTGGAGGTTCGAGTTAGGGATGCGACATCGGATGTTTTGATAAAAACATCAATGTTTTAAACATCGATTTATTGAAGCCGATTTTTTTTTTTAACATCGATGTTTTGTGCTCGATGTTTTTTTAAAAATGAAAACGTACCATAATAAAAAAAAAATTAACCAGGTAGCATAATTTTCCCACTCAGTAAATGTAAGTCTGAATTCTGAAAAGGACGAACGATTAGACACAAATGGCAATGAACAACTAATGAAAAATCGATGTTTTGTGCTCGATGTTTTTTTAAAAATGAAAACGTACCATAATAAAAAAAAAAAATTAACCAGGTAGCATAATTTTCCCACTCAGTAAATGTAAGTCTGAATTCTGAAAAGGACGAACGATTAGACACAAATGGCAATGAACAACTAATGAAAAATAATTATATGCCCCAATAATTGTTATTTACAGTAAAGAAAAAATGCAGTACTTCAAATTCGTGTAAATATCTGTAATTTTCTTTTGTATTATTCAATTTGGAAAATAAAAGATTTGTTAATAAATTGCAATAATTTCTTCCTCAATTTTCTGGTAAAAGTAATAAAATGTGTAATGGAAATTCTCCGATATGCGCCGACTCTAGCAACTAAGTTTTTGTCATTTGTGTCAGCCCAACCTGAGAGTAAAATCTCCCCCCCCCCCCCTCCCCCCCCTCCATGACTAACCGAAGTAACATTAATCTTAGGTTAATCTTTTTACTAAACCCGTTTTAAAAAAATGAAAGTTCATAAACATCAATGTTTATAAACATCGATGGTTTTTGGGCGATGTTTTATTAGCATCGATGTTTTAATACTGAATATCGATGTTTTGTTATCGATGTCGCATCCCTAGTTCGAGTTCCGGACCTGAGAATAAAACCTTATGGAAGCGCTCGACGGTTAGCGAAAACGATTCATGGAATCTTTTGCAAATATAATGTTACGATGAAAAATCGAGATCTGCAGTAAAAAAAAGTCAATAAATAAATAATATGAACGCCCAAATCCTGTGTCGTTGGTAAAACATACAGTCCGACCACAGTACGTAGAACCACGGTTGGCATAGTGCCAAGACGATTCTATTCACGCTGTAGGTAAGGCTGCTGAACAAGGAGGGGGAAAAGTCTCGTAGTCTCTCGATATTCTTTAGAATCGGTTACTAACTGCGCTTGCTTGCTTTTTCCTCGTCTGTTATTTTGATTATTATATTGAAATTACTGGATACTTTACCCAACACAACTGCTCGGAATAAGCCGTTCCGTAGTGATTGTAAACGTATAATACACAATGTAATTAAATTGTGTGATAAAGAAGCACTAGAAGGAAATGTTATTGTTCCACTTTCGCAATCCCTAAAGAGAGCTAGTGAAATAACCGGGATATCAATGTCCAGCGTAAAAAGAATACTCAGAGAAGCAAAGGGTGAAGAAACCTCAAAATTTGAATCTTCGAGGAAACATCAGAAAAAAAGAACCACCGAAAACGTAGCTTTAGATAATTTTGATTGTGATGTAATCCGAAAATATCCACTCCTATAAAACTCCTATTTTTTAAATAGATTTGCTTCTGTCTTTTTATTATTTTGAAATTATTATTCACATATTCGATCAAAAATAAAGTTTTAAAAAATAACTTTAAAATTGCGGACAAAAAGCAGTCTGAAATGCATTCCGTATTTCACAAACAAACACATCCGAAAATATGACGTTTTCCCCTATTTTCTAAGTAGACTAGCTTTTCTCGCGCATGCGTAACAGCTTCCAGGGACCTAGCTTCCGTGGTCGGGAAAGATACATGTGAGGAAAAACGTAACAAAAAAAACTTAACAAGTCGGAAGGTCGCACATTAAGAACGGGCTTGGGGGATAAACGTCATCAATTTATCAAATATGGGACGGATTTTATTGGTTAGATTCTAATGAGTACACGTTTCCACTTCGAAACAAACTGCTTGACACGGAAACGTTAAGACAAATTCTTTATTCTTTTGTTCCATAGACAGTAGGATGTGTTAGCACTGGGTAAAGAATTCACAGAACTCCCAATTAATTCTGCATTACAAAATAAAAAACTTAGATGCAACATGCAAGTTATTCAGAAGAGATCATGATGGCATACAACATACTATTTTCTAGAATGTGATCTCATAGACAACGAGTTTTATTATTTTAACTAAGCTCAATTTAAAATTTGTTGAAACTTCTGAGCAGTTCATTATTTATATGCACGGTGTCATTTTTATTACCATGTTTTTATTCTTGTTTGTTTGTGTGTTTGTCCAGTACAAATCTTGTAATCGATTTTTAACTAACTTCCCGACTAGATAGACATTTGAAACTTTTAGAATAGCTCCGAACACGATGACAATGCATTTTTTAATACTTATAGCCACCTTTAAGCAGAATTAAATTAATTTTCAGTTATTTTCAGTTAGTTTTGTTTTGTAGACTGGTGCAGCCATCTATCGGCCGGAACGGGAACGAAAAGTTAAATGCAAGTTAACTTCCAATTAACTTCATTTTCTTTCAAGTTGATGGGATAATTCATCAAAAGAATTTTATAAAAAGCGCTTATTAATACATAGAATTGTCAAGTTTATATGATTCAACAGAAAATTTAAAAACATGGTATATAAAAAGTTCTTTTTATGTTGTAATTATTGGATACGTCTCAATTCCCATGTTAATTTTACAATGTAGATGGACCTAATTTGTGCTATAATCGCATATTACACACTAATATGGTTCGGAATTCACCGAACCTCCCAATTACTTTTTTGTCTGTAACGAAATTGCACGCGTATGCCTTGCCTTCGATGCCATCTGTTATGAGATTCCTTGTTTCAACCATGCTCTTGCGTCCAGTTACCACGCTAGCTCTGAGGGAACTTTTATTTTTGTTTGACTGTTTTATGAAGTCTCTTGATTGAACGTTGAGCTGTTTATGGTGATGACAAATAATTACAAGACAAAAAGAACTTTTTATATACCACGCTTTTAAATTTTCTGTGGAATCATATAAACTTGACAATTCTCTCTTAATTGCACAAACCTTCACTTAATTATTCTTTTTCACTTTCTTTTATTTAATTTTAATCACTTTTTAGTAGTTTCCCCGGGGCGCACCCCAGACCATCGTTCCTGGTTGGCGGAATGGCGGAAGACAGTCAGGTTGGTTTCCCACCGCTGCCCGGGGCGTCTCCAGACACGTATTCCCTGGTCATCGGGGCTCAATTCGAAGCGGGACTCTTCACTGAAGACAACTCTACTCCAGTCAGTGACATTCCAGGTCGAATGTGCCCGACACCACTGCAAAAGGGCTTGTCGGTGTACATAAGTCAATGCTTCCACACTAAAAATACCACTACAACAAAACACAAACCTTCTTTCCATAATCCAGGTTCTATGTTTAATTTTTCACTAACATCTAGCCTTAAGGCCCCCAAGCTGCCCCACTAACACACTACTAACTTTCTCCTTAACTTACTGTCCTACTTCTGCTCACTTCTTCTGACCTCTTATTATAAAAAAAAATCTGTTTATATATATGTAGAAGCATGCGTGTCTATATAAATATATATATATATATATATATATATATATATACCGGGTGGCCATAATTAAACTGACAGTGCTCACAGTGTTCTGTAGCGCGATCTATTTGCGAGAATGACGCCACATTTTGTAGGAAGATTAAACAAGACGGGGGACGAAG
The DNA here is from genome assembly GCA_907164885.2 of Dolomedes plantarius. NCBI lineage: Eukaryota > Metazoa > Arthropoda > Arachnida > Araneae > Dolomedidae > Dolomedes > Dolomedes plantarius. Next base: position 221,862,274 of record OU015492.1, on the reverse strand, counting down.
GATTCCGCGAAAAAATAAATTAGTTCCAAAAGTCACCGCTAGGGGAATATTTGGCGCTACGATGGACCTACGATAAATTCCGCTGTGAACCCACACCAAACAGTTACCTTTGGTGAATGTAAGGGAATTTCTGTGACTGCATGTGGTGATTTGTCATCCCAAATTCGGCAGTTCTGGGTATTCACAGTTCCATGCAGGTAAAAGTGGGCCTCGTCTCCCCATAAGATTTTCTACGGCCAAGCATCATCCACCTCCATTCTGGCAAGAAAGGTGAGAGCAAAAGTCAATCGCTTATCATGGTCGGGGTACAGTAACTCCTGTACACGGCTGATCTTGTACGGATAGAAGTTGATAATCTTTCGTAAGATTTTCCATACCGTACTGTAAGGCATATCCATATTCCGAGCTAATCCACGAGCGCTAGAGGTGGCAGCAATATTGTCTGGTCCTCTGTCGACAATCGCCGTGGCAACTGCTTCGATTGTATCCTGTGGTACAGGTTTTCGTCCTCTGCCTGACTGAACCTTCAGAGAACCTGTTTTCTCAAACGTCGCAACCATTGCTTTTAGCCCATTAACTGACACAGGACCGTTACCTTTACGCATTTTTTTGTGCGTTCTAAAAGCACGAAGAGCGGCTGACGCGTTGCACTGGTTGAGGTAAAAGAATTTGACCAGTAACGCACGCTCGACTAAAGAAGGAGACATTGCACATAAACTTTCAATCCGATTGATTCGAAACGTAACACATTGCCTTTTAAAACCCAAGCAGCTGGCACTGTGCCAATGGATGTAACGTAAAATTTGAATAAAGAACTTCTTCTTCTGCTAAGCGTACGTGATATTGCAGATCACGAGACTTTATCGGTGTTTATGTAGATTTTACACTTTTTTAAAAGTGTTGCCATATTGCACTTGAACTAAATATGAAAATGTGCATAATAAAAGGTAATTTTATTCCGTATTAATTTGCATTTGTTAACACTCTATTTTCTATTACACAGCGCCAAATATTCCCCTAGCGGTGACTTTTGGAACTAATTTATTTTTTCGTGGAATCCTTCGTCCCCCGTCTTGTTTAATCTTCCTACAAAATGTGGCGTCATTCTTGCAAATAGATCGCGCTACAGAACACTGTGAGCACTGTCAGTTTAATTATGGCCACCCGGTATATATAGGGCCACGACGTTGTCTCCATTACTACACGAAAATTGTAATTATATAAGTCTGTGATGCTCGTTCCTACCCCTCAACATGAACATGTCATCTATCGGCGAAATGTTAAACTGAGCGGTCTCATAAACTCTAGGATAAGAGGCCATAAAGTTCGTGTAATGGCCGGTTCTGACGTTATAGAAAACATAAATCTCAGAGTGGTTCGAGGGCTCTCCAGAATTTTGACACTATAGCGACATGTGGAATCCCATAAACTTTGGACACTTACAAGCACTTAAAACGCCGGCGAAAGCTTTTGAATTCGCCGAGAGTATAAAAGAAGACCCCCAATACTCCACGGAACAGGAGGTTCCCCTCTGCCTACCATTTGAAAGTCTGCAATTGAGGGCGTGGCCCAGGAATTGCAGTTTTGATCCATTTTCCTATGGTCCACGGAACAAGAGATCTGTTTTTGAGTGCCAGAGAGAGACGTAGCTCTCTGGTCCGAGAGGCCTTCTGTAGGCCGCGTTGTCGGTGAACCCGAAGCCGTCCTGACATATCTAACTGTAAATTCTAACTCGCTGTACATACTTGCTTTTTGTAGTTGTAGTGTTTAAGGTAGCGTAGTAAAGTAATTGAAGCGAAACGCTTGTCGTATTTTTGACTACGTTGCAGGGCCATCGGTGCACAGCCTGGATCACGGCAACTGAAGAAAGATGACAAGGGTACAAGCCGGCTCTCCCGGAGAGGCGTTTGGCCCGGAGAAACAAATCATCAAGTGGACTTGGTAGGAACCCTCTCGGAAGAGCATACAACAAAACAACGAAGCTGACGTCTTCAAGGGTATCTTCAGAGGATCCATGCGAACCAACTAAGGAAGGTAAATCAACAGCAAGTGTTTAGAAGGGAAGCCGTCGCCGGATTCAGCGAAAGTGATAAATTCGCCAGGTTACCTTAGTTGGGGGGTCCTCACTATTCTGTCCCCAGCTTAGTATTATAGTTTGAGCTCCATGACAAAATTGGGTTTTTTTTGTTCTACCTGGTCTAGAACGTTCTATTGGCAGTTAGGATTTCCCCGTCGGCGGAAAGAGATCTGCCACGACCAAAGCGGGCATGAAACGGTTAAATTGTTAGGACCTGCTATGATGAGTGAAGTGGCACGTACTTGTGTGAATATCGCACGGGTATATCTTGTAGTCTGCAACTTGGTACGGCTCGTTTTTATTTCAGTTTTTTTGCTTATTTTATTAGTCGCCCCCCTAACTTTTTTCTCAGGTTTAATGATCAAAGGAGTTTTGAGCACGCCGCTTCACGGGGGAACTTACGCAGGGGCGAGCCACGTCTCGTGTCGATGACGTATGCGAGAAACGGGCTCGGGGAAAGCGCTGTCGCCTCCAAAATTGACCAGAACCTCCCTTCCTACCAAGCCGGCACCCGGATAGTCTAAGCAGCGATACCGCAAAATTCACTGGTGCTTTGTTTCGTTCCTGGTCTCGCGTTTCGCTCCACCCCACACTAAGTGTGTTTCGTTGGCCCGAGAGCATCCTTTTTGGCACTAAGCCCTTCCGTTTTTCAAAATTGTCCACAGTCAGGCCAACCTAATTGGCCTCCCTAGCCATCTTCTGGTATGTTAGCCAGTACCTTTGTGCGGGTCACGTCTCCGACTTGCCGTGCTGTGTGCGTGCCGCTCGGGAGCAGGGGACTGGTTTGCGTTCGTGCGCGTCCAGCCGCCATCTGCGGTCTATACCCACTCGGATGGCCACAATGTAGCCGCGACGGGTCCCGTTCCGTGCATTGGAGAGGTCAATGGAAGTCAGTGCAAGGGGCACCGTGAACTCAGCCCCTTTCTCTGAGCCGCCTATGAATGGTCCTTGCGGTTACTGAAGCACCAGTTGCGCGTACGATCGATGAAAATGATGAATCTGGGGCTGTGAGTGCAGCTCTGACGATTGCTCGGTCCTCACGTTCTGTCGTGTCTCTAGGCCGACCGCTTCCTTCTTGACGCTGTGTTCTGTCATGGTTCACCCATTCCTGCCAACATCGTCTAATAGTGGTATCGATCCTATCCAGATGTCGAGCGATTCGCCGATTAGACCAACCGGCTTCTTTGAGTCTAACTACACGTCCTCTCTCAAATGCTGAGATCTGCGCATATTCTTCGCGCACCTGTATGCGATGCATAGTTACTGTCTACCTGAGTACACCCGAGTGGCCCAAAATAATTCTTTCAATGTGGCCCAAGGAAGCTAAAAGATTGGACACCCCCGGTCTACACCAAGCTTGTCAAACTCAAAGGCTGACATGGGCCAAATGTACAAGGTTTTAGTATATGTGGGCCGCAAAAATAAGAAAAACTTCAAAATCAATTTTCGTAGAAACGTAGGTTTATTTCGAAAAGTATAGAAAAAAAATCAAGAACAACAATATCAATGTTTTCTTCCCGACACCTTTTGTTCTTGAACATTAACTTACCAGACATTGAATAACTACACATATTTATAAGCGTTCCCCGAAAGCGAATATAACCAACAGAACAAATCACTTCGTACAAAACTACTTACTGGCCGGACTACTGGTCTGGCATGTGGTAGTCGGCTGCTAAGGTACTCAGTGATATTTGGGGGGGGGGGGGGGAGATGGTGCACCTGTGCGTTTAAGGCGCACGAGGTGACACATCTACATACCGTTATATTGGCTGGGCCTCGGCGGCACAAATAATCGTTGAGGGCCGCGAGTTTGACATGCCTGAATTGAAGGCATCTCTGGTGCTATGTTTAGCCAATGGGATGTCAAAAAGACGATAAAGTCTTAAGGCGGTTTCTCTGACGTGATCGCTTTCACTAGTAATTTGAAACCTGCACTCCGTGTTCGTTTTCAGGATGCATTTGGCAAATTATACTCCTCTAGGACAAAAAAAAAAAGCTTTAGGAATGATTTTCATGAAGTCTTCATCGGTATGACGTCATACGGCGAGATCGCGGACATGGTGGAGACTGTATCGCCCCGATCTTCTCGGGATTTTAAAAATCTCGCAAATTCCAGTATCCTTGGACTCTGCGAAACCTGACGAATCATAGGCACGTGGGATTGTCCCGAAAGCTCCGAATTTCTTCGATCAGTGGCGGGAAAAATCGGTAATATATGACGTCACTGCTTTCATGGTTAACACAGAATCATCGCCAATGGTATATTTTCGGGTTTTAGGGCAGAGGTCTTTTGAATTAACAGACTTTTAGGATGGACTAGTGCTACTTTTTGCCAAGTTTATAAGGTTTTTTTTTTTTTGACAAAATTTTGTGCGATTGCACTGTGTTTAAATAAGCAAGTAAAAATATTGAGACTTTCAAAATTTTGGTACCATTATAGTAACTTTGAATGTAGTTATAATACGTTCATTATTCCCATATTAACAATAAGCTTCTTCCGAATTTATTTTTAGCAATTTTTCCTCCTCTTATTTTAGTACTAATCCTGTATTGCAAAGATAAACTTTTAGCAACCTCCTTTGTAAGAACATTCTTCCAAACTGATTTTTTTCTTTATCTAAATGTAAAACTTTAAGTTATAAAGTACTTATAGATATTAAAAATAAGTGAATTAAAACCGGTAAATGTTAAAATTAGAACTTATAAGAGCTAAAAATAGAAGTATTTAATAAATGAAACAATTTTTTGTTGTCACAGTTGTTTATATAATAGAAACAAACAATAAAATTAAAATTTTATTTAATGCATGAAATAGTGCATAAATAGTACAACATAAAATATTAAATTAAACAAACATAAAACAATTATTTGTACTATCTGTGCATAAACAGAACTTATGGCTCATCTCCTAGTGTTTAGACTCAAACTTTAATGCTAAGTAAAAGATTTTTTAAAAATTATTTTCATAATAATGGGAAGAATGAGTTTTCTGTAGGATAAGTTACCTGTTTAATTGTTTGTTTATAAAATTAGTTGTTACTTTAAAGGCATAATAAATTCGTTATAAGGAAATATATATTTTACATGGAGTTAGTCACAATGACTTTTAGGCAAAGTTATGTATATATTTATGATGAATGGTTATTTATTTATTCAAGGCAATATAACTGTGCTCATATTGAGTATTTATACTTATAAAAGGTTTATTTAATAAAGAATTTGTGGATATCAGTTGTTCCTCTCTAGATGGCTTGCTTAATCTGTTTTTTGTTGAAAAAAACCCTTTTTTGTGGCACTATTTTCTTGTTGGCAGGTTCTTGAGAGTCTTTAGGAAGCAAGTTTTAGGGTATATTAAGTAAATTTTCCACCATATTTAGAGAAATTCATAACTTGTTGAACTACCAAATGGTTTATTAATGTTTTTAAGTTAATTTTTGCATGTATCATATTGATTATATTTTAAATGCTTTCTTTATTTCAGAATTATGTTTGTGATCAATAATTGTGCTTTTTGTTGTTTGTGGGGAGGGTGTTGCATGAAAAGGACCAAAGTATGATGTATGTTCATTATATTTTTTGTTAACAGCATGAATATGTTTGCACGTCCTGATTTTTTTATTTTAAATAACGTGCATTCATATGCTGAGGCATTCACAACTGATGATGTTACAAGTTTCGGTGTAAGTTCGTATTTTTGTGATGTTTCGGATTTAATAATCCATCTGTTGTTGGATATTTGGAGGCGATCTTAAATTATCCTTTGGCCCTCTTTGTGATGGTGATATGAACTAGTGTATTTTTTTGGTAATTTTTCCTTTATGAAATTTTACCAAGTCTTTCAAAGTGTTTATCATTAATGTATGTTTTCGAGACTTTCACAGCATTTATCAACACGCTTAAAATTTTTCCAATCTAAATAAATATGTTTTGATTGCAATCTGCAGTAAGTAGAGAATGCATGTCAGAAATTTATTCCTTTCTATAAATTATCTTTAGTATGCATGTAATTACTTTTTTAAAAATATACTTTATGTGTAATCTAGCAATTTTGTATAGCCCTAAAATGCATTTCAACATATTCTTTACCACAGTTGTGTTCATGTAAAATCAGAATTATGTCTTTATATGACTTATCAAGTGAAATGGTTTTATTATGAACATCTTCTTTGTATGTATGTTTATGATACAATTGACAATATTGAGTTATGTTGTATTGTGTTAATTTTTTAAAATTGAATAAACTGATACATTCATGTCTACTTTCAAATTCATCCACACACATCTTTTTGTGTGGTATGATATACAGAAGTGAATTAATTTGAATGAAAGGAATTAAATAACATGATTCAGACTACATGTGCAATTTGGGGTTTTCTCTCAGATTTCAACAGGTATGAATAAACTTTCTGTTCAGAAGTAAAAATTTACAGGCTTTTGCATACAGATCTATAGTAATTTGCAATGATTTCCATTTTCTTTTTTTTCACTAATGACTAGAGACAACTAAACTTTTAATACATATTCAAAAATATGTGAAAAAAATTAGTGAAGTCATTCTCAAGATCTATGCCTAAAATATCAAGCAAAAATTGAGTGGTCTTGTTTAGTTGTATAACAGACAAAGTGTGAGTTATAGCCATTATTTCATCAACTGTTTCAATCCAAGTTTTTGAAGACTTTTTGAAATTATACAAATAAAAAACTGTGATTAAACAATTGTTCATGTGTAAGCTCAAATAATGTTATAACATTTTTGTGGGGCATAATAGCTAGATTTTTCCTTCCAAAAAGTTAGATTTCACTGAATAATTTACATTACATAGAGGATTAAAAAAAAAAATTAAACTCTATGCATCCTTAAAGCAATTGTATATGAATGATCATAACATTTTAACAACTGTCAATAGTTATTTTAACCTTTCTTCTTATGTGGCATAAAAAGAATTAATAAAATATCAGTTTTAAAAAGCTGTAAAATGCAATTTACAATTAAAGTTTTAAATCATTATTTTTCTAATACAAAAACACTTCTAAGGAACTGGTAGATAATTTTTCTGTCCATTTCCTTGATTTCAGGATTGGCCAAAACTACAAAATCTACATACGCATGTATGAGAATATTTTTTTCTTCACAGGGTTCTAAATTAATTCCAAGTTTGTTTAATCCTTGTGTAAGAAAGGCTGTGACATTTCAAAAACAAAACACCAATCAAAAAGTAAAATTTCATTCCCCTTAAATGAAAGATCACTGTTATTTGTATCCAAAATAAATCCTTGGATTTAAATGTAAGATCTGAAGACTGATATGTTCTCAGATTATACATCTTAAACAAATGTTTCACCTGAGACATTAATTGAAATCATAGGATTTTTTATTCATCGGATTTTTTTATCGGTATGGGAATACAGTTGCTCATCTCAATCCATCAACTCATAGATATGCAAGTTCCTACATAAAAATATATATCAAAATTAATCATTCTTGGCATTCTTAGAATTAAGTCTTTTCTTCGCTTTGATCTTGATAATTAATTATGAACCTCTTGTTAGGGAAAATCCCGATTAGCTTTCCTCTTCTTCCCCTAACCTTCCAGCCACGTAGCAAGAGCGATGTATTTACATCATTTCCCACCTCCACAGCAATGTGTAAGCATCGTCAGACGCCAGTTGCGTCATGCCAGCTTAACGACGTCATTCATCCAACGATGACGCCATACCATCAGTTAAGAGTGACGTCAACGCACATCGCGTAAAAATTAGCATAATTAACTTTGCTATTCTCCTGCCACGAGGGAGCGCGGCGGTCGACGCCGGTATAAATACCCAGCCCGATCACTTAGACGAAGTTGTATTCGACGTTGTATTCGATGTAGTATTCGCTGTGGTATTAGACGGTGTGGTTGAGTGATAGTTGCTGAGAAGCGATTTTACCGAGCCAGGCTCTACCGAGGACCCGTATTAGGAAGCGGCGACCAACTTGCCAGCAGTGCACTGATGCTCTAGTCGTCTCGACCTTGCATGCCCGCAGGTAGCCACGGGATAGTTTTTGTGCCAGGAAGGCGCTATCTACCTTAAGTGTTTTCTTACCACGATAGCAAAGCTTTGCCTCGACCACCTGTGAGTTATTTTTCTTTTATTTTTCTACACCTCGGTAAGAACACGACAAAGCCAACTTTTTAGGATAACACTACGAGCTGTGTAGTGCGTCTGTAAACAAGACACTTTAATGTCGTTTTACTAAATAAATGTATTTGTTATTTTACCTAAACCTTCGTACGTCTTTTTAACATCTTGCATATCACACAACAAAGCTAGCTAGCGTTGCTCTGACTATATCTAAAGATTAAGAGTCCAACCTTCCCTGCTAGCCAGTACGACTCTGCACTATTAGCTATCAGTGAAGTTTGGGGCATTCCTGCCCCCAAATCTTAACTAACTTTGGTTGGAAGAGCCGCCAGGTTCTAGCGGCTCAATTCCGTAACACCTCTCTTAAATGGATTCGAAATACATGCAAGTTTAAAAATGTATAAGTACAACCTTCCTCCTGAAAGGATCTATTTGTTTCATAATTATATTCGCTATAATATAATTAAAAAAATTAAAATTCCATGGCACAAAAGTTATTAAGATAGGAGAAATGGCCTATAGCAGAAAAAAAAAGTTACACTTAAGAAGTAATTAAATAAGAACTACAAACAACCATAAAAAGGGCCCTTTTTGGGGGTCATACATTTTCGTATTGAGATGATTGTAGAGTTCTAGGGGAGAAAGCTAAATATAGTAAGAAGGGAAATTTGGAAAAAAAACGACACCGCCTGGGATCGAACTCACAACCTCGGTAATACCAGGCCAACACGTTAGCACAGTGCAACGGTTGCACATGAGAAAGTCAGAAAGATACTATAGTTAAAGGGACGAAAATTACGTCATAGCTAGAAAAGTAAGCGGATCCACCCATCGACCAATCAGAGTCTGAGTGCGTATTGTCGAAGGGCAGATTCTAGCCGCCTGTGTTTTTTCGGGTTTCTTTGCAGATGACTTTTACATTGCAGTCTGTAGCATAAGTGTAAAAGTATTGAAATATATTTAACTAATGGCAAACCTCCATACAATTAGCAACGAAATAGTTAAGGCCTATGATTGGTTATTTCCATCTCAGCGCCATTATTCCTTTTATGCTTACACTAAACGGACTGCAATGTGAACAGGCTCTAATAGAACATTAGGATGAATTGAAAGCATCTCTGGTGCTACTTTTAAACAATGGAATGCCAAAAACATGATAAAAATCGTACGATGGTTTCGCTGACGTCATCGCTTTCACGGGTAATTTGTCCCCCCATGTTCGTTTTTGGGATGCGTTTGACAGCAAATACTCCTATGGGAATAAAAAATGCTTTAGGAGATTTTTAAGATCTTTGAATAAAAGCAAGCATGTCAAACTGAAATGCTGACATGGGCCAAATGAACAAGGTTCAAGTTTATGTGGGCCACAAAAATAAGAAAAACTTCAAAATCAATTTTCATAGAAACGTAAGTTTATTTCAAAAAGTATAGTACAAAAAAATCAAGACCAACAATAACATCAATGTTTTCTTCCTGAAATATTTTTCTTGAACATTAACTTACCAGACATTGAATAATTGCACAAATCAATAAGCATTCCCTGAAAGCGAAACATAACCTGTTTTACACCCATCGAACAAATCACTTCGTACAAGACTACACACTGACCACACTACTGGTCTGGCATGGCGCACCTGTGCGCAAGGCGCATAAGCTGACACGATATTTACATATATTGAAAAGAATATGTTTTGTAAAATTTTACAAAAAATACTTGCGGCTTACCTGTAACAGCTATTGATGAACACAGAATTACAGTACATACAATATACGCTAAAATGTTGCATATTAATAACTTATTTACTGAAAAAGTCAACACCAAAACTGTAAAAGTAATGTTACAGTTACGCATTATAAAACACTTTACCAAATGATTTTTACCCAGTTGTAAATCTATCTGACTCAATTCAGATTCAAAGGCTATCACATGTTTTTTTTTTTTAAATTTTAACTTGTGCATCCATTTTAGTTTCAAATAAAATGTCTCGAAATTTGTGTTTTACCACATGAGCAAGTTACTGGACCAGAATTTCTCCTTCAAGCCAACAACCCTCAAGGGGTCTATGGACCACAAGTTAAGAAACCATGATTTACACAAACTTTAGTTTTATGACTTCAGAATTTAAAACTATGGCATGAAAAGTGATAAAATATTTCAACAAACTGCATAATTATCTTTACATGGAATTTTAAGAAAAACTTTGAGTCAGCAAATTAAAAATAACCAGTTCATTCTACTCTGGAACATTTCCCCTTTAAATCACTGTCTAGGATAGTAGTTCCCAACCCATAGAAGTCTGCAGAACACTAAGCCAGAAATTGAACCATGTGTGGACAACCCCGCCCCACCAACTTGAGGAGAGGGGGAACCTTCCAGGGAGTATGGGGGGGGGGGGGGGGGAGATAGAATATCCCTCAGGCAAAAGGGATACTGGATTAACATACTCACTTTTTGTTTGAACCTTGTTTTCAATCTTTAGAATTAAATAGCTTAAATATCAGCCAGAAATTGAAACATAACGAGACAAAAATTGATACATGACAGCCAGAAACTGATTCATGGGTGATTAAGTAAAAGTTTTTTAAAACACATTAATTATTATTGCTATTGTACAGTATGACTTAACTAGAAATTCTTTAATTTTAATACAAAAAAATTACTTCTTTTATAATGGTTATTGTATATAGGCCTTAGCCTACTACATAATAAAAGTCTCAATTACAAATTTATGTTGAAATGATAATTTTGTTTGAAAAGGAGGTTGAAATTTTTTTAAGCTCATTTTTCTCAGTGTGACTTTTATGCACGAATTTCTATGACAAGCTGAGGAATTCTAGGAATTATGCTCTTGCTTAGAGCTACCCTTAAATCACTGCTTTCACCAAGTGTGCTTAAGTGACTGAGTATGTTATGTTGTACCTGGTCTGTGACAGTGGCATAATCCCAGTTGTCAGCAAGGGTTTTCAAAGTCGGAAAGATTGAAAGTTTTTCTTTTCAACTTTGGCTATCCAGAGATTAATTTTATACAAAAATGCACAAAGTTTGTCTTCAAATACAAATATATTACCAACACCTTCAAACTCTCCATTTCCAGAACCTTGAAGCTGGAAGTTCAGCTGGTTCAAATGGCCAAAAATATCTACTAGATATGCGAGTTGCGTCATAAAAGTTGATTCACTTGATTGTTCCAACAAATGCTGCATTTTTGCTCAATAAAAAATATTTTATCTCTTCTCTCAACTCATATAAGCGTGCCAACATATTACCTTTTGACAGCCAATGAACCTGAGTATAAAATAGTAGTGTCTCATGCTCAGAGTCTAATGTTGCACATAGCTTTTTGAAAATACGAGTGTTTAACACACTCTTTTAAACAGCATTCACCATCTTTATGGTTAATTTCATTGTATTCGACAAGTCTTTAAGCAATGTTTTTGATGCTAATGCTTGTCAATGAATGATACAGTGCATTGTCACTATGGAGGGGGTTCTTCTCTTTCACTAATGTTTCTAAGCTTGAACATGATCCTAGCATAGCAAGGGCCCCATTGGTACAAAATCCAGTCAACCTCTTCCACTCAATGCCATGTCTCTCAAAGTAATCACAGATGATTTTCATGACATCTTTTCCTTTCAATGTTTCCAACTCTCGGGATATTATCAGGTTTTCCTCGATTGTGTTGTCGTCTCCTAAATACCGAACAAAAACTAGCAACTGGCAGCATTGAGCATTGTCAATACTTTCATCACACTGCTAACTGAAATATGAGGCGATGAAAGGCAAAGTGGTGTAAGTCAGAAAGTCAAGTGGTGTAAGTCAAGAGAGTTTAACTGCAAAAACTACAAAAAATTCCACCATAAATTGAATTCCACCATAATTGAATTCCACCATAAATTGAAGTTAAGATGAACTATCTTTAAATGACTTCTAGTTTTGCAGGTTTTAAGGCTTCATTGCTGAGGAGAGCTGCACAAATCACACACTGGGGTCTCATCTCCTTAGTTACCTCAATTGCTGTAAATCTGAACTTTATATAATCACTATCATATTTCTGCTTTGGACCCATTTTCGACAGACAAAAGTACAAACAAAAACTCACAATAATATCGCACAATATCAATAAACACAGAAAAAGCTACAGAAATTAATCGTACTGCTCTCCAAGACTCACTGCTAGAGACTGAGCAATTGGAGTAGGAATGGGGAGGGGTGATTGACATGCGAACTGACAGCCAGTGAATACGTGACTGTCAGACAGAACCACTAAGTGTTCACGTGATAGAGCTTAGATAGAGCCCTGTGCCCTCTGGTGGTTTATTGTCGGTGAAAGTTCATTTGCCACATTTAAACATAGATAGGTTATGAAAATTATTTTGTTTCATATTCTAATAAAATAATTATGTTAAACGTTTAAGAAATTTTAATTCAACACCTGATAGTCATTGGATACACTGGTGTAAGAAATTAAGAGAATTTGCAGACTTGGTCGATTACCTCTAGAACTACTGAAACCACCCCTGAAAAGGCGAACATAGGGCTCCAAGACCTCATCCCTATACTCACACCAGTCTCAGTGCCTCTTTCAAAGACATGGAGAGGTGTGCGGCCATCCAACATGATGCATGCCCAGACCATTAAACCTCCTCCTCCATAATGGTCGATTTCGCTGACATTGGAGGGTAGGTAGCAGGTCCCTGGTTCTCTTCATATGAACGTATGGCGAGAATTGGTGTTTAGGCTGAACCGGGACTCATCAGTGAAGAGAACGGTCGCCCATTGATCCATACTCCAATCTCTATGCTCTCTGCACCATGATAAACGGATTCTCCTGTTCGTAGAAGTGAGCAGGATGCAAACAGCAGGTCTTGCAAACAGCCCTCTCTCATGAAGTCTTCTGGAAACAGTCACCCTTGATACATGGGTTCCTGTGGCTGCATACAAGTCACAAGAGAGCTGAGAAGCTGTAGCACTCCTGTTACACCTCGCTATAATCGACAAATGGCGATCTTCTCTGGCCGTCGTGGCTCTTGGATGACCTTGCCCAGGCTTTCTCTTGATGGATCAGGTATCCTGGAACTGTTTCTGTAAGTTACACACGATGCTGGGCGTTGAATTGAACTCTCTACAAATTTGGACTTGAGATTGGCCTGCTTCTAGCCTCCCTACAATTGCCACCTCATTCCATCACCTAAACGTTGGTGGTTACTCAATTTTACTGTTATAATTTGAAATTAACCGATTGCTGCAAAATAACACCAAGAAATTCGCCGAGGTGTGCTAGCAAACGAAATGCATCTTAACTTACGCATGCTTATAAAGCCTGTTCTCTACTGGCTCCGTCTACACACACGTGTATGCTTACGTATTTGACATACAAGATTTGCATTTTTGTCTAGAAGCAGTGGTTTTACATTCAGTTCAGTTCTTTTCATGAAATTCGATAAAATATGCAAATTCTCTTAATTTATTACACCAGTGTACATTTGGCCCATCTAGTTCCATGAATATTGCTTTCAAAATCCCCATTTATTTGGCAACTTTTATAATATGTGGTGCCGGACCACTGGTCTAGAGTAACTGATGTCTTTCCTATAACTCAAAACAATGTTAAAATATATTCTTCCTCAAAATGATTTAATACAGAGACAGAACATTTTTACATATATTAATCCTGTGATATTTTCATTTCAGCAACTTTACGTTTAAAATAAATTTATGTTTGTATCAAAATCAAATAATATAAGCATACTTAATAAATAATCACAAGAACTAAACTGAATTCAATGAGTACACAAATAAGTCATGCATAGTTTTGATTTTAGAATCAATTTGAGTGAAAACTTAATGAATTAATTTAACAAATGCATTATTTTGCTTAGTTTTATTACAGAATAGCTAATAAGCCAACAGGTAAAAAAGTTTTTTTTTTTTTTCAAATTACAATGCACTAAAAAGCTGGAATTGTTAGCAGGCTAGTTTGGTAAAAAGCTACAAAAGTTTCAAACCCATTAAATTTACAAACCTATATGTAAAAATTTCAGTGAAAATGACTTAGCTTTGATAAGAGATACCTTACAAAGCTTTAATAACTTTGTAGCAAGAAAATGGATGTGTAGTATTCCATATTTTAATGTTTAAGTACATGAAAATAAAATCTTCGTAGAAGTATTTAAATTACAAATTGAAATTTCTAAACATGCATGAAACAGGACGTTTAAAAACCGTATTTTATATCAAATCTTAATCTTAAATTTAAACATCTTGCTTCATTCTTATCTAAATGTTATCACTCTTTAATTTGTATGAATAAAATATTTTTGTATATTTATCGGAAGAAAAAAAAGCTAGTTAAATTAAACAACTGAATCTTAGATAATTAACAAAATTGAAATCAATTCTGTAATCAATTTTCCCAAGACTGATAAAATCTCCCATTATTTTCTTCTTTACTGAAAACTAAACTTCAGAAATTTAAAATATTCCAGACAAATGTCTAGATTCAAGCATATCATTGCTTGACTGAAACAATTTTGTTTTGATATGTCAACTACCAAAGCATATGATGACTATAATACAGGCAATTTAAACTCAAGCAAGCAATATCAAAACATCAAAGCTAAACTCTATAGCGGCAAGTTTCAGTACACATGAAAACATTATACATTCATAGTTTGTAAGTGGAAATTATTATCATGTTTTTATTTAGCTTGTAACAAAACAAACAAAAATTAGGGAAAAAATTTATGAGTCACACATATGAGCTTAATATATTTTCTCAAGATAAGGCTGACTTGCATTAGCTGCATGAATTGGCATTTTATATTAACAAGAGCTTCAATTTTAAGGCTGAGGAACTGATTTGACTCCCTGTTTTTCAGGACAAGCATGAGCTTTGTTTAATTATTATCCAATTTCAATTTATAGATATCCTCTTGCTATTTGTATACAGATATTCCCAATCTTAGATAAAAAGAGAGTTCTAAATTAAAGAGTGAATTTAAAACAACTTATTATTACACAGTTCTCAGTCACAATGAAAAATTTCAAAGTAAGGTAGACCAATTATCCAAAATAAAAGAAGTAGAGTGAAGAGGGGTAAGTGAGAACGCAAAATCATATAGTTCCACCTTTAATATAAATAAATTTTTAACAAGTTGCTGTATTTGTATGAAAATTTAATTGGTCATGTTCTACATTTATAGTTTTGTTTTTTAAAAATGTATCCACAACTTTTTTTGCCATAAATATTTAAAATTTTCGAGTTTTGCATTTTCACTTGCCCTCACACTTGGGGGCAAGTCAGAACACCGGTCCCAATAAATCATAGTTGCTTACAGCAAAATAAGTGGGGGAAGGGAAAGAATAGATATTTCATGCTGAACAAGTCTTTTTTTTTGCATTCTTTTGTTGTTCAAGTCAGCAATGTCTGCACATCAACAAAATAAGCATAATTTGTATATATTTGTTTGAGTAACAAATGTATGCGAAAAGTTCAAAACAAAAAATTATTCTTTTTCTCTAGCCTATTAGTTCAATTTACTATTTATTTACACCTTTTATCCTACTTGAATGTTTAGGATAATTGAAGTTAACTGAATATTATAACAAATGAAAACTTCTATTAAAAATTCAAAACAAAACCTTTTTCACAAGCTTACAACTTAAAGTTGCTATTTATTTAGATGTTCTAAACTACTTGAAAGCCCCCCCCCCCCTTTGCTAAGGCCCTTCTGAATATTGTAGGACCAAAAAGACATGGAAAAAATCAGTTCACCTCACCTTCCAGGCCTCGGCTCTTCCAAGAACACTAATAAGTCATCATCTGGTACATTCCAGCAATCATCAAGAACAGGTCACACAAAACTAATCGATTTTCTTTTTCTAGTAAATTTCACTGTTGTCCACTTGCCCCAACACAGCATTTTTATGGGGCAAATGAAAACCCTGCAGTACTGAAGCAATATTGGGGAAAAAAAAGTTTTTATATATTTTATCTAGTCTTAATTTCTTAACGAACAAGTGGGTATTTTCAAAATAACTATGTGTTATGGTTAATTAGTTTAAAAACTGAACATAACAGTAGAGCAAGAAGTTTTCTACTCACGCAAGAATTTTTCAAGTACACTTGAATTTAAAAAAAAAAATACTTTTTAGGGTTTTAAGCCTGCATTCTCACTTACCTCACTTCACCTATCTCAGTTTTCACATAGGATGAAGTGGGGTAAGTGAGAACGCAGGTTTAAAACCCTAAAAAGTATAAATTTCAAGCGTATTTTGTAGAACAATTCTTGTTCTACTGTTATGTTCAGTTTTTAATTACAGAAAAAAATTGTAAAATGTTTATACCTACCAAAACCTAACATTTTAACTCAGGTATCTAGTTTGAGTACTAGCCCCCCCCCCCCCCCCCCCCCAAAAAAAAAAAAAAAAACAGCAAAAAGAAAAGAAAAAAAAGGGACTAATTAACCACAACACATACTTATTTTGAAAATACCCACTTATTCATTAAGAAATGAAGAATACCGAGAAAATACATAAAAAAACCCCACTTTTTTTGCAATATTACATTAGTACTGCGAGATTCTCACTTGCCCCATTAAAATGTTGTGCCTGGGCAAGTGCAAACAGGAAGGTTGGGGCATTCAAGTAGGATAGACAATGTAACTAAATAGTACATTGAACTAATATGCTAGAGAAGAACTTTTTGTTTTGAACTTTTAACAAATATTTGTTACTCTAAAACAAATATATGCAAATATACTTATTTTGTTAATATTTGGATGTTGCTGACATTGCCAAATTGAACAACAAATATCTCCACAATGAAATATCTATTCTTTCACTTGCCCCACTTATTTTGCCATAAGCAACTATGATTCATTGGGACCTGTGTACTCAATTGCCCCAAGTGCAGGGGCAAGTAAGCATGCAAAACACAAAAATTTTTAAATATTTACAGCAAAAAAAAGTCGTGAATTGATTTTATAAATAAAACTATAAATGTAGAACTTAACAAAGTATGTATGCAAATTTTTATACAAATATAACAACTTGTTAACTTATTTAGATTCAATGTGGAACTATATGGTTTTGCGTTCTCACTTAACCATATCTAATTATTTAAAAGATTAAGGAGTTTTTTTCCAGATATGTTTTGTTTAGTTTAATAACTACACTACAAGGAATGCATTTAATAAAGAGTCCAAGACTATTAAATAATTATCGTTTATTATTAACTGCCTATTTACAAAATGTTTATCTGCCAAACACCATTTTTCCTGTTTATGCAACATGATAAATAAATAATTTAAACTAACTGCAATTCGAGAAATGAAAAATTATACATAATAAATTAAAAATATAATAAAAACACATGTGCATGTCATATATTTGAAGTTTTGTGCAAGTAAGTCAGTTAAAAAATGAAAATAGTATTTTAAGATAACAATTATTTCTATTCAATAAGATTTATAAATTTTTTTTGAATAGCTGAAATCATTTAACACTTTTCTGATTCTAAATACATTTAATTTAATTAACAAGAATGCCATTAACAGACAGAATAAATAAATAAAAATGCAAGTTGAATAATATTTTATCAAAAGAGGTTACTATTAAAATCCCAAGCCCTTTTTAAGAAATAAAATATATTTGGACACAATATATAATGTGCAAATAATGAGTCAGTCATGTATGCCTTTTGTATTTCCAAGTATATTCTTGATAACTGCATGAAATGCAAAAATGAAAACTGAGAATAGTCTATATATTAAAAAACAAACAGGTAAGAGATAGCTAAAATGAAGAAACACATTTCAGTAGCAAAAAGGTGAATTGTATTACAGGAAAAAGCTATGCCCATTTAGCTTGAATTAATTTGTCTCATTCAGATAAAGAAATAATGTATAAAAAATTCTTTACTTCACAATCTTTCTTTTTATACAAAATTATTGAATAAATTCTAATTGGAAGTTTTGCTGATACTTATAAGCATAGCTAACAACTTTTCCAAAAATCATTTCAGAATATTTTTGCATTTTGAAATAAATTTAAATTTTGAAGCTATTAGCCCAGTTTAATAGACATCAAAATTTAAATGTATTTTTTCTTCTGCACCCTCTTAATTCACTGTGAGTGACTAAGAATACTATTCATGCTTAATCTAATACACTTAGCTTAATACTTACACACACCATTAATTCTTTTAAAACTCTATGAACAATTCATAATAATCAAACTTTACAGACTTGCAGTCAATGCATTTTATTGCAGTGATTATGAGTTTAAAAAACCACCAAAAACTATGAAAGACATGATACTGTTCCTGTGTAACATCTATTGTTATAGAAACAACAAAATACATCATAAATATGTACATAGGTGATTTAGTATGAGAAACAATAATAAATATAAATATGTTTATAACATTCAAAATTTCACCTCAGCTGATTTACCTAGCTTGAAAAACAAAATAAACAAGAAATTGCAGACTTTTCTAAAAATGTATCAAACACACTGTGTTTTTTACTCATATAACAAACCAAACTTAACACAAATGCAGGATATATCATATGAGGCCTCTCATCTTTTTGTACTCTTCTAAATTTAGAGACCTCTTTGGTGCACTTGGAGGTGTGGCAGGTGGCCTAGTCAATTGTGCAGATAAAGATATATTTGGCATTTGTAGATCTATTTTAATATCAAAATCATGAGCAGTAAACAGGTCTTCCTCTTGAGGACTTATAACTGGAGCTTTAGGTTTTTGCTTTTCAAGCTCTTTCTGCCTCTTTAATTCTTCCTCCAGCTTTTTCTTTTTTTCAATTTCTTTTTGTTTAGCAAGTTCTAGTAACATTGTAGAGTTTATAGTTGGTTCACGAGATTTAGTCACTAAAGTAGGAGCACAACGTCGTCTTGTAAAGGGATCATCACCAGTTTCTTTTTCTTGAGCTGCTTCAAGAATAGCCTTTTCTGCTTCAATGATATTCATTAGACGATTACGGACATTAATGTAACTTATAGCGCTAATAGTACTTGTTCGTTTTTTGTCTAACTCTTTGGCTCTCTCTTCTAAACGGTCAAGTTCAGCTGTCCATTTTGCAACATCTTCATCATTACCGTTTATTTCTGCCATTTCTTTATTTTTTAATAATTCAGTCTTTTTCATAGCATAATTATGTGGATTTTTCTTGAATCTTTCTTTTTCTCTCACAATTGTTTCTACATCATCCTCTTTATATTGGTAATTAAGGGCAGTTTGTATATCTTTAACCTTCTTTTCAATGTCATCTAAAGTTGGAAGAGCTATGTTTTCTAACATCAGAGTTTCTTTCCATTTACGAAACTCAGAATCTGTGAAATCAGAATTTGATACAAATTCTAATCGAAATACTCTGTCTTGTAATCCATGTTTTAATCTAAGCCCTTTATTAGTTCTAGTAGTTCCTAACTGATAAACTTTAGCTGTTTCAACAACATCAATAACTTCAGCAACTCTATATACTGGACGACCATCATTAGTACCAATACCAATCCTAACAAAACAACCAGTCACAGTTTTAGTAAAGAAAGGTGCATGCACCCACTTTTCAAGCTTGAATCTGGACAGTCTGATTTTAGACAGTTCTTCTTTGGTACTAACAAATTCAGACTTTTTACCGGAACCTTCATCTTCATCCTCACTTCTTGAACGGTAAGATGCCTCACTTCGATCATCACGTTCGTTTCCACTGGCATCTTCATCATCATCATCTGAATAAATATCACTTGCTTTTAACTTCTTAACTGGTTGCTCAGAATCTTTATCATCTGATGCTACGTCATCATCATCATCTTTTTGATCATCAGGTTCCGACTTTTGCTGCTGAAGTTCAGCTAATTTACGTTTTTTCTCACGTTGTTCTCTCAAATCTTTTATTGCTTGTGCTTTTTTATCCAGTTTATCCTTCTTCTCCTCAACAGTTCGCCTACGTTCTTTACTGCGAGAACTTGCATCAGTCTTTAGTTTCATTTCCTCTTTTTTAGCTTTCATTTTTTGTTCTTTTTTCTTGGCAAGTCTCAATTTCTTTTCTATTTCAAATCGGGTTTTCAATACTTCCCTTTTTTCAACACGGTTATAAATTTCTTGTTCTCTCTCTTTTTCAGTCATTTGCATCAAACGGGCTTTATCTTCTTCATCTCCCATAAGATTTTCATCATAACCGTCATTAAATTCATCGCTATCTGATGCTTCTCCCGATCCACTACCTGAATCAGACACTTCACCTTCCTCAGGCTCCGAACTTTGAGCATCATTTGCATCATCATCATCACTTTCAGATGATGAATCTGGAGTTTTTTTGGGTGGTGGAGCCTTCTTTGTTTTTTTCTTCTTTTTGGCACCTTTACCGTCGGCAGTCCAAAGGTCATCACTCTCAGAAGTTTCTGAATCAGAATCTGATCGCTTGGATATTTCTGGCTTTTTATTTTCTGTGTTTTCTTTATCCGCTTTACCAGAGGATTCCCCCGAATCTTCAACTTCATCAGGGCTATCACTATCATCACTACTAGAATCGTAAACAATTCTGTTTTTTCTCTTAACCATTGTTATAAATGATGAATAATAGACACAATAACGATAAAAATTATTTTAGAAAACAAGGATAGATCACTTACTACGGAAACACACAAGAAATTGCAATGCATACACTGATATGGAAATATATCGTAACTTTGGCGCGCCACCACAGGAAAGAGTATATCCTTTTTAGAACAACAGTTAATGTCACAGTTACAATAATCTTAAGTCATCTATATTTCAATGTCATCAGTACTAAAATATGCTATATAGAAAAAAGAATTAACTCAGTATTTTAGTTATCACTGATTTATGACTGAAAATAAATATAAATTGACAAAAAGTGTATCTTTAATAATTTCATTAAAAAATTTATCCGTTGAAATTTAAAATCATCAAAATTTAATCCATTGAAAAAGTCATGTGAGAATATTTCGTAGTAATAATTTCTCCCTCTATTCATTAGTTACTATCTTTTAGATATAATTTTTTTTAAACTGAGTTTAAGAAGCAGTGGAATATGACGTGGCGTCTGTCATGCTGTGATGTTTATACCGGAATATCAGCGGTAAGTTTAGAAGGCCCGTGATTGCTTGATTAACGATCGTATATCGTATTTATTTTGCGCTCTATCTTGAGGTTTTACCAGTAAGAAACGAATTATTTCGTATTATTATTCATTCTCGATGTATATTTGTTGTCAAAATAAGATATTGATGTAAAGATGAATCATTTTACGTTTGTTACCCATAAATATGATGATTTATAAAGTTTCGTTGTTTTATTTGTATAGTATTTTTATGGTAATTTCTTCTGTTTTTAGTTCCTACGAACCGCTTACACAGCATGATGTATTTACTAACGCAGACCTACGCTCGAAGTATTACCATAATTGATACAGTAAAATTATGTTGTTTCCTTAGGTTGTGTATCAGTAATTCTCTGCGCCAAAAAGTTTTAAATGTTCTTGTTGAGTTAGGCTCCCCATAACCAGGCTGGCATTATGGTTATTCAGGGTAGCAGCATGTTATGTATGTCTGACACTTTTGTAAAACTTTGTCAAGTAAGGGATTTTTAAAGAGAATTACAGCCTTTCCCTTTTAACTGTTTAAGAACCATAAAAGTCAGTGTACATTGAATTTTATGAAGATTTTCATGCAAAATATTTTATGGTAAAGATTTCAGTATTAAATTCAGCTTTGTAGTTTAAGTGTTCTTTCTTGCAGTGATATTATTGTAATTTTTATTGTTTTTGTGGATCTCTTTTTACTAAAAATATTATTCCAGTGAAAGTGTTATCATATTTGTATGAGAAAACAAATAAAATCTAAAATTTACGAACCCAATTTTCTTAATGAATTTTCTAAGGAACTAGAGTAATTCTTACTAATTCTGGAACAGATGTAGTATATGCAACGGGTGCCAATTTGGTAAAAAGTTGGTGCCAAAATCCCGTTCGGAAACCTATTAGGCTTAAACTGCGAAATGTAAACAAATGTGGCGACCAAGAAAGAACAAATAAATTGGAAAACAAACTTACTGCTGACTTTATGAAACTCATAGGCACACATAGGATCTTCGGAGTGAAGCAAGATACCCTTGCTTCACTCCATTACGCATCCGTCCAAAAAACATTAACTGAAAATCCCCAGCCCGATGGCTTTGCTACGTACTGCTTGCTGTAGTACAGTAAAAAAAGCTTCTGCTGGCTGTAGCGGTCAGTAAAACAAAGGTTATCGCAAAAAAATATCAAACCGCCAAACAACCATCAGAT
Organism: Dolomedes plantarius; assembly: GCA_907164885.2. Classification (NCBI taxonomy): domain Eukaryota; kingdom Metazoa; phylum Arthropoda; class Arachnida; order Araneae; family Dolomedidae; genus Dolomedes; species Dolomedes plantarius. Next base: position 221,839,739 of record OU015492.1, on the reverse strand, counting down.
TTGGCGAAAAATCACCCCTTGGCGTTCGTTGTGTATACTTCATCTGTACCCTAATGCCCTTAAATAAATGTTATATAGAAATGCTCTGCTTGGCTCAATAATTATCTTGGTTTTGTAGCTATACCTCATTTTGCACTTTAGTATGAGTAAAAAAGGCAGGCAAGACCTTTTACGTATAGGATTACTAATTTCCTTGATTAGATTATTTCCTAGTTTCCTGTTCACACTCTGTAATTTATGATGCTTCAACCACCCATGAAGTTTCATTTCATTCACTTTTGTCCTTGAGATTAATTCTTTAACAAAGAAAGAGAAAAATCTTCTACCACAAGAAGTACTATTTTAAGTTTGATAACAACTCAATAGGGGTGATGAAGTTAGAGGTCATGCTGCTGAGATGATCATTATACCTAAAGAATAGTTGCTGTAAATCAATTGAATAGTTACTATGAAATTTTTTATAATTTTCTCAGAATTTTACATTAAAATGAAGTGATGTGAATGTAAAGTCATGTTCTGATTTATATAGTAATTGATAAAAATGATTGAAATATTTAGGAATTATATTAGTTTTGGAACAAATAAGTGTTTATTCAAAATGTTCAGAAAATTCTGAACAGGGCATTTACATTAACTCTTTGACATTTGGAGTTTTCTAAATTTTAAATTTATCTTAAATAAGAGAGGAAAATATTATTTAAATGTGTTAGAGCAGGCCTGCATAACTTGAAATATGATGAGGGTCATTTTACTTTAAAGAAATTTACTGTGTGCTTGAAGAAAATTTGGGTGAAACTGGTGTTTAACCCACTCCTTGTCACCATTTCAAAAATCGCCGAATTTGGAACATTCTACTGAGAGTCTCAGAGTGAAAAGTTTCCCGGAGATACAACAGACACTGTGCAGAGTGCTGTTTAAAAAAAAAAAATTCCTTACCGTATTCTCAGACTGGATCCTTGATATGTGGCTTGAAAATATTAGATACAGCCTATAGGAATGCTTTAAAAACACACCTCTTCCATAACAAACACATTCGTATACTTCCCAAACCAAAATCGCATTTCTCGGAGGATAGTGCACATGCCCAAAGTCTGTTGAAAAACCATGAACCTTTCATAACACTCCTGTAAACATCATGTGGATAACATCTCCTTGACTCCTACAATGCCATTTAAACCCATCAATTGTTCCTTTCCTTTCACACAAATGCAACATCATTTCAGATGAAATCGTCATTTCAGACTTTCTAAAACAAGAAATTATTTGATATGCATATTTATTTAGGTATATATATATATTACACTACATTTACTTACCTACAGACTTTGATATCTATGCCATGATATTTCTTAATTGATATTTTCCCTTTATTTAACAAGATGTAAGGATTACCAATCTTGGTATATTATCGCTCCAAATTTTCATTGCCAAGGGGTGGGTTAAAGTCCATCTGAATACTGAAACTTTTATAGATGGGAAAAAGATGGAATATTTTATAGAACAAAAATAAATTACTGATTATTTTTAAAATTAAATAAATATTAATATTCATTACTTATATATTCCTTTCATAATATTACACATCTAAAAATAATTGTATTTTTTTGTAATATGTGTCTCCACAACAGGCTTTGTAGGCCACAGAATAATTACTGGTATTTGTAGGCCACAGAATAATAGGCTGTATATTGTGCAGGCATGTGTTAGAAAATTAAAAAAATTCTTAGATTTTGTTAACATTGTGGTATGTAAATAAATAGATCAACCGTAGTGAAAGAAAGATAAAGAGCAAATATATGCCTACCTAATTTATTTACTGTGGGAATAACTCTCAACCAAACTTTACATAATTTTAGAGGGCGAATAATGGTCTGTACCCAAAGGTAACTTTATCACAATGAAATGTATAAAATCTTAACACTTTGTTGTTAAAACATTACATTTCATTCTTGATGATGGCTGATACTTTCAGAATTTATGCTAATTCTTTTTGAGGTTTTAAATATGTGCACTGAGTTCTAAATTGTGATGTAATAAATTTGTTTTGATCTTTATTTTGGTCTAAATAATTTTATAAATGAATGTTGTATTTGAAATGTGTACAAATGTGATTTTTCCTTTCTTTTTCTATAGCAGGACTTCACTAAAGATTCTTTTGTGTCAAAATGAAAGCCTTAATTTTAGTTGGTGGTTATGGTACTCGACTACGTCCTTTGACTTTAAGTAGGCCGAAACCTTTGATTGAATTTTGTAACAGACCTATGATGATGCACCAAGTAACTGCTTTAGTAGAGGTATGAAAATGAAAATTTATATGTATTGGTATTAATAATTTGTATTTATTAGTGTATACAACAGGTTAATAATTTTAAAGTTTTTTACTATGGTGCATTTTTAAAAATTCTATTTTGAACAGTATCTTGTATTGAGTATTATATTGAAATGTTTTTATGTCTATGTATTTAAAACTGTTTTTTTGAAAGTCAGTGATTTAATATTGAAATTAAATTATCTTTGGCTCATAGATAGGTTTTATTTTTTTTTTAAGTAACTAGTTAAAGTATAGTTAATATTCTCTTCCATCTCTATAGATTGTGCACTTGAAATAATTTTTGTTAGATTTGAAATGATTTCTGATTTTGAAAGTAAGTTTAGCTGATTTCAAGCATCTTAACTTTTATTAGATTGTGGTGAAAATAATTTATTCATATATTATTGAAAAACATTAAACAAAAAAATTGTAATGAATATATTTTTCATTTTGAAATAATTACTTTTATGAAAGAGACAACCCTATCTCGTCTTGTAGACCAATTTTCCAAATTGGTCTACAAGACGAAAAACATTAAACAAAAAAATTGTAAAACATTAAACAAAAAAATTGTAATGAATATATTTTTCATTTTGAAATAATTACTTTTATGAAAGAGACAACCCTATCTCGTCTTGTAGACCAATTTTCCAAATTTTTAAATTGCCTTAGATAATTGGTTCTCCGCATCTCAATAGTCTTTAAATGCATTTATTTGTATAGAACATATATTTGTGCATACTTTCTACATATATTTTCTTCAGGATGCTGTTAGTTTTTTTTTCTTCCATTAAGCTTTAGAGATTTTTTTGTATACAATATGCATTTGTGCTCACTTTCTACATATATTTTCTTCAGGACATTTAGTTTTTTTTTTCTCCATTAAGCTTGACAGATGAGATAGTTATAGAATATAGTTTGAAAAAGGGTCATTCTAATAAAAAATTATTTTATCCTAATTTAAGGTGGTTGACTACACCCTATAATATATATATCATAGGGTGTGATCGAAAAAGGTGTCCGTGATTTCTGTTGTGCAGACTGGGAACAACAATTAACCAATCAGATTTTGTGTAGCAGCAGATGGTATGTTAACTCAGGGAGATTTATTTTTCTATGTCATGCTGACCGTAACTGTGCTGGGGACATGCACTGATGCTGTGATGTCATGCTCCTTCCTACATGGGTTTTGACATTGGATAGGAAGGGACGGTCCAGTTTTTTGGCCACTGAGAAATTCTGAATTGACCCCACTAGACTTTTTTCTATGGGGTTACCTGAAAAACATTGTGTACACTGAGGATATTTGGGACTTGGCTGTTTATTGGACAGAATCACTGCTGCAATAATGACTGTGACTCCTATAATTGAGCATACCTGGATCAAAATTGACCATTGCCTAGATGTATGCTGAATGACGAGGGATGCTTGTATCAAAACCTACTAGGTTATGTCCAAAACTTTATTCGTTTCTGTATAAAAACTTTGTTTCTGTGAAAAAATAAACACCACAAGTAGTATTATATGGTACTTTATTTCACTTTGAATTCACGGATACCTTTTTCGATGACCCTGTATATATATATATATATATATATATATATATATATATATATATATATATATGTATATAATATTAAAACATACTTATTCACTTGATCTGGTATCTGAAATACACTTTTCATCCATGGACTACAAGTTATTTTGATTTATTGTTGACAGTATGATCTTATCTTTTCCTAGACCAGGAGGCTTGGCAACAAGAATAACAATCTTTATTACCTTTCACCATGGAGTAGACCATTTATTTGAATTTCACCGTCTGTTTTCATTAATAGGGAAATGATCTTGGGTTAGAAACTGTCTAATGGCATGCTCCTTTTTTTCCCAATTAACTAAAATCAGAAAAAAAGGGTTTAGTTTTTATTTCCTCTCCAGAAATTTAAGACTGTTGTATAACAGGTACAGCAACATTTTAAGCTATTTCTATCTGAAATATTTCTTGGATAAATAATTGTAATATTATTGTTAAAAATAATAGTGAAACTGTGGATGTAAGAGATTGCGAAATATTATGAATTGCTAATCTTTAAAATGTCAAAATAAATATTTGCACTAGGAATTTTCTTTTCATATATGCATAAAAGTTCTTTTTAACATTTGCATCTTTTCTTAAGCTTTCAAAAAAGCTCATTGTTCTACTCATTTTTGTACTTTTCTAGGCTGGTGTAAATCATGTAATCTTAGCAGTTAGTTATAGAGCTGAAATGCTAGAACAAGAAATTAAAAAAGAAGAAGAAAGGGTAAGGTATACATTGTGTCATACACTCGTCTTAAAATAAGTATTGTTATTATTATAATTATTTTAAGGCTGACATGAATTGATTTTTATATTTTATAAGTTACAAAGAAAAGTTTGAGCATTCTTTCATTCCCTATGAGATTCTCACTCATTCTGTTCTGTATTTTCATTCATTTATTTAAAATTATCGAAGATATGTAGTTTCTATTGTAATTTTTTATCTATAGAACTATTTATCAAAATTTTTTTAAGTTTAGGAGCTTATTAATTTTTTTCAAAAGATTATAATGTTTGCTATCTGCTTTAATTTAAAATTGCACTTCCTTGGTTTTTAATAAAATAAACTATAAAATTAAGAAATATTCATATATGAGTGTTGCCTGAATCAGCCAGTAGTGAATATTTTTATTATAAAAATTTCTAAAATGATAGAATCTAGATATTATGAAAATCTTGTTGTAGTAATAAAAAAACCTAATTCTTTTTAGTATAATTGAATATTTTGTCTGTCACATTGTGAGAATTGCATTACTATATATTAATAAACAGTAAGTATTGGTTGCATTACATGTGTTGTTTATAAATGTCTTGTTTTCAAAAGTGTATATTATAAGTTTTGTTTATTAGTCCAATATGGTCAAATAATCATAAATTTAATTTCAATAGCTTAAGGTTTTCATCTTTGCTGAGAGTTTTTCTTAGTATTTAATGAAATTAGTCCATTTTGTAGTGCTAGCCAGGGTTGTCATATTTAATATTAAAAAATGTACAAAATTAATCTGAAATTTAAAAAAAAATTCTGAATACTTCTAGAATTTCACATAATAGAAAAAAATATTTCAGATGAAAAATGTTTTTGGAAAAACTTCTATATCTGAAATATTTTTTTCAAGTTCAAAAGATCATAGTTGATAGAGACTGTAATTTGTGATTTATAATTTTTAGACCTAGTATTGATATACTTAAGATTATTCATTTGTATTATGTGTGTGACAGTTTTAATCAGGCTTTTATTTTTGAATCCTTTTTTTAGTTAGGAATCAAAATAAGTATCTCTCAAGAAAATGAACCTCTAGGGACTGCAGGACCTCTTGCCCTTGCAAGAAATATACTTGAAGGAACAGAACCATTTTTTGTTCTGAACAGTGACATTATATGTGATTTTCCATTTAAAGATATGATTGATTTCCATAGAAACCATGGAAAAGAAGGCACAATTGTGGTAATTACCAGTTTTTCAATAATTTTAACAATGATTTCTTACATATGAGGCACATAATATATTTTGCAATTTTTCATCTTTAGTTAAAGTAAATTATAATTTAGATTTTGAATAAAAATAAAGCTTTATACAGTTTTATTAATACCTTGCTGCTTGACAAAAAACTATTAAATTTAAAATAAATCAGACATTTAGAATATATGGACTGTGTTATATGTTACAAAATACTCTTTTTATAGGTTACTCGTGTAGAAGAACCAGCAAAATATGGTGTAGTGGTATATGATGAAAGGGGCCAAATAGAACGTTTTGTTGAGAAACCTCAAGAATTTGTGTCAAATAGAATTAATGCGGGATTATACATACTAAATCCATCTGTTCTACAAAGAATTCAGGTAAATTTCTTGTTTTACTGATTATACAATTTTTTTTATTATTTCAAAATTGTTAAATTTTAAATGTAATATGGATAAAATTGGGGTTTTCTTATTGAAAATAGAAATGTATTCTGTGATTTTTTTAATTATGAGCTAAATTATAAAGCTTTCTTTATAACAAATGGATGGCATTCAGTAACTAATGTTTTCAACATTTAAAACTAATATATGAATGGCAAAACATTCATATAATCAAGCTCACAAAAAAGAAACCTCAAAAGAGAAATTATAATAAGGATACCTCCTGCAGTAGATGCCATGAAGTTTTACATTTAGATATTTGGATTTATGATAATGATTATAATCATAAATGCAATCAGTTATTTATAGATTTTATTGTAGAGGAGTATTTTATTCATTATATTTTAATGTTTATAGAAGCCAGATGCCTACTGGTGGAATTCGAAACTACAGATTCAAAGGAGCAGGGTTAGAGCCCTGAGAAGAAAATTTCAAAGTCAAAGAGATGATGACATAAGGAATAGATTTCAATTTATTTTTAAGAAGGAAAGACGAATATATAAAAAGTCAATATTAGAAGCGAAACAAGAGGCGATTAAAGATTATATTGAAAGTGCCACGGTAAAAGACACATTTGGAAATATTTATAATATAATAAAAGATAAAAATAGCAGAAATAATGTTAGAGATGGCAGAATTAAGGAGGATGGTATATTAAGAACTGAAGAAAAAGAAATTGAAAGGCTTAATTTCTGTACATTTCCAGACTGCTGGAAGAAAGCTAGAGTTCTATATTTCCCCAAGAATGACTAGGATCCCAAATTGGCCCCCTCCTGTCATGCAATTTGTTTGCTCCCAATTATGGAGAAAATACTGGATAAATTGCTAATCAATAGATTAGTTATTTAGAAACCAATAACTTAATATCAGAGGCTCAGTATAGGTTTTGGTGTGGACAAGGAACAGTAGATGCCTTAGAGTTATAAATACCATATAGGAAAACAAGAAAAATAAGGAAAACACATGTCTAATTGCATTGGATATTGAGAGTGCTTTTAATTCAATTGAAAAAATAAAATCATAAATGAATAAAATCATAATCATTCTTTGCTTGCATCAAAAGACAAAAGCTACTTTCAAAAATCATCTGCAAGATCCAAACAAGTAAAGTTTTTGAAAAACAATTTAGTATGCCTGATAAAACTCAGACAGCTTCTTATTAAATGGCTGAATTAATTGTACTTAAATTAAAACCCCATAATTTGGCTGAAGAAATTATATTACCTGCTTGTCGTAAAACTGTAAAAAGAATGATCAGCGAATCAGCAGAAATTGATATTTATAACATACCATTTTCAAATGACACAATTCATCACAGTATTATTGTCCTGAAATATTGAAGAAAATACTACTAAAACTTTTGCAAAATCAAATTTTGCTATACAAATACACGAAACAACTAATATTATGGGGAAAGCAACTTAATTGCATTCATTCGATTCATTCATGAAAATGATATAATTAACCAATTTTTATACTGCCATGAATTATTTGATTTCACAACAGGAGAACATATTTTCGATAAAATTAATATTCACATTTTCAAGAAATTAAAATTTCGTGGAATTGTGCATTGGTATTTGCACAGATGGTGCTCCGGCTATGACTGGATTTATAAAAGGATTTGTAGCATATGTGAGGGAACATAAAGCAGATACATTAGTTACCCATTGTTTTTTGCATTGAGAAACACTCATTACAAAACAATTACCTTAAAGATAGCACTGGAACAATATGTTAAAATGATTGTGTATAAAAATCAAGACCATTTAAAAAGTCGCCTATTTAGTCAATTTTGCTAGGCTGTGGAGTCTAAATTCGAATCGTTATTACTGCACACAGAAGTTAGGAGGTTGTACAAAGAGAAAGTTCTTGAATTTAAAAACGAGATAGAAATATATTTTGAACAAGATAATTATTTTGTTGATTTTTTAGATGACAAAATATGGTGTGCTAAGCTAGCTTACGAGGTGTGACAATTAAATAACCAGACTGCATGTTTTAGCCATTTGGCCTGATGTGTGGGAGTAGGAATGGAATGTTTATGACCTTGATGCTTCTGGTGCAGGTGGCCCCTTATTTCGTCTCTCTATCTAGTTTAGTTTTTTTTATCGATGCCTAAGTACGACATTATTGTGTTGGAGTGCTGCGATCACGATAAGCTTGAAAATCGAGCAGCATATTAATCTCAAATTCCTCGTGAAGATAAAAAAAAACTGAAACTGAATGTTTTCAATTGTTAAAGGAGGTGTTTGGTGATAATTGTATGTCACAAAGTACAGGTTTTGAATGGCACAAACGATTTTTGGAAAATCAGGAGGAGGTTGAAGAGAATCAGGAAAATCAACTCATTCTTGATTAATCTTAGATATGAATTTCCGACAATATCACAAAAAGCTTTAAGTGTGTTATTAAAATTTTCCACATCTTTGTGCAAGTTCAGATTTTCGGCTTTGACCAACATGAAAATGAAAAAAATCCAGATTTTTAAATCTGGATCACGAAATAAGAGTTGCATTATCATTTTTACACCCAAATATAGATAAAGTTATCAAAAAAAAAAAAAAATAATTCAAATTTCGCATTAAATGCAATTTGTAGTTAAATGAACATTTTACTTTGTAATGCAATTTCATTTTCTATTTCAATGAAAATTATTTCGTATGCTATTTTTACAAAATATATTACAGGTACATCAATCAATTATCCAAGTAAAATTCTTTTTAATTTATCTTATTGTTAGTGGCCACCAAATCTTTACATTATTAAAAGTGTACTGTGACAAACAAAAGGTAGAGAATCACTGCACTATAGTAAGGGATAGAGGCAAAATCACATGTAGACTGACAATGTTAAATAACATAAATATATGCTAGAGTAATGAAATAAAGTATTTGGGAATGTATATTGATAAGAACTTAAAATTTTTCTGCTCATATTGAAAAGATGATAGAACAGGCTTTATAGATGTTTAATAAGATAAAAGGATCTTACGTAAAATGTGGGACTTAAGATCAGAAATTACAAAGGAAATTTATCAAGTTATTGAAAAGATCTTACAGAGTTTGAAACTTTTATTTATGAGGTTAGGAACTCTGTAGACTGATTTTTAAGATTTTTTTCTCTTATAAAACACCATTCTACGTGTATTTAGTGCAACGATATTTATGGGCTGTTTATTTTAAATATGTAACCTAAAAGCTCTTTTTAATGCATATTTATATGCATATAGCAATAATGCATATTTAAATGCATATTTGTTTAGAGAATATTTTAGTATTAGCATTGTTGAGTCAGCATTTCATTTGCTTCAACTTCTTTAAAAGATACTCCTTTGTATATACAGACACATTTTCAAAAACTTAGCAAAATTTAAAATAACTTCCTTTAAAATGCTTTAAAAGGCAACAAGTAATTAATGTATATTTTATCCATTCTTATGCTAGCTATCGTTTCTTTGGATGTCAATTTTTTTTTTATAGCCTTTCATGTGGGCTTTTTTTTTTTTCATTTTACAGTATCTTTTCTCTTATAAAACATGCTGAAATATGTTTTTTAGTATCCTGTGTATAAAGCTTTGTAGTTATTTTACAGTGTGTGTTCTAGAAAGGAAGCAAATTAAATATCTTGTTACATGACATAGTAGGTCATTAATCCATTATGTTACGAAATTGAAGGTGTTAACTGCATTGTTTTATTATCTTTATCCAGTTAAGGCCTACTTCAATTGAAAAAGAAATTTTTCCTGAAATGGTTGCTAGCAATGAGTTATTTGCATTTGAATTGCAAGGATTCTGGATGGATGTTGGACAACCAAAGGATTTTCTCACCGGCATGTGCTTTTACCTTAATCATTTAAAGCACAGGAAGCCTTCTGAATTGCATCAAGCTGACTATGTTGTTGGAAATGTATTACTTGTAAGTACTCTTTAGGTTTTAAATAGGATTTTTTGGGTGTCAGTGTTTCTCATCAGCAATTTAAATATTTTTGAAATTTAGCTAGTTCTTTGTATGAACTCATTATCTTAATAATCCAATAAGTATATGGGAATAAAAAAACATTTAATTGTATACCGAAACTTATTTCTTTAGTCTTTGAGGCTTATTAATTGTAAGTTATTAGCTCCTCATCTTGCAAGTTTGAACAGGTTAGTCGTTAACATCTAATTTAAATTTTCAATATATTAAATATTTAGAGGTTGCAAAACTTCAAACATGCAATTTTTTTCTTTATAACTAAAAATGAGTCATAAAGAGAGATTTTTTGACACAGCACTGTAATAGCAAATCATTTTTTTAAATAGTTAAATGGTTAATTTTTTATATATACATTGGGAAATTGATTTTTTTTTAAATTTTTTTTATCAGATTATGTTATTCATTTTGAGTATTTTTTTAGAAATTCTTATCTATTGAATTTTTTTTTTATTTGTGTGTGATGTTTGACCATTGTTTCTTTTAGGATAAGACTGCTAAAATTGGACAGAATTGTAGAATTGGACCTAATGTAGTTATTGGACCTAATGTTGTTATTGAAGATGGTGTATGTATTAAAAAATGCACTCTTTTAAAAGGGGCTCTTGTGAAATCACACTCTTGGTTAGAGTCTTGTATAATTGGTTGGAGGTGTGTAGTTGGGCAATGGGTAAGTAGCATTGTGTTGCATTATTTTCAATCAAAGTATCCCTTTGAGAAAATTATAAAGTGATTTTTATTTATAAATAAAAATGAAAATTTGAAATTTTATACTTTCAATGCATATTAGTTTTATTATGTAAATTTTTCTTAAAAGTAGAGATTTTAGAAGAGTGGTTAAGCACAGTCTTAGGTGACTGAAAATGTTTTGTGTTAACCTTATGCTTTTATATGATTCTAAAATTTTTAATTTTTATCTGTAATTCTATACATCAAAAGTAGCATACATTAGCTTCATGTTTGTTATTCATTTGAGTATTTGACCCACTTAAATGAGGGAAAAAACAATAAAATAAGCTTTGTGAAAATAAGGCCTTGTCACTATGAATTATTTTCAGAAAAAGGGTACTAGTTCAATTATGTAGTTCTGTGGCTCTAAAACAAGGAAAAAGATAATGTTCAATTACTTTAAAAATTGGGCATATTAATGAGAACATTAAAATCATTCTTTGTTGAATACTGAGAAATTCTCAAAAGAATGAGGAATACTAAAATTTTAACTTTTGAATTATGAATGGCATTAATTAAAGTACTCAAAGTATCTGGAAATAAACCTGCAATCTTAAAATTAGTTTTCATTCTTCATAGGCTAGACTGTAAAAATATAGGTAAATATTTATCTTGGTGCATAATAATTGTCAGCAGTGAAAACTTAAATTGAACATAACATTTCTAGTGACAAATTATCCAGAAAGAAATAGAGGTTTAGTTATCATTTTGCTGGGATGTAGTTGGCAGTTGCCTAGTGAAAGTTTATGGTTCACGAATCACTGTTTAACCTCTCAAAATACAAGTGAATGTTTGTGAACCTCATTCAAATTACTAGTAATCTGACCTCGGATTAAAACAAACATAACATTTCTAGTGACAAATTATCCAGAAAGAAATAGAGGTTTAGTTATTTTGCTGGGGATGTAGTTGGCATTTGCCTAGTGAAAGTTTATGGTTCACGAATCACTGTTTAACCTCTCAAAATACAAGTGAATGTTTGTGAACCTCATTCAAATTACTAGTAATCGGACCTCGGATTAAAACAAACAATCAACATTTAATGGACGGAACACATTATTTACAGATTAACAATACATGGTTAGGCAGCTTAAAGGAGATGCGCCCCCCCCCCCATAGCTGTCAAACCTACAATAAATAGAACATGAAAAACCAACTGTTGCCAAAGCTGAAGTATAAATTACACTGCTGCCAATTTTACAAAATACTGCAGTAAAATTAAAAATAGGGAAATTCAGTTACATGGAGTTAAACACCCAGAATAAACATATGATCAACGTCAGTATCAGGGAAGATGCGAGAAATCATGTAACATTTATAATAGATACATAGTATAAGTTAAAGGAATTAATGTGTATACATTCCATTTAATTCATTTGTTTATACTGCTTTATTTATATTATTTTCAGTTTATTTATATTGTCTTAATTATATTTGGTAAATTAATTGAAAACTTTTTAAATAAAGAATGTTTATTTATACTGTCTGAATTAGATTTTACACTGTTTTCAATGGTTTTTTTCTTCTTTCCTCTTTCTGCTTTTATTTAGGTTAGAATGGAAAACACATCTGTTTTAGGTGAAGATGTGATAGTGAAAGATGAGGTTTATATAAATGGTGGTAAAGTTCTACCACATAAAGCTATTTCAGAATCTGTAAATGAGCCACAAGTAATTATGTAAGCAGATGAACAACAATTTCAAGACTACAGGTTTACCTTACTGTTCCTTTAAATATTCCATCCTATTATGACTTACTTTGGATTCATAACTCACTGAGGCCATTTCAAAAAGCTACCATAGACGATAATTGCTGTTAATGAGCACATTTTCTGCTTGAAATGACACTAAACCTTCATAAGTTGAGTTTCTGAGTTATGTCTGCCCACATGTACCTGCTTGGGTATAGTATCATACTTAATTGCTTTTTTACTTATATTATGTTAAATTAAAACAAATACTAATTATAAAATAAATTAGTAACATTTTTGTTATTTTAGATTTTTTAAAACAATACAGGGACTGTTTCGCAAAATCTCTAGCAATTAAGTTGTATGACTATTACAGAAATGTGCAAATATTATTATGCTTTTTAATATGTCTCAAATGTTTTCTGTGTGAGTTATATACTTGGTTAGAAATTTTTCTTATTAAATTCTTCATGTTTAATATAATTTATTTTTTTTTGTGTTTATTTTTTTATTCAAATGAGCAGTATATTTAAAGAATAAGCTGAATATACATTTAATATAATGTGAGATTTGTACCACCCTATAGATCGTATCATTCAACATGGAGAGCCATGCAATTACTTCTTTTTAGGCTGTCATCAACTTTTAGTTTTTGCAGTTTTCTTTGTATTCCTTATAGGTGCAATATATTTCTTAGTGTTTTGGTTATCTGAATGATCTTCTTCATTTAGAGCAGATCTCTCCTATATAGTATGTCAGTATAAATTGACTATTAGAATTGCTTTTTTTAGTTTAATAAATATCTGTTGTACTAGACATTTCATAACCTTGTCATGTTTTCTATTTCTATTCAATCAGGGTTGAATCTATTGTAATACAAATATTACATAATATATTAGACAGTACTGATACCATTATCTTAATTTTAATAATTTTTGTTCTGTCCTTTTAGGTTCATTAAGTTTCACCCATTTAGGGAAATTTTTTATTTCAAATTCCAAAAAACAACACACACATACATACATACATATATATATATATATATATATATATATATATATATATATATATATATACATATATATATATATATATATATATATACCAATAAGTATTTCGACACCTGTGATAGAAAAGAAAAACAAGATTTATTCATATTCAGTAGTTAGTAGAGCCTCCAAGAGAGGCAATTACAGCCTCAACTCTCCGGGACATGCTTTCCACAAGTCTTTGTATGACGGCTAGTGGTATTTTCTTCCACTCGGCTTGAAGACTTATAAGTTCCTTCTCCGATTTTGGACAGTTATTGCACCCTTTAATTCAGCGATCCAACTTGTCCCAGAGGTTCTCGATAGGGTTCAGGTCTGTGCTTTGGGCAGGTCAATCCATTCGGTTAACCAAACTGTTATCATACCAATCCATGGTGGACCTCACAACATGACAGCTGGCATTGTCGTCCTGGAAGTAACATGGGTCCAACCCATAAAACTGCCACAACATAGGAAGCACACTGTCATCCAAAATAATGCAGTAGGTGTCGGCGTTGAGCTTACCATGAATGAGGACCAAGGGTCCCAGTCCATACCAGGAGAAACACCCCCCAGACCATAATTCGACCTCCGCCGAACTTTTCTGTAAGCACAATGCATTCTGGCAGCAGGCGTTCTCCAGGCAGATGCCGGACCCAGACCCTGCCATCTGAATGGTACACAGTAATCCTTGATTCGTTGCTCCAGATAACCCATTTTCACTGATCAATGGTCCACTTTTGATCTGCTTTGCACCACATTAACCAAGCAGCATGGTTGGACTTTGTGATCAAAGGCTTATGGGTAGCAGCATGACCATGAAAACCAAGCAGATGTGCTTCCTTATGGATGGTATTCATCGAAACAACACTCCCGGATGCCTGTTGAAACTCCTGGAGTATGTGGGCCATCAGCTGAGTGCGGTTCTTCTGAACTTCTCTGGACAGCACCCGTCAGTCTCTATCTCCCTGTTTCATGGGTCTGCAGACTCGGGGGCACCTTCCACCTCTGAATCACATAGGCCACTGTCTAATTTGGATAGTTCAGCTCACTAGATATGTCCCATTGGTGATATCTCCCATAGATCAGCCATTTCTGTGATACCCAATGATTACCCCTTTCTCGAAAACAGATGACTTTGCACTTTGTGGCATCTTACATGCGACTAATGGCAATGTTGTTTCCTACATGATATTTAATGGCGGAGGGTGTGACGTATATCAGGACCTCAGATATCATCATTTTTATGGGTGTCCAAATACTTATTGGTAATAGTATAAACATATATATATATACACAGTGGAATCTTGATCTATCGTTTTTCAAGGGACCGATTGAAATGAACGATAAATGCGGGTAAACGATAGATGCGGAAACATAACAAAGCAATATGATCGTTGGGACTGGATAAAATGAACGACACATACGGAAAAACGATGGATCCGAAAACGATCGATCGAGATTCCACTATATATATATATATATATATATATATATATATATATAAAATCCTGTGTATACTGTTCATCTCTATCTTTAATTTAAAAAAATGTTATATTTCAGTCATTAATTTTAATTATTTTAAATTTCCATTTGCTTCAGCAATAAAGTTCAAGAAACCTTTCCTTTTGTACTTTGTGACCTGATATATAATATGTACGAATGCTTTGTAAATATCTATAAGTAGCTAATTTTGAGGATGTTTATCTTTGGTAATATGTGACATCACTCTCGATACAAATTTCAATCTCTTTGCAAACTAAGACATTATTTTCAAGCTATGCATGGTCTGACAATTTAAAGTAATGAATGATTACCTTGTATAATTTATGAGTTGTTTACTCTAATTTTTAAAGATTTTTCTTAGCATTTCAAATGTCACATTCAATGCTAAAGGAAGCCTAAAATCAAAGGAAATAAAGTTAAGTGCAGCTCTGATATGCTTAGGCAGCTTATACTGTCTAGTTTATCAAGTTAAACATTTATCTTTTCTATTTGACTTGATCAAACATAAGAGGTACAGGATTTCATCTTGTTTATATTACCATTGTATCCTTTGCATTTATTTATCTCTTAATAATTTTTATCTTTAAAAGTTTGAATTTTTCTCTATTGTTCTTTTTTTACTAATTGTACAAATGATATTTCTTAATATTTCATGTTATTTTTCTTTGAAATTCCAAAAACTGTATTCCTCTCTATCCTGTGCATCAAAGCTTGTTTTATTTTTTTACATCAAAACACAAATATTTAAATAATAAAGAAATCACTCATTTGCATAATATATTATTTTCTCAAGGTTTTTTCCATATTGATGCTATATAGCAATATGTAGCCATACATGCTTGGATTAGTATTTAAATAATATTAAATTTTGTCAATTTTTGTGATGATGAAACTTAATATTTTAAACTTTTCTCATTCGTAATGTAAACATTTCTATCTTATGTCAAAATATCTCTTTGATGTCACTGTTAAATTGAAAAGAATCAAATGTTTCTGCATTTTCAAATTCTTTGATGGCCGTAAATTTTGTGCCTTCGAATTAAAGACCATTTATTATGCTAATTTTAAATTTTCTATTTTAATTATTATATTGTAATATTTGTATATATAACTTAAAACATTTTAAACATTTTATGTATAATAGAGAAAAATTGATTTAATGTTACTGTTATTCCAAGATTTTTTTATTGATATGTTCCTGATTTTTTTCCCATTATTTTGAAAAGTTTTTGCTTACATTTTGAGATTTTTATTTATTTATTTATTATTTTTCCCCCATTGCATTAGGTGTTCGTTAAACTGTACAAAATAAAGTATATACATTAATTGCAAAATTTTGTGCCATGTAGGAATACATTTATAAACTCTGCATTTTAAAAGTTTCCCTTTTTTGGACATATTTTAAAATGTCTACACGCTTTAGTGTCAGAGATATTTGGAGTGTTTATAATTTTTTTTATGTGAGGTTTGGACCATTCTATTATTTCCCTGTAATATGATCAGAAAATTTCATCTGCTAAATACTTATGCATTTATCGCTTATCTGTGTGTATTAAAATGCTTTTGTATGAAAGTTTGAATTATAGATTATAAAGTAATTCCTGTATATTTGCATAGTGAAACTTGTTGAATAAACTTGAATGCCTTGAAAATATGCACTTAAAATGTATATAGTACACGCGTTGTTAAAAGGTACCAGTTTTCCAGAACAATACCACAAAGTGACCCAAGGGTGTAATTTTTCTAGAATTTTTTTTAAATGTACTAAATCTAATTTTTCAATTTTTTCCCGTATGTTTTCTTTATTTGCAAATGCCAATCAAATGTAATACTTCAGTATATTTCAGCAAGGTACTTTTTTTAAAATTAGTAACCCCATGAAAATTTTTATGAATTTTATCAGTATATGCAATAATGTTGCGAGTTCATTTATATTATGTCTTTATGTTATAAGAAATTAGCTGTGTATTCATTGTATTTTTTTCATGAACCCCCCCCCCCCCATATATTTAAAGCTTTTGAATTACATTCTTCACTATATGTTTTTAATCTATAAAACTGAATACTAAAATTTTTCAGTATTTACTCAAAAAATTTATCCTTTTGCTCCTGTTGTAGTAATACTTCCATTCTAATATGAAAGGTTCTTAGCATTTGTATATCTGCAAATGCAACATGCATTTTATTGTATTAAAAAGCAGTCCTTTCATTCCATTTGAAAAATGAACTTTTCTGATGATGAAATACAAACCCGCAATGGAAAGATTTCACTACCATGTAATGATGTCCAAATTATGAATAATTTGGGAAAATGATAAGCTATGATTTCAATGCATTTAGGCTTTTTCTATGAGGGAATTGCCAATTAATATGTGAAAGTTTTTATGGACATTCCTCAGATGATCATAGTGATATTCTCCTTCTCTAGCTTGTTTAATTTTTAGAGACTTCCTGAAGTGGGGTTTCTGGCTCTTTGACTTTTATGGTCACTTTTTCAATAATGGAGAAATGTGAAACTTAGGTTACTCAGACATACATATGTACATACACAACACACATATATATACTGACACATACATATATACTCAAATAAATAAATATATATATATATATATATATATATATATATATATATATATATATATATATATATATACTTACTAGCTGAAAATCTGTACTTCGCTAAGGAGTACATTCAAATTAAATACAACGGTCAATGTATGCAATTAATGCCAAAAATATGTTTAAATATATTTATAATAAAAACAACGATCAATGTATGCAATTAATGTAAAAAAAAATAAAAAAATATATTTATTAAAAAATTGTAACTGATATTTTTAGAGACAAAATATTGTAGAAGAAAATATTCAAATTAAATCTAATAGAGCATACTAAAGAATATAGTACAGTTTGAGGAACATATCTTTTACTGTATTTTAATATTTTTTTGGATAATTTGTGCCGTATTAGCAAGAAAAAAAAAATTTTTTTTGTCTATTTAGTTGTTATGCACGTGACGATACATTTATTTAATGTACCAGAAAAAGAAATCACGTGATCGGCATTTAATAAATTAAATTCTAAAAATTAATCTTTAAAAATTCTCAAAAAAAATCAGAAAAGGGAGGTAAAGATTCGAAAAAGATTTCATTTTAAAGGAATTTTTATGATCTTTCTCGTGATATAAATTTTATAACCCTCAAATTATTATTTTAAATGCAAACTTAAAAAAAGTTACTAAAACAGATTACAAACTTAATTTTAAAAAAATCTAAGAAGAATTTTTCAAAAATCTTTCTTAGTGCACCCCTACACTATAAGAAGAATTGCCATGCAAAATTTCAGCCCTTTAAGTCCAGCGGTTTGGTCTGAGCGTTGTATGTCAGTCAGTTACGGAGCTGTTTTATATGTATAGATATACATACATGCATATATACATATTCAATCATAAATTATCCTAACTGGGGAATTACCAAACTGGTACATTAGTATGACTTCTTTAGGTGGAGATAATGAGGGACATCATAAAATTATCGTATTTACCATATTATCATATTTTTGTGCCCATTGACTTCCACGAGTATTGTTCATAATAACTTAGCATTTTCTATCAAACAGTTTCTAGGAAGATTAACCCTTTGTTTTCAAGCAGATTTCTGTTATGTATGTTGCCTGAACTAAATTAGAACATAAATGTAAAAAAAATGATAACTTTTAGAAATAAATGTGATTGGGGGGGAACATATGAATGTTAAATATTTCTTGCCTTTAGTACTTTTGTATTAGTAGGCTCTGATAGTGTTGTGTAAATAGTTTACAGTGTAAGAATTTTGAACATTTATGTTTTTGGTGGTGTGTACTTTTAATATGCCTTTTTAATAAGCAACAAGAGAATGAAAAGTTTGTGTGAATTATACATCTCTGCTCGAGGGAGATAATTTGATATCCCTCACTATCTCTATCTGAAGAAGTCATATAAACATTTGTTGTTAATCTCCATGTTTTCACGATGAAGGTTTATAGGACATACTTTAATATTTTTATGAGTTTATTGGTTATTTGGCCAGGATTTATTTGGTATTCTAAGTTTCTTTTCAGCAAATTGGTTCTTAGATATCTTTTTTGTATATAATTGGGTTATAGTTAGGGGTACGTAAATTTCGCATAAAAAATATTGAAATTTCGCACAAAAAAAATATTTTGTGTTTATTCACAAATAAATATATACAGTCGAACCTCCATATATCAAACTTCCACATATCGAAATTTTCTATATATCGAAAAAATCTATTATCGAAATTTTTTTTCACAACATATAGGGAGATTTTATTTCACTTTAGAATAAAATCTCCCAATTTTTGGCATTTGAAACAGTACATCGTGGACTTCAATTCGTGGAAAATGTCTCTGATTAAGTTTTTAGTGGACTGAATAAATACGAACATTCCTTAATCAGAGACATTAGAAAAAAACTACGAATATCTTGCTGAACAGCCAGTTTTGTTGAAAGTTCAAAGTTTTTAGTGGACTGAATAAATACGAACATTTCTTTGAACTTTCAACTGGCTGTTCAGCAAGATATTCTAAGTTTTTCTAAAAAGAATGTAACTGTGATTATTGTACCTTTGTCTGGATTATTGTTTTTTTTAAAGGTATGTAGTACTCAATAAATCCTTCATATTAATTCATTTTTTAGTTATTAACTTTCATTTAATGTGATTCGCATATAAATTGGAAATGGAGTTTCATATACGAAAATTAGCTTTAATTTTAATGTTTTAGGAGAATTATGATAAAACTAAGATCAATTCTATATATCGAATTTTTTTCCGGCAATTTGCTACTTCGATATATGGAGGTTCGACTGTATATATATATATAAATTCAAAAGTTTCGTATTTATTTAAAAAAATCACAATTTTACTTTCTTGGTTAGGTAAGTATTAAAAATCTTAGTTTCGAGAGTGAGCTCTCTCAGTTAAAGACTGTGGATGGTCTTAGATAAGCAATTATGTTAATAAATTATTACTATTATTACCTAATATCTCTTAAAAAGCCGTTTATTACCAAGTTTTCATCGAAAAGAAGTAAAAAAATAATTTTCGCATTTATTTGCTCATATTGACAAATTTTGCATCTAATTCATAAATACGAAAATTACGTATCCCTAGTTATAGTATAATTATAAGGGAAATTATGCTAGGTTTTTAGCTATAATATTCTATTAGTATTTATTAATTTAAAATCGTTGATAATGTTGCAAAAAAAGAAAAATCTGTTAAGTTATTGAAAACCTAAAGTACCTTTAACAAACTTTTTAATAGATTGTAATTCTGTTTGATTAAAAGAGCTTTAGATTACATTTTTTTTCATAATTTACTCTATGCAAATGGTAGTGTTCTGGATAAAAGTGCCACCATTCATATTAGCTGTTATGTGTGCATAATATTTTTGCTCTAGGGAGGTTAAAGGTAATTAGTTATTGGAAAATAGTCTAAAAAATCCTATAACTGGTGAAAATTACTGGTTATTGGATGGTGTTAGATTGAATTTTTTTAATGTGTGTGTGTGGGGGGGGGGGAGAGAAGTGGTTTACATATATGTAAAAAGACACTCAGAATTCACAAAATTACAATTATCTTTTCATACTTTTTGTATTACATTTACAAGTGAAATGTTTATACCTATTTTTCAAGTTCTGTTGCAAATTTAGAGCTGTCTAAGTTTAATATGGTTACCTTAAGCAGATAATTTTTTTTTGAAAATTCACTCAATTTTCCTATGAAGTAGAATGTATTGAACAAAGTATCTATTTTAATAAATTTGCAGTTGTATATAGATTTTTTAATTTTATATTTTGAACAATGATACATTTTTGTACTCCTTGAAAAAATTTTGGTTATGAATTTTGGATGTTTAATATTTGTTAAATAAATAATTATTTTCTTAATTTGTATTTTGGAGAGTTTCATTTTAGATTGATTTTTACTGATTGATACATCTCATTTTCAATATTAAATTAAAATACTTTAGAGGTCAAATTAAGAAAGTTTACTTTTACTAAAAAATAAAATATATAAACAGCTATTATGACTTATGAAAGGTTACACAATATACAAAATGGTAAATGTATTCCAACCGATTTACACATTGATGTAGGTAGGACATCACAAGCTGCAGTTAATCGGAAACTATTAGAATTATAAAACAGTAATTTTATGTGGTTGGCAAAATATACCTTTGAGAGCACATTGTGATCATGGATAATTTTCATTTGAATAAGAACCAGTTGCCCATAAATGTAATTTTTGAACTTTAAGATCAAAAATCTATGTGGACTATGAAAACCTCAGTGAACAATTTCAGTATTATGCCAAAAACACTATCTACATTAGCTGAAACATACAGAATCAAATTATAAATGTATATAATGAAATCATTTTAAATTGTTTAGTCAAAAACATTAATTTGGCAAAAATTTTTACAACTCTTGCTATGAAACTTGTGACTTTTCTATCACTGAGCATCTTTCCTTGTGTGTCAGGTATCTATATAGAAGAAAATTACAAGTTTGTGAACAATTCTTATAATTTGTTCCTGTAACAAACATTACAGGAAAATACTTATCCGACAAAATCCAGCTTAAATAATTATGTCATCGATTTGTCCTATTTATGTGGACCAAGGTTATGATAGTGCCGCATCAATGAACAGGGTGTTCAGTCTGGCACATCAACCATATTTTGACAAGCATTATGTAGTTGTTGCACATCATATAGTTTGAATTTGGCAACTGGAAATACTGTATCTAAGACTGAAATAAGAAACTGCACTGGCATAATTGAAAAGGTACACAATTTCTTAGATACCCTTATGAGACAGGACATCCTTGTTGACAATATTGATAAACATACACTAGAGATACTGAGAGAGAGAAACTACGTCAAGTTTGCCTAAGCAAATAGTTGGAACAACATGATGACCATCATGGAATTATATGGTGTAGAAATTTAGTCTTGGAACAATCATTTCTTGGAAAGACAGACTCATCCTCTAATACGAAACTTGAATCATTGTGAATTTTGTTTTATAATATCTTTATTTAACTTGCAAAATATATTCACATACATTTACCATTGTCTAAAATAATGCAAAAATCTGACAGTGACCTCCTTATTGCTTTAAATTTTGTTAAAGATAATGTGGCTCAATTAAATACTGTTTGTGAAACATCAGATTCTTCTTTTAAAGATATTTTTGATGAACCATGTGTAAAAGCCAAGAATTTTAATATATACAATGAAAATATTGACAATGAAAAGCCAATGACTGCATCAAAATAGATGTTAAGGTTCAGTGTTCCACCTGATTCTGTAGATGAGTATTTCAGAACTCTTTTTCACTATTTGACTAAATATTGACTCAACTTCATGAATGTTTCACTTAGCACTGCAACATTTAAAATTATTTTTTTACTCTTCCACCTAATGAAAAAGATGCTCTAGCATGAAGTGCAATAGAAGATTCTTGTCAGTTGTGTAGCTTTCACGTTTGTCATTTGCCTTCTGTCAATCCATTAATTTGGGATGCCAAATTCAAGTTGTGGTAGAAAAAAAATTGAAAAACCATTTTCAATTAGACCATGCATAAATGCCATTGAAGCAGTTTTGAACTGACAAAATAATATATCTTAGCATCTATAACTTTTAAAAAATATTTGCAACATTTCCAGAAACAACATGTCTCGGTTCATTTTCTATATTATGTTTTCTACATTAAAAACCTATTTAAGATCTACTATGATACAATCATGATCGAATGAACTAAGATTTGCTGTACATACACAGATAAGATTGATATAACCAGGACTGAAGTAATTTAAGAGCTTTGTAAAAGGAAAAGAAAATTGGATTTTATTTTTAAAATTTGTTTTTATAATCACTTACTGAACTTTATTGAATTTGCATTAGAAATATTTTTATATATTCAACTTAACTCCCACAAGATTAAATCCTGAGTGTGCCACTAGTGTATATTCATATACAGGTGACTTTAAGACTTTAATTCACTGAATAAAACACTGAATATTTTAAAAATTTTCTGTGAACAACTTTAACCCTTCAGCAGGCGTGCCAATTTTTTGGAACACCAGCAGGCACGTGTGGCACAAAGTGCAACGTCTCTTTCAACCTTGATTATTCCTTTTGTAATAAACTTTTTTTTTTTCAAATTGAAAATAATAATTTTGCACTTTATGACAAGATATAAAATGTTGATAATATTGAGATATATTTATAATTAAAGGCCAAAGAATGCAGATACAATAACCTTATTTCAAAACTGTCCGATTTATTGGATCTAAGGACAACTTGGGAATGGATTCCTATTATGTCTAAAAACCTAAAAAACAATGTCCATCTTCATGGTATGCAGGATGCCTTGTAATAGCTCCACATTGGATCGACTACATCAACTCCTGCTTTTGTCGTATTGTAATCCAGTATAATTGCTGGTTTACCACGGTTAAATCACGACTAACAATGAATGGAAAGGAATACAAAGGTCAGAAAATCAGACCTGCATTATTTGAAAGGGTGTAGCTATAAATAGAAACTGCTTAGAACATTCAAACCTTTCATGTAAAAACAAACCATTCAAAATTCTGAAAATGTTGCACTTTGTACACGGGTGCGCTTGCTGAAGGGTTAAAGATGAAAATTTTCCTTAATATAGAATGTACTAGAAGGTAACCCGTCATTTTGATGTCATAATACTAATAATGACGTCATAATGGAAAAAGTATATGCAAGTTAAAAAATATCCCAAAATATCTAACAATATTGCATTTAATCCACACCTTGTAAAAGCAAACCCTTTCATTATTTTTTACTTATTTAGTTTTTCATTCGATTGGAGTAGTAGACTGCCATCCAGTTTTTTACAGCTCACTACGCGATATGAATACTTGATTCATTCACATTCAACTTTGTTTACTTTCAGAATTCATCGCAAAAGCAAACAGATTTTTAAAACTGTTAAATATACAGCTAAAAGCATCCAATTTTTTTTAGTTCTGAATGTTTTATAGAAAAATAGGCTGAACAAACGTGATTTGATGGAGAAGATATTAGTTTTTATGTAAGAAAAAATTCTGATCCACATCTGAAATTGAAATTAAGCCTAACCGGCTGTTTGTTTACTGAGGGCTTCAACTGAAAGATGGGTACAGCCCGGAAGTGTTATACAGAGACAACGGCTATTATATATATAATAATTTGACCATAGTAGATATAGGTTTAAAAAAAATGGAAAGTTATTTTAACTGAGCACTTTTAGATTCAATAATTAGAAAATTTAGATATTTCACAGTTATTAAAACACTTGCAGAGTTGAGAGCTGATTTCAAAGTAGCTGATGGCAAAGGATAAATCATTTGAATAATTCTAATGAATAAGAATAAAGAGTTTTGTATAAATTACTTTATTCAATAAAAATTAATCATTTTACAAAAACTGTACAATTTTTCACACAGCAAGCTTACAAAAAGAATGACAATGAGATACAGTTTGAACAGTACAAGATGACATTATTGCTGAGCTTGTACCCAATACTTAAGTGTCAATGAAGATTTCTGTATTACACATTTGATGAATATGATGACAAAAAAGATGTCAGCTTTAAAATATAGAACTCTGTGATGAAGCAAAATTTTGAAGCTGTAGTATAGTATTAATGAAAGAATTTATTTTTGCACAACATATTCGCATATTTTCTTTGGCACTGAAGACATCACTTAAAAATATATATGTATTTCCCAACTTGGGCTACACTGTCAATTCAGTGTTATCTTTTATCTGTTATATCTAAAATATCACAGATCTGACACAGTGAAATATTTCATAATTGAATATTATCAAACATAAATAAACTAATCAAATTGACATTTTTGAAGTTGGGAAATACTAATTGCACTGAGCTTTCAAGTAAAACTTAATCTGGGTTACATATTACATGAACATTGTATTTTTTCAGTGTTTAGTAAAATTCTGTTTTAGTTCAAGGAAATAAAGTCTTTTCTCCAATTCATGTTTCTCTCAAAGGCAGTGTTACAAAACTCTATACTTGTTGAAATCTCACTTAGTAATTATTAGGTGCACAGTTAAATAAAATGGTTTAGTGTCAAAAGTACTAAGTTTAGGTGTCACATTTTGAACTGTTGCCCTAATTTTCAGAATGTACATTCCTGGCTGTTGGACTCGTTCTCTTGTATGTAATACAGCTACACCTTGCCTATAAAAAAAGAATTGAAGAAAATCACTGAAGAATTATTATAGAAAATATAAAAAAAAAATTATTTCAAACACAAATAAAGAACTGCTATATAGATTGTAAAACTAGTATTAAAAAAATGAATGGTCTAGAATAGTCTTTAGTTAGATGAAATTTTTATAACTCAAGAATTATTAAATCACAAAAGTTGCCAGAATTAATCAAATTTAGATAACTATGAATATTCACATTTCTAATATGATGTGATATTCAGACTGAATAGTTAGATATGTATGGAAATTAATAAAGTACTAGAACTTTATTTTGGGGGAAAGTATATTTGAATTTTGATTCGGTAGTGAAATGTTTAGTTAAGTTTTAATAAATAAAATGTGGCTTATTTATTTCTGAACATGAAAAAAAGAAGATAATTCAGACAAACAGTAAAATTTTTATATTAAAACATTAATGAATTATCATTTTTGATGGTTCATAATGAATAGAAATAACATTCCTAATTTCAGACAAGGTTTCTTTCATTATTTTCTTCCCAATAAAGAATGAATCATGAAATGAAGTGTCAAAATACAAATTCTTTATTTTTGGCTTTTTTCTATTTTTTCACTGTAGAATAAAAAAAATCTGAGGTTTCATTATAAATCTTCAGTTATATAGAATAGGTACTTCTTTCAGTGTTATATATTAAATTTAAAATAAAAGGAAAAGATATCTTAGAATTTTTCATGATTGCCTGTTCAAACAAATTACATACATGTTCTTGTAACTATTTTAAATTATAACATTTGAGTAAAAATACATCTAAATTTTGGTAGATTTTTTTTTATAATTTTAACAGAATATTCTTCATTTTCTTGTTCATATCATACAGTATCATATGATATAAATTTTTTTTTCTTTCATTTAAGTCATTCTTGTGGATGAGACTTCTTGGGGGTAAGTTTGTCAGCTTTATTGCTTGAATGCCTTGTTATCTATGAAGACTATTATGACTAAGGTATCTATTTTTTGTAATGAATGCGGTAAGAGTTCCTTTCATTATATCAATGATAGATCGTTATAATAACTGGGGTTTAAGGGAATACATTTCATCAGTAAATAAATCATACAGCTAGGAATATATTAATATTTACTAATAGAAGTTGATGGGGAAAATTAAACAGAAAAATAAGATATGCTCTCAGATATGGTAAATGAGTTTTAAAGTATGGAGAAAAACTATCAATTTCATAATCTTTTAGCTGTATTTAGCAAAATCTTATATATATATATATATATATATATATATATATATAAAAGAGCTTGTCTGTTTGTTTGTCCGCTATAGAATCATAGACTGTTTCACCCACCGGGACCAAATTCGGCACAGTCAATGTTTATGACCCAAGAAACTTAAATCCCGAAAAATGAAATTTGGGGCTCAATTAGTTTTTTTAAATTAATTTTTTAATGATTTTTGTGCCCCTAAGCACACCTCTTAAATGTGGATACAGCCCCTTTACTTTCCCCAGTCTAATTCGATACGCGGGGGAAAAGTGGTTTGTTCTGAGGGGTGGTTTGAGAGTTGGTCTGGGGGTGACAGGGGGGGGGGAGCGAAGTGTTTATTTTGTGGGGGGTGCAGCCCAGTATTTTTTTGATGGAATGCATGAAAAATTTTATATCTATATATCTACCCGGGCAACGCCGGGCAATAATGCTAGTATATATATATATATATTGTTAAAGAAAAATATTTTTAGGGTGAAATTATATGCATCACAAGGGAATTATTACTAATTTCAAATAAATATATCAACTTTTAGGTATATAAAGATAAAATTAAATATAAATTCATAGAGTTTTTAATTTCCCCAACAATGGAAATAATTTTACTTGATAGAATTTCCAGACAGATACACATTGGCTTCTAAATGATTAAAAATGAAAATGTATCTGTAAATATTTATTTTTTATTACAATGCCATGCTAACCTATTTGCCTAATGCTTATGGTATGTACTTTATTTTTCATAAACACATTCTGGATTAGGGAATATAAAAAATATTATATTTCATTATAATTAATAGAAACAAAGGCTTGCTTTGAATTTCTAAAGCAAATTCTGCCATTTGCTTGCCTTGGCTTATTGTGTAGGCGTTCTCTTGCTTGTACCTGAGAAAGAAAGCTGAATTTGCTTCATAAATTTGAATTGAGCCTTTTTTTAAGTGTTAATTATAGTGAAAAATTAAGTTTATTTAAAATTCTCCAATTGATTTCACCAGTTGCAAAACCTTTTATAATATTCTGGATTAATCTCTGACGACTTACTTACTTTCAATTACTAAGAATTTTTTTTTTTTTTTTTTTTTTTTCATAAAATAGACAGGTTGAGTTCACATTTTAACTGTGCATTTTGACTCAAAAATTTGACCTTGGAAAATTGATTTTATGATGCAAAATTATATTGATAAGTAAAAAAAAATGATCATATAATAACACTAATAATATATAAACAAAATTGATCATATAAGCAGAAAAAGTATTGAGAAAATTTCCTTTAGATGCAATATGATAATCAATTCTTCATATAAATTTTATTTTCAGACAGCCTATGAAAGGGTAATTTTGTTAGGTTAAAAAAAGAAAAGCAAACTTAAATAATTAGTTTTTTTTTGTTTACACACATAAGAATTTTAATATACCTTAAAAATCAGGTATACCAAAGGGAAAAGAAAAAACAAGCACAAGAAACAGAAAAATATGTTCAGAAAATTTCAGTGTCGAAATAGTTACAATTTTTGACATTAGATGGCAGAGCGAAACCGTTTCCATGACAACTCGCTTACAAAAAGTGAGAACTGTTTTTTAGTTTAAAAAATTTGAAGTCGCCTTTTTCCTGTTTTTTGAAGTCGCTGTTCTTTTTCTTCGTATCCTATTCTACATTCAGTTTAATGCAATATAATTAATTCACAATATGTTTTTTTCCCTGACAGATTGTAAAAGGAAATTTTGTTTGGTAAAAATAAGCATACTTGTGTAATTAATTTTTTTTAGATAAATGAGAATTATAATATTTAAAAAACTTTAAGATCAGCTCTACTAAATGGAAAAGCATAAATTGTAAAGAGTATGTTCCATTTGAGTTTACCTGTTGGATATTTCAAAGGCTCTATCTTTGTTTCCTTCAATTATGTGGAATCTCTCATTATTTCTTAAATAAGTCACAGATGGTTGTATCTTGAGCAAATCAACACTGGGATGCATTTTGTTTAGTGGCACAAATACCGTAACATGTAATTCTCCCCTTCCTGTGTCTGTAATATTTGATGTTTTTATCTCAGAATGCAAATGGCGATGATGTCTTGACTGTCCATGTGCCTACAAAGAAAGAGTGAAAAAGGATCAGTAATACAGATAAGATAATTACTTACACATACCAACATAAAGAAATCAGTGATGAAGCCTAATTCATCTTTCCTTACGGTTGCAAATCTGAAGAAATATTTTAGAGTGAGGGATAGTTATGACCAAATTGTGAATAAATTACATTGTGGGTGGCTTGAATTTTCTAGAAATGATAAAATGAATCCTAAAAAAATAGGTAAGTTTTGATGTATCATTTTAAATCATTAAGAAGAAGATAATATGGTACAATATATAGAAGGTATTATTATATACTATGTAATATTGCACATTTTCCAAGATGAAATAGATTCACCCTGCCTTCTACAAATCCTTTAACTCCCCTTTTAAGTGACCTCTACATGCATTACTAAAAAAAAGCACTTTAAATAAATTCAGTTTAAATGTCAGTTGAGGTATAATGATAACATGTTCATTCTAGTTGATAATCTGCTTAATTTGCCTTCTATAAAATTTGGTATTAGTGAAAGGTCCATTAAGACTATTGCTTCTAATCAACCTTGACCTAATGAATTATATTATTAATCAAAGTTCAAAACTAGTTGCCATTTTTTTAAAAAGTAGATTTTAAGAAACTGCATCTTCCTGTTATATGTATATACTAGCCGAATACTCGTGCTTTGCTACGGAGTACATTTAAATTAAATACAACGGTCAATGTATGCAATTAATGCCAAAAAAATATATATTTATAAAAAAATCATAGCGGATTTTTTATATATGAAATAATGTAGAAGAAAATATTCAAATTAAATCTAATAGAACATACTAAAGAATACATACAGTTAATATAGTACAGTTTGAGGAACATTTATTTTATTGTATTTTAATATTTTTTGGATAATGTCCAGTTGTGTGCCACATTAGAAAGAAAAAATTTTTTTTTTGTCAATTTATTTCGTTGTTATGCACATGATGCAAAATTAGTTTAAAGTATCACAAAAAGAAAAGAAACCACGTGATCAGCATTTAATAAATTAAATTCTAAAAATGAATCTTTAAAAATTCACCAAAAATCCGAAAAGGAAGGTGAAGATTCAAAAGAGATTTCATTTTAAAGAAATTTTTATGATCTTTCTTGCAATATAAATTTTATAACCCTCAGATTATTATTTTAAATGCAAATTTTAAAAAATTACAAACTCAGCTTAAAAATTTAATTTAAAAAAATCTAAGAAGAATTTAAAAAAAATTCTTCTTATTGCACCCCTACACTATAAGATGAATTGCCATGCAAAATTTTAGCCCTTTAGGTCCAGCAGTTTGGTCTGTGCGTCTTCTGTCAGTCAGTTACGGAACTGCTTTATATATATATATATACAGTGGAATCTCGATCTATTGTTTTTCAAGGGACCGATTGAAATGAATGATAAATGCGGGAAAACGATAGATGCGAAAACATAACAAAGCAATAGGATCGTTGGGACTGGATAAAATGAACGACACATACGGAAAAACGATGGATCCGAAAACGATCTATCGAGATTCCACTGTATATTCTAACCTTCTACTCTTCATTTAAATGAATGAAAGAGGTGCTTTGATGAAGCATGTCTAAGCACCGAATGCATCAAAAAAACAAACTTCTTATTTTAGTGTTCAAGAACATAAGACAATTTTCTCAAATCTACAAGGAAATACATGACAGATTCTAAATATCTTATTTATAAAAATCTATTTTATACACTTACCAGCCTGTTGGGCTGTTTCTTTTCTGTTCTTCTTATGGTTTGATGTGCTGATCTGCTTCCTTTTTGTTGTCGTCTAGCAATGATATTCATTCGTGTAACATTGGATACGTCACGCTTTTGACGATTATTACTGTTTAATTTACATGAATAACATCCTTCAGTGGAAATTATTTTCTCTCCAGAGACTGAGTAACTTGTTTCACTTGGAATATGCAAGTTACCTAGAGGTAATAAGCTATTGTCTAAGTTTCCTACATTTGGACCCAAGTTTCCTAAATTAGGTCCAAGTATTTGTCCATTTCCATATGATGTTGAAGAAATGGTAGACAAACAGTGCCTGGAAATTAAGAAAAATGTAAATTATTTTAAACAGATTCATTAAAAGCTGAAATACATCCGAAACAAATACAGTTTTATTTAAGACGAGATAAAATTTTACGTCAATTTTGTAGTAGGTGTATTGATAAAAATTGTTGTACGCATAATGGCAAGTTTTCTGCTTGGGGTACAACTAACATAAATACTTTAATATTTGATACTTTTCCATAAACATAGCCTTTTGTTCTTGCGGATGGAACTTTCAGATATGTGAGCTTAAAGGTATGACATATATTAGATTAACTGTCTTAATAATTGTCGAAACAAAATCAATATCTTTTAATGAATTGTTTGAATTAGAAATAAATAAATAAATACTTTATTTCATTTTGGCATTCTGTTACTTTAAATTATTGTATATATTATGTATTCATTTTCTTTTAATTTTTTTCAATTCCTTATCAGTAAACCATTAATTTAGCATAAAAAAGGTATACACAGACAGTAAAATTATCTGAGTTCATTTAGTTTGATTTACATTATTCAGTTTCATTATTTATTTATATACAGCAAGTGACATTTATACAATAAAGTTTTATGACTACTTTGCATAAAATAAAAAAAATTATATTAAATAAATTATCAATATCTGAAGAAAACTAATAATAAAAATTATATTTGTGCTAATTTTTTTTCAGTTCTTTTTTGACTACTTTTTTTAGTGCTAAGTTATATAGAAACAAAATCATTGAAAAATAATTATATAAATAATCTATAAACCATTTTTACCAAATTATTTGTATATTATAGAATGAATATTGCCTGTAAGGTAACACAAGTTAATTACTAAGTGACTTTGATTGAGAACAGTCATAAATTAAATACCCTTGTCCCAGTCTCTGGTATCCATCAGGACAACCGCAAGAATAGCCAGATGAACCTGAAGGGGTGCATCCATAACTACAGGGTGAATTCTGACATGCTGCACTTACTCCTAGCTCTAATTAAAAGAATAATGCTATTTTAGTATATTAAATTATAAACAAGTAATATAAAAAAAAACTTTTTAAAGTCAATTCCTACTTAGGTCAACAATGAAAAATTTGAGAGTGAAGTAGTAGTAGGAATTGAATATAGGGAGAGTGTGAACTAATAGTAGGAATTGAATATAGGGAGAGTGTGAACTAATAGTAGGAATTGAATATAGGGAGAGTGTGAACTAATAGTAGGAATTGAATATAGGGAGAGTGTGAACTAATAGTAGGAATTGAAAAAAAGGATTGCCTGCCAGAACCTTGCCTACTGTGCAAGATTAGGAGGGGGGGGAGAGAGAGAAAAAGTTTGTCAGGCTGGGGATTCGATCCCGCAACCTACAGGACGGGAGGAGCGTGCGCTACCGCAGTGCTACCGTTTACACAGTAACAAGAGGGAAATTACTATTCAAGAGCAAGAGACGCTCTAGGTATCTTCCTATTGAAAGAGCTCCCATATAAAACTAAAATTAATTAATTAAATTTAATTAATGAATTAATATTTTAAAAAACTGTATTAACATCAAGTGTCATTCACTACAAGTTTAAAAAAATGTATTTGAACTTGAGTGGATGAATAAAAAGTACTTTTATTAACGATTGAAAATTTGAACAAGATATATATATATAGAGTATGAACTAATAGTAGAAATTGAAAAAACTGTTGATATATGAGAAAATAAAAAAAATTGAATTCCTTCAAATAAATTATTTGACCAAAAGCATAAACATAATTCTTACCATGATTTGATGTAGTGGAAAATATCACAACTGTGGCCCATACAATTAACTCAAAATACATCAAAAACTCTTGATGTATATGAAAAAAAAAAACCCCAAAAAACTGCATTTGTTCAAATTATTTGACTAAAAGCATAAATATATTTCTTACAATGATATGATCAGGGCCCGATTATGAATGCTGGGGGCTCCTGGCAGATGCTATTTGGCCCCCCCCCCCCCTTATGAACATTTATAAACTAAGAACTATCCATGGACTACACTATTAGAAGTACTAGGTGCATACACCAAGCGTAGGAAGAAAAGTTGTTAAAAATCAGGATTAAAAAAATCGTTTGATTTAAATTTTGATTCAAATAGTGATTTAAACCAAACAATCCTGCATGTGAGTCCTACATTTCCTATTACAGTGTATGGCTGATAAGATGAAGCATTCATAAATATCTTTCACATAAAATTTAAACTGCCTTTCACCTTCTGCTGTACGTCTGATAGAACTTGATAGTCTAACATTTTCCCTAAAGCAGAAAGCGAAATTAAAAACTTTCACTTATCTGGCACCCTATCTATTTTAGTGTTCAGAAACATTGTTAAACAGATTCTGCACGTTAAAGAGGACAGTTTTGGGGCCCCCTAGCATCAGGGGGCCCTGGGCGAAGTCCTAATTTGCCCATGCGATAAAAAGGCACTGGATATGATGCAGGGGTATATATCACAACTGTGGTCCATAGAATCAGAAAAAGGTTGTTTGAGTGCACTACTCTTAATCTTTTGCTACATGAGGGCTAATTAGACCAGGACCAACAGTCTAAAGCCAATTCCAACTAGCTACATACACCCATGTCAACAGCGGTGCTTAAATTAGACTTTGTTACCAAATGCCAACACTCTATGTTTTAACCTCTTAACAATCGCATAATTTTTAAGAAAATAGTAAAAAATGTGCCTATTTTTTTTTCCAGAGGATTCCATTTATTTCTTGATCTGCTACATCTAGTTTTAAAAAAACCAGCTCCAATCAGTGACGCACCTAGGGGGGGGCCCAGGGGGTTCTGCCCCCCCAAAGAAGTAGAAATATTGATTTCGCATTATAAATATTTTTATTCATCCATCTCGGCCCCCCCCCATGCATTATAAATATTTTTATCCATTCATCTCGGCCCCCCCCCCCCCCCCAAGAAAAAATCCTGGGTGCGCCACTGGCTCCAATTACATTATAAATAGTCTGGTGCTGCCATCTGGTATGTAAAATAAGAAATAAAAATTTTTTCAGGGAAAATGAAATGGATTGTTCTTAATCTTTTTGGTGCGTTACTTTTGAACACTCCAGCCCGGAAATATCACAAGCACGAGAAACAGAGGGTGAAATCTCATCCCATAATTTTGACGAGAGCGAGAAAGAAGGGGTTAAAAGTGGCAGTACAGCAGAACTTTTTAAAGGGCAGTATTCTCTTAAGCTTTCTTTAGCTTCAAATATGCTTACCTTAAACATTTCACAAGCTATAAAAACTATAGAAAAAAGTATTGTGGTCTCAAGCTATTTTTGTGGCTAAGTGGCAAAATTTTAGGCTGTGGCATAAGGAAAATTATACAAATTCTGTACCTAACTTTATGACAATAACTCAAAAAAGGACTTTACTTCAGCACATTTTATGCATAAAATCAAAAATGAGATGAAATCATGTAAAATACTTTACTAATACACTTGTCAAAAACTGACAGAGGTCCAAAATTTCAGGCTGTGGCATGCGGAAAATTACAAGGGTGCTTCTGACATCATGACAATAGAAGAAAAGAACTTTACTTAGCACATTTTACCAATAGAATAAATTCTCTATACCAATAATTAATTGAAACACAAGTAAAAAAGTTATAAACCCTTTGGACTCTTGAATTTCTTTTCATTTTTTTTTTCCAAAAAACTCTGTATTATTTTATGTGTGTTTTAGTTAAAAACACACATAAAATAATACAGAGCACACATAAAATAATACAAAAGCAAACGTTAAAATTTTTTTTTTAAAGTTTAACTGAAAGGAAGGATTTAATTACAATTTCTTTAATGAATTATATTGATAACAGTATTGGATCTTTAAGAGCAATATGATATTTGCAAAATTTATAGATATTTTGTACTGAAAAATCAAGAGAATTTAAACAGATGAAGAAAAACCAAATACATAGCGAAACAATTTTATTTAACATTTTGTAATCTTGAACAGTGTGATAGTGAGAAAATTCATTTTTAAAAATTGGTATCACATGATCTGTTTAGAACAATTGTGTTTTGTCAATTTTATAACGTAAATCATCATAAAAAATTTATTCAAATATATATGGTTGGAAATTTAAAAATGTCGAGTGAGACTTAACATAGGAGTCCAAAGGGTTAATGAAACTCATTGAGAGCTGCCATGAACATTCAAAGAATGGAGTGAATTAGAAAGCTGGTGGATAATAAATTTGGTATCCTAAACATTCTACAACTGCTTTATTGATACTTTGATACAGGAATGGATGAAAACTGCTGTAGTAGCTTGTTAAACTTTCAATTTGAAAAGTTTTTCAGTTCAGTTGAGACTCTTTCAGAAAATTTTATTGGTATTGGATATAAAAGTTATTCATTTCTGTGGATGAATTTTATATGCAAAGCTTTATGATGATTATTCTTACAACTAAGAAATTTTGGCATTGTCATTGCATATAATAATGAAAAACTAAAGTATAAAAGTTTTTTCACTGATACTTCAAAGGAAAAAATTAACAGTTCTAACAAGACAATTAAAAAATATATTCATTTTCCAATTTTGAAAAAAAAATTACAATGTGTAAATTGCAATTTGTGAATCAATATAAAAGTCTTAATATCTTATAATAAAAAGGCAAATTCATGTTAATGAAATACCTATAACACAAAGAGAAAACATGCCTGATATGAATAAATTATTAAATATACTTTTCTAATTGCATATATATGTCAATTAGCATACCTATACATAGCATATGATTGCCATCAAATACATATCCTGGAGGACAGCTGCATGAATAACTTCCAACAGTATTTTCACAGTTTGCTGAACCACAGACTGAACCAGAAGTACATTCATTCTCATCTGAAAAAAGCGTTTGAAATGTAGATTAATCATTTCATTTGAACTTTTAAAGAAATATTGTGAATGATTGCTAAATTAACTGATATTTTCTGGTTCATTCAGTATGAGTCTGAAGAACCACAAGAATAACCAAGTGGTTATTCTTTTGGTTCTTCAGTTCATAATTGCAGGATGAATTCCCATGTGCTGCACTTACTGCTAATTTTGGCTAAATGAGATATGTTATGAATCAAATGAAAAAACTTCATCAATGACAAAAGTATAAAAATTAAGTTTCTCTAAATTATTCAAATATCATTTTAGGTTCATTATTTGACCTAAAATGATATTTGAATAGGTTTCTTTCCTATTTTTCTTACAGTTAATAATATAGGGTACATGTCTAGGTGAAATACTTCGCTGCTCTCCTCTGATAAGTTAAAAGGCCCTAACTCCAACTGTTATTTGTTTGTTACAAGGGCCTTCTTTTATCGAAAACGACCTCAAACTTGAGTTAGGACCAATATAAATTTCAATGCCACTATCATTTTCATTTTCATTAGTTATATATGTATCTATATAAAACTCATCACTGAATTGGGTTTAGGGCTTTCTTATGTCATAAAAAGGGGCATTCTTTTAGTCCGATTCGAGGACGCTACAAAAAAGCATTTAGAAAAAAAGTTGGAGTTGGGGCCTTTTAACTTATCAGGGCAGTGCTGATCTTCATAAAACCCATTACAATGCCAGAAATACAGGGTGTCTGGGCTAAAAGTATCCAAAAGTTATGGCTTATTTTTACAGAACTACCTGTTAGAATTTTTAAAAAAAAATTTAAATAGCAAGAACATCTCAACAAGTTTTAATATCAATCATAGATTTCGATCATAGCATCATAGATTTCGATGTGTGCCCCTTTTGTAGCATGACAAATGTCTAAATGGTAATCCAGTTGTTTCGTAGCACATCAGGAGTTATTACACAAATTACTTGAATGATACGATTCTTCAACTCATCCACAGTTTCAATTTTTTTGTTTATACATAATGGATTCAATGAATCCCAAGCAAAAAAAGTCTACCAACTCCTGATATGTTACGAAACATTTAGAGAGAAATGGATTACCATTTAAACATTAATCGTGCTACAAAAGGTGCACACATCAAAATCTATGATACTACTAGCTGAAAACCCGCGCTTCGCTACGGAGTACATTCAAATTAAATACAACGGTCAACGTATGCAATTTATGCCAAAAAATAAATATATATATTTATAATAAATGCGATGATCAATGTATACAATTGATGTAAAATATCTATCTATCTATATATATATATTTATAAAAAATCGTAAGGAATATGCATTTTTTTTGGATAATATTCAATCGTCTGCTGCATTAGAAAGAGAAAAAAATATTTTTTTTTTGTGTATTTAGTTGTTACGCACGTGACGATAAATTTATTGAAAGTACCAGAAAAAGAAATCACGTGATCGGCATTTAATAAACTAAATTCTAAAAATTAATCTTTAAAAATTCACCAAAAATCAGGAAATGGAGGTAAAAATTCGAAAAAAATTCCATTTTGAAGGAATTTTTATGATCTTTCTCGTGATATAAATTTTATAACCCTCAATGTATTATTTTATATGCAAACGTAAAAAAAGTTTAAAAAACAGCTTAAAAATTTAATTTAAAAAAATCTAAGAAGAATTTTTGAAAAATCTTTCTTAGTGCACCCCTACACTATTAGAAGAATCGCCATGCAAAATTTCAGCCCTTTAGGTCCAGCGGTTTGGTCTGTGCGTTGTATGTCAGTCAGTGAATGAATGAGTCAGTTACGGAACTGTTTTATATATATAGATGATCGAAATCTATGATTGATATTAAAACTTGGTGAGATGTTCTTTCTATTTAAATAATTTTCTTTTCAATTCTAATGGGTAGTTCCATAAAAATAAGTCATTATTTTTGGATAACTTTAGCCCAGACACCCTGTATAAGCTCATTTTGTAGAGAATAAATATCACTTTGAAGAATAATAATTCCTTACTAATTTTGTATGATATTAATTGTTACTTGTTTATATATAGTAATTTTTACATGATTTATTACCCACGGTAGGTCTTTATCTGAAAGCTTTTTTATATCTAAAACACAAATCAATATTGGATATGATCCCCTCTTCCTACAAATAAAGATTGGGGAAAAAATATAAATACAGTACAACCTCCCAAATCCGGAATAGTCCAGGACACGGCAATTCCGGATTTGGGAATTTTCCGGATTTGAGAGGTTTTTAAATAACACTACAAAGTTTTTGGAGAAAAAAGTAAAATGGTTTAATTATTAAATAAACCTAAATACAGAACATATAATTACATTATAATTTAAACATTCCAGTCAATAATATCTGTTGCTTTAGTTTCAGCTTATTAGAAATTTTTACTCGAATCCTATATAGTGACATAATTTCATATTCCGAGATAAAATTCCGGTGTTCTAAGCCTAATAACATTTTATCTAATGATTTTATCAGGTCTTCCGTTGACATTCTTTTGTTTTCGGGGCATTCTGAATTAATTTCACGATCGCTGTCATCATAACCTTTGTTATTTACCCCACTATCAATAATTTCAGAATCGCTCATGCCGCATTTACACATTCGCGATCGCGCCACCCGTAACACCGCATTTTACACAGTCGCGATTGCGGGGGGCGAATGTGTAAACGGTGTTCTTGCCGTTTCTCCTCGCCTATCGTGGTGAATAGCGCCGGGGGTCAAAGATGAGAATGGCGACGGGAAATCTTGTTCACAGCAAGAGGCGGGAATGTGAGAACGGTCACTCGCGTCGATGCAAGAACGTGACTAATGTCTTGCGAATGTCTTACGGGTGGCTCGATCGTGAATGTGTAAATGCGGCACAAGACATTCGCGAGACATTAGTCACGAACCTGCATCGACGCGAGAGACCGTTCTCAATTTCCCGCCTCTTGCTGTGAACAAGACTTCCCGTCGCCATTTTCCCCTTTGACTCCCGGTGACATTCGTCTCCCACGATTCGATTCGCCGCTATCGCGATTGTGTAAATGCGGTGTAAGAGAACAAACGATCGGCACATTTTCGTCGATGTCTAAAACTTCCTGTATGATCAATTTATCCATGTTAATGTTGCCTTAGGTTTCCGGATTTGAGAAGTCCGGATTTGGGAGGTTGTACTGTACTATGCAATCATATATATATATATATATATATGTATTTTTTTAATGAGTTACAATAGAATATTTTAAGTAACTTTATCGTTTTATAATTTTTATTCTTGAGATTGCATTTCCCCTACAATTATTAAACAATGAGTCATTATTCTAAAAATAACTGTATTCTGAAAGCAATACTGAACATTTTACAAATATCATATCAGTCAACATACATCAGTATATTAAATGATAAAATTTAAGAAATAAATTTATTATTGTCATTACTATCATTTCCATTTTTAATATTATGCTGTGAGCACTGAATAAAATTAGGACAAGGCCTCTATAATAATTATCCATACCTTTATGGTATTCATTTAAACCATTTGACATCATAATAAGTAATGTGAATAATTTCTGAAAATTATCAAAATCAATCTGTTGGTTTGAAAGTAATAAGTATGTGACATTTAAAGCTTTAATGACTTGCCATTATCTATATATATAAAACAGTTCCGTAACTGACTGACTGACTGACATACAACACACAGACCAAACCGCTAGACCTAAAGGGCTGAAATTTTGCATGGCGATTCTTTTATGGTGTAGGGGTGCACTAAGAAAGATTTTTCAAAAATTCTTCTTAGATTTTTTAAAATTAAATTTTTAAGCTGTTTTTGTAATTTTTTTTAAGTTAGCATTTAAAATAATAATTTGAGGGTTATAAAATTTACATCACGAGAAAGATCCTAAAAATTCCTTTAAAATGAAATCATTTTCGAATCTTTATCTCAATTTTCTGATTTTTGGTGAATTTTTAAAGATTCATTTTTAGAATTTAATTTATTAAATGCTGATCACGAGATTTCTTTTTCTGGTACTTTAAATAAATTTATCGTCACGTGCATAACAACTAAATAGACAAAAAAAATATTTTTTTCTTTCTAATGCAACAGATGATTGGATATTATCCAAAAAAATAAATATCCCTTACGATTTTTTTATAAATATATATATATATATATATATATATATATATATTATATCAATTGTAAACATTGATCATCATATTTATTATAAATATATATATTTTTTTGGCATTAATTGCATACATTGACCGTTGTATTTAATTTGAATGTACTCCGTAGCGAAGTGCGGGTTTTCAGCTAGTAAACACATACACTTACCCAGACACTGATTCCAATAGAAATGTCTTCTAAATCCTTCGGGACAAGCACAACGATAGCCACCAATCATATTTTCACAGCCATGTTGACAGCGTGCATCATCCAAGCACTCATTAGTATCTGGAATAGTTGGAACATACAGCTTTAGCAACAAAAACATCAGTTAAATCACAGTTAACCCCATATCATCTAAATAAAAGTATTAAGGGCACAGCATTTTCATTCTATTGATACATTTTATTCTTAAAGTCTTTTTTGGGGGGGGGGGCTTTTGTTTTATGTCAGTTAAAATTACATTCATACTTTTAACAAAAAGATTTAACCAGACTCAAATAAATCTGTCTACTCATTTCCTGGTTAATATTCCTTTATTATATGATCGTCCATTAAACGGACGTCCATACTCAAGCTCGGTGGTTCAACAAAAAAAAAAAGAAGAACGTTTTTACACTGAAGAATATTAAAAACAAAGCAATTTTGAATTCACATAAGACACTGGACGACTAACACCCTCTACATATAAAAAATACAACTAATTTCCTTTACAATACTTAAAAGTCAAACATTTATTATACAAATCATAAATATTTCTCTTTTTACATATCGCATCTCTGCTAGAAGAGTGTAACATCTTAAAATAGCATATTTTCAGGAAACGCTAAAGAAGATATATGTTGAAATTTCATTTCTTGTTTTATGAATGCCTATGATAATTTTGGGAAAACCTATTGTTTGAATCACTTCAGAAGGCAAAACTATATGCTATTAACCCTCAAACCGGCCCACAGGTCATTATGACCGGCAGTGGTGGAACTAAGGGGTGGGCAGGGCCCGATTATGAACGCTGGGGGCCCCTGGGCAGATGCTATTTGGGCCCCCCCCTTACGGACATTTATAAAAATACGTACTATTAGAAGTACAAGGTGCATACACCAAGGGGGTTTTGGGGCTCCCTAGCATCAGGGGGCCCTGGGCAAAGTCCCGATTTGCCCATGCGATAAAAAGGCCCTGGGGGTGGGGCAGGAGTGGGGAGAGGCGTGAACGCTTGGCTGGCTTTGACATCCTCAGTCAGTTCCTGGACATCAGGGTTTCACAAATGCTCGCCATTTGCCAGTAAGTTGCAATTTTGTAAAAGTATGGTGGTCAAAATGACTGGTAGGCCTCCTGATAGGGATTTCAGTGCTCTGTGCGATTTTAAAAGTATCCTGTGAAGCCTTGACATCACTCTTCTGTACCTCAATCACTGGCAGGCTAATTTTTCGAGCAATTATGTCTGAGAAACATTGCTCAATTCTTTTAGGAGCCTTACGATTTGATGATGTAGATACTAGATCAAAATAAATTAAATAAATTGAATAAATAAGTGTAGATGATTTTTTCCCTCACTATTCATCACTAATATATATCAAACAACCCTGTGCACAATATCAACATGCAGTTCCATCGTAATAACGCAAAAATAACAGCTTTTTAGGATTGGGGGTCAATTTGACCGATAGTCCTGATAGTGGCAACAAATTCATGGGCCGGTTTGAGGGTTAAAGTTGTTTTCAATTTTTAAAGCATGATTCTGAATTTTAATTACAAGATATAGTAATCTCCTTTTGTCAACATGGACTGAAAAGCTTGAGGGAATACTGTCATACCTCTATGCTAATGCCCAATCTATCTAAAATTTTCACAATACAAAGAAAAAACCTTGATAACATGAACAGCAGATAAGAAAAAAATACAAATTTATTTTCCAATGAACATTTAATGAACATTTTTATTACAGGAACATTTTAATAAATACAATAACATTAGGCACTGACAAAAATCTTATTTTCATTCTTTGCGCATGAGCAAGTTCCCCCTCCTAGTTATGGAAGAGGGTAATAAGTGCCATCTAGGAGATTGTGTTGGTACTAGGCTTATACCATTATTCGAGAATGAGAAGCACTTCTCATAGAGCATTGTGGAGCAATTATCTCAAAATCGAAAATTTCGGAGATGTAACACTCTTTTAGCAGAGGTGCGATATCTGTGTGCCAGAGGTAAAAGCTACCAAGACCAGTTTTTAAAAAGTAGTGTTCAACTTAACTCTTACAAATATTTTGAACTTTTTTCAGTGGTGCAAAGTTCTAACTTGAATTCTTATAAAGAGAAAACCTTGCCATTTGGAAACGGCACCATGTCCTATCATTATATCAAGGTAAAGAACACTAAGTGGTTTCATTTAGCTCTTCTGTAAAATTCAATAATTGTGACTTAGTGCCTTTTACCTCTGGTACACAGATATGTAAAATAATTACACTCTGTATGCACTAGGTAAGCTCTAAATGCAGGATAATAAGCAAAGACAAAAAAAAAAAAAAATTTAAATGTACCCATGCAGAATCTTCCAGAAGGATCCAGGCTGAAACCTCTTTGACAAAGACACTTGAAACTTCCAGGCATATTCATACAAGTGCCCATAGGAGTACACAAATGAGGTTCTTCAGTGCATTCATTTATATCTAAATATTCACACATGAAAATGTAACTAACAATGAATTAAACATAGTATACAATAGAAAAAAAATTTAGTCTATGAGAAAAAAAAAATTCAAGTAGTCTCATCTAACGAAACTATTATGGGTTATTAAAGTAGGATTACTTATCGTTGCCTACCTCTTTTGTACATATATATATATGTCAAAATCTTGATGCATTTTGGCACTTTTCTCTTTAACTGTTTACTGCTTGCCCAAGCGATACAGACTGAGTTTGGCACGCTGCTAAAATTATAAATCATGACGCAGAACATCTGAAATTTTGCTTTTCAGAGGGCCATTATGGAGGAACATAATCCTATGTTAAAAAGTCCCCATTATCCTGGTGAATTTTTCAAAGGGTCTGAATTCAATTTTTAAAAATTTTTAAAGGACCTGTGTCACACTCAATTTCATCATAAATAAAAATTTTCATTTTCAGTATTCTTTTTTTTTTTTTGATTTTCAATGAATCTTTTGTTTTTCAGTTACAGGTCTACATGAAAGAATGAACATTGTCATGGTTACTTCTAAGAAAATCCAAAATTTAAAAGAGGGGTTCTAATTTTTTAGCACACTATAACATCGCTGAATATACTTCAGTTTGAGCTGTTAGAACAAATAAAATTGCAAAGCCATAAAAATAGTGTATATCACGAATAATATAATGGAATACAAAATTAAGATGATGGAGAGAGACATAATAAAGAAATATTTTAAGATTAGATTTATGAAATTAAAGCACAAAATATAAAATACTTCTGTCAATGTTCTATAGTTTGTAAAAATATTTCTTTACATTATCAATATATGACAGCCAATGAATTGATAAGAGCATAGCTTTCTAAATTTTAAAATAAAGATAGATTACAATTTTCTTTAATCATTCACAAAACATATATTAAGTAATTTATGTTTTGAAACAATTATTTAGATGCAATTAGTTAGAAAAATAGGAAATGCACATACTGACAAATAAGGTATTGATATATTTACCTAAGCACTGCCCTCCTATCTGATTAAATCCTTTCTGACAAGAACACTGATAACTTCCTTGAGTATTTACACATTGATTTTGACAGTCATGTTGACCTGTTTTACATTCATCAATATCTAAAAAAAAAAAAGAAGAAAAGAAAAAGAAAAAAAAGAAGACAATAAATTTACATGCATAATTTTTTTTTATTATACAGCAATTATTAGCAAAAAATTATAAGAAGAATAATTCTTTACTAATTTTGTTCGATATTAATTGTTACTTGTCTATATATTACATAATTTTTACATCTTTTTATCGGCAATAAAATAATTTGATACTACTTTGGGGTAAAAAATTATACAGTATTATTTTCACAAATTTAGTGTTACAGGAATATCAAATAAATTCTTTATTTAGTTGCAAGCAAATATTTTAGAAATACTTTATAAAGACAATAGTTACATTTTATACATCATATTATAAGCAGGAAATATACTACAACAAAATTTTTTACCTATACATGTAATTCCATCAGGTGCTAAAATATAGCCTTTAGGGCAAGAACATCTAAAACTCCCTTCTGTATTTTCGCAAGAAAACTTACAAGGTGCAGGTGTAAGTTCACATTCATTGACATCTGAAATTAAAAATATTTATTAACACGAGTGACAATTGTATCATTTCAAAGATTCCGTCAAATGAAAGAGCAGTAAATAAAGCCGAACTAATTCAGCGCCAAAAATTAATTAAAAAAAATTTCAGGTAGTCTCT
This sequence comes from Dolomedes plantarius, assembly GCA_907164885.2. Classification (NCBI taxonomy): domain Eukaryota; kingdom Metazoa; phylum Arthropoda; class Arachnida; order Araneae; family Dolomedidae; genus Dolomedes; species Dolomedes plantarius. Next base: position 221,795,304 of record OU015492.1, on the reverse strand, counting down.
TCTAATGAAACTACCACGGGTTATTAATATAGGATTACTTATCGTTGCTTACCTCATTTGAACGTGTATATGTATGTGTTATGTATATATGTATCTATGTATATGTACGTATGTATATATATACATATATGTATGTCAAAATTTTAACACATTTTGGTATTTTTCTGTTTAACTGTTTACTGCTTGTCAAAATGATACAGACTGGGTTTGGCACACTGCCCCAACCTAGTTACGCCCCTGATATATGTTAATACTTAAGCATTATTTCATTTATACATGTTTTACTTGCTAAATACTTTTATCACATGCTAGAATAAATTTGAAATCAATGGTATAATTCTGTATGTAACTTAAACTGCGAAGACAAATACTACATTCAAAACTAGTGAATTACTGTGAATATTATATTCCATGAGTATTTCATTATAAATAAAAAATTAATAAGTATAAAGTTATAAGAGGGCAGAAAAAAAAAAACACAAATTTTAGGAAATCTTACCAAAACATCTCGTTCCAGATTCATCTGGTTTATATCCTTTATTACAGATGCATCGATAAGAGCCAAGTGTATTGATACATCGTCCATTTTGACAAAGATTATTCATTAAAACACATTCATCCACATCTAAAAAATGCAGAATGAAATTGGAAATAATTATACATAAATAAAGGATGAAAAAAATTAACTAAAAACATTTAATTAAGATTAATAAAATTTAATTAAATAAAAAATTTAACAATTGTTTTTAATTAAATCAAATTAAACTTAAATTAATTACTTTTGATTTAATTCATTTTAAAATTAATTAAATTACGCTAATTGTTAATTAAATTACGCTAAAAATTGTTTTAACTAAATAAATTAAAATATTTACTGAATTAAATGTAATATATTTTATGAATTTTCCAAAATCTTTGTTGGAATCATTATTGTATAGTTCTTAAAATAGTATGTTAGCACACAGCTTTACTTTAAAGAGTATGAAAGAGAAGTAACACAAAAATTAAGATAAATAATTTTCCTTTAATAAAGTTAATTTTATATTTACAAGCAACTTTTACCTGAATTTTAAGAATTTGATTTTTAAAACAAAACTACTTTAGTAAGACATTTGTAAAACAATAAATTGTAATTGCTTTTATATGAGGGTAAATAAAATAAAAAAACTTGAACTGTGGTAAAATTTCCTGGCACCTTGCCATTATGCAGTAAAACATCATGACATGCAACAAAATCAAAATAACACCTGCTATACTTCAAGCATTAATAAGAGCTCTACATTCATCATTATGATAAAATTGTGTTACCTTTTCTTAAGAGTACAATTTGTCCCTACAATTTTTTATCCTAAATTTACAAACAGATAAATTCTACCCATCAAATCATGAAAGTTTGTATGTGAACTTTTATTTTACACATTGGACTATTGATTAATTATAAATTGCTATTTTTATAAAAAGTTGTGTAATCTTAGATCATCATTTCATTTTAAAAATAAAAGATTAATTTTAAACTACTGAATTTTTTAAAGTCAAACCGAAATGTAAAAAGACACAAAAATTTCTTTTTCATACCTCTGCCATCTTTATCGAATCCAACTCCATGTGGGCAAAGATCATTATATTCCTCTAAAAAAATAATTAATCAATTTAAATATAATCACATGAAATATGTAACACAAAACTAAAGTGTATAAATGTAAAACTTGACTTAAAAATATTAGTAACTAAATTTAAAATTTAAGATTCTCTAGTAATATCTGATACAGGAAATTAAAAGATCTAAATTTCCCTCATGAGCCATGTTCTCTTTTATCATCAAATTTTGAAAGGAATGAGACAACTTTACTTACACACACACACACAAAACTTTTCTGAAGAATTAAAAAAAATTATGCTGCTCATAAAGGTAAATTAGTCAAAAAGGAATTAACATTGATAATTCTGGATAAATATTTCTTACTGATAACAAAAACATCAAATAGCTCATTTTCTTGAAGAATCATTTATGAGCTAACAAGTGATAACTCTGTAAAACTATTCATTCAAAAATATCAAATTTATAGTGACTATTCTGCTACTAAATCGATCCTACTTTAGCTTTTGTGATTTCAATAAAGTATTAATTTTTTCTTTTAACTTTTGAAATATATTTCAATTCTATTGATTGTCATTCACTTTTTCTCCAGAACTTTGTTCAAATGAGCTTTTATCAGTAAACTGCTAATTCTATGGTGCCCGGTATAAAAGGCTTAAGTCAAAAAAAGTAATTTTTAGATATTTGTTAGTATTGACAACTCCCATCCCCCAAATCTTTTGACTTGTATAAAAGGCTTAAGTCTATCAATTTTGTATACAGAAGTACTTTTTTTTTTTACAAAAGTCCAATTTTGTATAAGTTTTTTTTTTACAAAAGTTTTATAAAAGGCTTAAGTTGTTGGCACTGTTTATGAGATATATATATAATTTACCTTAATAGAGAAAAACCAAACCTTGTACTTTCTGTTGCCATCATAATAGTCAAAATACCTTTTAATTATAATATACAATTAAGAAGTAAGGTTACAAAATTTTTTACTATCTCTGAGTTTAATTCGTCTTACAAATTGAGCATCGTGTAGCTAAATTAAAACCTGACACCATTCCAAAAACAGAGATAAAAAAATCAAATCATTCCATCTTTAGAAGCTTGTAGGTCTTTGTTATTTGGATAATATAGTCTTTTTCCAAATAACAAAGACATTCACAGAACAATAAGTCGAAATTATTGTTCTGTGACTGGTATAAGAACCAATACCTTGGTATATTTAAATCACTGTTTTTGACTTAAACCCTTTATACTGGGCACCATAGAATTATCATCTGATGGATTTCAAATGGTCTGTAGATCCCAGTTTTAGAGCCACAATTACAGAGTATACATGGAAGAAAGTTCAAACACAAATGAACAGTCTGCTTAAAAATTCTTTAGGGAAGATTCTATACATATAAAGTGATAAAAAATTCAATTTGCTGGTCAACAGAATATCATAAAACATTAATAATTCAACATTAATACTTAACATTAATAATATTAATATTTATTTTTTCTTTCTTTTATTAATTTTTATAAAGCTTTTCATAAAAATCCAGCAAATTCAAAAATATTAAAATTAAATAATAAACACTGTTTATGAGATATATATAATTTACCTTAATAGAGAAAAACCAAACTTTGTACTTTCTGTTGCCATCATAATAGTCAAAAATACCTTTTAATTATAATATACAATTAAGAGGTAAGGTTACAAAAATTTTTACTATCTCCGAGTTTAATTCGTGTTACAAATTGAGCATTGTGTAGCTAAATTAAAACCTGACACCATTCCAAAAACAGAGATAAAAAAAATCAAATCATTCCATCTTTAGAAGCTTGTAGGTCTTTGTTATTTGGATAATATAGTCTTTTTCTAAATGCGTTCATTGCAGACAAATGCAGTCTATGCTTAAAATATTGTTTAAGGAACAATTTGCTAAATATCTTAGTCATTGTGCTTTAATTGTGATACAGATTTTGGGAATTTATAGGACACCTATTAACTCTAAATGAAAAAAGAAAACAAAACAATTCTTCTGTGATTTGAAACTATAGATTTCGCCTGTGTACTACATGATAGAAATTACCCATTGAAATGCCTGCTAAAGTAAATTACCATTTAAAAATAATTTTTGGCATAATTTTTTTAGTGATAGAGTAAAGAAAACTTTTCAAGCCATAGATGCATATGTGACTATCAAACACATCATTATGATATTAACCTTTAGCTTACGGGGCCATTTTTTCGATTCCCTGGATTTTATATATATATATATATATATATATATATATATATATATATATATATATATATATATATATATATATGTATATATATATATATGTATATATATATATATATATACATATATATATATATATATAATATATTTATATATATATTATATATATATATATATATATATATATATATATATTCATTTTTGGGATACATGCTATCCCACCCCATAAGGAAAAGGTTAATAAAAAAATATAATTAAGTAAAAGCTACCAGCAACATAAAAAACAATGCACTTATGAAATCCAACAGATGATTATAAACAATATTCATATCTGAAGCTATTTGGCCCTAGGGTTTTTAACTTTGAGCAACTTTTTAAAACCCGGGTTTCGGGTTTGACGGGGTATTTTAATTTAAAACCCGGGTTTTCCCGGGTTTACTTGGTTGGTTCCAGGGGTCAATAGCAAAGAGCTAAAATAATAAATAATTTATCAGAAGCATTTAATTTATTTCAGAATTTCAAATATGAAAAATAACAGTAGATAAATTTAATGTTAATAAACATATACATATAAGTATAACATAAATAAAAGTGGTACAAATATCTCATTTTTTTATAAAACTGTCTTACAACCATCATTGCACTCAATGTATCATCATTGAGTCGGCTTCTGAGTTTATTAGCAAAGAGACCCATTACAGAAAATGCTCATTCTGCTTCCATCGAAAGTTGGTCGAATTGTTGTTAAAGACCTGAAAAGTTTATCTAGCATTTCAGGTCACCTTTTTGTTGCACAAAACAACTCAGTTTCTTTTCTTATGATATATGAACCAGATTTTGATTTTTTATGATTTTCCTTATTATTGTAGCGTCACGACAAGGCTGATAAACTCTCTGAGGCATTTTGAAGAAATTTCACAAATATTGATCCAACCAAGAAAGACAGAGTTCTAATTAAAAGCGAAGGCCAAATTTTTAAAACAAAAACTCAACAATTTATTTTTAAAAAAAATTAACATTTAAACAGTACAACATATTCAATTAAAATCCCGTGCAGATTCACAACGTACGGAGACTAAAACACACATCCGCACAGGCCGTGTTCTCTAGCGTCTCTCCCCAATGTCTGGATTTTCAGATGGGGTGGAGGGGCCGGCAGATTATTGGCTGACAGCTCTTCTTAGACGCCGAACTTTATTACATTGCAGAAACGTTAAGATGACAGCTTTACTGGCTGCATCTGTGGAAAAAAACGTTTCTCAATCCCCCCACGTGTTCCGAACTGGTGGGAACAAGCAACACATTCCTTAAAAATCACGCAGCTGTGTTTCAAGCTCTTGTGGGGTCTCGGGAAAAAATAAGACCATATTTCCAGTACGCTACATTATCTTTCTCCTGCAGAAGTATACTAAGCTCATCAGATAGGGACATTTGTTTAGTACAAGCACCAGTACTCGTTCAATTCCATCTTTTAACTCCCACCTCAACTGCTTCAGACTCTGACCCATTATCATTCACGTTGAATAATCGTTTTATTCAGGTTGTTGCCAGATCAAATATTTTGTTTTTAAAAATTTTACTAACAAACTCATCATATGATTGGTCTTGGTTCCAAATTAAGTAATATAATTGGTATTCAACTGTATTAGATAAATAACAAATTCCCCAGATTTACATTAAAAATTCCCCGGGTTTCGGGTTCGTAAAATATTTGAAAAACCCGGGTTTTCGGGTTCGGGGAAACCCGGGCCAAAAACCTTATTTGGCCCCAATGAAAATGATGCAGTTTGAAGCTTAAAAGGTCCACCATACTTACTACTGCCTTTCCGAGGACATAATTCACAGCGAGAGCCCCATGCAGCACCCATACCACAACAACAGTCAATTTTTGTAATTGCAGTAATATCCCGTGACTGTACAGAGCATGAAGGTACACTGAAACAAAATCCAGTACGGACATCTGAAAAAGAGAAATACAAAGGTAGGTAAAACAAGATATATTTAAGCTTAGTTCATACTATCAATTCAATGTAGGTGCATTTTGAAAATTGATGCCTAGAAAAAAATCAGTAACATGTGAAAAAAAAAACCTTAAATGTTCTCTGATTTATGTGTCTGGGAAATGACATTGGTTACACATGTTCAACATGCATAGGCATAGTGTGCTTCTGTTTTATTTTTATTTATTTATTTATTTATTATTATTTTTTTTTTTTTTGGGGGGGGGTCACGAATTGAATTCAGTTAGGGCCCTCCTTAGCACATTGACTACCTGATGGTCCTTAAAATATGAAATATTATGATTTTTTGAAATTGAATAACAATAGAATTGATGTTTGAGCAGTATTTAAAAGTTATATAATGAGAAAAATAAATATAATATAAATAAAATGCGAAAAAATAGAGCATTGAATTTTTGCTATGGATCCTGTTATTATTAAAAACTATGTTAAAGCTAATGACATAACCGGAATCTTTAATTTCACAGTTTGAAAAGGTGGAAAAAAACCAACTTTCTTAAAAGTTGTCGACAATTTTTTGATTTTAACTGAACTTCTATTAACATTTTAATTTATTTCAAGTTAAGTTGGGGGGGGGGCACATGCCCCCCCCATGCCCCCTGACCCTAAGCCTATGTCAACATGCAGAAACAAAATAATGGTTTTTTCCCCTTCTTGTCACTGTGACAAATATATTTTTAATTTCTCTTCTTTAATAGGCAAAATTATCACACATATTTAGCCTCTGAGCATTGATTTTTTTTCTCCCGCCTTTGATAAAAACGAAGAATGAAGTACTACTTAACACAACTAAAAACTGACAGTTAAATTAAAATTGCCTGTGAAAAAAATTACATTCTTTTATATTCTCCATCTGTTAACATACAATTAAATTTACGATGCTCGTGGCAAATGAGTTTATTTTTAAGTGACAGTTTAACTAAGTTTAAAGCATTAAACTTAGACTTTATTAATAATGGTATTGTTATCTAAGGTCACTAAGTATTGTACCAGATATAGTTTATAGTGTTTAGAAACAAAAATTTTTCTTTTTGTGGTAGACAAGTAAAATCTTTCAAAAATAACTACTTTGGTGTAAAAAATTTGTACAGAAGCACCATTAAGGCAGTGGTCCCCAACCCCTGAGCCGCAGACCGGTACCAATCTGTGGATCAAATGGTACCAGGCTACCCAAGGAACATTAAATTATTTCCATTTTATTTATTATGGTGTAATTCTCTCGGGTTAGCGAGACTTTGTCGGGTTTGTGCTAATTTATACCTTTGTAACAGAAGAAATCTTGTTACTATTTTAAATTAGTTTATTGTTTATTAAACATTTCAAGATTATGAATTAAAATTGCAGTCATAGCCCCCCTCAGCGGGCCGCAGTAAAATTATCAAACGTTGACCGGTCCGTGGCGATTAAAAGGTTGGGGAGCACTGCATTAAGGGACAACATCATAACTGTATTTATTTTAAATTGTTTTTTATTGAAAAAACAATACCTTCTTTGAGATCATTAATTATTTAACATTTTCAAGTAGCAATTGGAGGTTAGGGGAATTGATAGACTTAAGTTTCAGTTAGACATTTAAGTTAGAATGACTGTTCTTACCTATGCATTCTTTTTGTGTACGTGATGGTTCAAAGCCATCAAAACACTCACAACGATAAGAACCTCTTGTGTTAATACATCTTCCATTGCCACAAATTCCAGGATCTGTTCGGCATTCATTAATATCTGTAAAAGGAAATTTAAATGCATAAGGTAAGGAATAAAACAAGAAAGCTGTGAATTTAATTTATATACCCCTGCCTCCCTCTTCATCGAACCATTAAAATTCCTCTTTCTAACATTTTAGCTTGATCCCAGACAATATTTTATACTGCACTTTGAACTTTAAAAATTAGCTAAACATTAAAGTACAGTTGGCTCTCTGTTTAACGACTTTCAAGGGACCGTGAAAAATCGTCCTTAAACAGAATTTGTGAAAATGTAACATTTCCCATAACGTCGGAGGGGCCGGGACTGGAAAATATCGTCTTTAAATAGATATTGTCGTTAAGTAGAGTGTCGTTAAACAGAGAGCCAACTGTATATAATAACCTAATTCCTTTTTAGTATGAACTAAATACTGAAAATGTAAAATTGCATATTAAACTAATTTGTTTGTTCCTTCACAATAAAATAATAAAAACTATTCATATATAAAATCTAGATGTTTAAAATGCTAATATAAGCATAATTATTCATCTAATCAACTTTTATATTATTTATGCACATTTGTTATTTATACAATTTTCCCAATTGTAAATTTTATTTTACTTTCTCTTAATACTAATGTTCATTAAAATTTTTTGTGCATATTTATGCTAACAGAAATAACTTACTTATATGATACTGTTTTTAAAAATCAAATTACTGACAGAAATCTAATTTTTGATATTTCTCTCCCAATTTCAGAAGTATGTATTCATACCCTGAAAACATTCTTACAGATATATATTTACTGTACTTATGGTGAGACAGGAAGACAAACTGATAGACCTGATTATTTGACTCTCTCTTTCTTAATGTTTTAAGTAATGTTGAAACTCATGTATGAATTTATCTGTGGGGTATAAAGCATCTTTTTTTTAAAGCTTATCTTAATACAGCGGAACCTCGCTTAACAAGCACCTCGCATAATGAGTATTTCGCATAACAAGCAAAATAAATTGTAAAAAAAAGGGCTCGCTTAACGAGCAACATTTCGCATAACGAGTGACGTGGAAGGAAGTCCCCTCTTCAGGTCACCAGGATCATCAGTGGCCGAAAAATAAGTATTAAAGGGTAGTCATGGATGGTTCGAGAAGCCAATATCATGGGACTGGAGGATAACAATGATATTGAGGATCTTGTGGAAGAGCACAACCAAGAGCTGACCATCAAACAGCTAATAGAATTGCAATGTCTTTCACAGCAAGCAGTTGTAGAGGAGAGTTTGTCAGTGGAGAAGGACGAAGAAACAGCAAAGAAACAATCTTCTGGCACAATAAAAGAAATGATGAAAGCATGGGAAATTGTTGCATCGTAAGTTACAA
>OU015492.1:221611399-221781399 GCA_907164885.2 Dolomedes plantarius | reverse complement strand
GAATTATTTAATCTCTCTTTTGGATGGAGAGGCAGCCAAAACAATAGCCGGATTCGCAGTGACAGCTGAAAACTACCCGGATATAATACAAATATTAAAGAAGAGATACGAGAATACCGATAGAACTATTGATCACCACATTCAAAAAATATTAGCCATCCGCCCGATAAAAGATTCCAACGACCTTCCCGCCCTGAGAACAAGCATCACGGAATTATATACACACCTACGCAGCTTAAAGAACTTAGAAGTGAACCAGGACAATGAAGTAATAAATGCAAAGATCAGGACTATTTTCCCAGAGGAAATTCTCCTATTATACGAGAGAAGCAAAGGGCAGAAAAATCGAAAAACCGAAGAAATGCTGGATTTTATAGATGAGGAACTAAGAATTCGAGAAAATTTAAAACCTCCGACGTTCCTGAACCCAACTGCTGAGGTTTTTAAACCAAAGAATGTTTTGACGCAAAACTGGAAGAAGCCACCTCGTTATTCCCCGAGAGCTGAAGAAAATGGAACGAGACCTTGGAGTCAGACTACACCTAACAACTACACACCTAATAACTACTCATCCCCACGACCGCCACAATTAAATAGATTATCAACTCGAGATAATACACAAAGGTTATGTTACAGATGCGGAAAGGCCGGACATTTGGCGAGGATGTGCAGATCCGCCTGACATCTAATGACACCTCCCAGGCAACGGACAGTCAACCACCATAGTGATGATAACGGACAATTCTTAAAGACTATGTTGCGAGTATCAAACAGTAAGAACTTTCCGTGTTTATTGGATACAGGTTCAAATGTGACAATCATGCCAAAATCTTGGCTACCTGGACTTACCTATAAAGAAAGACCCATGGAACCGCAAACAGTGCAACAAACGCAAGGTAAGATTGTTATTGTTAAAATTATCAGTGTAGAAGCTACGATAGGTGATCTAACCAAAACTATTGAAGTGTATGTTATAGATACCCATTTGAATTACATCTTATTATCTTTGCCACATATGAAATTATTTAACTTGAATATTAAATTAAGTGATTGTAGTGTATATCAGGATAATCTAGATATTACTCTTAACAAATTATCGAGTTGTTATCATAATGTTTCATATCATCTCAATTCTAATATAAAAAATAATAATAATAACCATGAGAGTCAGGAGGATGTCGAGAGTACCATATTCATAGAGACGAAATATTTTTATAATTCTAATAAAATTGTAGATAACCAATATAATCCAAGTAAGGGAGTAACTAAAAATTCTAATGATATGATTTGTGCTAAAAAGTATTATAGTTCTGTTATAAGTGAGTGTGATGATATATGTAAGTCGAGTAAATTGATAAATGAATATCCTGATGAAAATAACTGTGCTAAATTTTATTATGGTCGTATTGAAAATAATTGTGATGATATATGTAAGTCGAGTAAATTGATAAATGAATATCCTGATGATAATAACTGTACTAAATTATATTATGGTCGTATTGAAAATAATTGTGATGATATAATGCTAACGAATGGCAATGGAGAACATGAGCATCCAAAAACGTCTATGCAAATCAGGAAGACACTTGATTTGACTGAAGACTCTAAGACTCAGAATGCCATTCAGGATAAATTACCTGAATTTGCTAACATGAATCTATCGTCGGAGCTCATTCCTCTATTGTCATCGTTTATTGGTATTTTTGCTAAAAGTAAATATGATATTGGGAGAGTAAATATGGAGCCTGCTAGAATTATTACCACATCAGAATTACCTATAGCTTTGAGGCCCTATAGAGCGTCGCAAAAAGACAATTTAGAAATTAAGACCCAAATCGACGAATTGTTAAAACATAAAATAATCAAACCCTCACATGGACCTTACAGTAGCCCCGTCACCCTGGCCCACAAGAGAGGAGAAGGAAAAACCCGACTATGTATAGATTTCCGAAAACTAAATGAGATATGTAAAACGGACAGAGAGCCAATACCCCGAATTGATCACCTTTTGGACCAATTGAGTACAGCTAGGATATTTTCCTCACTAGATATTGCTTCAGCCTACTGGCACATTCCTTTAGAGGAGGGGAGTCAAGAAAAATTAGCCTTCACCTGCAACTATGGGTTATATCAATTTCAGGTATTGCCTTATGGGTTTAAAAATTCTCCCGCGATTTTTCAAAGAACCATGGGACATATATTAAACAAACATAGAGTTAACTTCGCACTGAACTACTTTGATGATTTAATCATTTTCTCAAATACTATGGAAGAACATTTAGAGCATCTCCGAGCAATATTCCAGATCTGTGTCCAAGAAAATCTTAAATTAAAGTTATCAAAGTGCCAATTAGCGCAAAAGAAAATATCCTTTTTAGGATATGAGATTGGAGAGGGTACGATGTCGCCAAATAATTCAAACATAGAAACTATCAAGAAATTAATTCCACCAAAAAACGTAAAACAACTCCAAGGATTTTTAGGGAGTGTCAATGTATACAACAAATTTATCAAAAATTACGCTAAATTGAGAAAACCCCTAAATGAGTTATTAAAAAAGAACGTTAAATGGGACTGGAACGACGAACGTCAACAAGCGTACGAAACACTTAAAATGTCACTAATTTCCAAACCGATTCTAACCATACATAATCCAAATTACCCTTGTAAATTATTTGTGGATGCTTCAGGAGAGGGGATAGGATGTGTCCTAAAACAGGAGTACCCTGATGGAACACTACACCCTGTAGCATATCATTCACGAGGTTTAAGACCATACGAAAAGAACTACAGTGCTTCGGAACTTGAATGTCTCGCGATTGTTGACTCTGTTGAGAAATTTCACTGCTATCTGCACGGAACTAGATTCACCATTTTCACGGACCATGCCGCCTTAGTATGGCTGAAATCCATTAAACACTTAACAGGAAGATTATTCCGCTGGTCCCTAAAGTTATCAATGTACGACTACGACATAAAATATAAGAAGGGTTCGACCAATCACGAAGCAGATTTTTTGAGTAGACAGCCGATTTCCCACTTTGTCCAACAACAAATCAATTTGATAACATTAGACGAAATAGAAGAACACCAACAGGCAGACAATACCCATAATCCGAGATTTCAGAAAAGAGATAATGTAGTGACTATCCAGAAAAAGGGTTTGACAAAAATATTTATTCCTACTTCATTACGGTTGAAATTATTGACAGCAGCACATCTTCAATTTGGCCATCCTGGGATCCAAAAAATGATACAAATATTGTCACCTATTTATTATTGGGATACTATTATTATTGACATAGCGAATTATGTAAAATATTGTGAAATATGTCAGCTAAACAAAAAATCACATCAAAAGAGATTTGGATTATTACAGGCTTTACCTCCCGCAAAGCTACCGTTCGAATTAATGTCTATTGACACTATCGGAGGTCTAGGATATTATAATTCAAGGAAAAAATATCTACATTGTGTAATGGACCATAGCACAAGATACATCTGGACATTCGCAAGTACCACCTCAACTACAGACACATACATTAATTGCTTAAAACAAATTTTTCAGATTAACAAACCAAAGAAATTATTAAGTGACAGAAACGCCGCATTCACATCAACCAGGTTTAAACACTTCTTAAAAAACCACAATATATCACAAATTTTGACCGCCTCTCATAGGGCTGAAAGCAATGGCAAACAGGAGAGGGTAGGAGCCACCATTATGCAAAGAATGCGCTGTAAAATTAATGGGGATACACAGAAAACACCCTGGCCGAAAGTTCTAGAACAGGTTACCGTAGATTACAATAATACCCCTCATCAAGTTACCTCATTCCCTCCAATATATCTATTATATGGATGTTCCCCATACATTTCTCCATTAGCTGAAACTAAGATTTACCCAGATTTAGATAGAGCGAGAGAGATTGCATACGAAAAAACTATCATTGACCATCAGAAAAACAAGGTACAGTATGATAAAAAATTCAAAAACTCCCCGTTTAAAGTAGGTGATACCGTCATGATAGAGACATTTCATTACCCCAACACTCGCAAACTAACCCAAGCGTACGAGGGGCCTTTTACAATCACAAAACAATTATCCGATGTGACATATGAAATTAATAAGCGAAACCCACTGACGAAAACAGACGTCGACGTAATTCATGCATCTAGGCTACGATATTTTAATTCAGCACAGAATTTTGAATTGTGTGAAGGAACGAAACCCCAGTCGCCCAACAGCTGATAGCAGATAAACAACCTAGAGAGGCGAAAAGAAACCCCAGTCGCCAAACAGCTGATAGCGGATAAACAACCCGAGCGTGCTAGGAGTAACAGTGTGAACCCTGACCCCACCCAACAGAAGTAGGTCAAACGACGAGTAGTGTTTTAGAGGGGGAGGTGAAAGAGCGAGTCCCCGATTCCTTTGAGTGTGTAAAAAGAGACGATAATGATTATACCTTAACCAAACTAGCTGAAGTTGTCAGAATTATTTTATTATTTTTAAATTATGGATTTAAGGAAAAAATGGAAGGAGGAAATTTGTACCTTTCAGTAGAATCTTAAATTCATTTAAATAGGACAGGCTTATTCAAAGACAAGCTATCATGAGAAATTAGTACTCTGATTAGCAGATGTCATCATAAGTCAGAACACTACAGTTAGGTTTGAAGGATAAGGTAATGCAGAAATTGAGCTTGAGAGAGATGAATACTGGAAGGGTAAAAGGATTAATTTTCGCTCAATGTAGAGATCTCGGAGAGTATAGGAAAGAGATCTTGAGGTTAAGAAAAATAGAAATTATTCCCCTGTATTAAAGAATATAGTGAATTAAAAAACATGAGGGAATTTAAGTGGAATGAAAGAGATGAATAATCTAATAATTGTAAAAAGCATTGTGTTCATATGATATATTTGTGTCTTAGTAAGGATTTTATTATATTATATCACCTGTTATTTCTTTTTCATTATTACGCACTATTATCATATTATCTATTTTATGATCATACTGGCATTATTGTGATTGTATAAATAGTAATTATTATCCGAGTAAACCAGTGCTCCAGAAGTAAATAGTATTGAGTTATATTTTTCTGAATTGAACTAATTTAGTGCGTGATTGTCAATATGTTTTCCTATTTAATTAATGTTGAGTTACGTTTACCTGAATTGAAGTATTTAATGTATCATTTCTGTGTATTGATTTAGCATTGATTTACAAGTATCAGAATTGAATTGTTTTTGTGTATGATTTCATGTAGATTACTATTGAATTAGAACTGATTTTCGGTATACTGTATCTGCATGGAGATTCAATTAAGCCATATCCATTACCATTTCTATATTAATCTTTTCATGGCTATACTAGTATATTATCTTATTACTTATTTTATTATCCCACTAATATTGTTATAATTATGTACTTTTTAATTACTATTAGACTATTGTTGTAATTGTGCACCTATTAATTTCAGGACAAGTAATTGTATTGTTATGGTATTGAACACGATGACTGGAGATGGAGGAATTTAGATAGGTGGAGAACTTCCCCAGAGGGACGGAAAGATTTATAATTCCAGCTAACGTATGTCGATATAAAGAGCTTGATACTGCAGATCAAGAGTTTTATATCGATTATGACTTAACTTAAAAATTGAAGTAGTAAAACTTATAATGTTGATCTTGCAGAGTGAATTAGGTGAGGTCCCAACATACTCACACTCAGGTGTCTCTCACCCTATGCAGGCATAGGATGATAGCCTCTTGGGAGGGGGGATGTGACATTATAAGTTGAATCTTGACATTATAAGTTGAATCTCGTCTATTTCTATAATTCGGGTCCCACATCTGTTAAGAGAGGACCCTTTTTCTCTCAGGAATAGCCCACCCAAAAGCAAGTGAACATCTGCAAATTCCAGTGGGGAAAATAACACAATAAATTCTTTTCAGTTGATAGGATTATTAGCCATGCCGCCAGAAGGAGTAACCAAACCCCGTCTCTAGTCATCTAAAATCCGCAGTTCACAATATCTCAGAGATAATGGCTGCAGGTGCCAGAGATAAAGGATCAAAAGTGTCAAACAATATCATAAAGATAAAGCGCACCCAATGTGCCTCTTATAGTAGTATACCACCCACGAAAAACATCTGTGTTCATGTAAACAGTCGCTGACTTTGGTACAGCCCCTGACTAAGAGAGCAGGATTATTCTGTTGTTGGCTGTGTATGTGAAAAGACTTGTATGTTCCGCGTCATGCTAGAAGGACGCTCTGATATCCGCTCCCAAATATTCTGAATAAAAGGACTGCAATTTTATAGAACTTTGCCTCGTTTTTGTGATTATTATTGAATGTGTTATGGAATCAGGGGGTGAAATGTCACATATATATATATATATATATATATATATATATGTATATATATATATGTATATATATATATATGTATATATGTATATATATATATATATATATATATATATATGTGTGTGTGTGTATGTAGATATGTATATATTCATATATATTCCTTCTTGAGCCCGTATTCTTGGGATACATGCTATCCCACCGTGTAAGGAAAAGGTTAATACTTCTTTTAATTTTAGGAATGCTTAAAAAATACATACCTTCACAATGCCTTCCATCTGATGCCAATGTATAACCATATGGACATGTGCATTTAAAACTTCCTGGTGTATTTTGGCAACGAAATGCACACAAAGAGCCCATTTCATCACACTCATTGATATCTGAATTAGACAAAAATTATGAGCATTCTTTGAATATTCCTTTCTACTTTAATATTAAAATCTTTGAAGGATAAAATGAAAAAATCAATGTAGGGATTAAAATGTTAAAAGTTTAAAACAAATTTTTTCTACAGCTGACATATTTTATACACAGTCGGACCTCTATTTAACGAAGTCGCTAAATCCCCCAAAAAAGTTTGTTAAATAGAGATTCACCTTTTAAAATACTTTAAACTACACAAAACAGATTTTAAATTCATAAACACTAAATATTATTAAAAGAAGTAATTAATCACACCTTTATTTTGTAAAGTAATGTTTATTTGTTTTATATATATCTTACCCATCAAACAGAAATCTGCAAGAAAATCAAGAATAAAACAAAACATTTTCCGGGAATACACTGTATTTTCAATTTAAAAAAATATATTAAAAAAATATATAAAAATATATATATTATTAGACATTAATTTACAAAATAAATAATTATTTTGTAAATTAATGTCTCTTTGTTTTATATATCTTACCCATGAAACAGAAATCTGCAAGAAAATCAAGAATAAAACAAAACATTTTCCGGGAATACACTGTATTTTCAATTAAAAAAATATATTAAAATTAGTGAATTTTAATGACATTATCGCATTTATTATAACAAGTAATTTTAAGGATACATTACCACATGCGTCCTTAAATTTAATTACTGATAAAGTCTGTTAATTTTGTCCAAGTTTTTTGTTTGAAAAAGTGTTTTCTCTCATAATACGTCTCTCATCTTTGTAATGCACCAAAAACTCCTTCAGGCGCATTTTCTTCAAACTGCAACCCGTGTCGGAATGTGTTAAAAGGAAGTTAATGTGTTAAATGTGTTAAAAGAAAGAATAGGTTTGAAATGTTCAGAAATATTTTGAGAAATATGGAGAAAAAAAAATATTGGATCACAAGAAAAATTTCGTTAAATAGAGAAAGCACTTCGCTATTTGGAGGTTATTTTACGAAGAAATTCACAAAATGTTCTTGGTTCCAAGGAACAGTTCGCAAAATAGAGGTTCGTTAAATAGAGGTCCGACTGTATATTCAAATAAAATGCCATTATGCAGTTATGATGACTTTAAATATAATCTATAGTTTATTTTTCCCTTTGATCAAGAGGAACTAAAGTTTTCAAAGTTTAAGTGCTATGAAATTAAAATTGCAAAGTCAGTTAAAAAGATAGAACATTTTACCTTCACATGTTTGACTAGGTCCAGCAGTGAAGCCATCTCTACAATCACATTCAAACCCACCCATCACATTAGAACAGGTTCCATTGCCACAAACAGGACCCATCTCCCTGCATTCATCCATGTCTAAAAGAGAATAATTTTTCTTAATAATAATTATATATCAAATTTTACTATTATTAAGAGGTCTCATTGTGTGCAGAAAATTTAAAACATCATATAATAGAAATTTTACAATTTTCTCCCTTTCATTCTGTAATACAGAGCTCCGCAACCTTTTATCTTCCACGGCACAACAATGTTTTTTCGATAATTCCGCGGCACACCACAAGAAAAAGCTTGCAAATACATAAATTACAATAAATACGTATTTTTTTATTAGATTAAAAAACACAATAAAATAGCTCTATGTATCAAGATGATTATAATCATTTAAGTTTTATATAAATCCTTTTGAACTGTACACCAACATAAGAACAAAAATATAAAGTTATACTTGTAGTTTACAAATAAAATAAAAAATTCTCTTTAAATTTTTATATTAAAATTTGTTTTTTGGTCTTTACTTAGGCCTAATAAATCAAAGTTAATTTAAACATAACTAATTTATTAATGAGATATTTGGACTTGTTTTGGTATGTTTTATATTTGGCTATATATTAGAAAGAGCTACTCGAAGTTCATGGTAAGACCCTTTAAACATGATCGTTTGTCATTTTTTATTAGAACCACTGTCGAAAAACTTTGTTCGCATAAGTATGTCGTAGGAAAAAGGAGAAAAATTGCAATGGCCTTGTCAGAAATTTGTGGATATTATTTCTTAACTGAATCCAGAAATATGACGCTCGAGCATACATACAATGTATGGCTAACAACATGTTTTTGTTTTGTGTATAATCTCGACCCAAAGAAATTACATATTAGCAAAAAGTTAGAGGAATATTTTACTTAGAAAAATTTCTAACTAATGCGGTGGTTAATTTTTTTATTATTATTATCGATAAAATCACCGTGGCACAGTCAAGATCACCTCGCGGCACAGCGGTTGCGGAGCACTGCTGTAATACATATTTTATTTATGACAGTGCCTTAAATCAAAGTAATATAAAACATTGAAAACATGTTATAAATTAGGTGTAAGAATTCTTAGAAAAATATTTCATTGTGAAAATAAAACAAAAAATGAGATAAAAAGAGAGTAATGATTAAAAGGGAAATTTACTATACATATAAATAGACTTTTGAAAATCCTAACTAATTTTAATTCATGTCAAGTAGAAATGCTTGTAATGTGACTAATAGTAAAATAGTTATGTATGAAATTAAATAAATTTTAAAATCTTCACTTCAAAAGTTTATTACATATATCATTGAAGGCTATATGTAATTCATTATATTAAAAAACGTGGTTTTCAGGAAACAATGAACATTTCTAAACCCAAATAAAGCTTTTTTAATGTAGTAAATGCTACAAAGATTTTGAAAGCACTGAAACTGCATATTGGATTACTTAAAAATCCATCTCATAGCCTTGACACAGCTTTCTACAATGACTTTATTCACTTTATTTGCATGGAAGCAAGCTGAAAATACAGGTGCTTATTACCTACTGAAAAATAGGAAGAGTAAAACTCAATAAACCCAACCTCAATAAATTTTTTTATGCTGGTTTTTAAGGGCAGATAAATGTTTAAAAGTAATTTGATTTTGTATGACTTTTTTTCAAAATACTTACAAGACTGAAAAATTTTCAGACATCAATATATAAATAAGTATTTCAAATAATCAAATCAATTTTTAAATAACTGATAAAATTTCTAAAAATTTTTGGGTTTCATTATATTGTTCATAGTGGGCTTGAATCTTTTGTTATCTTATGTTAATCTTTTGTTAGTCTTAGTGATCTTTTGTTTTTGAAATGTCAGTGATGAGAGATGGCACTTCATAAAATAATTAATGGTAATATGTGGGAATTAAGGGTTCATATCTTTGACAGTATATTATCAACAGTATGTTAAATAATGACCAGCCACTGGAAGTAGTCAAATTCAAAAAGTTTGACTTACAAAACATTTACTTGCATGTTTTACTTATAAGCAAACAGACTATTGATTAAAATAATTAAGCTCAATTTTAATTTATCGATTTATTTATTATTATTGAGTTATCTAAACAGATAAAACATAATCTTCATCCAGATTAGGCTAAATGTGTAGTTTTATTACTATTATTTTTTTCCAAAATATTTACTTCTAAGCTTAGTAGTACAGTGGAATCTCGATCCATCGTTTTCGGATCCATCGTTTTTCCGTATGTGTCGTTCATTTTATCCAGTCCCAACGATCATATTGCTTTGTTATGTTACCGCATCTATCATTTTCCCGCATTTATCGTTCATTTCAATCGGTCCCTTGAAAAACAATAGATCGAGATTCCACTGTATTAGGAAGAAAATCAATATTACAAAAAGGATTTTCTGATCAAAATGACAAAATAAAATCTGCAATTCAGAATTCTCTCTCTTTTTTTTAGCAGTTACATACTTGGCTGACTTCTTTCAAAGCAATGCCTTTTCCTTTAACTAAACAATACACAAAGATAAAAAAAAAAGTGACTAGAGAGCCAAAACATACCAATGCATTTAGTGCCAGTCGAATCAATTTTAAAACCATCTTGACACTCGCAACGGAAGTTGCCATCAGTATTGATGCATATTCCATTTTCACAAAGTGTTGGATCCATCATACACTCATTGATATCTGAAATGAAACTCAAAAATTTAAGATGAAATTTTCAGAATATTATGACTTAATAATTCACAGCACAAAAGAATCATTATGGGATACCTTCGATCACTCCATTAGTAATGACATATCCAAAGCCATCAGGGCATAATTTTCTAAATTGTTCTAAAAAGCAAAAGAAAATGATATTGCAGTTCACATATCCATATATAGGGAAACACAAACACAGAAAAAAGCACTACATAACATCCCATATCCTACTAAATAAAAACATACAAAAAATAAACTCAAAATAAATAAATATGAAAAAAAGTATACTTTAATAAACAGTGTTAATATCTCCATTTTAATATATAGATAAAATTAAAAGAATCAAATAAGGAAAGTTCATTTATACAGATGAGGTACTGTATTACATTATTAACAAGTCTTAGATTCTGTATGTCACATGTGAAAATAAAAGTCAGACACACAATCTATATATATAAAACAGTTCCGTAACTGACTAACTGACTGCCAGATAACACACAGACCAAACTGCTGAACCTAAAGGGCTGACATTTTGCATGGTGATTCTTCTTATAGTGTAGGGGTGCACCAAGAAAGATTTTGGAAAAATTCTTCTTACATTTTTTAAAATTAAATTTTTAAGCTGTTTTTGTAACATTAAAGTTTGCATTTAAAATAATAATCCGAGGGTTATAAAATTTATATCACGGAAAGATCGTAAAAATTCCTATAAAATGAAATCTTTTTCAAATCTTAATTTTTAGAATTAGATTAATTTTTAGAATTTAATTTATTAAATGCTGATCATGTGGTTTCTTTTCTTTTTGAGATACTTTAAATTGATTTTGCATCACGTGCATAACAACGAAATAAACTGACAATTTTTTTTCTTCTTTCGAATGTGGCAGACGATTGGATATTATCCCAAAAAATATTAAAATACAGTAAAAGAAATGTTCCTCAAACTGTACTATATTAACTGTACAATATTCTTTAGTATGTTTTATTAGATTTAATTTCAGTATTTTCTTCTACATTATTTTCTCTATAAAAATATCCGTTATGATTTTTTTTTATAAATATATTTTTGCTTTTTTGGGCATTAATTGCATATATTGACTGTTGTATTTATTATAAATATATTTTTTTTGTCTTTTTTTGGCATTAACTGCATACATTGACCGCTGTATTTAATTTGAATGTACTCCGTAGCGAAGCATGGGTATTCAGCTAGTACATTTATAAAACAGAATAATGTGAAGAGAAAATAAGTAAAATACTATAAACATCTATTTTCATCTTAAGTGCCACAAGCATTTTTACATAAAATTGCTTTACCTGAACGCTGATCTGGGCATCGTTCACATGGCTCAGAGCCCCAGGCCACTGATCCTTTCATGCAACAACATTCTTTCCGGGTCATGTTGGAAGACTTTGGACTTCTACATATACCATTTTTATATTCTTGGAAACAAAAGGTCTGTCTAATATCTAATCATAGAGAAAGTATTGAAATTATGATAAATTACAATTTCAAAAGTAATAAATTTTTTTTTCTATTAAACATAAAAGATAGAAAATAAGAACTAACTTTATGGTATTGTAATTACTTTACTAATTAACTTTATGGTAGTGCAAAAAAATAAAATTATCACATTAAATATGTATTCAAATGGATATTCACATCAAAAATGAAAGTTTTTAGATGAAATTAAAAATCTACAAGTGTTAGGCACAAATAATTAGATGTGCTTCCCTGTATGTTTGATGTGCACAGATATTTAGAGTTGTTCAAATATTTGAGTTAATATGCATGTGTAAATAAGTAGGTTTAACTTATTGTATGTAAGTTATGAAATTTAAATAAGTTATTTATGCCTTTAAAAAAAATAAAAATTAGAGAAACTATGTCGTATGAATGTTGTAACAATAAGTTGGCCGGAAGGCTTTTAATAAATAATATATTTTGCCTCTAAATCGTTATCCTAGTTATTTGTGTATGAGTATTTTTTGGGGAGAGTCCATCATGAAGAGGGTGTTAATATTAAGCAATGTACTAACCACGTAAGATAATGATTACGATATGGCCCGGCTATAAACAGCTCTTACAGTATGTTTTGGTTCAGAAGGCAGTATTAAGCTTGTAAAATATAACTGTGAGAGTGCTAAATGGGTAACCTAATGACAGTCAATGCTAGATCCTAACAACTTCAATTAATCAGGTAATAGTTAATTCTTAAAAGTCCAAGTCATAAGTCACAACAATCTAGTTATTTGTGCCTAACACAAGTTACTCTGTTGGTTTTGATAATTGCTTATACATGTATTATAAATATGACTGGAAAATACAGTCAATAGATCGAATTAATAAAAGATTTTTCTTTCTCTTGCGAATATTTATTGGTACATGTAATGAATGTTAGGGGAGAAAAATAAGCATTAAGAAATCTCAGAGATGCTGTATAAAATTTGGTTGAGGATAGGCAACCAAATTTTGAGAAATTACTACTTACAAATTTGTTATTTACATGGAACTATATTCATTGTCCTTGCGACAATAAATACTGTGTAAGAAGCAAATTTTAAATCAATGATATAATATTATTATTTCTTAGAAATATAATTTTAATTTCAAAACAAACAGACCTTAAACATAATCATAAAACATTAAATGATTTATATATATTTTACTGATAATAAATTTACAGTAATAAATTTATCAATAGACATTCAGTATCATAATTTCATTAAAATAGTTAAATTCATTAAAATTGACCAATCGGACATAAACCAGTAGTTTTTACACAATCTTTCACTGAAAGAAACGTAAAATAAAAGGTTTAGTAAACTGAATCATATTATCAGTAAGTAAACAAAATAGCAATAGGTGCAATTTTTTTATATCTCTTCTTTACCTATACATTCTTTGCCATCAAACGATAGTCTGAATCCTTTAGGGCATGAGCATTTGTAGCTCCCTTTTTCATTGGTGCAAGATCCCCCATCACATACAGAAGGAATAGTTCGACATTCATCCACATCTAAAATGATGTAAAAATCATTAATATTGAATAAGTGTAATCAATATGTGCATTCATGAGAATATTTTATGAGCTCAAAAGCTTTTTTTATGAATAATTATAGGGGTGAAAGCAAATGCAATTCATGAAAAAGATTCAAAGTGACTTTTCGATATTTATATCACATTAACCCTTCAGCCCACATACAGAGTGAAACATTTTCGTAATTTTGAATGGTTTGTTTTTACATGTAAGGTTCGAATGTTCTAAGCAGTTTCTATTTATAACTTTCTCATGCAGGTCTGATTTTCTGACCCTTGTATTCCTTTCCATTCATTGGTAGTCGTGATTTAACCATGGTCAACCAATGATTATACTGGATTACAATATGACAAAAGCAGGAGTTGATGTACTTGATCCAATGTGCAGCTATTACATGGTATCCCGCATATCACAAAGATGGTCAATCTCATTATTTTTTAGGTTTTTGGATATAATAGGAATCCCAGTGGCGTAGCCAGCATAACTGACGCTCAGGGCACGATACCTTTGTGGCGCCCCCCCCTGAAAAACATATAGTAATATAATATATAGACCCTATATTGGCGCCCTCGATAAACATATAATAACATAATATATAGACCTTATATTGGCACTCCCCCCCGAAAAGCATATAGTAACATAATATATAGACCTTATGTTGGTGCCCTCCCCTAAAAACATATAGTAATATAATATATAGACCTTATATTGGTGCCCCCCACAAAATAATACAGTAATATAATATATATACCTTATATTGGCGCCCTCCCCGAAAAACATATAGTAATATAATATATAGACCTTATATTGGGGCCCTCCCCTGAAAAACATATAGTAATATAATATATAGACCTTATATTGGCATCCACCTCGAAAACATATAGTAATATAATATATGGATCTTACATTGGCGTCCCTCTGAGAGGGGTGCCCGGGGCATGATAGACCCCCTTGCCCCCCCTTTGCTACGCCACTGAGGAATCCTTTCGTAAGTTGTTCTCAGATCCATTAAACCGGACAGTTTTGAAATAAGGCGATTGTATCTGCATTCTTTGGCCGTTTATAATAAATATATCTGAATATTATCAACATTTTATATCTTGTCATAAAATGTAGAATTATTATTTTCAATTTGAAAAAAAAAGTTTATTACAAAAGGAATAATCAAGGTTGAAAGAGACGTTGCCCTTTGTGCCATGCACACCTGTTGGTGTTCCAAAAATTGGCACGCTTGCTGAAGGGTTAAAGAAAGGAAAGAAACATAAATCCACAACATTTAATTACAAACATGCACTTAACCATATTTTATAAATTAAAAAAAAGAAAGTAAAATTTTATGAATACCATCACAACGCTTTCTGTCTACAGACAATCGATATCCATCATTACAAGTACACTGAAATGAACCTTCAGAATTTCTGCATGCTCCATCGATACAAATATCCTCTTCTAAACATTCATTTATATCTATAATATTTAAAAAAATATTCACAAATGCGTATGCATAGTATATCACAATTAATATATTTTTCAAGTAAATGCACCATTTTTACCAAATACAACATTTTCATAAAATCATATCACACTAAAATAAAAAATTCAATTGATAGCCTTTGAAGAAAATGCTTTTAGTTCACACAGATATGCTTTAAAAAATTAAATCAAGTGTTAATTTCTAAAGAGCTTATAAAACTCAATACTTAAATGTTAAAGACATTAGATGTTATAAACATATAGAGTGAAACTAACATCAAATCAATTTGTCAGAAGTTAATTAAATAAGCAGTTAAATGGGTATCAAAATTTATTCTCACCAATGCAATTACGTCCATCTTCACTAAGAACAAAGCCATTCTGGCACTGACAGGTGAAACCGCCATCTAAATTTCTACATCGTCCATTCCTACATATACCATATTGTGTTCTACATTCATCAATATCTGGAATAGAAAATTAATAAGGATGACCATGAAGTTTAAGCAATTATATATGCAACAAAAAATTTAAATGTATAAAATTTAAAAACATATCCTATTCCTACATTTATAAATATCAATGTATTATTAACACATAAATAATCTATATACAAAAAACAGTTCCATAACTGACTCATTCACTGACTGACATACAACGCACAGACCAAACCGCTGGACCTAAAGGGCTGAAATTTTGCATGGGGATTCTTCTTATGGTGTAGGGGTGCACTAAGAAAGATTTTTGAAAAATTCTTTTTAGATTTTTTAGAATTCAATTTTTAAGCTGTTTTTGTAACTTTTCTTAAGATTGCATTTAAAATAATAATTTGAGGGTTATAAAATTTATATCACGAGAAAGATCATAAAAATTCCTTCAAAATGAGATCTTTTTCGATCTTTACCTCCCTTTTCTGATTTTTGGTGAATTTTTAAAGATTAATTTTTTAGAATTTAATTTATTAAATGCTGATCACGTGATTTCTTTTTCTGGTACTTTCAATAAATTTATTGTCACGTGCATAAAAATTGAATAGACAAAAAAATATTTTTTTCTTGCTAATGTGGCAGACGATTGAACATTATTTTGTCTATAAAAATATCCCTTACGATTTTTTTATAAATATTTTTTTTTTTACATCAATTGTATACATTGATCGTCGTATTTATTATAAATATATATATATTTATATTTTTTGGCATTAATTGCATACATTGACCGTTGTATTTAATTTGAATGTACTCCGTAGCGAAGTGCGGGTTTTCAGCTAGTCTATATATATAAAACAGTTTTATAACTGACTGACTGACTGACAGATAACGCACAGACCAAACTGCTGGACCTAAAGGAATGAAATTTTGCATGGCTATTCTTCTTATAGTGTAGGGGTGCACTAAGAAAGATTTTCGAGAAATTCTTCTAGATTTTTCAAAATTAAATTTTTAAGCTGTTTTTGTAATGTTCTTTAAAGTTTGCATTTAAAATAATAATTTGAGGGTAATAAAAATTTATATCACGAGGAAGGTCATAAAAATTTCTTTAAAATGAAATCTTTTTCGAATATTTAACACCAATTTCTGATTTTTGGTGAATTTTTAAAGATTCATTTTTGGAATTTAATTTATTGTATACTGATCACGTGGTTTCTTTTCTTTTTGTGATACTTAAATTAATTTTGCGTCACGTGCATAACATCGAAACAAATTGACAAAAAATTATTAAAATACGGTAAAAGATAAAATTTATCCACTAGACTAATTGAGATGGAAGTTTTTTAAGAATCTAATTCAAATTAGTATGTTTCAAATTAGTATATTTTAAATACAAACAAAAGTTGCACAATTACTTGGCAATTTATGAAGGATTGAGTTTTTCATTAATTGTTTGTAGCAACTAACATGTTGCTTATCATGAACACTTTAATGCATTTAAAGTATAATATCTATAACCTGTAAGGCTATGGAACCATATTTCACACCTAGCAACAAGTTAACTGCGAAAAACATGGTACAAGTAAACCTGTTTATATTTTTGATAGTTTTATGATATAAACATTAGATATTCTCTTGATATAACACAAAAATCTAAAACTTGTTTTCATTCTAGTGTTGTTGTTAGGGATATGTTAATATTCAAAATTACTTTTCGATAAACTTTAATAAAAAATATCACTGATAGATATATTAAGAGAGATCGACTTGAATTCATAAAAATATCGCTATCATAAATAATACAATTTATATACCAAAACAATCTCCATTTGGTGATAGTTGATAACCTGGATTACAATCACAGTGATAAGATCCAAGAACATTTGTGCAGACACCATTGGAGCAAATACCAGGGCTTCGAACACATTCATCAATATCTAAAATGGAGATAACATGTAAAAATTCACAATATATGAAGTATAAAATCTTAATAGATACATTTTATTCGGTGAAAGAATTGCATTTACATAAAACTGTTTCATAAAAACAATATTATTCATACTCAGAGGTTGGATAAATTATAGTTTAGAATGCTACTTATGTAACAGTTTTATAAAGAAAAGGTTTTTAAATCTGTTTTAATGTTTGTTTTATGCTCCATAAACAATTATATTTCTCTTTCTCACGCCATGATTAAAAAATAATAAAATTTTCAGTTATCAATTTTAATAGTTTCAAAAATTTTTTAGTACAAACGAAATAAATTAGAAAATTAACACAAGTGAAATTCCAGGTTTTTTAAGTCATGGTCAGAGGTAGCCTAGTGGCAGCGTGTCAACTTTCGGTGCTGAGGATGGTCCATTCAAATCATTCAAAACCTTCGTGTCTGGGCCAGATATGGGCACATTAAATATGTAGACTGGAGAGTCCTTCTATGAGGTCAGTGGGTGGAGAAGGTATGATCTGCCCATACATTGCCTCTGGGGGTGCTTGGTCAAAATTAAAGGGTACCAAGTCGTGGTGTTGGCTCACCTATATGGTGCTCCCATTGTAAGTGACTGACATCTCTCGCAGATGCTTCTTCTTGGGCGAATGTTAAATGACAACATGCTCTTTTTTTCCATTGAGGCAAATAGTTTCTTGGACATTATTCTTACCGCCATATGACACCGCAGTTTTGCTAGCCACTTTTCTGGGAGCACTGTATAGGTGGACCAGCATTACCCCCTAAGGGCTGGTCCCATAATTTTGAACCGAGTCAAGTGACGAGACCGGAACACTTGACCCTGCACCTCCAGAGGTAAATGTGAAAACTTGGAGGACATTGCAGCCATGGCATATTTTATGTGCCCCGGCCATCATTAGTGAACATGGCTGTGGATTTGTCAGCAACTGACATCAAACCAGAGACGACGTGCTACCGTGTTATAAAAAAAAGATATTAAGTTCTCTAAGACTTCTAAAAGTTAGTATCTAATTAAAATTTTCATGAATTTGAAAATTCTTTAATATTATATTATATGACACTAAAAATATAACTCTAGTTTCAAAGTCTAGTATTAAGAATTTTTATTTCATTACTGGTAAATTTACAGAGATGAATTATTTTTTGATAGAGAACAAAAATTTGATTCACAAGACTAACCAAGGCAGTGCTCGCCAGAGGGAGACAAATAAAATCCATTGTTGCAAGTACATATGAAACTCCCATCCAGATTCTTACAGACACCATTATCGCACATTCCAGTTTTTGAGCATTCATTTACATCTAAGAGAGAAAAAGTATTTTTACATCAGTTTTATATATAATGAACACAGAGACCTGCTTTTGCATGTTGTATGTATATATAAAAATCTTATAACATGAAACTAACATGATAACTGTATATAACATGAAAATAACAGGATTTCAATTTTAAAACAATAAAGAGGAGAGCCACTTGCCTCCTCATACCCCAAGAATATATTAAAATCAGTAGTGCATGATAACTTAAAAAAAGATATCAATGACCTGTAACATTTTTAGAAGGTTTTACTTTATTACCATTTATTGTAAAATATCGGCTATAATATGCACCTGAGTATAATATGCATGCTTGATTTTGTGTGAAATTTTCGGAAAAAAATTAAAATTTGACTATAATATGCACCCATAAATTTTCAATATTTTATTTAAAAATTGCAAAACTATTTATTAACATAAAAAAAATTTGTAGTAAAAAGAAACAAAAATGTCAAATTCTGTAGAAAAAAAACTTAAATTGTTAATTCAATACAAATTTTCAGTCTTAATCACTTTCACTAGAATACAGCTCATCTATTGTTGTTGCATCCATGTCATAATTATTGTTGCCGTCGTAATATATATCACCATCCTCATCCTCACTTGATGATACAAACTGTGAGTTCCATTTGTTTAAAAGGAATACCTGCTTAGTAAACGGGTGGATGAATCACGGTGTGCAGATGCTCATGCACCCGTGTTGCGACAATGTCTTACTGCTGCTGTAAGTTCATTTATCCAATGTTTAAAACACTATGGGTTTTTTTTTGTATGCGAGTATAATACACACCCTCATTTTTGAGGACTAAAATGTGAAAAAAAAGTGCATATTATACTCGAGATTTTATGGTAGTCTAAATAATACCAAATAATGAAATTCTATAGCAATGATTAATTATCCTGATAAATAAATCAAGTGTTTTTGCATAATAAATCATTGCTTTTAGAAGAAACCCTGATATAAAATTTCAAAATTAGGATTTTTCCCAGAAAGGTGTTTAGAAATGTAAGGAAAAAATTGTATATATATATATAAATATAAATATATATATATACACACTATCTACCAATAAATATTTGGACACCCATGCAAATGACGATATCTGCAGTCCTGATATATGTCACGCCCTTCGCCATTAAATATTGTGTAGGAAACAACATTGGCATTAGTCGCATGCAAGATGCCACAAAGTGCAGAGTTATCTGATTTCGAGGAAGGTGTAATCGTCGGGTATCACAGAAATGGCCGATCCTTAAAGGACATAGCTAGTGAGCTGAATTACTCAAAATTGACATGGCCTATGTGATTCAGAAGTGGAAGGCGAGCAGTGATTGTTGGAATGTGCCCCGAGTTGGCAGACCCACAAAACTGGGAGATAGACACCAATGGGTGCTATGCAGAGAATTTAGGAAGAACCGCACCCAACCGACGGCCCATATACTCCAGGAGTTTCAACAAGCATCCAGGAGTGTTGCTTCGATGAATACCATCCGTAAGGAAGCACATCTGCTTGGTTTTCATGGTTGTGCTGCCACTCATAAGCCTTTTATCAAAGTCCAAGCGTGTTGCTCGGTTAATGTGGTGCAAAGCACGTTGAAAATGGACTGTAGATCAGTGGAAATGGGTTTTTGGGAGCGACAAATCAAGGTTCATCCTCTACCATTTGGATAGCAGGGTCTGGGTCTCGCGTCTGCCTGGAGAACGCCTCCTGCCAGAATGCATTGTGCCCACAGTAAAGTTTGGAGGAGGTGGAATTATCATCTGAGGTGTTTCTTCTGATATGGACTGGGACCTTTGGTTCCAATTCATGGTAAGCTCAATGCCGATACTTATTGCACTACTCTGGATGACAGTATGCTTCCTACGTTGTGCCAGTTTTACAGGTAGGATCCATGTTACTTCCAGGATGACAATGCCAGCTGTAATGTTGCGAGGTCCACCATGGATTAGTATGGTACAATGGGGTTAACCGAATGGATTGGACTGCCCATAGCCTAGACCTGAATCCTATTGAGAACTTCTGGGACGAGTTGGATCACCAAATTAAGGGTTGCAACAACCATTCAAAATTGGTGAAGGAACTTACATGTCTTCTCCAAGCCGAGTGGAAGAAAATACCACTAGCCAATATACAAGGACTTGTGGAAAGCATGCTCCGGAGGGTTAAGGCTGTAATTGCCTCTCATGGAGGCTCTACCAACTATTGAATCTGAATAAATTTTGTTTTTCTTTTCTATCACAGGTTTCTAAATACTTATTGGTATATAGTGTGTGTGTGTGTGTGTGTGTGTGTGTGTGTGTATGTATATATATATATACAGGGCTAGATTTGAGGCGGAACGTGCCAGAATGGCTTTCCGGTACCTCTCTTTATCAATAATTTGGAATTACCCCCCCACACACCTGGGAAGGTTTCCATTCTGGCACCTCTATTTCTAGAAATCTAGAACTGTATATATATATATATATATATAATTTATTTATTTATTTCAAAATAAGAGTTGGGGGAAAAATCTATAGAGCTGGCTTCTATGGAACATGAAGTTTTCTTGCTTATTTGACAGCAAAAGTTAAAGACTC
The DNA here is from genome assembly GCA_907164885.2 of Dolomedes plantarius. Classification (NCBI taxonomy): domain Eukaryota; kingdom Metazoa; phylum Arthropoda; class Arachnida; order Araneae; family Dolomedidae; genus Dolomedes; species Dolomedes plantarius. The sequence goes on along the minus strand of OU015492.1, from coordinate 221,759,842 downwards.
CTCTTCACCCATCATATTGCTTAATGCCACTGAATAATTGTAGAAGACAGAAACATTACAATGTCTGTGTGTCGAATAAAAGAAGAAATTATTTATTGTTTAATATGTAAACACATGAAGCAAAAAAAATATCTTAAATTAGGCTGTTTCAGGATGAATAAGACAAATATAAAGTCATTAATAATTTTCTAATGGTTTCAAAACATTAAGTTAATTTTCTTTTAGTTTTGTCACCCATGCAAAAAACTAATTACAAATACATGAGAAATTAATCATATAATTTATTTTATATGAATGTATAAAGTTTAATACCCAAACATTCTCTTTCATTAGGCATAAGTTTATATCCATCTGGACACCGACATTCAAAGCTACCAATGTTATTGATACAACTAGCAGCACCTTGACAAACTCCAGGAGATTCAATGCATTCATTTATATCTATAAGAGAAAATACATTAAAAAGTTTTATAAGCATTTATGAAAAAAAAAATAGCTTTAATCTACTTTCAATGCTCAAATATTTCAATTAGCTTTAGTTTTACATAGGTTCAAATAGTATTATATAAGACAAAAAAAAAAAGAAAAGATATTTGATTTTTAGAAAACAATCCCCAAAATACTTTAAATTTAAAGTAATACACACAAAAGGAACATACACAGCAGTTTAAACAAACAATAAGGCAGGTTTACTAATCGTTTTAAAATATGGAAAAAATTGTAAATAAGCCATCACGAAAGAAAGAAAAAAAACAATAAAAATGTTTTCAATCTTAATAGCCATGTAGTGTAAGTAAATTAATATTTTTTACCTTCACATTTATTGATAATGGAATTAAATCGAAATCCATTGTAACATTCGCAAACAAAACTTCCAATAGTGTTGGTACAGTAGCCATTTTCACAAACTCCAGTTTTGCATTCATCCACATCTAAATAACAGAACGTAATCATTAAAAGTAATATCGCGAGTATACTTTAAATATTAAAAGAAAATCAAACATACATAACAGTGCAAATGGTCTATCTATATATAGAAAACAGTCCCGTAACTGACTGACAGATAACACACAGACTAAACCGCTGAACCTAAAAGGCTGACATTTTGCACGGTGATTCTTCTTATGGTGTAGGGGTGCACTAAGAAAGATTTTTGAAACATTCTTCTTAGATTTTTTAAAATTAAATTTTTAAGCTGTTTTTGTAACATTCTTTAAAGTTTACATTTAAAATAATAATCTGAGGGTATTTAAAATGTATATCAAGAGAAAAATCATAAAAATTCCTTTAAAATGAAATCTTTATTGAATCTTTACCTCCATTTTCTGATTTTTGGTGAATTTTTAAAGATTAATTTTTAGAATTTAATTTATTAAATGCTGGTCACGTGGTTTCTTTTCTTTTTGTGATACTTCAAATTAATTTTGCACCATGTGCATAACAACGAAATAAATTGACAAAAAATATTGAAATATGGTAAAAGATAAAATTTAACCACTAGACTAGATGAGATGGAAGTTTTTTAAGAATTTAATTCACATTAGTATATTTTATGGATATTAAACAGACAAATTAATTGCATACACTGACCGTTGTATTTAATTTGAATATTTTCTTCTACATTATTTTGTCTATAAAAATATCTGTTACGATTTTTTTATAAATATTTTATTTTTTTGGCATTAATTGCAGACATTGACAGTTGTATTTAGTTTGAATGTACTCCATAGTGAAGCATGGGTATTCAGCCAGTATTCATATAAAATATTGTTATCATATGGATCTAGTATTTTTCCAAAGAAGAAAGTAGTCGCTTTATGATGTAAGAATGCAAGCCAAAAGAATATTTTGGTCACTAAGTTGCTATTGTTTGAGTTTTCTATAAGAGGGAGGGTGCTATTAGAGTCTACTCTAAAAGATCTCAGTATACTGTAAGCTTTTATGCACCAAAAGCAGACAAGAAGAATGCAAGAAGGTTCACTGATGGCTTTGCTCTAAGGCAGTTCTTAATGTCAAAAAGTCATACATAACATATGGTTCCTGAAAGCTAAAGCCCTTCTAAAGATGTAAATTTTTTATAGACAATCACATACATAACAAATTTATATCAGATAAAAAGAAATAAAATGCTTTTTGTTTTTAGCTATTCAGACACTATATTACACTAGAAGGTAACACGTCATAATACAGTGGACGCTCGTTAATTCGAACTCGAAGGTTCTCAGAAAAAAGTTCGAATTATCCGAAGTTCGAATTATCCGATGTTAAGAGAAAATATATAACTTTAAATGTGTATCACTGAAGAAGAAACTCTCCTAGTACGTATAACACCAGAAAATATATTATACTATGTTATCTAAAGTTAAACATATTAAAAAGCAATACAGACTTACTTTAATCATAAAATGAAGCAGAAGATATGCAGTATAAAGTAAACTTTTATTAAAAATATGAATTACACTTTGGGGAAAAACTGTAAAATGGACGTTCAGTTCTGTTTATGATGCCTACACTGTTCATTCAGTTTCTCGATTTGAAGTGAACATTTCAATTCATTTTCAGAGGAAGGTTCCATTTAAATATATGCTTCCAGAGTTTTAATAGAGTCCATTATGGCTTTGACCATTATGGCCGCATTAGAAATATCTTTCGGCAGGTAAGTAGAGAAAAGCCCTGACAGTTTCCTACTGGAATTAGTGCACACGTCTTCGATTACATCAGAGTTTTGGAAGAAATTTTGGAAGAGCTTTGGAAGAGCAGAAAAGAAGTTTTGACATACAAAATAATAAATACAGTGTGTATTTTCTCTATTAAACGAGGAAAAAGAATTTTTTTTTGTCAAATTTTTAGTTCGAATTAACCGAAGTGATAAAAATTTAGTTCGAATTAATGAGATATTTTTAACATTAACTCCAATACAAGTTTTTTGGGGCCTTTGGATTAGTTCGAATTAACCGAAAGTTCGAATTAACCGAGTTCGAATTAACGAGCGTCCACTGTACTAATAATGACGACATAATGGAAAAAGTATATGACAGTTAAAAAATATCCCGAATTATCTAACAATATTGCATTTAATCTACACCTCGTAAAAGCAAACCCTTTCATTATTTTTTATTTATTTAGTTTTTCATGCGATTGGAGTAGTAGACTGCCATCCAACCCGTCATTTTGAAGTCATAATACTAATAATGACGTCATAATGGAAAAAGTATATAAAAGTTAAAAAATATCCCGAATTATCTAACAATATTGCATTTAATCCACACCTTGTAAAAGCAAACCCTTTCATTATTTTTTATTTATTTAGTTTTTCATGCGATTGGAGTAGTAGACTGCCATCCAGTTTTTTACAGCTCACTACGCGATATGAATACTTGAGCTACTTGATTCATTCACATTCGAGTTTGTTTACTTTCAGAATTCATCGCAAAAGTAAACAGATTTTTGAAAACTGTTAAATATACAGCTAAAAGCATCCAATTTTTTTTTAGTTCTGAATGTTTTATAGAAAAATAGGCTGAACAAACGTAATTTGATGGAGAATATATTAGTTTTTAGGTAAGAAAAAATTCTGATCCACATCTGAAATTGAAATTATGTTGTGCTGATATTTAGATTCCTGAACAGATTCCAATCCAACATGACACTCCAGCAAATTTAAATATATGTGTGAGATGTTTAATTGTATATTATTAATAATTATAATAATATAGGTGGCTTAGTATTTTCTTTATTGGCTGATGGACCTTTAATTTTTTTAATAATAAAATCTAATACCTTTGTTTAAAACTTTTCCATTTTCTAAGCAATCTTATTTCTCTTCTTCATTCTGGTATCCCACGGTAATACGATACAAAATAGTTGCGCCATTTCGTTCAAGAAGCAAATGTCATCAACCCAGGGATGGAAAACAGATATTGACATCTTTATGACTCCCCAAACATCGCAATTTTATCATTGTTTCTCAGAAAGTCTACCCCACACATCGTAATACCACCCAGACCTTTTCCGAGAATTTTCCCCCGTGAGTTTGTTGATGTCTCGCGGCGGAAAGATACCGCGAAATCAACCAATGAGAAGCCAGGAAGAGAAGGTCTATTTTTCACGCGGAACAACAAAAGAGGAAAAGTGGCGGAGAAGATCCGAACGAACAAAGAGTTTCGATGGGATATTCGAGAGAGAGGAGACAGAGGATGATACTAGAATCCTGTTTCGATTCAGCGGCAGCTATGAAGAGCAACATTCACCGATAAGTTTCCCCCCTTCTTTGGACATGTCCTATTCCCGAATTCTAAATCTTTCGACTTTCCTATCATGCCTTTGTTTCTAGATTTCTACTTCCTTTTTTTAGACTGCAGTCATTTCGGTAAAGTACAATTTTAATTATGATTTTCGTTTTCCTTTTAATTTTGAGTTAACTAAAGAATTTTTTTTTATAAGATCTTAATGGGTTCATTAGCCACCTAAATCAAATTTAATTTCAGTCTATTTTTATTGTGATGTGTAATACTAGAATTTGTTTTATGTGATTAATTTTTTTATGGAATTGTGCCTTGTATGACAGCTGGTTAGATATGTAGAAAACTTAATTTATGTTAAAATATAAATAAACTTTTGTAATTATTACCCCTAAAATTTGTGTCTCGTCCTTTCTTTAAAAGCGTAAGCTTAATGACTTTTATTTTGTTTAAATTTTCCTTTTCAGAGTAAAGTTAAGTTTCTCTTTCAGCTGTCGTTTTTCCCTTATTGAATCTGTCGTAGGTTATTGCGGTAATATTTTAAACTCTTAACTTTTGAGGTAATCACAACGCGCCTCATCTTGAATACTATTAAATTTACTCCCTAATACTTAAACTCTAATTAAACTTAAATAATTGAATTAATATATATCATGATAAATTAAGTTTAAACTTTTTCTAATGTCTGAATAAGAACAGGCATAACAAGATTTCTGGTGCCGTGAGAGCGAAATAAGGGTCTTAAATCAAGTGCACAATTCCTGATGCATATATGTGTAAAATTAGGGGTAATACAAATTTTTTTTTTGCGGAGTGCTTATGTTGGAAATTTATGAGTGATTTGTGAATTTTTGTGTGTAATATAACTGGTATTTAATATTTATGTAAAATATAATAGTAACTAATTTCTATTGATAATCATTTTACTGAGAGTTTTGATATTTTGTGTGTATATTGAATTTTGAAAATGACTCTTAATACGGAAAATTCAGGAACATCAAACCCTAATGATAAACAAATACCTAATTTTGGAGAATTTATTCCCATGATCCCGATTTTTTCGGCAGACAATCCAAACATCTCAGTGCATGATTTTTTCGATCACATTGAAATGGTAGCAAAAATTGCCAACTGGTCAAATGACCATAAATTATTTGTGGCTAAATTAAGATTAACAGGTGGGGCTAACAAATTTTTATCTTCTCAACCACAAATCAAAAGCGAAACAGATTTTGAGAGATTTAAAAAAGAACTGATAGATAGATTCACCAACTGCGATTTTAAAGATAATTGTCTTTTAAAGTTCACAACAGCTTGTCAGGGATCTAGTGAATCCACCAGGGCTTACTTAACTAGAATAAGGGGCCTGTCTTACCAATGTTTTCCTAAAGAGGAAAGTACTAGGCAAAAGATGCTACTCACTCAGGCATTAGCTGGAATGAGAGCATCAGTCAGGAGATTTGTAATGTCCCAACCACATGAGAGTTTTGATAATTTGTGGCAATTAGCCCTTAAAGAAGAAGAGTGTGCAGCATTGGAAGCCTCTTCAGCCCAAGTTAACCTTACTATACCGAACACATCATCAAATTTAGAAACAGAATTAACACAAATTAAACAACTGATTCAAAATTTAGCACTTGAGAATGACCGTAAGGTAGCAGAACTGTCGGATGAAGTAAAAAAGTTAAGAGGGGAAAATCACACACGTCCTACTCCACCAACACACGATAGGCGCCCAAATTATAGAGATGTGGTTTGTTTTAATTGTGGGATAAGGGGTCATATAAGCAGACTTTGCAGGCAGCCAAGACGTTTTAATCCAGGTCCAAACTATCATGGTTTCCCAAGCCACAGATTTAACAATCAAGGTAATTTAAACTAATTCAGGGGCAGAGCAGGCAAACACCACTGACTTTGAATAAACCCCTTGAGTGTGTAAGGATAGATTCTGTATTTAATGTTAATAATTCACTTCCTATTATTGTAGTTTATATTCATGATATCAGAGTTAAGTGTTTAATAGATACTGGGGCGTCTGTGAATTTGATAAACAATATGGTTATAGATAAATGTGCAAAGAAAGGTTACGATACTAAACAGTCAGATTGTGCTTTGAGAGTTTTAGGGATTACCAACGATCAATTAATTATTACCAAAAAGGTTAATCTCACCCTAACGTTTCAGAGAGAGAAAATTAATGTTCAGTTTTATGTAGACACCAACAACTCTAAATTAGATTATGATGCTATTTTAGGGTTACAATTTTTTATTCAGAATAATGTGAAAATTGATTGTAAACAAATGAATATCCAAAATAATAAATTCCATATAGATTGGTTAAATGTAAAAGATAGAAGCAGAGTAAATGTAAATGATAATTATGAATGCAATTTGATTAATGATAGTACTAAGCAAAAAGTGAATAAATTTCAAGGTAATTCTAACAGTCAACATCATGCATCTAACACTAATTTCCAGAGAAATAACAACCAAACCAAATCTAAGTCTTATAAAAGTAATCGCAGAGATACCAATGCTACTCAACTTAACCAAAATATAAACAATCGTAATTCAGATAGTCACAATTTAACCGTTACTAATTCTCCCTGTAAAAAACAACCCAAACTAAAGAAAAGTCATATTGAGAACAATCCAGAAGTACAAACCATAAATAAAGATTTTAAAATTGTAGAAATTACAGATAAATCTGGTAATAATAATCATAATAGACATCAAAAGATAAAAAGTACAGATAAAAGTAATTGTAACACTTCTAGTGATATTAATGTAACTAATGTACCTAAGAATAATGTTATAGGTAAGGATATGAATAATATTCAGTATGATCACATGCAGTTTCATGATAATAGTGTGATAGGGCGAACATTAATTAAGCATATTATACCTCCTAGGTCAGAACTTTTAGTATGGGTGCATACAGGCAACAAAATGTTAGATTCAAATACTGTCTTAATTCAACCATCAAAACACTCTCTAGCCAATCCATGGGTAGTTTCCAATTCAGTAAATGATAATAATAATGGGAATAAATATTTAGTTAAAGTAGCAAATTTTTCAGATGAGGATTTACATGTAAACAAAAATACAAGATTAGTAAGTGTAGAGCCAATCGTAGTGACTAAAGTAGAAAATGCAGAAGTTAATGTGATAGGAGAAAAATCAATAGATGAAGATCTTGAATTATTTGGAGGACAATTTGATTTGGCACATATACAAGATGAGGAGCAGAAATCTAAGCTGTTAGCTCTTTTACATAAACATTCGGATGTATTTGCAGATTCAGTGCAGAAATTGACTGGCTGCAACACTGTTTCCCATAGAATTTATTTATCTGATGAAGTACCAATTAGGCAAAAACCATACAGGACTCCTCATGCATTGAAAGATGAATTAAAGACTCAAATCAATCAATTATTAGATTCAGGGATAATTTCTGTCAGTGATTCACCCTATGCTTCTCCAATTATTTTAGTCAAAAAGAAAAACAATTCTTACCGATTAGTTTGTGATTATAGAAAGTTAAATGTGAAAACCCAACCTCTTCCATTTCCCTTGCCATTAATTACTGATTTATTAGATTCATTACATGGGGCTAAATTTTATTCATCTCTCGATTTGTGTTCAGGCTATTGGCAGATGAACTTAAATCCTGCAGACAGACACAAGACTGCTTTCTGCACTGACTTTGGTTTATATCAGTGGAATAGGTTACCACAAGGGTTAAAGAATGCTGCCTCCTCCTTCCAAAGATTACTAGAAATGGTTTTAGCAGGTTTAAAAGAGTGGAATATTAATACTTATTTGGATGATTTAATAATAGCTTCAGAAACTTTTGACGAACATTTAGAGAAATTAGATATGGTTTTTAAACGTCTAAGTAAACATAATTTAAAAGTTAATCCAGCAAAATGTCAATTAGTCAGGGATAAAATTGTATATTTAGGTTTCCAGGTAGTAGATGGCAAAGTTCTCCCAGATTCACGTAATGTGGAGGCTGTGAGGAATTTTCCTATACCCAAGAATAAAAAACAAGTTAGATCATTTTTAGGTCTTTGCAACTTCTATCGAAAATTTATCAAAAATTTTGCTCATATTGCCATACCATTAACAAATTTAACTAAACAGAAAGTCACGTTTGAATGGGGAGATGTAGCTGATGTAGCATTTAATGAACTTAAAGAAAATTTAGTATCTTATCCTTGTTTAATGTTACCAAATGTAAAAGACAATTTTATTTTGAATACTGATGCTTCGGGTTATGCGATTGGTGCTGTTCTTAGTCAAAAGGGAGAGGATGGTATGAATCACCCAGTGGCTTATGCGAGTAGACGACTTAATGATGCTGAAACAAGGTATAGTGTATTTGAGAGGGAAACGTTAGCAGTAGTTTGGGCTATTAATTATTTCAGACAGTACTTATATGGCAGAAAATTTAAATTGTTTTGTGATCAAAAAGCTCTCTCTTATGCACTCAAACTCAAAGACAGCGGTCGTGTTGCTAGATGGGTGTTAGCTCTTCAGAATTATGATTTTGATATTGAACATGTACCAGGGAAGAGCAATGTACCAGCTGATGTTTTGTCGAGGTTAGTTAACGTAGCTACAGTTCAAGAAGTTGACACTAAAATTAACCCTTTTCCTCATAATAGACTTAAATTAATGCAGCAGACAGATGGTAAATGTAAAAACTTAATTGATCAATTAAAGACTGTCTCAGAATTAAATATTAAGGGTAATACTTACTTTTTAAGAGATGATATTTTATATTGCATTCCAAAATATAATAAGTCTAAATTTAACATTGAAAAATTATTTGTTCCAAAAACTTTAATATCAGAGGTACTTGCTCTTGCCCACAATTCCATAACTTCAGCACATCCAGGTCTTAAGAGAACGTTATATCGAGTGAGACAAAATTATTATTGGCCAGGGATGTATGCACATATCAGTAATTATGTTTTATCCTGTGTATCGTGTCTTGAAAGGAGAGGTTTTAAAACCAAACAAAAAGCTCCATTACAAAGAATTCAAATAACTAGTAGACCTTTTGAAAGAATAGGTATGGATGCTGTTGGTCCTCTACCGATCACTGAAGCAGGGAACAAATACATTCTGGTCATTAGCGACTATTTTACTAGATGGGTTGAGGCTTACCCAGTAACTGACATTAAGACTGAAACAGTAACATCTATATTAGAAAAATTTATTTGCACGCATGGTATACCTGAACACATGATAACAGATAGGGGGTCTTCATTTTTAGCACATAGCATTCAAAAAGTATATGAAAAGTTAGGGATAAACAAACATTGTTCTACGAGTTATCATCCTAGCACTGATGGTGTTGTGGAAAGGGTTAATGCTACCATCATTAACTCCCTTAAACATCTAGTAGACTCCACTGTAAATGAGTGGGATAGATATCTGCATTTTGCAGTTCTCGCTCACAGAACGGCTTTTCATTCAGCCATAAAAGATACACCCGCACATCTGGTGTATGGTAGGGATCTTACTTTGCCATTAACCCTTCTCACTTCTCCATCTGCTAGATCATATGCAGATCAAAGAGATTTAGCTGAAGATTTAACTTTAAGAATGCAAGAAGCTTTTAAAACAGTGAAAGAGAATTTAATTATAGCAGCCGAGAGACAGGAAAGTTACCGTTTGAAAAATTGTAAGAATAAAAATATCAAAGTAGGCGATTTAGTTATGTTGTTCACCCCAGCCACTAAGGTTGGACAATCAAAAAAGTTTACTAAATTCAATAGGGGCACATATAGAGTAAAGGAACAAACTGGTCCTGTTAATTTTAAAATTGTTAATATTACTGCTCCCAATGATGAACAGACAGTACATGTAGATAGATTAACTTTAATTCCAGATAGAATAATTTTTCCTTCATTAACAATCCCAGATGTAACAACTTCCCCTCCCTCTCCGAAAGTAAATGTTAAAAGTCAAGATGAATCTCAGTCTAATTATGTAGATGATCAAGAAACTTTGCCTTTTTTCCCTCCCCTTAGACGTAGACCAAATTATCAATATCTTATGCCAAACTTTTCTACAACCGATAATCTAACCCAAAACAATGTTATTAGTAATGATTATAATGGACCAGCTTCTCCCTATGCTCTAGAAGATATTGAAATATCTGATGTCAGCTTTCTAGACAATAATAGTGATTTTAGTAATTCTTCAGTGGTTCAGGATACTAGTGTAAATGATAACGTGCAGTCTAATGTTAACTCGAGAGATAATCATTCAACAAACTCCCAAATTGTGACACGCAGTAAAAATACGAAGTCCACTGCCAAATACTACTACAATTTAAGGCCCAGGGACAGTAATGGGTTCGTGAAGAAAATTAGCAAAAAATGAAAATGTGTTTTTTTTATCGATTATACCTTGTATGTGTAGAATATTTTTTTTTGCTGTTTGATAATTACGCTTCATATTATGAGTACAATGTGTTGTTAATTTACATTTTCATATATGACACTTTTGTTTGTTTATATATATATATGCTATTTTTTTTTAAATATTTGTAACATTTCGTTGGTGCAAAGCTACATATTACGAGGGAGAATCCTCGTGGCTGCCATGTCATGGATCCTTCACAAAACCTTTCAACAAGGACACAAGGACTCTCATGGCGAACCGCTTTGGCCTTCACTGTATCACGGCTCCCACTCTAGTCAAGTCCTTTTACCAATATTCATCTTCATGATTCATTTCAATTATTGTTATGAATGGATAACCGGTCTCATCTTCACATCTTCAACCTGGCCAGGAGTAGAAAGATCCGCTGGCGGAGACATCTACGGGAGTGTGCAGAGGAGAAATGTTCATCCAGTTTCAACAGTATTTAATCCCGTCATCAACCTTCACACCTTATAACAGTTCATTGACATTTACCTGCAGCTGCAATTCATCACGTCAGAGAGTGGGGTGCCGGGGTGCTATGAATGATCAATGGTTCAGTCACTTCGACTAAAGTCTACGACCAAAAGAACTCTCTTACATGATATCGAACACTACTGATCACAGTGTTCTTGTGCCAATGATTCTTCTGCGAAAGACTTTGAGACTATTCAGTGATAGCAAAGAGTGTCCTCTATAATAGAAGTTTATTTACATTTTTTATTGCGGTTAGGTAATGTGCTTATGGCTTGGTCCATCATAGGATCATGAAAATTTTGTTATCAAGGTACTACAGTGTGTCAAGCGTCTTCCGTATATCTATGTAATTGATGATAGTTTTGTGATTTTATGATTCTTCATGTTTATAAGTTTTTTTTGTAGTGATTTTATGTTTCGGCTCAGCATACAATCATGAATCATTTTGTAGCCAAACCAATTTCCTTTTGTTGTTTTGTTTTTTGTGTACTCAAGTGGTACTGTGTAACACCTGTTGGTTCCTCGACAAGTTTTCTTTCGTATTCATGTATACAAGGGTTATTCTTATTTATAATAAGATCATATGGGGTTCTGTATAAATCCATAAAATTTTTTTTGTGACAAAAAATTTTTTCCATCAGGGGGAAGTATAATGTTGTGCTGATATTTAGATTCCTGAACAGATTCCAATCCAACATGACACTCCAGCAAATTTAAATATATGTGTGAGATGTTTAATTGTATATTATTAATAATTATAATAATATAGGTGGCTTAGTATTTTCTTTATTGGCTGATGGACCTTTAATTTTTTTAATAATAAAATCTAATACCTTTGTTTAAAACTTTTCCATTTTCTAAGCAATCTTATTTCTCTTCTTCATTCTGGTATCCCACGGTAATACGATACAAAATAGTTGCGCCATTTCGTTCAAGAAGCAAATGTCATCAACCCAGGGATGGAAAACAGATATTGACATCTTTATGACTCCCCAAACATCGCAATTTTATCATTGTTTCTCAGAAAGTCTACCCCACACATCGTAATACCACCCAGACCTTTTCCGAGAATTTTCCCCCGTGAGTTTGTTGATGTCTCGCGGCGGAAAGATACCGCGAAATCAACCAATGAGAAGCCAGGAAGAGAAGGTCTATTTTTCACGCGGAACAACAAAAGAGGAAAAGTGGCGGAGAAGATCCGAACGAACAAAGAGTTTCGATGGGATATTCGAGAGAGAGGAGACAGAGGATGATACTAGAATCCTGTTTCGATTCAGCGGCAGCTATGAAGAGCAACATTCACCGATAAGTTTCCCCCCTTCTTTGGACATGTCCTATTCCCGAATTCTAAATCTTTCGACTTTCCTATCATGCCTTTGTTTCTAGATTTCTACTTCCTTTTTTTAGACTGCAGTCATTTCGGTAAAGTACAATTTTAATTATGATTTTCGTTTTCCTTTTAATTTTGAGTTAACTAAAGAATTTTTTTTTATAAGATCTTAATGGGTTCATTAGCCACCTAAATCAAATTTAATTTCAGTCTATTTTTATTGTGATGTGTAATACTAGAATTTGTTTTATGTGATTAATTTTTTTATGGAATTGTGCCTTGTATGACAGCTGGTTAGATATGTAGAAAACTTAATTTATGTTAAAATATAAATAAACTTTTGTAATTATTACCCCTAAAATTTGTGTCTCGTCCTTTCTTTAAAAGCGTAAGCTTAATGACTTTTATTTTGTTTAAATTTTCCTTTTCAGAGTAAAGTTAAGTTTCTCTTTCAGCTGTCGTTTTTCCCTTATTGAATCTGTCGTAGGTTATTGCGGTAATATTTTAAACTCTTAACTTTTGAGGTAATCACAACGCGCCTCATCTTGAATACTATTAAATTTACTCCCTAATACTTAAACTCTAATTAAACTTAAATAATTGAATTAATATATATCATGATAAATTAAGTTTAAACTTTTTCTAATGTCTGAATAAGAACAGGCATAACAATTAGGCCTAAACGGCCGTTTGTTTACTGAGCGCTTCAATTGAAAGATGAGTATAGCCCGGTAGTGTTATACAGAGACAACGGCTATTATATATATAATTGTTTAAAAATACTCACATAAGGCATACATATCTTTCCACAGCAGCATTTAAAGTGTAAATTTTGGTAAGTTAGAGAATTTATTTTCGGATACAATATTACTGTTAAATTACACATTTAGATAAGGGTTAAAATATATAACAGTTTAAAATTGTTATTTAACAATGAAATTATGCTTACCATCAACAGAACCTGTCATAGGATTAACATATGTCCCTGGGGTTGGAGTACATAATTTCATGTAATCTTCTGCAATTAAAAATTAGAGTAAGAAATGCTGCAACAAGATCTTTTGGCATTAAACAAAATGAACTTTACTATACACATAATTTTAATATCTCTGGAGAATTCTTTCTAAGGTACATACAGTGGAAATATTGGAAAAATATCATCTTTCGTTTAAATAGTATTTTACTAGTTAAAAAGTTTATCCTTTATAAACCTTTCAGTACATTTCCAGATAGAGTACATTAACAACTTATTAGCCTTCCCACCATAGATTTTTTTATCCTTTCAATACATGCATATGTGTATTAATAAAATTGAATTCCTTTGTATGCAGGAATTTTTTTTTAAATTTCCTAAACATCCTTAGCATCGATAGACAATAAAAAGCCCAATAAAAGTACTAAGATTAAATTAAGCTTACAGAACTGTACTTTACAGAACAAACAAAATTAAATAATAGGAAAAAAAGTGAATATATATGTAACAATAGTGCAATTATTATCAAGAGCTGAGAAGATTAAAAAAAAAGCCAGAAAATTACTAAATAAAAGGGTGCAATTCTAATAGTCAAATTTAGTTTAAGTGTAGCAAATGATCACCATAGCGCTTCAGACAAACAAATAAACTAGACAGTAAAATTCTCTTGAAGTACATAAAGTTAATAAAATCCTTACAGCAATTAACTTTTGAAAAAAAAAATGCAAGACTGAAACTATTAGTTTGAGATCAGAAATAAAAAAAAAATTCAGGTAGTCTCTTCTAATGAAACTACCATGGGTTATTAACCTTTAGCTTACGGGGCCCATTTTTCCGATTCCCTCTTTAGAACTGGAAATTTCATAGCTCCTTTGTAAGAACGGCCATTAAGGGGGTTACATATATATATATAAATACAGTCGAACCTCCATATATCGAAGTAGCAAATTGCAGGAAAAAAATTCAATGTATAGAAATTTCGATATATAGAATTGAGCTCAGTTTTATCATAATTCTCCTAAAAAAAATTTAAGCTAATTTTCGTATACGAAACTCTATTTCTAATTTATATGCGAATCCCATTAAATGAAAGTTAATAACTAAAAAATAAATTAATATGAAAGATTTATTGAGTACTACATACCTTTAAAAAACAATAATCCAGACAGTGGTTACAATGATCACAGTTACATTTTTTATTTATTCAGTCCACTTAAAACTTAATCAGGGACATTTTCCGCGAATTGAAGTCCATGACATATTGTTTCAAATGCCAAAAATTGAGAGATTTTGTTCTAAAGTGGAATAAAATCTCCCAATTTGTCTTGAAAAAATTTTGATATATAGAGATTTTTTCGATATATAGAAACAATTTTTCTATGTAATGAACATGGAGATTTGCTAAGAGTTCGATATATAGAAAATTTCGATATGTGGAAGTTCGATATATGGAGGTTCGACTGTATATACATATATATATATACATATATATAAGTAGATACATATATATATATGTACTAAATTAAATATTATGCCCTCCATTATAGCATTTAAATTCTCTTTCCTAAATCCAATCCCCAGTAACATTACTTTATCACTTTAAAACACATAGCAATGGAACTTAGCATAAAGTGCATGCCTTGCATATCTACACGTGTATACGTCTGAGGAAAGACGTGGGTTCACATCGCCAGCCCCAATATTCTGCTGACCATACAAAATAAAAGCCACATGTTTTTTTTGCCTCTCGCACTTAAGGTTGAAAGGTGGTATCTTCGCTCCGAGCATCTGAAGTATATATATATATATATATGTATGTATATATATATACATACATACATATATATATACATATTCTTGGGCCCGTATCCTTGGAATACCTGCTATCCCACCCTGTAAGAAGAAGGTTAATGTAGGATTACTTATCGTTGCTTACCTCTTTTTTTTTTTACAGTAAAATTCCTACATACGAAGAGAAAGATGAATGATAACCCTATGCAGAATAGGTCGATCATAAGAAAAATAAGTTACATATGTCTACTCTGCCACTCTTGATTTATAACTCGCAACGACGGTTTTAGCATCATAAATTTTGCTTTCTGGAGGACCATTATGGAGGAATGTAATGCTATGTTAAAAATTGATGTGATATTTATGTTATAATACAGAACAGCAGAAACAAACCAGAGTTAGCAGCTGGACATGGTTCACAAGGATCACCCCAAGCGCGGCCTACAGAACAACAGCATGTAAGCTTTGTTTCATTGGACATCATAGGATGCTCACACACCAGACGAGGAATTCTTGTTGTTGTATTATAAGCTTGCCTGAAGCACAGAGATTTTCTCATATCTGAAAGGGAAAAGGAACACTATAATATGGTATGCCTGTTGTGAGGAATTCTGGTTAGGAGTTGCATTTTGATATCTCTGCAATACAACAAATAAACAAATTTTGAGAAATAGAATAATAATTTGTATTCAAACAGATTAGGAGTTTATGAGAAGTCTTTTATAATACTTTGTGAATTTCTTTTCTTTTTACATTATGAAGTATTGAATACAGAATTTATATACTGATAGTTGTTATATACAATATGCATCATTTATTGAATTAACTTTCCAAAAAATACCTTTTTTTAAAAATCACACATTTTTTCATTAAACACATGTTCGACACTATTTAATTAAAATTAACTTTCAATTCATATTAACTACAGTCAAAAATGTGTTAACTTATTAATTTTCATTAACTTATATTAATTAGCTTGTTAATTTTTAATTACTCAATAAAAATTAACTGGTACCTGATACTTAAATGTCCTCTAAAAATGTGAATTCAATTGATATCTTTAGAGACCATGTTATATAATGAATACACATCATTTATTGTTTATCAGTTTCAATTATATCAAACACTTAGAAAAAAAAATAATAAACCCTCAAATTTGGGGCACTTGTCCTTAGAGGTGTGTTCATACACTGCAATCATTTATTGGCTTCTTCTTAAGAGGAAGCCCCATTCAGATGAGCCAACATAAACCTCTGGTGCCACCATAATCTAGATCTAGCACCCCCAGGATGGCTCATACCTTCTTCCCACCCCTGAAAACCTCCTGGAGGGACACATGAGGAAATATGAAATCTCAGATTTTAACTTGCAAAAATTTAATCTAGAAAATAAATTTATCTTAAAAGAGTTGTTAAAAGAGAACCATCAGCCTTACCAACACAGCCTCCAGAAATTTGCACAAAACCAGGTGGGCAAATACACGAATAACCACCCTCAGAATTAAGACAGGTACCTGGTCCACATATATCTGGTCTGATACGGCATTCATTTACATCTAAAAATAATAAAGTATGAATAGAGATGCAAATTTATGATAATATAACTGCAAAAATCTAACAAATATAAACTTAGCTTTTCCAATACATTATTTGAACATGGACATGTAGCACAGAGTGTGGCAATCCAATACCTGAATTTAATATAATTTTTTTACAAAAAAAAAAAAGAGGGGCATAATAGAGGGGTGTTGACGCCAATGGCTATGTTGGCAATCGCCAAACGCGCTCTTGAAAGAATACAAATATAGGTATCATACTTTTTATTTCTTATGTTGGCATCGTAAAGTAAAAGATATTAGAATTTGTTTGAAATAGCTTGTTGCATAAAAAAGTTTGTTACGCTCGTACATCGTATGGTCAATGTTTCATGTATTGATTTTATTCATACATTAGTATTGTAGATAATTCGTTTAAGTAAATAAAATTGTTATTAATTTCTGTGTCGTATGGTCGACAATGGTTTTGATATAATTTATTAGTCTACAGTCCTTTTGAATGCAACAAATTTGGGACCAGTGCAACGTATGACATTTGGCTCATACAAGGGGCTTTTGAACAAAAAGAATATCATAGCCTAAGTATATGATCAGTTTAAAGCAGTGGTTCTCAACCAGTGGTCCTTGGACCAAAGGTGGTCTGCAAGAGCCTCGGGATTGGTCTGGCACTACATTAAAAAAGGTTGCCAAATAAATGGGGATTTTAAAAGCAATGTTCATTGAACTAGATGGGCGGAATATATCCGACGACTATCAGGTGTTGAATTAAAATTTCTTAAAAGTTTAACATAATTATTTTATTATTAGAATATGATACGTTAGAATGTCAGTACGTTAATCCTGTATCCCTTTTGCCTGAGGCATATTCCATACCCTCATACCGCCAAAAGGTTCCCCTCTCTCAAGTTGGGGAGGGGGTTGGTGGTGGTCCACACATGGTTTGATTTCTGGCTTAGTGGTCCACAGACTTCTACAGGTTGAGAACCACTGGTTTAAAGCATAAAGCGAATAGAGGTCTCATTGATATCTCATCCTGTTCATCAAGAGGGTGATTTATCAATTAGCATAATTATTACTCTGCTTCAACCGGCCATTCAATACATGAAATATAAATATTAGTAGCAAAAATTATTAATGTTAAACATTTAAAATTGAATCAAAATCACATATTTACCAATACAGTTCCTTAGTGAAGAATCTAATGTATAACCATCAGGGCAGATACACGTAAAACTACCAAATGTGTTAGAGCACCGTCCTCCTTTACACACACTGTTGAATTCTCTGCATTCATCGATGTCTGCATAAAAATATAAGTGCTTAATTATACTATTTGCTACACCTTCAGTATATTTTAATGTACCAATTATCTGTCATTACTCCATATGAACTATTTTTAAGAATTAAAATTTCTTCTATCTAAACTACTTGTGTATCTTTACTTTACACACACTGTTGAATTCTCTGCATTCATCGATGTCTGCATAAAAATATAAGTGCTTAAATATATTATTTGCTACAGCTTCAGTATATTTTAATGTACCAATTATCTGTCTTTACTCCATATAAACTATTTTTAAGAATTAAAATTTCTTCTATCTAAACTACTTGTGTTTCCCTTTTAAAAGAAAAAGAAATAGAGATAATATCAATGAATTTGCAACTTCAGATAAACTGTCAGAATAGTTAGGTCTGATAGGGATAAATTACATATGTATTATAACAAAGAGAGATACAACGGTAAAAATTTCTAAGCAAAAAATATTACTACTATCTTTTATGGCACAAAATATGAAATAAGGATTCAATTAAAATACATTTTTGATGCTTTATTGATCTCAACATCAATTAATTTATACATTACATTTTTTAGCATTCACTACTTCTGAATGAAGAAACATCATACAGGAAAATAATTTATAAATAAAAATATCTTTTCTGAGGATGTAGTATATGAAAATATAATTATATATATTTATATCAATATATTTATTGTTCTGTAAAATTGATAACTGTAAAAAAATAACAGAATTATATAATTTTTCTCTGAAAATTTATATAATCTTGTTAATTAAAGTTTTATAATATATCTTACCTTCCAAAACTACTGTTATTTGATTGGGTCTGAAACCTGTGCCACCAGGACACAGTTG
This sequence comes from Dolomedes plantarius, assembly GCA_907164885.2. Taxonomy (NCBI): domain Eukaryota; kingdom Metazoa; phylum Arthropoda; class Arachnida; order Araneae; family Dolomedidae; genus Dolomedes; species Dolomedes plantarius. The sequence continues at coordinate 221,740,881 of OU015492.1, read as the reverse complement.
ATTATATTCAGCTAGAATAGGAAAAATTACATATGAACTATAATAAAAAGGTATAAAAATTTAACATAGAAATAACTGTATAAATTTAAAAAAATTAAGAGCAAATATGAAATTTTAAACTGAAATAAAATATGCATTGTTTTAAACAACTAAAATAATTAAAAATTACCAATTTAATTAATTTAAGTTTTAGAGTAACAAAATATCTACACATTTATTTATTATTTCTTAGTTATAATATGGGATGACACATGAGTTGATAGCTTAAAAAATCATAATAAACAGAAGAAAAAATAAATGAACTATAACAATTAAAAAATTACAAAAACTGTTCTTCATATTGTATAAAAACTGCATTGTAACTTTCACATATTTTGTATTGTTTCATTCTATTACTTTTCATGATTTTTCAAATTATCTAAACATGGGTCCCACAGATTTAGTAACAAATTCTTATAAACAAAGGGGTTAAGTTGGGGCCCCCAACTTAAATAAATTAAAGCATTAATTTCAGTTAAAATCAGAAAATTGTAGAGAACTTTTAAGAAAGTTGGTTTTTTCCCTCTTTTTTAAACTGTGAAACTGAAGATTCCGATTATGTTCTTAGCCTTAACATTAGTTTTTAACAATGATATGATCTATAGCAAAAATTCGATGCTATACTTTTTTTCTCATTTTATCTATATTATATTTATTTTTCTCATTGTATAACTTTCGAATACTACTCAAACATCCATTCTATTGTTATTTGATTTTGAAAAAAATCAGAATATTTCATATATTTTAATCAGAATATTTTAAGGACTGTTCCGTGGTCAATGTGCTGAAGATGGCCCTAACTGAATTCAATTCGTGCCCCACCCCTCCAAAAGTTAGAAGCCCGCTACGCTTATGCTGCAGATATGAATCTGTAGCTTTGGAATTCAAAAATAATAAAGTGAAATTTCTAAATCCAACACTTTAATGCTAGTAGATTAGGTTAAAGATAATATGTAAGACTGATCAAAACAAAGTAAATGAATTGACAGCAGAACTATATTCTGGTTTTGAAACAAAACTAAAAAATTGTTTAAAGAGACTTACTTGTATTAGCACGTGGGCAAACCTCACAGGTTGGACCCCAGCCTCTTCCAAGAGAGCAACAGCAAGTAACTTTCGAAAGTCTTTCTCCTAATTCTGTATTACATATGCCTCTACCATTATATTCAGCAGTGACATCAAGAAAACATTGACCTTGCCTAAGATCTATGAAGTATTGGAGCACATGTTGTGAAAATTAAGTTAAGAAATGGTTCAGACACAAAAGGTATATTAAGTTGTATGTAAAGGTAAAGGTTCATTATACAATGTTTCCAGCCAATATACATGGTTTAATTGTACTATAACTTGAATGTTCTACTTTAATGTCATTGTTATACAAAACCTACTAAATAAAAACTATAAAAAAAAACATTCAATGTTGCAGTACATCTTATGAAGTATAGCACATGAGACATTCAAACAAAAATTCTATGTTCAAATGTTGATTCTTCAACCCTCAAAAGTACATCCATGCTTCATAAAAAACATCTCAGCAAATATGGTTATTGACTTAGTTAGCTTACATGTCTGTGGTGTTATGGCAGATGTTGATAAGTACGAAAAATCCAATTTTATGTTTTAAGTTGATATGTCACACTTAAAGTTGGTTCTTTAATGTGGCAAAAGCTGACAGTGGAATTATGAAATAATGCCAAGTTATTTGTATTGACAAATGCTGTTATATATAAAAGGTAACACTTGGTCCCTCATTGAATATTTTAGTCCCTAATTGAAAATTTTCATTGAAGACCATCCATATGCTTGAGGTTGAATATGAATATTAACTAAAGAATTTTTGGATTGACAAACTTAATTGAGCGATTTTATATTTCACAACAACAGTTACTTTTTTAATTTGCCAAAAACATGAAAAAATGACAAATCAACATCTGCCATAATCCCACAGATATATTTCAATTAAGAATTCAACCATCAAATAAAAATCATTAAATAAAGCCTCAAAATAGTGAAAAAAAGGCATGAAATAAAAACCTATTTGCCTACTACTCAGTTAAATAGTTGACGGTCAATAGTCAAAACTCTACTTTAGAAGGGATCAAAAATGGGCTTTCTCATCAAAAGAAAAAATTCGATGAGAAAAGCATGGCTCAGCTAGTCATGGGCATATTCAGGGCCCGACTTAGCCTGATTGGGGCTTGGGGCAAAAACTTCTTTGGGGGCCCCCTCTGCTTCACTACTTCTGTAATGAAGAACCGAACTTTATGGAGGTATTTAAATTTTTCACCTTATTATAGATATATAACAAGAAAATTGACTAGAACCTAAAATAGCTATAATGTTCCCCCCCCCTCCAATGGTCAGACGAAATATCATTTTGTCCATTTTACTGATTTTCTGACAATTCTATGTCCATCATTAAAAGGGATATAGCACATCTGAAGAGCCAAAATTTTACAAAAATGCTATTTAAATTTATTCATTATATTTCCGTGATTTTTCATTCTCAACAATTCAAAATCTCAAAAAAGTAAAAAAAACATTAAAATAAACGTAAAATAAACTTTCTATTCGATTTGGGCCCCCCCCTCTGATGTGGGGGCCCAGGGCAATTGCCCTGTATGCCCTTAGTCAGGCTCTGGGAATATTTCTCCTCATTACCCCTATAGATATACAACAGTATTTTTCATTTCCTAATTTTAAATCTCAATTACAACCTGATTATGAAGACTTTAAACTCTTTTACAAGAAAAACTTAAAAAATTCTATCCAAGTTGTAGAGTAGAAAAAGATCTTTAATCACCAGACAACCCAAACACTGGGTTGAAGGCATACCTAATTTTACTACATGTACTACACTGCAGAAATAAATGCCTTATTTATATTAACTTTATTAAAAATTAATTATTTGTCCCTCAACTTCAGAGCAATTTGTATAGACATGTAATTTTTACAAATTAGTTAATCTACAGGAAGAATTTTTGACTTTTATACATATTTTACAAGAAGGTTATTAAAAATAATATAAGTTTTATGTAATACATAGCTTCAATTGTGCAAATAAAAGAGAATTTACAAACTTACAGCAGTTGTGCTGCACAGTGGAGCACCCAGGATATAATCTTGGGGGGGGGGGGGCAGCGAGTTGAACGGATAAAAATATTTATAATGCAAATTCAATATTCATAATGCAATTTCTATTTCTTTGGGGGGAGGGGGCAGGGGCCCTTGGCCCACCCCCTGGGTGCGCCAGTGGTGCTGCAAAGAAGTAACTAACCATACAAATGGCTCTTTATGGAAGTACACAAAGTTAAATGAAAATAAAATACTTACCAACACAACCAGCTCCATTTGCAGCTAAAGAATAATTTGGAGGACACTCGCAAACAAAGGACCCCATGGTATTCACACATGTACCATACTGACAAATTTGAGGATTTTCACATTCATCAATGTCTGAAAGGTGTTGAAATATAAAAAAACAGGGTAGAAATACAACTGAATTAAAAATATTTAACATTAATTCAATACAATACCTGTACAGTTCCCTCCAGTAGAATCTAATTGGTATCCTGTGTCACAAATACATCTGAATTGCCCAAAACTATTTTCACACCGGCCAAATGCACAGTTATTTTGGAATAAAGCACATTCATCAACATCTAAGAAAGAAAATAAAAATAATAAGTTTTGATTGGCCCTTAACTTGTAAATGGTAACCTCCATCTCTCGGACGGATAGAGTTCATATTTTTCCCGTTAGGGTGCATAATTATCAATTTGAAACCTTTATGTTCTAGCTATGCTTCAATTATTCCTTGACTTTGGTTGTGTTTGTTTATCTTTGAGATTTGTTTACTTTATCGCCTTACATTTACCATTCCAAGAAAACTCACTCCGCTTTAGAGATGGACATTACTTTAAAGATACGTATTTGGTCCGTCTAGGGTCCAGGACACATTTTAAAAAAAATTTATTGATTGAGTTAAAATTTTGTATTTTACTGTGATGCTTAATCATATAATTTGTAAACAAAATCACATCATAAAACTTCTCATAATGTTTTTTAAATTTAAAATTTTTTAAAAAGTGAGAAAATTTAAAATTGTTATATCTTGAAATAATATTTGTCAAATTTCAACAATTTTTCCATTTCATTAAACAGAAATATATAAGTTTTAATTTTGATTCAGCATTTTTTAAATACAGGTAGCCCTCCTACAGCATGGCATCTTACAACACTGTTTCGCTCTAACACGATAGGATAAATTGCGGGAACCCTCATATAACACTGAAACCTGTAACACGGTTTCGCTCTAACCCGATTAAAAAATTGTGAAAACCTTTGCACAACACTGTACTTCTGCAGCACTAGATATTATGATTTTTGTTTCACATATTTAAAAACTAAATTACCTTAAAATAATGATGGGAAGGAACAATAAACTATAGTGGCTTTACATGAAAATGTATAAACAAATTTTAATTTATTCATTTATAAACCTATAAAATTGTAAGAAGGCCTAAGCTTAGCTGAAAATCTTGAATCATTTTTCTTGAATGCAGGCCCTTCTGCTGAAAGAAGCCGAAAATTCAAAAGGGAGCTGCAAAATTGTCTATCTCCATACCGTGAAATCTACAATAACCTTGTAAGAACCAGCAAACAAACCAAAACTACAGATTTTTTAAAGAGGATAGAAGGTGCAAAAAATCTAAATGAAAAAAAAGGTTCTGAAAGTGAAAGTGACATCGTTCAACCGAAAACATATTCTCGTTTGATTGTACTCAGCAGTGATGAGGAAAAAATTTATTAAATTAATGTCACATTACATGAAAATAATATTTTTTGTTTCTTTTCATTTTGAATTATACATACATTTATATTTTTAATAAAAATTAATTTGCTTATATGGAATTGAAAAAATTGTTTTTAATAATTTTCGGAACATAACCCCCTTTTTTGTACTGTCTCTGGGTCTCATATAACACGGTTTCACACAACACGGCATTTTCTAGGAACCTATCTACCATGTTATAGGAGGGTCACCTGTATTAATTTTTAAAAATATTAAAAATATTTAGAGTAAAAATTTTAAAAAAATCGATGTAAGTTATTTAAAAAAAAATTTCAAAAGTAAAATTTTTTTCAAATTTACTGAATCAAAATAAAGTAAAATAATTGAAAAAGACGTGTTCCAAGTTTGAATCATTTGTCTTTAACGGTTCTTGATTTATAACAATTTAAAGACGAGAAATGGTGAAAAAACCCATCATGCAGAAAAATGCATTTAAAGGTTTAAACAAGGTTATATTAAAATTAAAACCAAGTGTAAATATATTTTATAAATCAATAATACCTCAAATAGAGAGCTAAAATAAAACGAAAATTGGAAAATTACATAAGTAATGAGCTACAAAATCCAACTTAGTCTCATGGATGGATGTTATTGTTAGAGTGAGTAAGACAGATGTTACCATTTATGGGTTAATAAGAGACAAATTTCAAGTGAGTGAGAGAATAAACTCTTATGTAGCAACTTGCACTTAACACCACAAATTAAAACAATGAAACAAACTGTACAACTAATGATATAATTAAAAACTAAACAACCAAGAATATTAAATATTAAAAAGACCTAAAAAGTAGAATCTCGCACAAAAACTTGAAAGAAAAATTAAGGCAGAGAATAAACTGAGATAAAAGATCGATATGGAAACCAAATCCCAGATTCAAATGTTACAGGTTATGCTGAATGTTAAAGTTTTAAAATAAATAATTATCGTTACAGCTAAATCACTTGAGACAACCCTATAAAGTTTTTGTATGAAAAGTTTATCAGTTTTAGAAACTATTACAGTTTGTTAACATATTTAAATTTACAAACAAAGTATATATGAAATTAAAAAAAAAAACATACAGAATTGAATCCTCTCTCCCTTCAAGAATAATTTATTAAAATATACAAATAATAAACTTTTCAAAAAAGCTTTTTCATTTTCAAGAGAAAAAAAATCCAATACCTCCATTACAAGAAATAACCTTTATCAGTTTTGACATTAAAAATTTTTAGTTTTGAGAAAATTTATGTAATACTACGCTAAAGCATAAAAAGTTACTAAAAAAGACAAAGGAAACTGAAAGAAATTAAACTAGGCTTACCGACACATGTTCTCTCACTGTCTTCAGGTGCAAAACCCATATCACATTCACATTTGTAACTACCACCATAATTCAAACACTGTCCATTTTCACACAATGTGGGATTCAAACTGCATTCATCAACATCTGCAATAGAAATATTGAAGCAACACATTGATAAATAGCAAAATAAGTAGATATAAATTAGTAATAATGCACACTAATATTAAAAAAAATATATTAAACTAAAATTCATAAAATGTATATTGATACAAATATTATAAAGAATCACTGTCATCTACATTAGTAGCAAGTTATTTACTAACTATTGCTTGACAAATAAGGATGCCTTTTGCATGAAGATATGCATTAAATTTTGTTAATTTTTTAATGTATAACATTCATATAAATCTAAACTTCTTACTAAACATCTTACTGCTGTAACGTTCTCTTCAAATAAGCACATGAAAAACATGTAATATGTACAGCCTTTATATACAAATTATAATACAATTTATACAATTCTACACAAATGTTTAAAAGACTATTTTCCAGTCTTGACTAAAGAGAGTAAGTAAGATTTTCTCCAACTATCACCTTTATATAAAAATTATAATACAATTTACACAATTCTACACAAATGTTTAAAAGACTATTTTCCAGTCTTGACTAAAGAGAGTAAGTAGGATTTTCTCAAACTATCACCTTTATATACAAATTATAATACAATTTACACAATTCTACACAAATGTTTAAAAGACTATTTTCCAGTCTTGACTAAAGAGAGTAAGTAGGATTTTCTCCAACTATCACCTTTATATACAAATTATAATACAATTTACACAATTCTACACAAATGTTTAAAAGACTATTTTCCAGTCTTGACTAAAGAGAGTAAGTAGGATTTTCTCAAACTATCACCAGGGCAGCTTGCTCTGCCTCACACCAGGGTCACCCTCTGAAATTAACAACACCCAGAGCAGTGTTATGCTCATAACAATCTCTCTTGCCAAGAGTCAGTTTCAATTTCTCTCTGCCACAAACCCAGATGGAACTCCCCGTGGGGTCTAGGGGATAGGATGCAAGTGTATCCAAAGGGGTCGAAAGATACCACCCTTCTATGGAGTGGTCTTCATCTTCTAAGAAAGAAGGAATTTGTGATGTTACACTGCATACATGTATGGAGTATGAATAAGTTTTCAGTCCCTCCAACTTTGTTAATACAATAAAAAACTAACTCAAGGCACAACAGTCCGAATTGCTTTTCAGCACTGTTGACCAAAGCCTGCGGTGCTAATCCCCACTTTCATAACTGTAGGCTTGGGGTGCCATACAGCATATGTATCGGTCAGGAGGCCAACCTGACACGGGACCCCCCAGAGTTAGTTCCAAAGCATGCTTGGTCCTCATTTTATCGACCCACTCAAGGGATGAAAGGCATGAGTCGACCTTGCCCAGTCACAGGGTCGAAGCCTGGACATGTGGCATGGCAGCTTGAAGCCTTTAAGCACTATGCCGAGTTAATAAAATAGCATCATAAAATAAGAAAGAAAGAACCAAGTAATTTCATTGATTAGTTTAGCTCAGTATTATACAAAATCCTCAAGTTTCCCAACTACCTGATGATGGGGATAGAGAAAAAAAAAATTTGAACAATACTGTTTTCTCTCTTTTTGTATAAGGTACACTTTTGTATAAGGCACTTTTTGTATAAGGCAAATGGTGCATTTTTAAATAGAGTAAAATATATTTTATACCCTTTCAGTTTGTTGAAATACCAAGTAAAATATTACACAGTACTGTCTTGTATATACTCATAATAAATTTTAACAAACTAAAATATGCAATACATTCATTGTTTTAGAAAAAAAAATCTACAATTTATTCTTACACAAAGAAATACAATAAAGCTAACAAATTAGTTAAATGTTGTGAAGAGTAACATGAACAACAGTCTATGTCAAAGATATTGAATGATGCAGATCCTAATCCAAACATTGTGGCATTACTACTTCCTCACAATATTAGTAAAATGTTGTAAACAGCAACATGAACAACAGTCTATGTCAAAGATATTGAATGATGCAGATCCTAATCCAAACATTGTGGCATTACTACTTCCTCACAATATTAGTAAAATGTTGTAAACAGCAACATGAACAACAGTCTATGTCAAAGATATTGAATGATGCAGATCCTAATCCAAACATTGTGGCATCACTACTTCTTCACAATATTAGTTAAATGTTGTAAAGAGCAACATGAACAACAGTCTATGTCAAAGATATTGAATGATGCAGATCCTAATCCAAACATTGTGGCATTACTACTTCCTCACAATATTAGTAAAATGTTGTAAACAGCAACATGAACAACAGTCTATGTCAAAGATATTGAATGATGCAGATCCTAATCCAAACATTGTGGCATTACTACTTCTTCACAATATTAGTTAAATGTTGTAAACAGCAACATGAACAACAGTCTATGTCAAAGATATTGAATGATGCAGATCCTAATCCAAACATTGTGGCATCACTACTTCTTCACAATATTAGTTAAATGTTGTAAAGAGCAACATGAACAACAGTCTATGTCAAAGATATTGAATGACTTGATGACTTTGTCTTCAAGTAGATGTTTTCAATGAAGATGACTTCAATGAAGTCTCCATGCAAGATTTATAAACTGTAATCTTAAATGCTTCTCCCTTGACAACCAACAAAATAAACCCTTCTTTAAAATCTGAAGAAAGAAATAGAGTAAAACATTAATGAGAAAATTTATGAATATAGTACCTCTGCAAGCAAATCCATTGCCAGTGAATCCATCATCGCAAGAACATTGGAATGATCCCATGGTGTTAATGCAAGCAGCATCAGGATCACATCCACCATTATCTCTAAGGCATTCATTCATATCTGAAAACAAGGTAGACATTATCTTTTATTTTATTTCTTTTCTCTCTGTGTGTGAGTGATAATACAAGAGAAAGGCAGCAAGTTAAATGAGTTATTTAACTTTTAACTATGCATAGCAAAATGCATATAAAGAAAAAATTCAATACAAAAATTAATTTTTCTTTTAATCTGCCAGCAAAATATTTTAAACTTGAAAAAAAAATAAGATATGCTTTTTTTCCCCCCTCCACTGTGGCAGATGGTTTCTTGGACGTTATCTTTACCGTCATATGACACCACGGTTTTTCTGGCCACTTTTCTGGGAGCCCTGTATAGGTGGACCAGCATACCCCTATGGGCCAGTCCCGTAATTTTCAAACAAGTCAAGTGACAAGACCGGAATACTTGACCCTGCACCTCCAGAGGTAAATTTGAGAACTTGGAGGACATTGCAGCCATGACAGATTTTACGTGCACCAGCTGCCATTAGTGTACACAGGAGTGGATTTGTCAGCGACTGGCATCGAACCTGCAACCCTCAGATCACTGGCTCGATGCCTTTGCCAACTGGACCCCCCCCCCCCAAAAAAAAAAAAATTAAAATATGCTATTTCTGTACATTTTTCATCCACTAAAACCAACATTTTAAAATTTATACCATGCATGTATAATAAAATTTACATTAATATAATTTGGTTTACTAATTAAATTAAATCAGATTTACACACAATGAGCAGTTAATATGCTTATAAACAGCAAGTATAAACAACTTACCTCGACACTCAAAACCATCGCCTCTAAAACCATCTAAACAACTGCATTCATAAGATCCCAGAGTATTGACACAATCAGCATGTTCATCACATTCACTCAGCCCTGTTTCACATTCATTATCATCTAAACAAGGAGAAAAGTACATGTAGAGCATCATCTTTACTTTACTCTAAGATACTCAAACCTTCAGAATACTGCTAGGCAAAGATTTATCAATTAATAGAAAATGAATTGGGTGCATTAATTGAATTAGGATTAGTACATTAGACAGGCAGTACACAAATACTAAATGAAACAAAAATTGGGAAAAACTAAAATAGAATATGGTTTCAGCTTTTCAAAGAAGCAGGACAGATATAGGCTAAAACATTAGATACATTTCCTCAACTGCTATATAATGAATTTATGCAATGATTTTAAAAGAGGAAAAGTAAAATATTCTCCTTTGACAAAATGAGTTTATTTTTATAAAGAAATATATTAATGTAACAAAATATTAAAAGTAATTGAACATATGAATCATATGTCCATTTTACCAGTTAACACTAAAAAGACGGCTGCTGTTATTTTGACAGTTTCAGACATACTATTGAGTGCTAAGTCTGTATTTATGTCCTCAAGCTTCTGAAATTTTATGACTTTTTCTAATTTTACGTGAAATATGCAGACATTTACAAAATTATATTTGATAGTAAAGAGGGGGAGAAAATGTGTTGTATACCTACTAATACTGAAAGCCGTCCATTTGACGGCAATATAGAAAACAGGCAGAAATCTTTAAATTAATACCAGAAAAATATAGTTACTTTTTGACTCTTCCCCATTTTGCAAATAACATAAATATTGGCTCTTCAGAAATATTGGTGTTGAAAAATAAGAACTGCACAAACCATGCATATATTTTTATGGATAAACCATACCAGGTTGTTAGCTCAGCATACCTGAGTAAAAATATTTCTAAATATATACTAATCTATATATATAAAACAGTTCCGTAACTGACTGACTGACTGACTCACTCACTGACATACAACGCACAGACCAAACCGCTGGACCTAAAGGGCTGAAATTTTGCATGGCGATTCTTCTTATGGTGTAAGGGTGCACTAAGAAAGATTTTTGGAAAATTCTTAGATTTTTTAAATTAAATTTTTAAGCTGTTTTTGTAACTTTTTTTAAGTTTGCATTTAAAATAATAATTTCAGGGTTATAAAATTTATATCACGAGAAAGATCCTAAAAATTCCTATAAAATGAAATCTTTATCGAATCTTTACCTCGATTTTCTGAATTTTGGTGAATTTTTGAAGATTCATTTTTAGAATTTAATTTATTAAATGCTGATCACGTGATTTCTTTTTCTGGTACTTTAAATAAATTTATCGTCACGTGCATAACAACCAAATACCCAAAAAAGTATTCTTTTTCTTTCTAATGCAGCAGACGATTGGATATTATAAAAAAAAAAATAAATATCCATTACAATTTTTTTATAAATATATAAATATATATATATATTTTACATCAACTGTATACATTGATCCTTGTATTTATTATAAATATATATATTTATTTTTTTTGGCATTAATTGCATATATTGACCGTTGTATTTAATTTGAATGTACTCCGTAGCAAAGTGTGGGTCTTCAGCTAGTTTATTATATATTGGTATGAAATAGTTCAAAATTTAAAGTATTTAACCATTTTAAAAAAAAGGACATTAAATATTTTAAATTCTTGATTTTATTTTTAACCATCAAAATGATGGCGTACAATCTTTTAAGTAAGAATTTTATTTTTTTTTATGCTTTCTAGTGTTAAGCTAACAATTTTGAAGCTAACTGTTCTCTAGTGTTATGCTAACAATTAAGATATTGCAAATAGAGAACTTTTGATGCTAACTTTCTTTTCATGTGTGTATTAAAAATTTAATAACAACTGGGAAGTTATCAGGGAATATCAGAAAAACATATGATCTTTTCTGGATATGTCAGGATAACTTCCAGTTTTAAGTGGTTTGGGTAGAAACTACTCTGAAGTTTACAGAAATAAGAATAAATTTGACTGAAAAGATATATTTTTTGTTAACAAAAGATAGCTGGAGTAGAATTCTCAAAATAAGTATGATGAGATAACAGATGATATTTTGAAAGAATTATGGGCAATTTAATCTTTTACATAGGAATATGGTCAGAAGAAAGCATGATTTGTATATGAGTAAATGATGCAGTTGCTAAGTGCTTTCTTTCAGACAGAAAAAAAAAGAAGTGGCAAGATTTAAGTTTACTATATTTGATTAGCAGAAAAACATTAGAATTTACATAATATTGTGCAAAACAATATTCATATGTAGTATCACAATATTTAAAATCAGAAGTTCTACTTTTGAGTGAAAACTTATTAATATATACAAACATAGTAGTAGCACATGTAAAACTTCCAATAGTTAATACTTCAAGTTAAAATAGTCATAAGCTGAACTAAGCCAAGCATTTTTCAAAATTCAAATTTTTATCCTTCTGTTAATACTCTTGAACTAAAAAATATGAAAGAAATAATAATTCAGTCATAAGGAATAATTACATAAAATTTCTCAATTACATTATACACTACAAAATAACTTTATACTAAATAAAATAATCATTTTCAATAAATCTTAAACAATTAAAAATCAAAATACTTATTGCCAATACATATGTATATATTGGCAATACATATGTATACATATGTATATATTCACACACATACAAAAATAATTAAAACTTTTATGGAAAAACATCAGCAAGAAGTGCTTAAATAATGCATGACAGAAAATAGTAGTCACCTGTGCATCCTTGTTCATGATCTTTTACAGAATATCCAAAATCACAATGACATGTATATGAACCCATATTATTTTCACAACGACCATTTAGACACACATTGGGATTTAATGCACATTCATCAATATCTACAGAAAGAAATGTAAAAATACGAATTTCAAAATATAATTAAATAAAATTTTCACATATAGCTTTTTAAATAAAACAAGATTTTCTATCCCTCAATTCAAGTAAGTGTTCAATATTGTTTTAGATAAGAAAACAAACAATGTATCGTTAGATTCAGCAATGAAGAAAAATTAATAATTTTGATTACTATACCAACAAAATAAAAAAAAAGTTTTGAAAAAAACTTACCTATACAAGATTTTCCATCACCAGAAGGCATTAAACCACCAGTACAGTGGCAAGTATGGGATCCTGCATAATTTGTGCATTTGCCACCACTGCAAATATTGGGAATATCTTTACACTCATCAATATCTGATTAGAAAAGATTATCACATTTTTTAATTTATTAGAAGGGCAACAATAAAATATGCATAAAATAAAAATTCTGGATGACATTTATTAAATAAAAACAATAGAGACATTATCAAACAAAATGCTAAATTTTAGTGTGACAGTTTTGGTTCACATTTAAAAATTATAAAATTTACTTATAATTTTAAGTGAAAAAAATTTTAAACTTATACATCTTTATGCTTATTTTAAAATTTTAATATTTAAGTGCAATTCTTCAAATATTCCCCACAAAAAACCTAACTTTGCTAGTACATGGTATAAATGAGCTTTTATCCCAAAATGTGTAGTTCAGATTATTGAATTTATTCAGTGGCGTACGCAGGGGGGGGGGGGGTGATGGGGGTTATACCCCCCCATTGGTTCTGATTACATATATTATTTAATTAAGTTTAAACTTTGCACTAATTGCTCAAAACTACTCTTTCATAGTACCCCCCCCCCTAGAAAATTTCTGCGTACACTGCTAAATTTATCTATCAAAGGAATTCATTTAGAATTTCAACTTTACACTCAAAATAATATAATGGTTAAACACTCAATTTTATAATGTCAAGCAGTCACTACATTTTAAAAACTTTAAGAACTGGAGCATATATTCTATATTATATTATATTAACATTATGAAATATAGGTATTGTAATCAATATAGAATGCATGACTTCTAAAGAAATTGTTTTAAAAAAAATACCACCTAAAATTGCATTTATAAATCTCATATTATCCTAAATTTTTAACCTCATATTTGAAAAAAAATTCTCTTCCGTCAAGAAGTTCGAAGTGCACATAATATTTATTTCTCTTATCTTAATTATAAGATTATAATTGCATTCATAACAATCTGAAATATTAATCAATAAATAATAAAGTATAGTTAACTGTTCAAAAGTTATTTTTCCATATGACATCTAAAACTTAAGCCTTATTAATTCTTATCAAAAAGTATAATAACCATAGGTTTGTTTCTTATGCCTGTTACGTGTTATAAGATGATCCCTTCAAATTTTCAGTTTTAGTTTGAAAACATGATTTTTTAATTGGAAATTGATACTGTAAAAAAAAAAAAAACAAAGCAATCATATAAATAAATTAAGAATATATGGAAATTAAAATGTTTTTCCATACACAATAATAGATTTTTGCTGTTAATGTTTCTTCTCCACCATGACATAATATTAACAATTGGTGTAAAATATTTTTTGAAGTTTTCATGCTGAGAAGCACTAGCAAAATTTTTTTTGCCATGCATACTTTACATGGCATAACCATATTAATAAAACTTGGGTTAACCATATTAATTAAACTTGTCTTACAGTTTCAATTGAAATTTGTATAGCTTGAAGGGAGAAAATAAAATTTATTTGCTTTAGAAAGAGCTAATTTAACTATATCTTAAATATTTTATCAATGTCTAGCTAAAAACTTTAAATTTTCAACAGGTGTTTTGTAGCACTAAAGTTTGCTATAAATTAACATGGAAGTCAGCATTTTTGCTTTTGAACTGTAGAATCACATGCATAGGGAGATAAAATATACCTTATAAGAATGATAAAATTTATTTTGTAATCAATAATAATTAAATGGATTATAAATATTTTGTGAATCATCATTCACTAATCCCCTTTCCCTAATTTTTAGCCTATTATTTCTCTAAAGACAGCAGTTTTAGTTTTAAAAAATAGAAGCAATTATATAAAAAATATACAAACATATTAAATATTTGAAACTATACATGTAATTTTTTACTGTACATACATTTAAGTATCACCTAAAAAACAAATAAATTTACCATCACAACTTGATCCATCTGGCATAAGTTTGTAACCTGGATCACAACCACACTTGAAACTACCAGCCGTATTTATGCAGTTAGATTGACATCCACCTTTTCTTTGAGAACATTCATCAATATCTGTAAAAGAACATTGAATATTAATAATCTCCATGCCTTGTTTCTGAGTTGTCAATTTAAAGCTTTGAAAGATTGGAATAGTTTATGTAAATTATTCCTAAAACAAATAACAGGAATTTTTGAGAATTAAATAGTACAAAAATTACTTCATGTTACATTTTTTATGTAAAAAAAATCATTCCCATTTAGATTCCAATAAAATTTTTACGGCCTAAATACAGTGGAGGGAATTTATCCATTAACAACTGTATAGACTTTGACTAGTAGCCATTTGGAAATTAAGAAATTTTAATTACTTTAACAATACCAACTGGATAATTTAATGTAATATTCCAACCATCAATAAATGCTGAATGAAATAATCTAAAAATATTATACAGATATTGAATGTTATAAAATTTTTTAAATATAATTATTAGTAAATTAATTTTACCTTCACAACTGGTATGCTGAGATGTTTGTTTATAGCCATCATTGCAGGTACATTGATAAGATCCCATCATATTTTCACATACTCCATTGGAACAAATACCGCTAGTTCGGCTGCATTCATCAACATCTAAAATTTGAAATGACAGAAATTATTAAAAGGAATATTTAAAAGAGTGAAAAAAAATCAAATTTATGCAAAATAATGTGAACAACACAATTAAGATCATGTGTTATTGAACTCTTATATCTGTAAGGAATGATCCTCTATATCAGGGGTTTCCAACTGGCGGCCCGCGGGCCGCATGCGGCCCGCGAAGCCTTTTTTTGCGGCCCGCGAAGACTTCTAGGAAAATAATTTTCAGCATCAATTTAGATATTCTTAGTTAACGAAAAATGTTTTTGTAAAAATCCATATTGTTTTCAAATGCTGTTCATTTACAAAAAGATTGATTTTTCTCGAATTACATGAAAAGTAGGGTGTCCACTCTATTTCATACCCCCTGACTCCCTTTCCCCATTGTTATACGTCCGAGAAGTCATCCACTGGCTTATTTTTAACCCAGGGCCATAACCAATTTCCTTTCACCCCTGCTGACTCAATTGTTCGCACCAGGAGAAGAGACTTGACCCTGCTATGTGATCACCGCCCATTTCTGCATGGACTGTCCATTTCCCCGACTTTAGGTGGTACGGGTTTTCTCGAGGATACTAAGCTGAACTAAAGTAGCCCCAGGATACCTACCCCATATCGCAGCATTCCAACCTTCAAGTAAAATAAACTCGTCCTGTGAGGGGTTCTCCCAAGTCTCTTCTCCTGAAAGGAAAATATAGGTGTGTATTTCTTCTGTGACCAAGAAAGCACGTGTTACGAGATAGGGTTTTCTTTAAAAACGATACTGTGCGTATGCTCTCTAATTATTAATTTTATAAGTATGGGTGGAATTTCAAAGAAACGCAAGATTGAAAATGAAAACAGAGCTTACAATGATCGTTGGGAAAGCAATTACTTAATTGCGAATAATAATGGGAAGTTCCAATGTTTGGTTTGCATGCAAGTGGTATCAGTGCCTAAAGAATACAATATGAAAAGACATTATTCAATCCATGAAGAAAAGTATCGAAGATATGGAGGAGAAGATCGAAATATCTTGATTTCAGAGCTGAAGAAGAAAGTGAAACAGCAGACAGGTTTTTTTTTTTTTTCCAAAATATCGCACGGTCAATCATCTGCTTTGTATGCTTCGTATGCCGTTTCTCTTCAGCTTGCTAAAGCAAAAAAACCATTTACTGATGGCAATTTAGTAAAAAAATGTGCTATTGAAATGGCAAAGGCTTTTGGGGATCCTAAATTAGCCGAGAAATTTGATTCAGTGCCACTTTCTAGCCAAACTTTACAGAGAAGAGTTATTGATATGGGAGAGCAGGTAGAAAAATCATTAATTAGTTTAGTTGAAAAAAGTACCTATTTCTCACTTTGCCTCGATGAAAGCACTGACCAAACAGATGTAAGTCAGTTGCTAATATTTATACGTGTAACTCAAGAAGATTTTGCTACCAAGGAAGAATTATTAGAAATATGTCCAATGACTGAAACCACGAAAGGAAAGGACATCTATGAAGCCGTGAAAAAAGCAGTTAACAAAATCGGAGGTTTTGATAAATGTTCAGCAATTGTGACGGATGGTGCACCAGTAATGGTAGGAGGAAAATGTGGACTGGTTGGATTACTAAGAGAAAATGGAGTAACTTGTCCGACAATCCATTGTATTATTCATCGGGGAGCTTTGTGTGGAAAGTCGGTGAAACCAAATCAAGTTTTCAAACTTGTGATAAAAGTTATCAATATGATAAGAGGTGGAAATCGTGCACTTTTACACAGGCAGCTAAAGCAGTTTTTGGAGGAAATGGAAGCAGAATATGGGGATTTGCTGCTCTACAATCATGTAAGATGGTTGAGTGCTGGAAAGTGTCTCGAGAGATTCTTTGGCATAAGAAAACACATCCCAGAATTCCTGAACAAGTTTGTTTCAACAGACACTACACAACTGGAAGAAGAGCTCCAAAGTGTAGATTTCTTAAAAGAATTGGCTTTCCTCACCGACATCACCACTCATCTTAATGAACTGAATCTAAATCTCCAGGGAAGAAACAAGCTGATGTCAGATTTGATGGGCCACGTAAATGGGTTTCGAAATAAATTAAAAATTTTCAAAGTCACCTTAAAGAAAAACGATTTGGTCCATTTTACAAGCTGTCGGAAGTTAGCTGAAGAAATTGAAAATGATGAGACATTTGACTTCTCTGAATTTGCTACAAATGTCCAAGAAATCATAGAGGAGTTTGACAGTAGATTTAAAGATTTTGAGTCGTTGAAAAATAGCATGCTGCTATTTAGTAATCCTATTCAAGCAAAGATTGAAGATCAACCAACTCATCTTCAACTTGAACTATGCGACCTACAAGCGGATACATTTTTTCAAACGAGGGAAGAAAGGGGAGCAGATTTCTTTAAATTATTAACAAAAGAAAAATTTCCAAATCTGCGAGACTTTGGGCAGAAAATTACATCAATGTTCGGGAGTACGTACTTATGCGAAAGTGTATTTTCTACGTTGAAATTTATTAAGAACAATAATAGAAGCCGCCTAACAGATTCTTCTCTACTCCATCTCCTGAGACTCTCAACAACAGAGCTTGAGGTGGACATACGTTCTTTGGTGGCTGCAGCAGACAGACCTCAATTCTCTCACTGAACATTTTGCGTGCTTGTATGTAAGTTTTTTTCTCTTTTTGAAAATTTTAAGATTTATGTAAATGTCTGTACACTTGATACATAATTTAAATCATTTTAGTATGGAAGTTTTTTAAATATGAAATTAATGATGTTAAAATACCCACTTTCTATTTGAGTTTTTTTGTGTGTGTCTGTGTAATTTAACGAAAGTTGGCCAGTTATAATCAAGGTCATTATTAGAGGTTCATCCTCGAATTTTTAAAAATTTCATAGTATATACTATACACATATCCTCCAAATCCCCCCCCCCCGTAAGAAAAAAAGTCCTGGGTATGGTCCTGATTAAAGTGCGGCCCGCCACTAGACAGATGTTTTCGATTGCGGCCCTTCGACACTTGTAAGTTGGAAACCCCTGCTCTATATATATCAAACATTAAAATATTTGGAGCATAAATATTAATGAACTACTTTCAGAGATCATACTGAACACATTTATAAATAAATTTTAATTTTGAAAGGGACTGAATTTTCATTTTTAAACTTTTTTTTTACTAACTGAGACTCAATTCTCTTTTCTGGTGTAATTCAGTTTGAATTTAATACAAGGTGCGGCCATTAATTTCCAGGACAGATCTAATAACTCCAGAAAATATTACATGAAATATATACTCATTTAATATGTTTTGAAGTAACTCCCACCTGCTATAATGTACAGAGCCTTTTTATTGCATGGGCAAATCGGGACTTTGCCCAGGGCCCCCTGATGCTAGGGGGCCCCAAAACTCACTTGGTGTATGCACCTAGTACTTCTAATAGTATGTATAGCCCATGGATAGTTCTTATTTTTATAAATGTTCATAAGGGGGGGCCCCAAATAGCATCTGCCCAGGGGCCCCCAGTGTTCATAATCGGGCCCTGATAATGTACTTCTGTGCTCGGCTGTATAAGTTTCGGAAAAAACTTTTAAAGTCCTCTTTTGGAATGCTCTTTAATGTGGACATTACCCTTTTCTTGATGGCTTCGACATCCTCAAATCTTGTTCCCTTCAGCAAATCTTTCAATTTTGGAAACTAGAAAAAGTCTGCCGGTGATAAGTTTGGAGAATATGGAGGATGCTGCAACTCCACGACTTCATGCTGGGCCAATTTTCTGAAGAGAACAAGATTTGAGGGTTTCGAAGTCATCAAGAAAACTGTGATGTCCACATTAAAGAGCATTCCGAAAGAGGACTCTAAAAGTTGTTTCCGAAAGTTATACAGCTGAGCTCAGAAGTGCATTACGACAGGTGGGAGTTACTTTGAATCATATTAAATGGGTATGCATTTCATGTAATATTTTCTGGAGTTATTAGATCAGTCCTGGAAATTAATGGCCACACCTTGTATATCTGTTTTACTTAAGTTTAAATGCTTAAAATTTTAGTCAATTAAGTGTTAATAATTATAAAGTATGTGACTTGTTACAATTAAAACAAATTTCAGGCTCAAGGTAGCCTAGTGGTAGTGTGTTGGCTTTCGGTGCTGGGGGTGCTACGATCAAATCCCAACAAGCAGCATTAAATACCTCTGCATCTAGGCCAGATATGGTCCCATTAAATCCACAGACCGGAAAGTCTCTCTACGAGTTCAGAGAGGGTGGGAGAAGGTACGATCCATCCAAATGTTGGTCCTAGGAGTGCTCAGTCAAAATTGAGGTGTCACCTGGCTAAATCAGACTTTGACCCTTGTGGTGCCATTATAAACTGGAGCCATAGCCCATTTGCCTGTATAGACTTGGTCTAGAATACTTCTGGCCAGGGGGCATTAGAAACAACAACAAAACAAATTTCTGAATGATTTTTTAACAAACTTACCTACTACTAATCTAATTTTCCCTTTTTTAATAAGCTACATATTCATAATTATTTGATGATTATATATATATATATTAACTACATTATGTGTGTATATATACACATAATGTAATGGCAGTAGGGGCTTAATGGAGTAAATTTAACTATAAACTAAGTTTATATACTCCATTGCAATTTTCAGAAAACTTCTCAATTCTAAACTGTCCTTAATCAATAAACACAAACAGCAAACAAGTCATACAGAAAGCATTGTTGCTTCCCATATGCAACTTCAACTGATATTGACACTAATTTTAAAACTGTTTGAATTGTCATAAACGGATAAATTTAAATATTTTTAAAGCATAAGAAATATGAGGTGATAAATTTTTTATTCCTTTCAGAACTTGTATAAATTAAAAAACATTTTCAGGTAGTCTCTTCTAATGAAATACCCTGGGTTATTAATGTAGGATTACTTATCGTCGCTTATCTCTTTTGTATGTATATACACCTATACCTTGCTATACGACTGTTCTTTATACGGCATTTTGCTATAATGGCCATTTTTAATTACGGCACTTTTTTTATTTACGGCCCACAATGTTTCGTTAGACAGCATTAACGGTGGAAAGTGATGATGGCAGCTTATTATAGCTTAGTAATTCTTCATGTTAATGTTCGTCATCACATTAAAACAGCTTTTAAACATTTTATTTTATGGTTTTTATTATATGTATACATATGTGCATATGATTTCTTTTGTTTTTTGTTTATATATTTATTTTTTGAATTTCTGTTTATTATTACATTGTTTTGTACTTTATTTTTATGTCAGCAATTTTACAGGAAATAAAAAGAATAAAATGCTTTATGAACTAAAAACTAAATTATTTATAAAAAATTGGAACAGATCCAATTAAATTTGTATGGGTTTGTATCAAAATAATTGATTCGTTATACGGCTTTTCGCTTTACCGCCAACTTTTCCGGAATGTATCTAGGCCGTAAAGCGAAGTATGGGTGTATGTACGCATGTGTTATGTATATATGCATCTATATGTTTATATGTATATATATATGTGTATATATATATATGTATATATATATATGTATGTATGTATATATTTATATATATATATATATGTATGTATGTATATATATATATGTACATATGTATATATATATATATGTCAAAATTTTGACACATTTTGGTACTTTTCTGTTGAACTGTTTACTGCTTGCACAAGCGATACAGACTGGGTTTGGCACACAGCCAAAATTATAACTCGCGATGACGGACAGTTTTAGAGTCTGAAATTTTGCTTTTTGGAGGACCATTATGGAGGAACATAATCCTACATTAAAACAATAGCAACTTTGACCTTTAATGAAAAATTTGTTCAGAGGCAAAAGTATGCTAATGGGTAATGAGAAATAAAAGAAACATAAAAATGACTTGGTACAGTTTTTGTCAAAAAAATTGCAAATCAATAAATATGTGAAAACTAAAGCATTCCTATAAAACTCATACTACTTCCAAATTGAGTGAAATTTTCTTCAACACAATTTTGCATATTCTATAGTATTTTGAGTGGCTAAAATCAGATAAGGATTTCAGAAATATTTAATGATAAAGATATAGCTCATTTTCTTCCTTTATTGTTTTATTTGCAATCATATTTCCTTTGATACTAAAAATACATATATATAATTGAAATAGATACAAAAATACTAATCAGGATCTATATAGAACAACAAAAATAAACAGAAACCTTTGCAAGCTCTGCCATTGGGTGTAAGCTCATGGCCAGGAGGGCAGTCACATCTAAATGAGCCAGGAGTATTAATGCATGCTCCACCTCTACACAAACCTCGTATTCTTGTGCATTCATTGATATCTGGTTATAAAAAAGAGACTTGCCATTAAAAAAAATGAGATGCAAATAAAAAAAAGGGTTGATTCCTTACCAATTAAACTTGATATATAAACATATTTTAAATGTAATAAAGTGTAATAAATATATATTTCAGTTGGAGTATTAATGCATGTTCCACCTCTACACAAGCCTTGTGCATTCATTGATATCTGGTTATAAAAAAGAGACTTGCCATTAAAAAAATTGCGATGCAAATAAAAAAAGGGTTGATTCCTTAGCAATTAAACTTAATATATAAACATATTTTAAATGTAATAAATATATATTTCAGTTGGAGTATTAATGTATGTTCCACCTCTACACAAGCCTCATATTCTTGTGCATTCATTGATATCTGGTTATAAAAAAGAGACTTGCCATTAAAAATAAATGAGATAAAATAAAAAAAGGGTTGATTCCTTACCAATTAAACTTAATATATAAACATATTTTAAATGTAATAAATATATATTTCAGTTACATATCCATCCCCATTTTTAAAATAACTGAAAAGCAAAAAAGAATAAAGTGCCTCTTTAAAGTGAAAATAAATGTTAATATAACTAGTTTGAAGTTATTAATCAATATTTATGATATTTATTCAAATAAAGCACAGAAAAATATTGCAGCTCCTTTAGGATACACATGCCAATAATTTAATAGCTGATTTTAAGATACAACAGAGCATATAAAAAAAAATTAAGATTCGATTGAAATTAAAAAAACTTTCCACATCACTATGAACTATTATTAGAAAATATTGATTAAAAATGTATGACATGCATAAGAGTATTTCGCAATACTATAGCAAAACAGCATTGCACAGAAAAAAAACAAAACTTAAAAAATATAGATATATTTTTAAAGTTGCAGACATTTCTTCAATTGCCTATCTCTTAATACATAAACTATGAAGTAAAATTAGTATACATAAACGTTATGAATAAAATTATAGTATGTAGAAACTATAATTTTATTGCATAACTATTATTTTAACCACAAATATTTATTACATATTTATGTAATACTATACAGATACAGCATATTTAAGGTACTATATAATAATCAAGAGATATTAGAACATATAGATAAGACATAATAAGATAAATCTTTGCTATGGAAAATAAAACTACGCCCATGGATATACAGGGTTATCAGGAAAGAATCATCCAAGTACAAAATTTCATATTTTCCATAATTAGAAACAAAAAATTATAATTAATATGTTATTGTAAAGGAAAAATGTTAATTTTTTTTTCGCAGGTGTTCAATATGACTTCCTTTAGTCACCCGTATAATATCATCGCAATATGCCATTTCTTGCCAAACACGTTGTAATGTTTCACTATTAACTGTTTGTAAAGCATCACAAATGCATTGTTTAAGTTCAGGCAAACTTGTAGGCAAAGGTGGTATGAACACAAGATCTTGACATATCCCCAAAGGAAGAAGTTGCATGGGGTTAAGTACGGTGACCTAGGAGGGTAGCTGTGTAGAACCAAATCATTGGCTGCACTGCGACCAATCAGCTACACAGTTACCCTCCTAAAGTCACTGGACACCATGCAACTTCTTCCTTTGGGGATATGTCAAAGATCTTGTGTTCATACCACCTTTGCCTACAACTTTGCCTGAACTTAAACAACACATTTATGATGCTATACAAACAGTTAGTAGTGAAACATTATAAAGTGTTCGGCAAGAAATGATATTATATGGATGACTAAAGGAAGTCTTATCAAACACCTGTGAAAAAAAATTTAACATTTTCCCTTTACAATGACATATTAATTATAATTTTCTGTTTGTAATTATGGAAAATATTAAATTTTGTAATTGGATGGTTCTTTCCTGATAACCCTGTATTTTTTGGGAATTTAAAGCATTCATTTAGATAAAGTCACTATCGATCAAAAGAAGAAGAAAAAAAACTTTGCTAAACCTACTCTAAAATAACCTTAAAATTGTCTACAAGAAATTTAAAATCTAAAGCACAAAAAAAGCCTGTAGGCACTGAAAAGGATATAAAATTTTACTTCTTTAATAAAATAGGACAGTTAAAATAATTATTTGTAAGAAAAATAAAACAAACGGGTCAATTGAACTAACTAAATGCTTACAATTGTCAAAATAGAGAAATAATTCAATAACAATAAAAAATCAGTAAAGAAAAGCACTGAAGTATAAAAAAAAAGACATCAAAACTGTACATCAAACAGCAATTTTTTACAAAAGCACTTGGTGAAAAAGTGTGCATTTCAAATGATTTTATATGTATTTATTAATCTTAGTTATAAAAAGTAATATCAAACAGAAAGGTTTAATGTAACACCAGTCTCAATTAATTTCACTTCTAATCAAACCAGCTAAAAGTCATGCATAAATTTCATAACATGCAAGCAATATTTAAAAAAAAAATTGAATTCATAGAATGAAAATTATCATTAACACCAGTTTAAAAAAAAATCACAGAAGACAAATAAAACACATTATACAGCTGAAGTTCAAAATAATATAAAAGTAAAATTGTTACATAAAACACAAGAAAAGATCTAACAAACCTAGTTGTACAACATTTGAACAAAAGTCACTGATTTTATGACTGTTTGCATGAGAGGATTCTATGAAAGAAGCATGTTTCTCACACTTAAAATATTTGTATCTAGGAAATAGAAAATTTGTATTGATTCCTTACCCATACACATCTGCATCATCATTACATCTTCATAACCCTCATTGCAATCACATCTGAAGGAGCCAGCAGTATTTCTACAAGTCCCATTAGCACAAATACCATGAGCTATAGCACATTCATTTATATCTGGTAGAAATTAACAAAATGTTAAAAATAATTTTAATTAAAAGTAACAAAAATACAGTTTATGAAAAAAAATCATGCTCAAGGATTCATTATTACAGATTTTGAGAAATCTCTTTAATAATAATAATAATAATAAAAAAATTAAAAAAAAAATGGTTATTCTAATTTATTTCTAAGCCACATGAATTGTAATATAAAATAAAATACATAAACAACATACCTTTATGCAAATATAAACACCTTTATATAAAACTCATTGGTAACATAAATTTTCAGAGGAAAATTTAAACTTAGTAAACAGTTACCGTTGAACTTCCTCCAACAGTTTCTTTGTTTTTATATATTTTTATGAACATAGCAAAGAAAAAAAATAGATAAATAATTGATGAACTAAACTGACTGAATCTATACACAAAATATTATGAATATATACAGTGTTGTATTTTATGTGTGATTATGAGATTGTATTGAACATTATGAGAAGATACATTTTAAAGCATTATTAGACTGCTAGAGATTAAATTACCAGTGCAATTGAGTCCATCAGCATCTTGAGCAAAGCCAGGGTTGCACTGGCAGCTGAAACTTCCAACAGTATTTCTGCATCGTCCATTATGACAAATTGAAGGGAACTGGACACATTCATTGATATCTATGAAGGAAAGGGGGCAAAATATTAGTGAAATATACAATACTTGTTTATATATTCAAAGTATACTTAAATGAAAATCTTATAGGCAAGCTTCAAAGGAATAAAAGTATTCTAAAATTCATGAACATTCTTACCTGTTAGAAATCCAGGTTCAGCTCGACCCCTTCCATCATATGCATATCCAAAGCCTTTTATACAGAGTTCGTTGAAAGCCTCTAAGTGAAAAGCATAAGAACTGAAACAAACTGCTGCTAAAAACTTTTTATACTGTATGATAAACTGAACTACAATGATATTATTTAAAATACAGTCAGACCACTATTTAACAAACATCTATTTTGCAAATTTTTCCTTGGAACCAAGAACATTTTCTGAATTTCTTCGTAAAATAACCTCCAAATAGCGAAGTGCATTCTCTATTTAACGAACTTTTTCTTGTGTTCCAATATTTTTTTTCGCCATATTTCCCAAGATATTTCTGAACATTTCAAGCTTATTCTTTCTTTTAACACATTTAACACATTACCTTTCTTTTAACACATTCCGACGCGGGCTGCAGTTTGAAGAAAATATGCCTGAAGGGGTATTTGGTTCATTGCAAAGATGAGAGAAAACACTTTTTCAAACAAAAAACTCAGACAAAATTAACATACTTTATCAGTAATTAAATTTAAGGACGCATGTGGTATTGTATGCTTAAAATTACTTGTTATAATAAATGCGATAATGTCATTAAAATTCATTAGTTTTAATATAATTTTTTAAAATTGAAAATACAGTGTATTCCCAGAAAATGTTTTGTTTTATTCTTGTTTTCCTTGCATATTTCTGTTTGAGGGGGTAAGATATATAAAACAAATAGACATTAATTTACAAAATAAAGGTGTGATCAATTACTTTTATTAATAATATTTAGTGTTTATGAATTTAAAATCTGTTTTGTGTAGTTTAAAGTATTTTAAAAGGTGAATCTCTATTTAACAAAATTTCTATATAACTAACTTTTTTTCGGGATTTTACGACTTCGTTAAATAGAGGTCCGACTGTATGAGATTTTTCCTTGGAACGAAGAACATTTTCTGAATTTCTTCGTAAAATAACCTCTAAATAGCGAAGTGCATTCTCTATTTAACGTTCCCAACCTTTTTCCTACATTGACCCCTTTTAAAAGAAAAATTTTCTGTTTGTAATTATGGGAAATATTAAATTTTGTAAACGGATGATTCTTTCCTGATAACCCTGTATTTCGTAGCTTTTATGGCTATTCATTAATTACACGCATTTATAATTCCTTTTATTCTTTTAACAAAAATAAAACATCTGCCATAAAATAAGATATAATAAAGATTAAAACTGATACTTCCATCAGTATGAAGACATGTACCTGTTCCAGGACGAGGGCATTGTTCACAGTTGTTTCCCCATGCTCTTCCAAGAGAACAACAGCATAACATTTTTCTGTAGAGACCATCAAACGGCTTTAAACATCTTCCTTTATCATACTGCTTGTAACATACTTCTTCTCTCAAATCTGGAATCAAATAATATTACCACTGAAAGATTTTGTTGATAATTATCTTCTCTCACTGTCACTGTAAGACTAAGAGAAAAGAAATATCTTTGATAATTGAATGAATATATCTATATATATAAAACAGTTCCATAACTGACTGACTGACAGATAACGCACAGACCAAACCGCTGGACCTAAAAGGTTGAAATTTTACATGGTGATTCTTCTTATAGTGTAGGGGTGCACTAAGAAAGATTTTTAAAAAATTCTTCTTCGATTTTTTAAATTAAATTTTTGAGCTATTTTTGTAACATTCTTTAAAGTTTGCATTTAAAATAATAATCTGAGGGTTATAAAATTTATATCACAAGAAAGATCATAAAACTTCCTTTAAAATGAAATCTTTTCCAAATCTTTGCCTCCATTTTCTGATTTTTGGTGAATTTTTAAAGATTAATTTTTGAATTTAATTTATTAAATGCCGATCACGTGGTTTCTTATCTTTTTTGTGATACTTTAAATTAATTTTGCGTCACGAGCATAACAACGAAATAAATTGACATTTTTTTTCCTTTCTAATGTGGCAGATGATTGGACATTATCCAAAAAAATATTAAAATACAGTAAAAGAAATGTTTCTCAAACTGCACTATATTAACTGTACTATATTTTTTAGTATGTTCTATTAGATTTAATTTCAATATTTTCTTCTACGTTATTTTCTCTATAAAAATATCTGTTAAAATTTTTTTATAAATATATTTTTTTGTTTTTTTTGGCATTAATTGCATACATTGACCATTATTAGCCATGCCTTCTTAAATCTCATGCGATTAATGTGAATTTAGGTTCAAATTGAAACATCGCAAACTTTAAATGCCGTAAAGCAATAGATAGATCAAGTAGATCGAGTGAAATTGTCAGGATAAAAACTGGTCTATGCAATTCCATAGTTTTTCCTAGCACTGTTACTTACCAAAACATTTTGTTCCTGTAGAATCTAATGTTAATCCTGGTGGACAATTACATCGGTAAGAACCTTCAACATTGACACATAATCCTCCTCCTTGACATATATCAGGAAATACTTCACACTCATTTACATCTATATCAAACAAAAAAGTACTTTCAGTTTAACAAATTTTTTAAGTAGAAATAGAATGTAATTTAAGGATGGAAAGGCTTATTTGAAATCAGTTACCAGTACAAGTAGAACCATCAACCATTCCATACCCCTTTGGACATCTGTGTTCTATGGAAGTAAAAAAGATGAAGAAACATTTTAAATTATACACTCCACATGTATGCTCTGATGCATTTAGCTTTTTATAAAGACAACTAATTCACACATAAGAAAGCATAACATTTAAAAATGTAAATTCAAATGGTTATGATTAAAATGTATGCATGCATTGGACATTAGATATAAATTTACAAGATAAGTTTTGAAAATTTTAAAGAAATTAATATTCAGCCTATGTTTCTCCTACTTCAGACTGACCATTTAATGAAACACATATTGTAATTCTCATGTAACAATCTGATTTTTATCTTTATTTAGAAATTTCTAGGATTTTTTCCCATTGTGTATCTTACTTATTTAATGAATGATAGAAAAAAAAGCAGAAATAATATATTACTGTTCACAAGAATTCAACTGTAAACAAAAGGACAATTCCCTTCAAAGCAGAATTAAGAGATATTTATTTGGACTCATACACTTCTGTGGTTTACTTACAGTTTAACATTAATTATAATTACAGTCTAACACAGGTGTTCCTAGCCTTTTTCCTACATTGACCCCTTTTAAAAGAATTATTTTCTTCATCGATTATTTTCTTGCTCTATAATATACAGCATTCAACATAATTATAATACTAATAAATGCACATAAAACACTTAAAAATAATAATTTGGCTAAGAATATGAACAAAAAATTAGAAAAAGTGGTTCATTAGGTTTGTGTTTTATTATTTTTATACTATTTTCATTTTTAATTTCACAAATATAAACCAAATTTCAGAAATACAGATTGTAATTGCAAAAGTGTCCAATTTCAATTAATGTGGTGGTTGTGCTTGATGCATTGATACAATTTTTTTAATGTTTGGCCTGAAATTTTTATCATCATATAGTCACAATAACTAACATAATGAATATAAATATATATTTTAATAAACAATTTTACAATACATGGATCACTCTGCCCTATGCATATCTGTATTTATATATATTAAAACGGATATTATTATCTAACTAGTAGGTAACCCGTCATTTTGACGTCACAATGGAAAAAGTATATGAAAGTTAAAAAATATCCCAAATTATCTAAAATATTGCATTTAATCCACACCTTGTACAAGCAAACCCTTTCATTATTTTTTATTTATTATTTATTTAGTTTTTCATGCGATTGGAGTAGTAGACTGCCATCCAACCCGTCATTTTGACGTCATAATACTAAAAATGACGTCATAATGGAAAAAGTATATGAAAGTTAAAATTTTTTTTACAGTTCACTACGCGATTCATTCATATTCAAGTTTGTTTACTTTCAGAATTCATCGCAAAAGTAAACAGATTTTTAAAAAACTGTTAAATATACAGCTAAAAACATCCAATTTTTTTTTAGTTCTGAATGTTTTATAGAAAAATAGGCTGAACAAACGGGATTTGATGGAGAAGATATTTGTTTTTAGGTAAGAAAAAATTCTGATCCACATCTGAAATTGAAATTAAGCCTAACTGGCGGTTTGTTTACTGAGGGCTTCAATTGAAAGATGAGTACAGCCCAGAAGTGTCATACAGAGACAACGGCTATTATATATAGGATAATTACATTTCTAAAAATTTTTAATTAAATTTTAAAACAGAAAAAATTATCATCAACCCCCAAGGGGTCCACCTGGACCCTGTTGGAAATCCCTGATCTAACAGGTATTATAAATAGTTTAAAGCAATATTTTTAAGGATACTTTTAGGTTATTCCTCTTTTTTTTATACAGTAACAGCTACTTATAAGAAAAAAATGTACTGCAAAAACTACAAAATACATTTCATTAATTGGTAAAAATATGCATTGATTTACTCACCTATTTCAGAGCACAGTTGACAGGGGCTACCCCAAGCCTTTCCTACAGTACTACAGCATTCAGATTTTAACATAGGAGTTTTAATATCATTTTCACAACGCCCCTCTTTAACAGTCATCCAGCATGAGCCTCTACGATTATCTGAACAAATAAATATTATGTTTCAGAAATAACATTTTTTTCATAACATAATAATAGAGATGAACAATCAAATTCCATACTAATTCCTGTTAAAGGAATCTAAAAGAAAGTAAAATTATTTTAAAAAGTTAAGAATAACAAATAAACAACAGTATTCAT
Organism: Dolomedes plantarius; assembly: GCA_907164885.2. Classification (NCBI taxonomy): domain Eukaryota; kingdom Metazoa; phylum Arthropoda; class Arachnida; order Araneae; family Dolomedidae; genus Dolomedes; species Dolomedes plantarius. Next base: position 221,710,481 of record OU015492.1, on the reverse strand, counting down.
TAGTTTTAAAAAGTACAAACAGAATAAAAGAAGAGAAAAAATTAATTATATGATATACTCAGAACACACATTGTCCCATTTTAACCCTTCAGTGTACAGTGTGCCTGTGTACAAAGTGCAACATTTTTGTAATTTTGAATGGTTTGTTTTTACATGTAAGGGTTGAAAGTTCTAAGCAGTTTCTATATATAACTACACCCTTTCTAATGCAGGTCTGATTTTCTGAACCTTGTATTCCTCTCCATTCATTGTTAGTCGTGATTTAATTGTGGTAAACCAGATATTATACTGGATTACAATACGACAGAAGCAGGAGTTGATGTAGTTGATCAAATGTGTAGCTATTACACAGTATCCCGCATATCACGAAGATGGACAATCTCATTGTTTTTTTAGGTTTTTGGACATACTAGGAATCCATCTGCAAGTTGTCCTTAGATCCATTAAACCGGACAGTTTTGAAATAAGGCGATTGTATCTGCATTCTTTGGCCCTTAATTATAAATACATCTCAATATTATCAATATTTTATAATAAAACACAGAATTATTATTTTCAATTTCAAGAGAAAAAGTTTATTACAAAAGGAATAATCAAGGTTGAAAGAGACATTGCACTTTGTGCCACATGCACCTGCTGGTGTTCCAAAAATTGGCATGCCTGCTGAAGGGTTAAAAGATTTTTTTTAAGCAGTGAGCAGTTGATATATGAATTTTTCTCATAGTTAATGGTAAAATTTAGGAATCAATAAAAAAATAATTTTTTTTGGTTCAGTCACTGTTGAAAAATTATATACTAATAAAAGAATTATTAATACTAATTAAAGAAAGAAGAAGAAAAACTACAATATCATGTAATTTCGGGATATAAGTAAAAAAACTTCAATTAATTGAAAAAAAATTCTAACGCTTTCTAAATGATTATGCACAAATCAACTACTTCAAGCATTTCAAAACTTTTCCCCCAAAAATAGAGTTAACTTAAATTTATGATATTTTCATAAAAGTTATTACTCTTTAACTTTTAAATGTGCAAGAAATTGAACAAAGAGTGTTTAGAGAGTTCTTATGAAGTTAAATGTAGGAGTTTTAACTACATATATTAGAAGAATCCTTAAAATTAAGTGATATCAAAATTTATACAAATTGTTAATATATTGCATACTTTAAAAAAATCCACGAAAAAAAATACTTTGTAGAACAATTACCAATGCATATATTTCTAGACACATCTAAAGCTGATCCAGGTTCACATTCACACTCATAGCTTCCAAGTGTATTGAAGCATGAGCCTCCAATGCAGATTTCTGCACCTCTTTCTTTGCACTCATCAATATCTGTAAAATCAATACATGTTCTGTAAACTTAATATAAATAATGATAAGTAAATTATTAAAAGTATGTTCAAATAAATAAATAACTTAAGAAAACAACAGTATTTACTCACAGATAATACCAAGATGTTCCTGGGAAGAAGGGAACATTTATGGATAGTTTGGTTAGCATCATACATTAGTTGTTTTTTAAAACACTAACATTATTAAATAGGATAATACAAATGATTTAGAAACAGAGTTTCATACATTGCTGATGATTTCCAGGAACAGGTCCCAATTTATAGATATGGAATCAAATTTTTCTCAAAATAAATCGATCAGAAATGTTCTAGTAAAGTATTACTCTTAAGTCATGCAATGTTGCTTTTCTGGTATTACAAACAAGCAAAACTTGATTTTATTATACAAATCAGGTGTGTATCCAGTACTCAGGGCTGGCCGTCTAGGCCCCGGTGCTATGCACCAGGGCCCCATGATTGAGGGGGCCCAACATGATCAAGAACTAAAATAATGTACTCTTGCACATGAAAACTTGACAATATTCCTATTGTTGTCAGTATGATGAAAAAACATGAATTATAAAAATGTCCTAACAACTTTGTAAAGTTTTATAACAAAGATGGCGATGAAAACCTAATCCAGGAAATTGGTTTGCTATGGGATTTGATTTTGAATGAAAGGGATGTAAATAACACACAAGACATATTGCAATAAATACTAAATAATAATTATAATGAGTTATTTCAAAATGTATTAATGTTAAAACTTTTCTTTACATTGCCAGTTACTATAGCAAGTGCTGAGCACTCTTTCAGCAAATTAAAATTAATAAAGAATTATCTTCAAGCATGTGTGCAGAACGCTTAAATGCACTTGCTATATTAAGCACAAAAAAAGAAATTGTAAAAAGTTGTAATTTTTCTGAAGTAATTAATAAATTAGCAAAAACAAAATCATGCATTAAATAAACATGCATTAGTAATATATGTTCGTGTTTGTAATTTTTTTTACTTTATAAAAAATTTAGGGCCCCAAATGGTTACTTGCACCCAGGACCCTTTATAGAAAAGGCCAATACTGCCAGTACTTTACCTGGGACATGCTCATTTAAAAAAAAGTTTCTCTCCCCAAAAAAGGATTTTACCGAACTGCCCACCTTTTTAAATACCTTTTATCAAAAGGTAAAAATATGATCTAGTTATTAAAAAGAATGTTTTGCAAGCAATGTTTATGTGTGTGTTTGACGAATATCAAACTACAGGCTAATAGATACCATGAAACTGAGCCCTCTCCTTGAATATGCATCTGCAAGTACCATGATTTATAACTTTCAAAAATTTTCAGTTATGTAACAAGTTCTGAATACTTGAAAGTTGCCATGTATAAAATTCTTTGTAAAAGCAGATGCACAGTTATTCAACAACATAAATATTTTATTGTTCTATAAAGGAAATATTGAAAGAGAGATACTACACATTTGAAATTAAATACAGAAGGCTTCTTCATATTTTTAAAAATCAGATCCAAGAGCAATCGTTGAATTAGATTATTTTACTAGAAGTATATGAGCTATCTAATTTGTCTATAGTTTGAAGTTCATTTCTTGTAGACCATTATTTAAGATTTTACATTTACAATCTACAGCAAAACTATTAAGTTTTCCCCCAGGTTTTGTCTGTTAAAATATTTTTATAACACCTAAATGCACCTAAATGGTTTAACACTAAATTATGTGAACATTATAATTGAGGTTCATAGTAGCTCAGGTTCATTATATCGCAGTTCAGGGCTGCCCAGAGGGGGGGGGGGGCAACTGGGGCACTTTGCCCCAGGCCCCCCAAAAAATTTTAAAAATTAATTTATTAGATTTCCTCAGAAAATATAACAAGAGAGCAGTGCAATTAAATATAATAATTATGTTAATCATTCATGTAATAAAATTTGAAGTATGAGTAACTTAATTTGAATGTGTGTTTTCGTCTCTTTCCATTTTTTATTTTTCTTGGGGCCCCCAACAGAAGTTTGACCCAGGCCCTGTAAAGTCTCTGGGCGGCCCTGTCGCAGTTTCTGATAGTGTATTAAATATTTTCCTAACTATAACTCCAAATGGTTGACACCACTGTAAAAAATAAGTGCAAACATGGGGAAAAACTTCCTTAATTAGTTTAGATGTTACCTTGTCTATTAAACCCAAATATTTATACTTTTCCACAGACATTTCTTAATAAAGTTTTATGATCAATGTTTTCTTCATTTAAGAATTATACATATTTTTTAGATTACATATTAGTGTAATTCATATATAATTTTTTTGTTTTAATGACCTCTTTAGTAGATTCTTTGTGCTAAAAATGTTTTGATTGTACAAAAATGATTACAAAATTTTAAATTTCTTTTAATTTAAAAAAGTTACTCATGTAACAATAATTCTACATAGTCCCTAAGTGCATTTTATATAGTGTTCAATTAAGAAGTACATAAGGAGATTGAAACAACGGAAAACAATAACCTGTTTACTAGTTCTACAATATTAGCTTCATCTAATAAATAGTGTCAAAAAAATGTTTTTGGACTATTCTCATTCTCTATATAAATATATAATTATGGAAAAAACAGCAAAGAGAACATTTCAAGGGCAATAATATGATTTGCAAAGATATTTATCAAATGGACTCCCTCAAGAGAAATTTACTAGATTTAAATTAATTTGAAATTGAACTTACCGTCACAAGTATTAGTGAGAACATTGTGTCTGAAACCAGTAGGACAAGTGCACTGAAAACTACCAGGAGTATTTCTACATTGTCCTCTTTCACAGAGCAATAAATTCACTGCACATTCATTGATGTCTGAAATTAAATTAAATAAATATGTTTTAGCAGAAGTCAATATTAAATATTATTACATATATGCAATTAAATATTAAACTAAATGATGCATAGAAATTTTACTTCAGTGAGTAAATTAATTATGAATCCATTCATTAAAGACAGAATATGCAAAATAAGAGTATACAAGAAATAATTCTACCTGAACAAATCTTTCCAGTTGAATCAACTTGATATCCTGTATTGCAGACACACCGATAACTACCTTTCAAGTTTTCACAAGCTCCATTTGGACAGATGTTTGGAAAAACTATACATTCATTAATATCTAAGGAAATAAAAATTGAATTTTCAGAAATAATTGATAATGAAAAATACATTTGTGATCTATAATTAAAATTGCATCTTTATTAACTGAGAAGAAATCTAAAATCTCAGAATCATAATATAGCATTAAATCGCTATTGAATCGCTTGAATCATTAAATAGCAAATACAGAAATGATTTTTCTTTTTCACTAAGGGAAAGAATGATACCTAATAAAGTAAAGTAATTGTTCCAGATATGGAAGGTTAAAACACTTATTAATTGAAATATTTCTAATGATTATACTTTAAAACTTTGTTCTTAAAGTTTTCATATGAAAAGAATTGGATTTATAAATGTGATCACCTCTTAAATGTGCAGAGAAGTTGATACCATAAAATCATACAAAATTACTCATGTCCAAAAATTTGTGTAATCTATTTCAATTAAATATAAATATATTATATATTAATATAGTAAGCTATTTATATATGTATAAATATATAAACTATAAAAATCAGATAAGAAAATCGTATAGTTACCAGATACGTGTTAGATATGGAATAAAGATAATCCAATTACGGTCAAGCAGCAAATACAGCAGAAAAAAAAATCTGTCCACTGACTTTTGACCTTCTGAACCGGCTAGCTTACTATTACAACAATCCTTGTGACATAGCTTGTTAAGGCAGGTTTTCCAAGCCAAGAGAACAAGCCGCGCCACAAGGATTGGCACAAAATCATCTTTGTAAGCAACCGGGACAATAAGGAATCTTAGCCATTTGTCTTCTTCTATTACCCAATAATATACAAAACAATAAGATAATAAGCCTACAGCTTGTACCTAACAGCAACTGCATTTGAAATAATTTCCTTTAAAACTGATGTCTTAAAAATTACCATCTTCTTGACCCGATCCAGGTCCTCTTGGGCAAAGTTCATTGAATTCTTTTGATCCCATGGCAGGACATGGCACACATGGACTACCCCAGGCAGGTGTCATGGCTCCTCTGTTTGCACAACAACAGGCTGATTTTGTGACAACCATTTGTGATGGATTGCTACATTCTCCATTTTTATAGCTTGAGAAGCAATATCCCCTTCGAGTATCTAGAAAATGTCATATAATTATACATAATGAAAATATGATTTAGCCAGTGAGAGAAGTTTCTTGGCATTTTTTTAAACTCCTATCTATACAACTGCTTTATAAAAGTATTGTTTTAAGAAATGCTGAAAATAAAATTAAGAAGAATGTTAATTAACCAAAAGGTCAAATATAATCAATATATATCATAAATTTTAACAATTCATCTGTATTCTTTAACATTATCTTTAAACACATATGACACAATAAATTAACAAGCACTATAAAAGTTTGAATTAAAAGTTAAAAAAGGAAAAAAAAAATTATCAAAGAGAATAAGAGACCAGTTATCAGACTACAAAGGATTTATAAAGATATTCATAAAAGTAAATAAATAAATGACACTATATAGTTTACTGTACTAATTATATAAGGTAAATAAATAAAATATAATTAACTAAAAACTTCCTTTAACTAAATTTGTACTATAAAAAATCTGGAAATGCAAAAATATAGCAAATGGAATAGTTAAGTCTTCAAATCTGAAGAATTTTATACTACCTACACACACACACACATATATATATATATATATATATATATATATATATATATATATATTTGACAACAAAAGAAAGACTTAAAGGATTAAGTAATATACCTTGGCACAGTCTACCATTAGGGCTTAATGTAAATCCATCTATACAGGTGCATCTGTAGCTGCCATCTGTGTTATCACATCTACCATTCAAACATGCATCAGGAGTTTCTGTACATTCATTAAGATCTGAAATGGCAAGACTATTCACAATTCATCATCATAGCTGTAGTTAAAAATTCAGCATAAAAAATTAATACAACACATTTTATAACAGAAAACCCTGCAGTCATTTTAGAAATATCAAGAATAGTATCATGGACATCAAAGTTGAATTCATAATACAAGAGAGGAAAATATTAATAATTTATTTTAATATTTGTGACTTTTAAATCAAATTCCCGTGAATAAGTCATGCTTATCAAAGAATAGAGTTGTCATTTAGATTGCAAAATATATTTCAGCTTAAGATTGAAATTGGTTTTGAAAAGACTGAAAATTATTTCAAAATGTTTCAAATCTGAGATAATATAAATTGTTAAGATAAATTTAAGAAAATGCTTACAATGAATCCTGCAGAGTATGTTTTAGATTAACATTTTTATATACTTAGTAATTGTTTATAGATTCTGCAGATATTACAATAAATGAATATATATATATTCAGTTATTAGAATCTACACTAATATTTGAATACCAATTAAAGTACTGTCCTTTGTCTAATTGTAGATTCTTAAAAAAATAATGACCAGTATCTAAAAAAATCTCAAATTAAATAGTGTATGCCTGACACTTAATAAATTGGTTCAGTTAGCAGAAATTTTATTCTCTAGCACAAGAATTTTGAAAGAAAAAAAATGTCACTTCTAAATTATTGGCTATTAAGTTTTAAAAAACAAAGAATTTTTTAGTCATTAAGCAAATTTTTCCTTGCAAAATAAAAATCTGGCTCTCTGTTAAATTGTGAAAATTTTCAAATCTAATTAAGTTTATTACTTCAAATATGGAAAATCTTTCACCAAATAAAAGATGTGAAAGTAAATTTTGATCATATTTCACTCCAGCCAATTGGTCTATTAAGAGACCAATTGGCTGGAGATTAAGAGGCACTGCTATTTCTAAGAGAAAATCTCACAGAAGTTTAGCATATAGTTGGTTTGAACAGCCACAACTCTCCATATTCTCATTTTTCAAAGTACTTGGAAGCATGTCAAACATTTTACTAAAGTAACTTCAAAAGATCAAATGAAAACGGGTGCATTAATTTTACTTAACAAAGCTGTGAAATAAACATGTCTAAAAGTTTCCTGAGACATTTTAAACATAAAATGTAGTTAAAATCCTTGTATGAAGCAGTTATCTATTCGAAAAATTAAATATGCCTGATGCTGTTAGAGTAGAGATGCAAAAAATCTCCCTCCCTTACTTGTACAAAAGAAGGTTTAGAAAACAAATGGAAAAATCTTAACCAGTATTCAATATTAATATAAATCTGTTTAACTAATTGACATACCAATGCAGAAATGGCCATCTGGAGAGAGTTTATAACCAGGATTACAGATGCATTTGAAGCTACCATCCCCATTAACACAAATTCCATTCCTGCACATTCCTTTCTCTTCACATTCATTTTTGTCTACATTGGATTGAAATATTAAGAAAGGAAATTAAGATACAGTAATAACAATAGAGTTTCATGAGATTCAGATCTTAAATGCACTGAAACTTTAAATGGTAATTACTAGAAACAATAACAGTTATTTATTTGAAGAAGGGGGATTTAAAAAGTAAAGTACAGAATATAAGCGAACACTCCTGAAAGGTTTAGTTAAATGAATTTCCTTAATTATATACTTATCAAACTACATTTTTTTTCTACTCATTTTGAGGCTGAATTTTTTTATAAAAAAGAAAAAAAATATATGCTGTTATTAATTTTATCATATAGAAGTGTGACACTTAGATTTGTCTAATATCTTAAGTAAAGGACCAGCATTGAGAAAAAAGAAATATCCGGATTTGAGACTTGGTCAGAAATTTTCTTTGAAAGGTTAAAGCAATTTATTGACCTTTTATCTCTCTTATACATCACCAGTAAGTGTATAATTATAAATTGTAAACCCATAATTTTAAAGTGTTTAACAATTATAACAATATTAACAATAAAATCAATCCCCAGGTTAAGAAATCTTGGTATAGATACATTTTTAAATTTACTACGACAGTCACTACCATCAGTAACAGTTATTGTTACGGATATGGATATCACCTCTGTTATTTATTTACATAGGTTCATTTAGCGAATTAAAATAGTGACGCCATCTGTTGACTTTAAAAAGAGTTATTTTGCATTACGCCTTCTGTTAGATCAGCGGCTCTCAACCTGGGAGGCGCGACCCCCCTGGAGGGGGGGGGGGGGCGTAGAAGAATTTCAAGGGAGGCGGGAGTTTAAAAAAAAAGTAAAATAAAAAGCGAAACTAACTCTAATTTACTGTACTCAATTTTGTGGTCACAATGTAACCGTAACGTATTTTCGACATACGAACACGAACACGATAATTGTCGTAATTATAAAAACATGGTAATTGTCGTATTTCTGGACGTTGAAAGTGACCAGAGGTGCGCTTAGTCATAGTTATAACCTAATATTCAAAAAATTATCAAGGACAAACAGTGCCAGCCCCCTCATAAATGTTGTGAAAGTGACTGGTATCACATGCCAACCTCCCCTAGATCCTTGATTACCTCAAATATATTTGATCTGTATTTAATTCTTTGATTTCATATGTTCTAATGAAAATATGTTCCAAATTAAGATATGTGTAGTAATAATAATTTTGGTGTATGAAATTATCCATTCTATATTTTCATTTAATAACCAGCTTCAGTTTTAAATTCCGATTGTACTACCTATATTGATCACATATGGTGGTAGGGGGGGAGGGAGGCGTGACCTTACATCACTGTTCAAAGGGGGGCACAGAGCCTGAAAGGATGAGAACCCCTGTGTTAGATAACAAAGTTTTGCTGAGATGCGGCTATCTATTGCTACATCAACGATTAGAAAACCTGCAAATGCCGAGAGGACAGAAATGGGGTTGTAGCTTTTGTCGCTTAAAATACAGGGGCATAAGGACATAACCAGGAAGGAGAAGGGTTGAGTCCAAGCAATTTCGAAATGTAAATGTATTAATCAAAAGTAAATAGTTGACTGATGGAGAAAAAATTCTTCGTTAATGGGATATGTTTGACATTTTAATTTATTTACTAATCATAGTCTTCAAAAATAAAAATTTAATTTTCCTTAATACAAATAGGATATGAAGAAACTGCATTTAGTAAAAGCTTTCAAACTTTTGTCATTATAAATAAACTCATTATAAATAAATTAATTTTATAACATTTTAAGCAGGAGTTTCGATTTATTTTCATTTTAATAGATACAATTTATTTATAAAAGTTTATCATCACTATTCGTTTATTAATGCCCTGTTACCTCAATTTAAGGCTATTTTTTTAATAGTCTCCTATAGAAAAAGTCCCTTCTGAAGTCTTTGGGTATATGAATACCATTTTTATATGAATAACTATTATACTGCATAAGCTTCTACTATTGTTTTACTTCTTTGTAGTGCAAAAATAACCAGTCAATTTACTTACTGAGTTTAATGATTTTATTTTAAATTTTGCCCCCCCCCCCCAAAAAAAAAGGGCGTTGTCACACAATTTTGCTATCCTCTGGGAAGGTCTATTTTGAATAAAAATCAGAATATTCTTTGTTATTTTCACTCAATGCATCGATTCTTGTTGATATAATACGGAACCCAAGCTTATTTTTTCTTAAATTCTATATAATTATAACGCCATTTTCCCTCAGTGGCTTAACGACAGACGAGTTTTAGGATCGAAGTCTAAATGAGCCAAAAAATCGGTAGCAAGAAATTCAAATATAAGTTCCAAGCTCTCCCCTTAAAAGATAATCCCTCCCCCTAGAGAGTTATACTAATTACTTCACTGCGCTTTTCCCCAGAAAATCCTCACGTACGAATTAGGGCCTGTTCACATAGGAGTCCGTTGCGTAGCGTTAAGGGAAAGATGACGTTAAGACGAAAGTAAACCAATCATAGGCGTTAAAAATTTCATTGCTAATCGTTTGGAGGCCTATGAGGTTTATTTTCGTCTCAACGTCATCTTTTCCTTAACGCAACGCGACGGACTCCTATGTGAACAGGCCCTTACTCTTTTTGGTAGTTTAGTCTCGAATGAAACTGCTTTCGATGAAGACGATCCACTTGGTTAGATCATAGAAACTGAAATATGACTTTAATGATACAGCAGCAAATAGTCTTCACTGTTAGTAAAAGAGACTAAAGCCAAGTAACACAAGACCATTGGGAAATTGTTGTGCGACCGTTTTTAGCATAGTTAGCCAACGGTTGGATTTGGCCGTTAGGGTTAAGTTGAAACAACGGTTGGCATTGCAGATCACTTAACGGTTGGCTGTTGCCCAACCTTTGCGAGAGCAGTCCAACTGTCATTTACAGTTGGGGCAACAGCATTTTAAATTGGTTGGTCTAATGGCACTTATTTGCAGTTGGGACAACAACGTTTTTTATTTGTTGGCCCAGCATAAACATTTTGCAGTTGGGGCTAATTTGTTTCTCTAAGTTCTGCCAAATTTAACCATTCCCCAATGATGTAGCGAAAATTTGCCTTTGGGCCAACGACGTGTGTTGCTTGGACTCCGGGAAAATAATTATTGTCGTGACCCCACTATTGAAATCAGTTCAGATACTTGGGACTCAGAGGTACGGAAATTCCCCCCCCCCCCCCTTCTACGTCTCATTGGGACTGGTTGGGAGGATATACGTGCCCCCTTTCTTTTACAAAGTCACATGCACACATACCCTCCCAATCAGAACCAATGAGACATAGAAAAGGGGGAAGGGGGAGTTGTGAATTTCCGAACCCCTGAACAGGTTTCAATAGTAGGGGATCACGACAATAATCTTTTCCCCGGGCTCCAAGCAACACACATCGTTGGCCCAACATCAAATTTTCGTTACATCGTTGGGGAACGGTTACCGTTGGCAGAACTTCTCTCGATGTCCGGCTCGAAAACACCAGCAATTGAGAATATTAAACCATTACAACACGTAAGCGAAAGAAAATATTTTTAAGATCTTTCGGAGGTTTGCCGAAAGTGTATTGGAAGACCCTTTAAGGGAACGGTGGACATTAAAATTTACTATTTTTACTTTTCATCATAGAGATACGAAATTTTGTACATATACACATTTCACTATAAATAAATAGAATACCTTAAAAAAATTTCCAATGCCATTATAATTTTAAAATTTTTTAAAAATTTGAAATTTATAAACAAAATTTTAAAATGCTCCTTGCTACTTAATTTTTGAGATATTTCCTCGATTTTGCATTTTAATCTCTTTAAACTGTATAACAAGCAAATCTGGGTATCGATTATTTAATCCCTTGAATAGTTAATTTTTGAGAGATTTTTTTCTGAATTCCATCCAGAATTTTATCAAAATTTTGCCTTTTGCAAAGTTATAAATCAAATTTAATTGCCTTAATGAAGTCGAATTGTAAAATGCATACCCAGTTTTTTTGTAAACAGCATCAGGATTCTTCCTTATCAATTTCATGAATTTTGAAGAAAAATTAAGTAGCATGGAGCATTTAAAAAATCTAAAAACCTTGGAAAATCTGTTTTGAGAAAAGCAAATTTAAAATTTATTACTACACTTACCCGTTATAAATTACTTTATAGAAGCTTCATAAATGATTTTTTACTCGAAAAAAACTATTTTGGTACTAATAATCTATAGAAATATATATATTTTTTACAATAACACAATCAGTATTACAATGACGAGAGTTGCGCAAATAAAGGTCCACCGTTCCCTTAACAATCTGCGCATCTTACCTAAGCAGAAGTCTCCATCTGGAGAGGGAATGAAACCCTCTTGGCACGCGCACCTGTAACTACCAGGCGTGTTTTCGCACCGTCCTTTCAGGCAGATTCGTCCATTTTCTTTACATTCATCAATATCTGAAAAACGGAAAGAAAAAAAAAATTTAAAGTTTCATTATTTTTCTATATAAAAATGGTTGAGCTGGAATTTCTGGAGACCACATGGAAAAGTTGTAAAATGTACCATAATTTTTTTTCCCCCGCCCGTTTCAAAGCAAGGAGATAGAAAAAAATGATCACGATTCCCTTTACCTAATATTGATTTGGCTTTTACATATAGAAAAGTTTAATTATTCTGGATTGGACTGAAATTTCTGCTGAGCAGAAGGAACAGCTGCTATAAAATGTTACACATATTTTTTTTTATTTTATATATTTTTTAAACTATTTCTGAGCTGGGTTAAAGAGAAAAGGATATCATTTCTCTTTCGATATGGTCTCTCTCGATTGGATTGATTACGAATTGGTTTTTAAGTTTTCAAAAGTTTAATTATTCTTCTATAAAAGTTGATTGGACTGAAATGTTTGGAGATCAGAAGGTACAGCTACTATAAAATGTCGCACATATTTTTTTTTTCTTCATTCCTTTTTGTGTAGAGAAAATGTTCTCAGTTCAATCTCGTTAACCCTTTAGCGGGCGCGCCAATTTTTGGAACACCAGCAAGCGCGCGTGGCACAAAGTGCAACGTCTCTTTCAACATTGATTATTCCTTTTGTAATAAACGTTTTCTTTTGAAACTAAAAATAATAATTCTGAGTTTTATGACAAGATATAAAATGTTGATAATATTGAGATATATTGATAATTAAAGACCAAAGAATGCAGATACAATCGCCTTATTTCAAAACTGTCCGGTTTATTGGATCTAAGGACAACTTGCGAATGGATTCCTATTATGTCCAAAAACCTGAAAAATAATGAGATTGTCCATCTTCGTGATATGCGGGATACCGTGTAATAGCTGAACATTGGATCGAGTACATCAACTCCTTTTGTCATATTGTAAATCAGTATAATCGCTGGTTTACCACGGTTAAATCACGACTAACAATGAATGGAAAGGAATACAAGGTCCAGAAAATCAGACCTGCATTACAAAGGGTGTAGCTATAAATAGAAACTGCTTAGAACATTCAAATCTTACATGTGAAAACAAACTATTCAAAATTGCGAAAATGTTGCACTTTGTACACGGGCGCGCCCGCTGAAGGGTTAATTTCGCTTTAGTTTTTACTACTAACTACGGATGCGACATCGATGTCGATGTTTTCAAAACATCGATTTATTGAAGCCGATGTTTTTTTAACATCGATGTTTTGTGCTCGATGTTTTTATTTAATGAAAAAGTACCGTAATAAAAAAAATTTACCACGTAGCATAATTTTCACACTCAGTAAATGTAAGTCTGAATTCTGAAAAGGACGAATACAAAAGGGGGAATGATTCCTTAGCAAACAGACAAATGGCAATTAACAACCAATGAACCAATCAGAGCGCTTGGAATGTTCCTGACACTGCAGAACCTTCCATGGGGTTTTATTTTACAAATAGTATATACACGAGTGCATCCATTTAAGTTTTTGTTTTGTTCTGGTTTTATATAAGTTGACGTTAATATTATTAGTAAGATGCCTCCCAAAAGTACCGTTTGAAAATATTTTTGCAAAACCTCTGACAAATTGGCGAAATGCAATATTTGCCTTAAGTCCCTCAAAACTTCTGGCAATACCACGAATTTATCTGGACATTTGAAGGCAAGACATGGCGGTATTTACAACGAGAATTTTCAGTCATCAATGTAGCCCAAAGTAACCAAGTTTTTGTCATTTGTGCCTGCCCAATCAGAGAGTAAAATTAAATCACCCCCTCCCCCCATCACTACCGGAAGTAACATTAATGTTAGAGATTACTAAACCAGTTTTAAAAAATGGATGTTCTAAAACATCGATGCTTAAAAACATCGACGGTTTTTGGGCGATGTTTTATTAGCATCGATGTTTTAATATTGAATATCGATGTTTCAAAACATCGATGTTTTGTTATCGATGTCGTATCACTACTACTAACCGTTCTAGTTTCAAATGCTTATTTTGTAACTCATCCGTAAAGAATATTGGGCCTTTAAATACTTTTTTTTATCTTATCTATCAGCATATACATCTTTCCGACTCAAAATAAATACCCTGATTAACAGAAATAACCAAGATTCACTCCCTACAATTCCCAACCCATAAACAGAACACTTTGGGGAAAGAGGACTATTTCACGGTAATATTCCTTTGCCTTTCCTCAACCAGTTTCAGTATAATTTCGGATGCCATGGGGATCAGGTCATTTTCGTCTTTTTCAGGTCATTAAAAGAGGATCGCAGCTGAGATTACATAAGTAGTGGAGGAAGAGTTAAAATTACCCATCAGAGAACCGAAGAGGAAAAAAAAAAATTCCGTGATTTCTGCAGATTTTGTTAATTGCTATTATACAAGAAATTGATGCTAAACTAATTTCCGTATTAAGAGAAAAAAACGCTCAGTTATACCATTTATATCTCAAACAGCACAGTTTTAATTTTCCCGTATTTCTTTTATATCACTACTAGAAGGTAACGCGTCATTTTGACGTCATAATATTAATAATTACGTCATAATGGAAAAAGTATATGAAAGTTAAAAAATATCCCGAATTATCTAACAATTTTGCATTTAATTCACACCTTGTAAAAGCAAACCATTTCATTATTTTTTATTTATTTAGTTTTTCATACGATTGGAGTAGTAGACTGCCATCCAAACCGTCATTTTGGCGTCATAATACTAATAATGGAAAAAGTATATGAAAGTTAAAAAATATCCCGAATTATCTAGCAATATTACATTTAATCCACACCTTGTAAAGGCAAGTCATTTCATTAATTTTTATTTATTTAGTTTTTCATGCGATTGGAGTAGTAGACTGCCATCCAACCCGTCATTTTGACGTCATAATACTAATAATGACGTCATAATGGAAAAAGTATATGAAAGTTAAAAAATATCCCGAATTATCTAGCAATATTACATTTAATCCACACCTTGTAAAAGCAAGTCATTTCATTAATTTTTATTTAGTTAGTTTTTCATGCGATTGGAGTAGTAGACTGCCATCCAACCAGTCATTTTGACGTCATAATACTAATAATGACGTCATAATGGAAAACGTATATGAAAGTTAAAAAATATCCCGAATTATCTAACAATATTGCATTTAATCCACACCTTGTAAACGTAAACCCTTTCATTATTTTTTTATTTATTTAGTTTTTCATGCGATTGGAGTAGTAGACTGCCATCCAGTTTTTTACAGCTCTCTACTCGATATGAATACTTGAGCTACTTGATTCATTCACATTCGAGTTTGTTTACTTTCAGAATTCATCGTAAAAGTAAACAGATTTTTAAAAACTGTTAAATATACAGCTAAAAGCATCCAATTTTTTTTTAGTTCTGAATGTTTTATAGAAAAATAGGCTGAACAAACGTGATTTGATTGAGAAGAAATTAGTTTTTAGGTAAGAAAAAATTCTGATCCACATCTGAAATTGAAATTAAGCCTAACCGGCGGTTTGTTTACTGAGGGCTTCAATTGAAAGACGAGTACAGCCCGGAAGTGTCATACAGAGACAACGGCTATTATATATAGGATATCTCTTTATATTCTTATTTTACCAGCCAATAAATTGCTACTAAATGAATTTAAACTCGAAGCTATTATCAATCCGTTCCTGCTCTATCCATGTATGTATGTATGCATACTTTTATATATAAAATATTGGATTACAGACTATTTAGCCTAACAGTACAGATAAGATAAACATAAAGGGCTAGAAAAGTTTCCCTTCATTCGTGTAACTATCGTCATCAACAGTCTATATACAGAAGGTCGTTCGCACTTTATGGAAACGATTTTGATAGTTGAGTTTTATTTATAAATGCCGTATTTTTTGCGACGATTTGCTTCTTATGATAGCCATGGTTCTTGACAGTATAGTCCAGTCAAATCGTCACCGGAGGTGCCTGTTTCAGGAAAAAAATATAGGAGTTTTTTATTCACTCGTTCTAGATGTTTTTTGAGGTGCTGAATCCGAATTTCAACTTTGCCCCATCCCACTGATATGGCTTCACAACGAAAATCGCAAAAAATCTCAAAAATTTCGACCTTTTTTCAGTTTTTTGCAAAAAAGTCATAAAACTATGCACTTTTCGAGGTAGACTCCCATATTCAAAATAAAGTACATTAAATTTCCTACAAACAGCACCCCTTAATTTTATTTTTTTGGTTGAACGGTTTGGCCGCTAGGGCGCGCTGAAAAAAGTCCAAAATTTCCTACTTTGTGGAAAACCCAGTTTTCTCGTTAGTTTTTCGCTTGTAACTCAAAAACTATGCTTGTAATTACAAAAAACTTGGATTCTTATAAAACTACATTGAATTCTCTACAAATTTCACACCTTAATCACTTATTTTGTCTAAACCGTGCGGCCGCTAGAGCGCGTTGAAATTTATGTCATATTACACGAAACCACTAAGTCAAGAGTCCTTCACCCTAAATTCAGCAGAGACCTATATTATCACTATTTACTTATTAAAAACTATTTATTTTATTTTTATAATTAATAATTAATATAATTGCTTATTAATTATACATAAATTTAATTAAGTACTAATTATTAATTATATATCAACCGTTGTTGTAGTGGTTGGTCTGTGGTTTTTAAGGGGGAATGTCCTCCTTTAAATTTGGTATGTAGTTAAGACTTATTTCTGGACCGGAAAAGTCCCCCACAGTCATTCTCTATTCATAATAATATCACTTCCGGTTCTCCAGACGGTTATTGGCGGCATTGACCCTCACATTCCTGTCTTTGTGACACCAGGTGACCTCCCTTCCCCACTACTGCTTCGTACTTCCGTTAGGACCCTCTCATTCAGTTTACTTCGAATATCCGAGCGTGTTGTGTTAAAAATATTAAGCGTCTGTGTTTTTTCAGTAATTAGAATGAGTAGCTATGTTCGATAAAAATTGTGCTATTTGTGATCAAGTGTTGGCAGATGGAACCCCGAAGTTAGAGGTGGAAGAAAAAGAGTTGAAGTCATTCGTTGAATCTAGTAAGAGGAGAAAGGATGGTAAGGCCATTTTATTCAAGAGGACATCCTCAATTGAAGTGCATGATAGATGTAGGAAGCAGTATGTGAGAGAAGTATGCGCTGTTGCTGCCACCACGAGGGCTGAGGAGGGTAGTTATAGTCAGGGTCAAGAACTTCGATCCTGCAAACCCATATTTGATTTAAAAAATAATTGCTTTTTGTGTTGGTTTCAGATACCTCCAAACTATTAAGCGAAACAAAAAAAGTTGACCCCAGTTTCACGCAACCTTGTGCTTGTAGTGAGGAATTTGAATGTGAGGGCGAATGTTTTAAAACTGGCCACACAATGTAATGATGAATATTGTAAAGCCATCATACACCATTTACAATCGTTTCCAGACTTGGTAGCTGCTGATGGACAGTACCACTTGTCTTGCATGAAAAACCTACACATTCGTGGCCCCTCCCTAGAAGTCATCAGGGATCGGGGTCGACCCAAACATAAAGTAGATAGACAGTTGCAGGCAGTATTCAATTACCTCGAAAGTAATGATGAAGAGTGCCAATTCACCTCAGAGAAACTTTTGAGCAAGATTGAAGGTGACAACCCTCCACAGTGTAAAACAGTTAGAACTCGCCTATTGAGAAATATGGCAATGACAAATTTGTCAGTGCACATGAACCCCATGTTGTGTGTTTCAAAAACACAGGTTATAAAAATTCTCACCGATGCATGGTACACTGAACAGAAAAAATGATTCCGATAAAGAGGAAAGACGTCGCATAGTCGAGACAGCTGCAGCAATTATTGTTGAGGACATACGATCAAGTCTACAATCTGACAAAGTACCCCCCACCAGAACAGTTTGTCGAAGGGAGCGACGACCTCATCTCTGAGACTCTCAAGGTTTTCACTGATAGCGTTATATTAAAAAAAAGCGCGGCATTTTCCAAAAGTGGAAAAAAAAATCTACAGCGATCACTCATGCTATAATTACAGCTGTGGGGCCATCGTCATTTGT
Source organism: Dolomedes plantarius (assembly GCA_907164885.2). NCBI lineage: Eukaryota > Metazoa > Arthropoda > Arachnida > Araneae > Dolomedidae > Dolomedes > Dolomedes plantarius. The sequence goes on along the minus strand of OU015492.1, from coordinate 221,692,187 downwards.
CTCCCCTGTGCAAGTGGGTTTGGCAGCAGTATTGTACAAAAAGTATGGATACAGACAACTGATTGACATGCTGTCAGCTCTAGGGTTTTGTTCATCTTACACCGAAGCCACACGTTTCGAAATTTCGTCGATCATGCGCCCACCTCTAGCGGTTCATGGAACAACATTGTCCCAAATGGTGTACGACAATGCTGACTTCAACGTACAGACAATCGATGGGCACAACACTTTACATGTCACGGGACATATTGTTTGCATTACCCCAAAAAGTGCAGTAATTAGAGGTGACAGTTTCCCTCGTTTGAAAAAAATACCTTCGGCAGAAGAGGTCGGGATGAAGGGAGCTATAGAAGTGAAAACATTGAAAGAACAAATGATGTGGGACTTGCTGAATTAAAGATTCAAGACCTTGGTGAGATTTTTCCACTAACATGTGCTGTTGTTACTTCTTCTATACTAGATTTGCTGTGGATTTATGGCAAACATAAAGACCTACGAGGTATTGGAGGGTGGAATGGCTTCATGGAAGAAGTGTCAGGAAATAACCCATACCAAACCACTTTTCTTGGCTGCCAGCCTTTCATCAATTTCCCTCCAGGTGAATACAACACTATATACAGTGCTCTTTTGTGCGCTGTTGAAAAGACTAAATCATTAGGCCAGGTGACCACTATACTGGCATTTGATCAGCCTCTATATTTGAAGGCACGAGAGGTTCTAGAGCAGTGATTCTCAACCACTGTGCCGCGGCACTTTAGTGTGCCGTGAGATTCTTGAAGTGTGCCGCCACATGAATACTCATACATAAGTAACGTCAGACAAGTAGTTCAACCATTTCTACCTTCATATCGGGGACTGGTTGAACAAATGCGCATTTAAGATGTATTACAGTTCTGGACTGGTAAATGGTAACTCTGGACTGTTACAGTTCTGGATTTTTAAATCTGGATCACGAAATGAGACTAGCATTATTATTTTTACGCCCAAATATAAATGAAGTTACAAAAAAAAAAAAAAAAAGCTCAAATTTCGCATTAAATGTAATTTGTAATTAAATAAACATTTTGTTTATTTTGTAATGCAATTTCATTTTATATTCAAGGAAAATTATTTCGTATGCTTTTTTACAAAATGGTACATTAATCAGTTATCCAAGTAAACTTCTTTTTAATTTATCTTATTGCTAGTGTGCCGCCAAATTTTTAAAAGTGTACCGTGGCGAAAAAAAGGTTGAGAATCACTGTTCTAGAGAGTCGTGCAGGAGACCGTGAACTGTGTAATGTCGTACTGCGGTTAGAGGGATTTCACTTGTTGATGTCATTCATGGGCACAGTAGGTTACATCATGGAAGGGAGTGGGCTCAGTGAACTGTTTCATACTGTGTATGCTGTCAACAGTACTGAAAAAATAAAGACAGGGCATGCCTATGCAAAGGCTGTAAGAGCTCATTTCTTAGCTCATACAACTCTGGCTAAAATTATCCTTGAATCAACCTCCATCTCCCCTGAAGTTCACCTTAAATTAGAGATTTTGTATTTTGGAGACCGATCAGAGGTTCTGACAGCGCATGAAAGTGAATTAGTGAGAGAACTTGAAAAGGAGTTTGCAGCTTATATAAGTATTTTGTGTCTGAGTACCCAAACATACTTTGGACAAAATGTTGATATAATTAATAAGTAGTAATTAAATTGATATATAATTAATAAGTAAATTACATTAATTATTAATTATAAAGACCAAATAAAAAGTTTTTAGTGAGTAAATAGTGATAATATAGGTCTCTGCTGAATTTAGGGTGATGGGCTCTTGACTTAGCGGTTTCGCGTAATATGACATAAATTTCAACGTGCTCTAGTGGCTACATGGTTTGGCCAAAATAAGTGATTAAGGTGTGAAATTGGTAGAGAATTTAATGCAGTTTTAGCAGAATCCAAGATTTTTGTAATTACAAGCATAGTTTTTGAGTTACAAGCGAAAAATTAACGAGAAAACTGGACTTTCCACAAAGTAGGAAATTTTGGCCTTTTTTCAGCGCGTTCTAGCGGCCAAACCGTTCAACCAAAAAATAAAATTGAAGGGTGCTGTTTGTAAGAAATTTAATGTACTTTATTTTGTATATGGAGTCTACCTCAAAAAGTGCATAGTTTTATGACTTTTTGGCAAAAAACTGAAAAAAGGTCAAAAATTTTGAGTTTTTTTGCGATTTTTGTTGTGAAGCCATATCCGTGGGATGGGGCAAAGTTGAAACTCGGATTCAGCACCCCAAAATACATCTAGAACGAGTGAGAAAAAACTTCTATATTTTTTTCCTGGCCAAACCACCGTTTGGCTGGACTAAGTAGCTCTAGCTCGAATTTTCCATGAAAGTAAACTTTTTCTTAGTACTGTCATGTCCATCGTACCCCATTCCTCTTGGACCGTTTTCCAAAGTCCGTTTTCAGTGTACTTGGATGCCGTTTTCCTAAGGCTCGTTTTAATAAACCGAAAGCGCATAAGTCCAGTGGTGAAGCGTCAGGTGATTTTACAGGTATTTCATTAAATGGATACACTTTATTCCTGTTTCTGATTCTTTCTTTGCTAAATAAGCGGCAGTTGATTTAGACGTGTTACTAGAGGCTTTGTCCAGACGAATTTCAACTTTATCGATGTCCGTTCCATATAAGGCTGGAATTTCTCTTCAAAAATTGTTTCTAAGATATTCTGCTGACAGTAGAGTGAATTAACTTCGGCTTTACTTAAGACTTTTTTTTATCTTTAATTTGCCGTTGCAACAAAATACTGCAACTATCATAAATCCCTTTGGGAACTTTTCTGTTCACTGACGAAGCCATTTCGTACAGTCATTCCCGTCAGTTGAGCAATATTTAAGACAGTGGCTCCGGAAGGGGGGGGGGCAAGGGAGGGCACTTGCCCCCCCCCCCCTAGAAAATTGAATTTTTTGTTTCTACCTAGCTAGCGCTCGTAAAATATTAGAATTTTCATTTAAAATCATAAAGCCTAACAAAACTGAATACTAAATTGCAACCTCACACTCGTTAACGCAAGCGCGATAAACGCCATTCCATATACGCAGGAGCGATTAATCGCCAATTTCAGGTACGCAAGCGCATTTAAACGCCAATTCCAGACGTTTGCTTTTGCGATTCAAAAGCAACCCTTACACGATGTTTTTTTATCCCGAAAGGGAATCTTGAATCCGATGCATTTGAAACGCGTACACGTTGACGTGTGATAGGGCATAATATAACATAAAATAACATAAAAGTTTACTTTTTATAACCGTATATATGTATTTTTAATAATAAAGATGTAAAAGTTTTAATCTATTTTACTTTGCCCCCCTCTATATTTGACTCTTCCGGCGCCACTGATTTAAGATACTCTCGATGACTTAATATTCATAAGAATTATTATTTAGGTGGATGAATTGAGATAACTTCTGACAATCAAACTCTACATCGTTACTACAGGCATGTCCTCAGCTAGCTTACTTCTAACTGAAGTTAGTGGTTGATACACTTTTATTTACTTTTTGTACACAGGTGCTGCCATCTACATTTATATATATTAAATATCTTACACAATAGACAATTGATCTTTTTTTATTACAGCCACTTAAATTCATTCATTCCTCATCGAGTGTTACCATAAATTTCCATTTTTCAGCAGCTAGGTGTTTTTCATATAATTTTCTACAATTTGTTTTTCTTACAGCAATATGCTTTGGCAAAAACTGGTGAACTTTAGCTTTAAACATCTTTTTTGACTTCAAATCTTTATGAATGCTTTTACTTACGGTGCCATAAGACATTCCTAGTTTCGGTACAATGGATCTTTGAGTCGGTGGATTTTCTTTTAGGATCCGAGACTTCATTTTCTTGATATTTACCTGCGTTCGAACAATCTTAGGATGAGGTTTCGCGGTCATGTTTTCATTTTTACCTTCAGTTAGACGTTTTTTCCTTTCAAATTTAATATAATATAAATACATATTTTAAAAATTCCATAACCGCGATTTTTACACAGCTTTATAATTTGATGATACAGTCATGTCGTGGCCGACAACAAGCCAACACAATCTCACATGAGATCCAGTAATTCAAACTCGACATTGAGATAAACAGAGGCACGAATTAAAATAAAAATTAAGCTCCTTTATTAGAAATCACTATATACAAATTATTTACAATTTGGTCTCAAACCACAATCTTATCAGCATCCCAACGCTGGCCAACCTCTAGCCTTCGCGTCTGCTCTCTGATTGTTCGCTCTTCCAAGTCACCTCCAAGCGGTTTCTCCCCCCCACCCCTCCGCGTTGTTGGATTTCACTTCCGCCACCGGATGCCTTGTGGGGTCTTTGCCACGCTGGCCACTTTCTAGTCAGCCCAGCCCCTGAAAAAACTCTTCATAAAAAGCATCGGCTAGTTCTCTGCCGATCTTTGTCCTGTGAACGTTGAGAGGAAAAAAAAGGGATGTTGCACGACATCACAATACGAATATTTGTCCTCGGAAAACGCAGCTGCGTAACATTCGAGCCATCTATCAATTTTTGGATCCATTTTCAAAATAAATCTTCTATTTTACATTCCAGACAAAACAAATTATAGACGATTATTCTGAAGTTTCCAAGTTTTTATCTCAAAATGCAAACGTCAAAATTAAACTACAAAATCGTTTCCATAAAGTGCAAACAACCTTTTGTATATAACATGGGCAAATGAAATAAAACCACGACATTTCTGAAGCGGTTGTTAGAGGGAAGACATTGAAAATAGCTCTCTCTCGCGAATCTGGTTAATTCAGCAGGTGGAATACCGGTTTGAGGTTTTGAATTTTCTATTCGGGCAGATGGTACTTAAAAAAACACATTTAAATAGGGTGAGTACTTCTTGTTGTTGTTTTAAGAGAAATGCAGAATGCTTCTTATTTTCTCATAAGACTGCAAGCTAAGTGAAATGATAAAGTACTTACAGCTGCAGGGTTAAATTTCTTCTGATAGATTAATCTGATTTCATCAATCCTTAAGGGAACGGTGGACATCAAAATTTACTTTTTTTACTTTTCATCATAGAGATACGAAATTTTGTACATATACACATTTCACTATAAATAAATAGAATACCTTAAAAGAAATTTCCAATTTCATTATAATTTTAAGATTTTTAAAAAAAATTGAAATTTATAAAAAAATTTTAAAATGCTCCTTGCTACTTAATTTTTGAGATATTTCCTCGATTTTGCATTTTAATCTGTTTAAACTGTATAACAAACAAATCTGGTTATCAATTACTTAATCTCTCGAATAGTTAATTTTTGAGAGATTTTTTTCTGAATTCCATCTCGATTTTCATCAAAATTTTGCCTTTTAAAACGTTATAAATCAAATTTAATTACCTTAATGAAGTCGAATTGTAAAATGCATACCCAGTTTTCTTTGCAAACAGCATCAGGATTCTTCCTTATCAATTTCGTGAATTTTGAAGAAAAATTAAGTAGCATGGAGCATTTAAAAAATCTAAAAACCTTGAAAAATCTGGTTTGAGAAATACAGATTTAAAATTTATTACTACACTTACCCATTATAAATTACTTTGTAGAAGCTTCATAAATGATTTTTTACTTGAAAAAAATTATTTTGGTACTAATAATCTACAGAAATATATATATTATTTACAATAACACAATCAGTATTACAATGACGAGATTTGCTGAAATAAAGGTCCACAGTTCCCTTAAATAAGCATCTTCATCATCCCAGATAACATTTTTCATGATATTTGTTGGGATCAGCATTTCATACGGCCAACTGTCCTTGATAGATTAATTTATCTTAAAAATCAACCTGAGACATTATGTGCTTAATCATGCCGCTAGGCGTAATTTCCGATAAAATAGCAATTTCTTCACCCCCGGCGACAGAAACTGATGCAACGGATTGAAATATTAGAAAAGCCCATAAGAAACACAAGAAGTCATCCCCTCTATATAAATGGTCAAAACATCGGGGCGAAGCGACTGATAAAAGTCAGTGCCCCGGCGATTTGGTCCTTCTCAACCATATAAAATCTGGAATAGGAATTCATTCAGCTGTGAAAATATTCATGAAATAATAATAATAAAAAAAACTAGCCAAACTTCGATCAGTATAAACATTCAGACTGTTTGCTTTTAAGATTTTTTTTTTCAGTCTTCTCGATTCTTGGTAGAAGTTTCAGAATTCCTTATTTATTCACAGAATTTACAGAAAAATATTCTGCAGTATTTCTTCCTTCTCCATGAAACTTATCTTAGAGAGAGGCTCCCGTAAAAGGACTTTCCACTGTATACTCAATTGGAAAAAAATGATAATAAATTTGATTTGGTTTGCCTTCATGTCTTGGATTTCGGTCTCAGCTTATACGCATATTTGTATATACAGTCGAACCTCGTTATAACGAACTTCAAGGGACCAAAGGTTTTGTTCGCTATATCCGGTGGTTCGCTAAATCCGAACCGTTAAGAAAAATGTTAGAATTCACAAAATGTATAAATCATTAATTGCTATGTGTATTCAATAATGATGTATTGAATAAATGATTAAATCTATTAAAAATGATCACTAAGGACTCACTGTTTTGATGTAAAAATAATCGGTTATCTTCTGCTGACGTGATGCCGATTTCAAAAACATTTTATGAATTTCTTTGTCCAATACATCGAATGGCTCCAACACTCTTTCTTCCACTGTTTGTGTAGACAAAAACTTATTAATGACACGTATCGCTGCTGTAGCATCCGAGATGGTGGAGATTTCGTCATTGATGTGCTCCTCTTCATCAGCGTCAGAATCTTCGATTTCAGAATGATTCCTTTTAATTTCTTCCACAATGTCTTCATCAGTCGGATTTTCACATGTGCTGACTTCATCATCACATCTTTCGAACAATTGCATGTCACAATCTGAGAATGATGAAATTTTGTGCTGTTCTATCCGCATCGCGATAGGTAAATCTTCATCATCTTCTTCTTCAACATTCTCTGCTTCTTCAACATTCGTTGTATCTTCAACATTCTTAAAAAGTTTTTAAAAAAAAATTTTCAGTAATCGACTGCAAAAAAAAAGTTCATTATAGCTGATTCTTCAGATTTCGGAGGTTCGCTATAAAAGGATAAATTAGCATTAAATACAATAGGAAAACGGCAGGACCAAAATTTTCGTTCGTTATATCCGGGAGTTCGTTATATCCGGGAGTTCGCTATAACGGGGTTCGACTGTATTATTAGGTTAGCGTTTAGAGCTTCCACTTCTTCTTGAGTGGACCTGCGTCCGAATTCCGACTCAGGTGGGGATGTTCTTGTGCTGTTCCATCACAAGAAGCAATGATGGTTTACCTGTAGAATACCCCCATAATAAGGTAGCTACAAAATTTCGGTGTGTGGATGGGCAAATGCCGTCAATGCAAGTGTCTCCCGCGTTGAAAAATATGCATGTATATATATATATATACATATATATATATATATATATATATATATATATATATATATATATATATATATATATATATATATATATATATATATATATGAAATATGAAATAAATTTCAAACCTTTCCGTTATCGCTAAAAATGTCAATCCAAATTCTTTCACCCGCTTGCAATAAAGCATTACCCCTCAGTTTGTACCGAAATAACCTAGTAGATTTTCCCCGGAGTCCACTTGCGGAAAGAGAGCTTACATAACAGGAGTGTTCTAGAAGCTGGGCGTGACCTCGTCGTAGTGCTGTGATGAGGTCAGGTGTCATGATCTGACCAATTAGAAGTTTAAATGTACCCGTACTCGGGCGAGAGATTTAGCGTCTCTGTAGCTTTTGTGTGTCTGCTCCCAGGCAGTAAATATGTAAAGTTTCGCTGCTGTCAAAATGTGCGGGCGGGCTGGCGGGACCCCGTCCCCGCTAGCTATGTCGCAGCGTTGCACTGTCGGGAATTTTCCTGAAAAAAGGGATCTGTAGAAATGTTTGATGTACCGATGTCCTGCGAGAGACTATCTTGCGAAATTGAAACCTTTAGGAATATAGCTGAGTCCTCCGTCATTCTGGAAGTGTTCATTTCTCTCCAGCGTGCCTGCATCCTTATGCCCCACCACTCGCTACGGCTTGGTACGACTACACCCCGGATTTGTCATTACATATATATCCACTTACTATCTGAAAACCTGCACTAGAGGGCGTGGCCCAGAAAGTGCAGTTAGACCACTATTCTTATGGTCCTATGAAGGAAGGGCGGAATTTAGCGGAGATGCGTAATCATTTTAAGTACTAAGAGACACAGTCGTGGAGCCGAATAAACATAGAGAAAGCACAAACGTTATCCAATGAACTTCATTCTGTTGTATCATCCTGAAGACAGAATTCAGCAGATAGCACAATTAACGATAATTAGATGTATTGGCCATATTGTAGAAAGAATAAAGGAGAGGACAGCGGACAGAGAGACGGTGTTACATTTTGAAGTACAAACTTAGACGAGAAAAGCAGAACGGTTTTCCGTTCACGCGTAAATGAAATAAACATTTCCCTGTTTCACCACAGGGATATAATTTTTAAAATTGGTTAGAATTAATCACGTGGTTTTTAATCCTCGCATTTCTCATTTGGTTGCAATTTATGGGGAAACAGTCCAGATTGGGAAACGCATGTTTCTGCTTTCTGTTAGTGAGTAACAATTAGAAAGCAGGCCTAATTTATTACATACAAATTTAATGAGACCTACGGGTTCGGACCATATATGGTAATGTTATTGGGATGCAGAAATTTCAAGTGCCTACGTAATGATCGGCACGCACATTAAGGGGTAATATAATCTATCATTTAAGTTATTCATAGATCGGAGTTTGGAAAAGGGCTTGTGCTTTGTTAAAAAAAGTGAATTTAGAATACGCGTTGGGTTAAAATTAGGAAGATGCATTTTTCGTTACATACATACATACATATATGCATATATACGTACATATATATATATATATATATATATATATATATATATATATATATATATATATATATATATATATATATATATATAAATATAAATATAAATATATATATATATATATAAATATAAATATAAATATATATATATATATATATATATATATACGAGGGCTGTTCAGAAAGTATCGAGACTGAATGTATTCTATTTACTCCAGAAAACCCCTAGCGGAGGGACTGTGCGCATCATGCGCGCGCATATTTCACCTTGTCTCACAAAAATCAGCAGGTCTGTACAGCGCGCCGTTCAGTCACACTGACTTCTTTCTGTGGAGTGTTTGCGTGCGTTCGTCGAAAACAGAAAATGTGTGAAAACACGGAGCAGCGAATCTGTATCAATTTTTGCTTTAAGCTCGGTAAAACGGGCACCGAAACCTACGAGATGATGAAAACAGCATTCGGAGATGAGGCGATGAGTCGTGCTCGGGTTTTCGAATGGTTCCGGCGATTCAAGGAGGGTCGTCAATCAGTGAACAGTGATCCCCGTTCTGGACGCCCGTCCACCTCTCGCAATGAAGAAAAGATTGCACAAGTGAAGGCTGTGGTGCGCTCTGATCGTCGTTTAACAGTCCGAGAAATTGCACAGGAGTGTGACATTTCCGTATGATCATGTGATGAAATTTTGAGAAAGAACTTGAACATGCGCCGAGTGTCTGCAAAGCTTGTGCCGCGCCTCCTCACTGAGAATGAGAAATTCCAACGACTGGCAATAGCATCTGATTTGTTTCAAACTGCAAGCGACGATCCGGAGTTCATGAAGCTCATCATCACTGGGGATGAGTCGTGGATTTACGGATACGATCCCGAAACAAAGCAGCAGTCGTCAGCATGGAAAACAAAACGGTTCTCCTCGGCCAAAGAAAGCACGGCAGGTGCGATCAAAGATCAAAGTCATGTTGATTGTGTTTTTCGATGCAGATGGAATTGTTCATCATGAGTACGCTCCCCAGGGCCAGACAGTGAACAAGGAATTCTACTTGGACGTCATGAGGAGATTAAGAGAGGCTGTTCGCAGAAAACGACCGGTGTTGTGGGCGTCCTCTCGCTGGATGCTTCATCATGACGGCACCCCAGCGCACACCAGCAATCTTGTGCAGCAGTTCCTGACAAAACACGGAACAACCCAAGTAGCACATCCTCCCTACTCGCCGGACATGTCACCTCCTGATTTTTTCCTCTTTCCCAAGATCAAGAACACCTTAAAAGGACACCGGTTTCAGGACAGGGAGACCATAAAACAGAATACGACACAGCAGCTTCAGGCCATCCCAAAGTCTGAGTTCCAGAAATGTTTCGAGGACTGGAAACATCGTTGGGCCAAGTGTGTTACTGTCAAAGGAGCATATTTCGAAGGAGATTGACTCAAAACCTGTTTATGTATGTATGTTTTTGCATAATAAATTCAGTCTCGATACTTTCTGAACAGCCCTCGTATATATATATATATAAATATAAATATATATATATATATAAATATAAATATAAATATATATATATATATATATATAAATATATATATATAAATATATATATATATAAATAAATAAATAAATCTATATATATATATATATATATATATATATATATATATATATATATATATATATATGATGCTAGAAGCATAAATTATATTTAATTATAGTAATAAGCGTTAAACGGTGATTTTCTATTAAAGTCCTAGTGGGTTTTCCAATTCAGGAAGTAGATTGTTTTTCGCAGCGAAGAGTTCAGGGTCACCGAATTGCTCGCACGCGCTGTCTGACGCAATTCCCCGAGTGTTCGAGAGAGGGGCTCGGGATGATCACCCACGCTTTGGGTATAACATGAACGTGCGAAAAAGAAAAATACGCAGTTTAGGAATATTTTTTATAGAGATGGGACGTGCGTCGCGTGAGCTGAGAGATGCTTGAAAATGGCAATTTAGCTGGGTTATTTGGGCATTCACTTAATGTTAATTAATAAAGTTGTTTAAATGTTAATTAAGCATTAGTTCTTCCACCGGCCTATTGTTTTATGACTGCATTTAGAGTAATTAGTTTGCTTTAAAGGGTACGCGGCGAAGGGCCGTGACATGTATATGTATATATATATATATATACATACTAAAATGTAGTGAACACAAAAAATGACTTGAATTCTATACGAGAGATGCGAACCTGATGTTACTTTCTACTAGGGAGAAGGGATAAATCACAAAAAACTGCCAAAATTTATTTTTAAATGGGCGTACGCTGAAATTAGATTCTGCTACCCAAATATTATCAAATAGTGAATATATATCTAGCTACTGTGGGGAGAAATACTTACCAATACAGGATTGTCTTGTTTGTGATAAGGAATAGCCAGGGTGACATCGACAGGTGAAGGATCCATCACCGTTAACACAAACGCCATTTGCACACATACCTGTTATCGAGCATTCATCTTGATCTACCAAGGAAGAAGAAGTATTAACCAACGTTTCATAGGAAGTATAATTGTCTGTATTTAAATACAGTGATTTCCGCTTATAAGAATCACGTTTGTTATTACTGTTTTTGATTCTTATAAGCGGTTGATTCTTATAGCCGAAATTTAGGATTTTGGACTGGCACACACACACCTATATATCCATGAAATAATTTACCATAAAATACTCTTTAATTTACGTTAATTATCTTTCATTAAAATTATTTTTTATAATTTTAAAAATACGACTTAATTTTTAGACCTATAAGTAGATACACATGATTATAGCAAGAAAAGAAAAAATCCTATATTTGTTACAGCATACCTGCTTAACAGTTTTAACATTTCAACTACAGGAAGGAAGCAAGAAAAAGTTTTCTATGGTAGTTTGACGTAATGAAGTTTTCAGGAGGTTGTTTATACCTCTTTCAATACTAATAGTCTCAGACGAAGATTCACCTTCTAGCTTACGTTTCACGGTTTGATAATGTGCTGAATCTACTAATGTCACGTTTGCCTAAGTGATAGTGGACACTTCGAAGATTTTTGTGTTTCATGGTCCAGGAAGCCGCAACCAGGATGTGGGAGGCGGGAAAAAATAGTCCCTATTTTTGTTTTTCAGTGGAGAAAAGTGACATCGGATCCGCACGAGTAGGATGCCCCCGGGTCAAGCTATTAGGACAGTGTTTAGCTAAAGCGTTTAAGGGGAAACTATTATGTTATATCTAACAAAGAAAGGGATGCATTTTACGACTGTATTCCATCCCATCTTATCACTCTTCTTTTTTAAAAAAATAAGAAAACAACTTCGTGCCTTTTCAGGGTTTAAGTGGCTTTTTTTGAAAAATGAAAGGAAAGCGAAGAGTGTTAACTGATTCTTAAAACCGGTGGATTGATTCTTTAAAGCGAAAATTTTAACATGGAAATAATACATTTGTTTTTGTTTTCGCGATATTGATTCTTAGAACCAGTGATCACTATAAGCGGTGGTTACTGTACTTAAAACGAATAAAAGATGTCAAATGAAATTTCTCAGCGTATGTTCTTAATCAGGCCATATGCCAGCTATGTTATGATAAATGATACAAATAAAATGCTTAAAACTGCCAGCTCTTACCTGTACATTTTGTGCCATCAGACGTCAAATCATATCCAGCTGGACAAATACACGAAAAGCTCCCGACAGAATTTATGCAGCGACCATTTTGACACAAAGTGGCATTCTGACATTCATCGACATCTATAAAAAAAATGTTATATATTTGTCTAACAACAATGTGGCAGTAATGAACTAATTACATGCAACTAATTACTTCTTGTTAAAATGATTCAGAAACTTAACTCTAAGTACAAAAATCATATTTTAGACCTCCCTTTAATTTGACTATATTTGTAGATTAATATAAAAAATTCATACTTAAAAAAAAAAAAATGCGGTGATAGAGTACTTTCTCAATTTGAAACCAGCAGTTAAAAAACGCAAAAAATAATAATATTTTGACTTAAAAGTTGAATATTAATAATTTTTGTGTATTTCAAGGGAGAATATTTTACGTTATACCGCATAAAATGGCTTGAAAATGGTAATCAAATTTAGAGGAGTATTATTAAATCAGGGGGATTGTAGTTGGTTACAGCATTTAACTGATCTGTAATATTTTATCATGTAGGCCATTATAAAGCATATACTCAATGTAAAGGTGTTTTAAAAAGCAGCAAATATCAGAGTTACACAGGAATACTAATGAAATAAATAGGAAATTGTACGTTTTCGAAAACATTCCTGAATTTCTCTGGGTTTTCACACTAGAGCAACATGAAATGCCCAGAAAAATACAAATTCATGCCATTATTATTATTTTTTTATTATTGCCATTTGTGTGTATATATTTGATTAACGATAAAAGGAGCAATACATTTCACTTCAGTTTTTCTCCAGTGTATGGTGACGTACATTTGATAATACCAATAGACGGTGCTGAACTGAGAATTAGAAAAATGGAGAGAGGATAGACTCAACACACACACAAAAAAGAATTGTTGCAGCTTCAGTAAAAAACCCACATGTATATAAACGTTTAAATGAATTTAAAGCTTCCTTTTCACTATAACACTTATCTTAACAGACATTTTGTCATCGTTACAAAGTTTATATTGCCTATAATGATCTCAACCATGGCTTTTTTTTTTTTAATTTATTACATTAGATCAAGTCACTCAAATGTTTCATTCCTAAACATATGATTTTATACATCTGAAGAAATGGACTCACGAATTTATTAAATCGTCAGTTGCAAGCAAAAGTCACGGAGCAATCCAAATTCATACATTACCTACGCATTTTTTGTCGTTGTTTTGCCCTCTATATCCTTTATTACATTCGCATCGATAGGAAGACGGGGTGTTGATGCATTTGCCGTTGAGGCACAGGTCTCTCCTCAAATCACATTCATTGATATCTAACATAGTGCTTGCTGTGCAAAGCTGTTTATGTTCCTCTGAAAAGTGAAGGAGAAATTTTGGGTCACGTAACATAGCAATAGGTAACTCTGATTCTAAATATATATGAATTTATTAAAGAAACGTTATATATATATATATATATATATATATATACAGTGGATACTCGATCGATCGTTTTCGGATCCATCGTTTTTCCGTATGTGTCGTTCATTTTATCCAGTCCCAACGAACATATTGCTTTGTTATGTTTCCGCATCTATCGTTTTCCCTCATTTATCGTTCATTTCAATCGGTCCCTTGAAAAACGATAGATCGAGATTCCACTGTATATACATAACAGGTGCGTCATAAATTCGTGCAAAGTTAAAAAATTCATAATAAAAGAAGCAATGCTCGGAAAATTTTTCTGTTTGCGCCAATAAGATCAGAGGGACATTGGATTTTTTCCATGTAAAAAAAAAAAAAGTTTCCAAAAGTAACCGAAAGAGGGCGCTCACACGTCCTACTGAGAAGTTTTATGCAAATCAGGCAAACTCAAACAGAAAATCAAACAGATCACAATAACACGAGACTGTGCATTTATTTTAAAGTAACAGATGTTCAGCATTACTACCAGCACAAGGTAAATAGGCAAGCGAGGCGCGTCACTAAGCCCATTACAGCGGATTGTAGTATCGATGGCAGCGACTGTCTGTCGAATGACATTTTACAGTTCCACAAAAGTGGTTGGGGAGTCCCGGTACACATGAGACTTTAAGTATCCCCCCAACTAAAAATTTGCCGGGGACAAGTCTGGTGATCGTGAGGGCCACTCAACTTTACAACCCCGACTTATATATATATATATATACACAGTGAAACCTCCATATATCGAACTTCCCCATATCGAAATTTTCTATAAATCGAACTCTTAGCAAATCTCCATGTTCATTACATAGAAAAACTGTTTCTATATATCGAAAAAATCTCTATATATCGAAATTATTTTTCACGACATATTTGGAGATTTTATTGCACTTTAGAATAAAATCACCCAATTTTTGGCATTTGAAACAATACGTCGTGGACTTCAATTCGCGGAAAATGTCCCTGATGAAGTTTTTAGTGGACTGAATAAATGCGAGCATTTCTTTGATGAACTCTCGGCAAAATTGGCTGTTGAGCAAGATATTCGTAGTTTTTTTTTCGTATTTTTTTAGATTGTAAATGAAAATAGTACAAAAATAATAAAACATAAACCTAATGAACCACTTTTTCTAAATTTTTTTGTTCATATTCTTAGTCAAATTGTTATCTTTAAGTGTTTCATGCGCAATTATTAGCATTGTGATTATGTTGTATGCTGTATATTATAGGGGAAAATGTGAAGGGGTCGACCTAGGAGAAAGGTTGGGAACCCCCGATGTAGAGCATCGCTCTAACACAATTAATAGTTTCATTCAATTCCTACTATTAGTTCACACTCTCCCTATATATATCTTGTTCAAATTTTCAATCGTTAATAAAATACTTTTTATTCATCCACTCAAGTTCAAATACATTTTTTTAAACTTGTAGTGGATGACACTTGATGTTAATACAGTTTTTTCAAATATTAATTCATTAATTAAATTTAATTAATCAATTTTAGTTTTAAACCTAGAGCGTCTCTTACTCGTGAATAGTAATTTCCCTCTTGTTGCTGTGTAAACGGTAGCACTGCGGTATCCCGCGCTCCTCTAGTCCCGTAGGTTGCGGGATCGAATCCCTAAACGTGACAAACTTTTTCTCTCTCTTTACCCCCCTCCTAATCTCGCACAGTAGGCAAGGTTCTGGCAGTCAATCCTTTTTTTCAATTCCTACTATTAGTTCACACTCAAATTTTTCTTTGTTGACCTAAGTAGGAATTGACTTTAAAATTTTTTTTTTATATATTACTTGTTTATTTAATGTGATAAATTATTTATATATTACTTGTTTATTTAACTTGCTTATTTAGTGTGTTTGTTTTTCTACTTACTGGATCCATGAAGCGGGCAGGCTTCGCAAGGCTGGTCCCCCCAGCCTTTTCCCATGTTCTCGCCGCAGCAACACTCAACTTTTGACAGTCTCACCGCTAGCGGGTTTCTGCACTGTCCGTTCAACACGTCGACGTAGCAGTTACCTTGCCTCGTATCTGCGAATGAAAGCAAAATCAGAACATTATAGCTTCCTCGAGAAATGGGAGCAAAACTTAATATAGAATATAAGAGGGGCCGAGATAGCCCGGTGGAAGAGTGGCGGACTTCCTCTGGGGGGGGGGGGGCGTGCTACGCTCGCATCCCGGCGAAATCCATTAAATACTTCTGTATATAGCCCGGATATGGGAACGTGAAATCTGTAAATTGGAAAGTCGTACTATAACGTCAGTGGATGGGAGAAGGTACGAGCTATCCAGATGTCACCCTTGGAGGTGCGCGGTAATAACTGAGGTGGCACCAGGGAGTGGTGTTGGTTCCCAACCTGTAGAAGTCTGCGGACCACTAGGCCAGAAATTGAATCATGTGCGGACCACCAAAATCTCCCACCGACTTGAGGGAGGGGGGGACCTTCCGGGGGTATAGAATATCCCTCAGGCAAAAGGGATACAGGATTAACCCTTTGAGAGGCGTCGTTTGCACAGTGCAAACGCCTAAATCTAGTCTTTTTCTCACTCGCATTCAATGTATTCCAGTTAAATGGGCAGAAAATGGTTAGTACTGCCATCTGTTATCAGTTTTAAAAAGTAAAAACATTTTGCAACCTCTAATTGGAAATTTTTTCAAAATTCCTTAGGTTAAAAAAATGGGAAAAAAATATGCACCGTGCAAACGGTGGAGGTTCTTGCCTCTCAAAGGGTTAACATACATTCTAACGTATCATTTTCTAATAATAAAATAATTATGTTAAACATTTAAGAAATTTTAATTCAACACCTGATAGTCATCGGATATATTCGGCCCATCTAGTTCATTGGATATTGTTTTCAAAATCCCCATTTATTTGGCAACTTTTTTATATGTGGTGCCGGACCATTCCCGACGGGCTGTTTCTCGCGGGTAAAGTCTTTATTGACAAGTGTCCTGCGTTGGCAAACAACAACAACAACAACAACATCAACAATGTTGAGTAGGAACTCTAAGGGCCTGTTCACATAGGAGTCCGTTGCGTTGCGTTAAGGAAAATATGACGTTGAGACGAAAATAAACCAATCATAGGCGTTAAAAATTTCATTGCTAATCGTTTGGAGGCCTATGATTGGTTTATTTTCGTCTCAACGTCATTTTTTTTTCCTTAACGCAACGCAACGGACTCCTATGTGAACAGGCCCTAAGAGGAATGTTGCTCTAAAACAATAGCAAACGGAAGATTGGAAGAGATACAGAGAATTCTTATGAGATAAAAACAAAAACGAATCACTAGGAAGTTTGAAAATTTTTTTTTTAAATAATAAAACCGAAAACAAAGTAAAAAATTTTTAAGCCGTCATCTTAGTATTTTTTTTTATGTTGACGTTCCTATCGCCTTTTATTGGGTACCATGTTTCGTATGACACTCCATAGCAATCTCCTAGGAACACGAGAATGGGCGACCACACATATGGCCGCCCGGCAAGAAAAGTGACACAAGAAGTAAAAAAAATGGCAATTTTCAGGTTATGTGATTGCAAAAATCTGTATGAAGTGTCCCATCGTGCACGAAAAGTGACACATCTCTATCTCACAATTTGTCCACCTGAGGGCAGTTCATGGCCGTCCAGAGAGTTTACGGGGCCTGGGGCAAACTTCTGTTGGGGGCCCCAAGACTATTTTTTAGAAGACTATTTTGTAGTAAGAGAAATATGATTAATCGAATAATTTTTTTTTTATTTTCGGGGGGGGAGGGGCCCTTTTTTCAGGAGATTATTTTGAATTTTGAAGTACGGTTGTAAGGTACACAAGATTCGATTCGGAAGAATCGAACTTTTGAGTGAATGAATTAAAGAAGCTGCTTGAGATATGCTAATTTCGGCATACGCGCTTGGTATAAATACCAAGCAGCTAGATTAAAAGAAGAGGTTGTTAAGGTTGATGAAAGGTTGTTAAAGTTGATAGATAAGCGAGAGGGAGCTACAGGGTAAGTAGCTCCAGGTGTTATCCTGCGCTAGTGTTTAGGGGGCCCAAAGTTTACGTGGCAGAATTGCTGTTTTGACTCTCTGTTGGTTTGTGAGTATTTGCAAAGAGTATTTCTATTGAATGTTAATATATATATTTCTTACAAGTAGTACATATGCTTATTGCTGTAAAAGCAAATTCTATATGTGCAACGAATTCAATAAACATTGTTTCATGTATAAACTGTGTTTGTATGAAATTCATTTAGAGTGCCACTTCAAATTATATACACCCAAGTCTGGGTAGAAGTGAGCTATTTACTCTACACGGTACAGGTTTCAGAACTTTCTTTCGGAGGAAATCTAATAAATAAATTAAAAAAAAATTTTTTTGGGCCCCTCCGGCAGTTGGGGGCCTGGGGCAAAGTACCCTAGTTTCCCCCTCCCTCTGGGCGGCCTTGGGGCAGTTGTGTCAGTTTTATTCTAATGCTAGTTCAAGCCAAAAAGTATTATTTAAGTTGGTTTTTCTCAAACGCTGCATTTTTGAGTTGTGTCACTTTTTCATGGCGGGGTATGTTAACATGGCAGTACGACTTACCCGAATGACGATTTATGTACGAGAGGAAGCAGTCGATCAAAAGAGATATCTCTCGAAAATGCAGTTATAAAGTGAAGGAAATTAACGACAGTGGATTGGACGCAACAGCAAGATTTAGTGACACGTAGTAGTGTCACGTGCAGACAATTGGGCGTTATTGAGATGGCGTTAGGTGCAAGGGAGAGCTCCTTGTAGAAGCTTTGGATTAATTGATATTTTGTGCATCCGAAATCCTCTACGCTTAAGTAAATTCGCAATAAATTCTTTTGATGGTTTGTGTGCAATTGTGGATAATTTTGAATGTATTGATGTTCGGAAAGTAAAATTAGAGTGTTTAATAGCACTCGAAAGATTTTTTAAAGAACCAAGCATGTAAAACGCATATTTTTTTACCCACAAATGTATAAAGATTGTTTTTTTTAAAAGGTGAATTGTTAGAAAAACGGTTACTTTAATGATTACAAAACGATTGTGTTAAAAATGTTAATTTTTGTTCTTGGTTAGAAAAAAAAATATCCTAAGAGAAGAGTATTGTTGAGAAAAAATATCTTCGAAATATAAACGATGCAAATAATCTGTACTGACTTTTTAAAAATTCAGACGAAACTGTTAAAACGTTGCTATTCGCTTTGAAATTTGTTGAGTGGTTGTCCTGCTGTATTGTGTTAAAGTATGCTTTTGTTCGAGACTAGAGGGTTTAACACTAGCTCGAATCCGAGCTAGTGTTAAACCCTCTAGTCGATTCCCCCCCCCCCCCCTTTCCCGCCAGATAATGCGTCTGAAAGGAAACAAAAGTTCCAGTAGCTTATATACAACCCAGATGACAAAATTACATTTTGGATGAAGCTATGGCAACAAAATGTACTGCACAGCTGGCTCTATGTCTTCCATTTCAAAATTGCGCCTTGACTCGCCTTCTAAATTTCTGCTCCATAGGAAAACCTTGCCGAAAATTTTGTACTGTATCCAGTAAATCATCTATGATTGTCAAAGAGATGGTAGTTGTTCTGAATAAGGTTAATGTACCACGTAGTTTGGGAAATAATGCCTCTGCAGATGTTTTAAAAACGGATACTTCCGGTAAACATCCTTTAACGACCGTTTGCTTCGAGCGGCATTTGAACTTGCGCGTCTGCAAACAGGAGTGTTCTTTTTAATGACTCCTTTCTCAACATTAACGACTCGTTCACTCTTATTTTATTTCAAGAGAAAAAAAGGAATTTGATTTTTCTGTCATAAACGTAAAAAAAAATATATATATAAATAAATGAAATAAAAATAAATAAAAATAAATAAATAAATAAATAAATTTTGGTAGAAATTTAAAAAAAGACTAGCTGGTACCCGTCAAAACATGACGGCTGGATAGTAAATAAATGTACTAATACACAAATTATACATAACACATTATTGATAAATGTTGAAAATCCAATATTAAGAATAGAGATATACTCTTTAAAAAATTGCTATTGAACCCAATAAAAAGCAATAGGGTTACTCAACAGCGCGAAATAAACAATTTCCGTCAGGTTTAAGTCTACATCTCATGTACATAATTAAAAATAAAAATGGCAGAGAGAGAGAGATAGAGAGATTCCTCGGAATAAACAAATTAACGTGTTTATGCGGCCTCGTGCTCTGTGAGTATCTAAAGCCAGATTTAAAAATGTCACTGAGCATGCGCAGAGAGCGATTTTTTTAATTGTAAATTATCGCTTATTGATAGAAATTGCGGTTGCAAAAACCAAATTTAACACATCTGTAGATTAAAATCTTTCGTTTCAGACCAAAATGAAGTAAATTGGTGCAGTAATTTTCTCTCATGGACAGCCCAAGATCGGCTTAGCAACTTAAATATATAGATTTCAAACGTATCGGTAAGGACCTATTCACATAGCAGTCCGTTAGCGTAAGCGTTAAATTTTAACCAATCATATAGCTGAGTGCTATGACATCATCCGTTGACTCACGTATCATCATCCGTGAACACTCCGTTGACCTTTTACGCTTACGCTAACGGACTGCTATGTGAACAGGCCCTAATAGTTACTCGTCCGATTATATTATAAATGCAGTTTTGTTAAAAACTCGAATATATATGTGTAACAGGAGTGATGAGATTTTTTTTTAAGTTTTAAATTATCATTTCATTGAGATATCTGTAAATGCGAAAGATCCTTATATGTTTATCGGCAAATTACGTAATATGTTAAACTATATACGAATTTAAACAAAAGAAAATAGCGAACATAAAACGAAGAAAATTTTTTTAAAAAATCGACGGAGGAAAAATTGTTACAGAAATGACAAATTTATATATTATTTATGGGAAATTAAATGTTTTTCCCGTTTCATTGTTTCTTTGGCCAAGTTAAAAAAAAAAAAACCATGGAAAGTTCACTTTTATTTCTTGAAGTAGGTATGTTATTAAGTGATCTGCAAATAGAATTTTTGTTGCGTTCTTCTTCGTTTTTATTTTATTTTTTAAAGGCGAATATTTCTTTTTCTTTTCTGATTCCGCTTCATAGATATAGGTTTTCCTTTTCATTTTTAAGAGCGTGTTATCTGAAAGATGTTACGCTACCTTGCCAGAGCTCAATTACATGGGTGAAGGATCTCAGATAACGTTCTACAGAGAAAAAGTAATCCCTAGGATTCTTTTTTTTTCTTCTTCCGATTTCGAATATTTGCATAGATATTATTGCCGAAGGATGTATAGATCCAAGTTTTTGCGTAAGTAAATATATATATACAGTCATATCATTTATCCCGGAACTTTGCATGTCTCGGGAGAAATTCCAGAAATAGACACGAGTAATAATACTCCGCCGAAAACGTGTTCCCTAAGTTAAAGTAGAAATGGCGCCAAAAACATCATGAATTCCATTACTGGATATCCGTGTTGACACTTCACAAACGCATTTTTTCGTACAATTCTGTGAATTTAATGCTGTCCTCTTAGATACGTTAAATTTTTAAACAAATACAAACAGATTAAAATAAATAGTTTAAACGAAGCGGAGTTGTTAAAATAATAACAGCATCAGATCTACAGCATTCGGCTTTATAAAAAAAAAGAGCTTTTCCATCGTCAGTACTCTTAAAAATTACTAATAAAACAGATGAAAAAAAAAGGAATAAAAAATATATTGTCAATATATCGATATTTCCAGTATAATATTGACACGCCCAGGGCAGAAACTTCGAAAAGATTAAAGCAAAACTAAAGCAATTCGTAAAAGTAGATCCCTCGAACGGAATGCGATTTCGTTCGCGGGAATATATTCGGTATAGAATAAAACTCGAGCAAGGACATTAAGGCTTTAAAGATTCATGCCCTAAATCAGAAGATTTAATGATGTAGAGGACAGTAATTTCCTATGGGAGACGGAAGAAAGCATCCGCTTTTAGAGGTAAAGAAGATGATGGAAAGAACCGCAGAGAACTTTTAAAATTTACGTTGCTGCTATCAACTGGCAAATTTAATTCAGTCGACTGTCGTTATAATGACTCTGTGCGACCCAAAGAAAAAGGCCGTTAAAACGAGTGGTCGCTGTATCGAATATTTAAAAATAACATATCATTAAAGGGATTCCCATTTGAGACTTTTTGCACCGGTCGTTGTATTAGAACGGTCGCGCTGCAATGGCCGGCCGTTATACTACGTATATATCATCTTTAGTTTTTGCTTAAAGCTTTGAAGCCTAAAATATAAGTGTAGCGTTAAAAATATAAGTGTAGCGGGGAGGGGGTTTCTAAATGGGGAAATGTCTGGAAGACAGTCTAGTGCTGCAGTCACACACATCTAGACAATTATACAGTACGCAGCCCCCGACACCTGTTGACACATTTGGGGTCGATTAGTCACGGTCCTCCCCCCAAGGTCCCTCGAATCTCTTTGATGATCTGTAGAAAAACCGACTGAGGGCAGGATCGCTGGAGAGAGGCTCTGCAGAGCGCTCTCCATAAATCACTCGTTTTCCCCCTGAATACTGTGCAGTACAGATGCGTGTGGCCGCCTTATAGTGTTCATTCACACATCGCTTTGGACTAGCAGGGGGGAAGGAGCGTGACTAATCGACCCCAAAATATGTCAAGAGGAGTCGGGGGGGGGGTGCTTACAGCGTATGAGCTCTGTTTATATGTGGATGCACCATTACTTGTGTAGTTTCGATACGTAGTTCGTACTGTGATAAAGTCACCGATTACCCCCCGTAAAGATTTGTAAGCTGGTTTCCCCCTCAATAACTGGTTTCCCCCTCAGAATACTGTGCAGTGCAGATGAATGTGGACGCCTTATTGGGTGACTATGAAGAGCGTTGGTCTCTTGATAGCTCTCAAGGGAGTTAGGCCTTCTGCCGGTATTTTGGTGATTGTTAATTTGGCTGTAGGCCATGAACGCACTGTAGGTGCAATACCTCAGTTTCTTGTATATATAATCTGTACAAATTTCTGTTATAATAAAGAGTGTTCAACTCTAACCCCCGTTTCGACCAAGTTATTATAAGGAAATGGATCGGCTAAGTTTTATCCTGAATTCGGGTTCGCGCTAACTCGAGTGGTCGGCAGTGAAGTGACATTGCCCCGACTTGCTAGTATACTACGGGCGCCTGAAGGTCACAGACTGAACTCAATCCGGGCCTATCTTACGCCCCCCCCCCCCCCGCGGGTCCACTGATTAGTTGCCGAATTACAGCTATTATAAAATGCTACTAATTTCGTTACACCCCAGCTCCAAGATGGCCTCCCACATGCGATCGATTTGGAAAGACGTATTCTGCGTCAAAATATTAGTCGAAGTTCGTGCGTGGAGAGTGATATGCGATATTGAAGTTAGCGAGTTCAGTCGAGCAGTGTCCGAGTAGGAGTATATTTTAAGGCAGGTGTGATTCAATGTATTTTGTTTCCTATTTTTGACAGTTCTGCGCTTAAATCGTGTAGCTATAATTTCAAGTTTCTTATTACATTGTAACTATATCTTCTTAACCACTGGAGCCTGGTAATCAAAGTCATGGATAGTTTGTTATAAACATTCTAGCCGTTATAAAGTCATACACATATCGTGTGCAATAAAATATTTGACAGCCCAAAGGAGTGAGCAGTGTTTAAAGGGTTGAGTCTAAAGAAACTTTGCCGATATATGGACCTTTAGTGGCCGTTTCATTCAACCTAACGAGATGAGATTTCAGATATAGTTATTCAGAGGTATGAGCTCGAGATTCTGAGAACGGCAACACAGTGACGCTCACGGTTACGGTTATAGGTATAGAAACTCGAAATTTTCAAATAGCAACGCCCACATTTTCCCGTCGCAAAATGCTCAGCGCATGCGAAAACCCTAAAAAGCGTTGGAACGGTACGTGTATCACAAAAAAAAAACGGACGCGTTAAGCAAGCACAAAAAAACAGCTCTGCGAACGCCAACAAAGACACGATCGGGGCGCACGGAGTGCTGGCTCTTTAAGCCAGCAAAAGGCTTTCGGAGATCTTGTTAAAAGCTGCAAGCCATTTCAAGATTATTTTATCCATTATGAAGCGTTGTGAAGGGGAATAAGAGATAAGAAAAAGAGTCGGCATAAGAAAAGGCCTTTTACATAAGTTTAAAAGATTGTTAGAAAAGGGAAACGTACGCAATAAAAATATATTTATGGTAGAGAGGGAAAGGTTTGGAAATAGCCGCCGCTCCCATATAAAAGGCCCCCATAAGAAAAGGCACAGTAGTAAAATTAGATCGCGGTTAGTTAAAAGGCCCCCATGATAAAAGAGTTGCGTTGGACGAGGGTCAGTCGAAAAAGCCCCTTAGAATAAGGAATAAGAATTGAAAGGATTGTAGTGAAATTTACACAACAGTAGCAGTATTGTCGGATCATGGTCAGGAAAAGATGTTATAAAACTGACCAGGTGTTAGAAATAAAATATAAGAAAATGTAGAAAGGAAAAGGGGAAAAATGTGAAAGAATATGAAAATGTGAAATAGTATAGGTCCAATGAGAAGTGTGATTCTAATAAAAGAGAAATATTAGGGCCACTAGAAAAGGGTTTTAAGACGTAGGTGGAGTTTATATGGAGAAGAAAATACTGTGATTGGAAGGTGAAAACATGTATGCAAAAAGTTGAGATAAATATTAAGGGGTAGAAAGGATACATAGAGGGATAGAGAGAAAGTTTTTCAGAGAGTTGAGATCAGACGAGATCCTTGGCGCAGAGAGTGAGTGGCTTTCGGGCCCCGCTCTGGGGTGTGTTGCTTTCGAGCCGCCCTACGTCAAGGATGAAGTGATGCAGTTTTCCCTTAGATAGCCGAATTGGGGTAAGTCAGTCTTTACATTTCTGTTGCCTGTTGACAGTACTATTTTAAGCTTTAAATTTAAATTAAAGTCCCGTAAATGATACATACCTTGTTTTATCCGGTGAGGACCCAAATTGTTATTTGAAAGAACATTATTTATCATTCATGTAATTATGTGAAAAATCATTTTAATACTGTAATTTAACTGTTTATTTGTGTAATAAATATTCGTTGTTAATTTTGTAAATATTGGTCCTCATCATTTATATAAACATTTAAGTTGTGTCTAATCTTTTCTACAGTGTTTACATGCTGGGGTTAAAACGAACCTGGGTAATTAAGTAATGGGTAATAACTAAATAAGTAATCAAACCCTGTTTATTTTAACTTAAATATGTTAAAACCTATAATCGGTAAAACGCCCCAGCAGGAGGACATTTGCATATGACAGAGGCTAGAAACCGATCACAGAACGTCGTTCGCCAGATATTCAGCGTAGAAAACCAATAAAAGGCTCTCTGATCGTGTTTTTGTTAGCCATTCGCAGAGCTGTTTTTTTTTTTCGTGCGTGCATAACGCGTCCGCTTTTTGTGATACACGTACCGTTCAAACGCTGTTTAGGGTTTTCGCATGTGCTGAGCATTTTGCGACGGGAAAAGGTGGGCGATACCTTTGAAAACTTCGAGTTTCTATACCTATAACCATAACCGTTAGCGTCACTGTGTTGCCGTTCTCAGAATCCCAAGCTCATACATTTGAATTACTATATCTGAAATCTCATCTCGATAGGTTGAGCAGAACGGCCTCTAGAGGTCCATATATCGTTTTTGTAGGTCGTCCGCAGAGCTGTTTTTGTGCGTGCATAACACGTCCGTTTTTTGTGATACACGTAGCGTTCTAACGCTCTTCAGGGTTTTCGCATGCGCTGAGAATTTTTCGATGAGAAAAAATGGGTGTTGCCATTTGAAATTTTCGAGTTTCTGTACCTATAACCATAACCGTCAGCGCCAGTTAGTTGCTGTTCACAGAATCCCGAGCTCATATCACTGAATAACTATATCTGAAATCTCATCTCGATCGGTTGAACGGAACGGCCGCTAGAGGTCCATATATCGGCAAAGCTTCTTTATGACCACCCGATAGTTCTGTTTTAAGCGAAACAATATTGATGAATAGTAAAATGTTACGGAAAGATCGCTATTGTGGCGCCCGAACAAATTACGAGATTTATACATACAGTACTGGGGCTATTTATTCTCTCCCAAATGGTGGAGAATTTGAGATTGATAAAAGTGATGATCGTGACACGGTTTGCGGTGTAATGGTGTGTCAGTAAACCAAAAGGTTATATAAGGGTGTATAAAACATAACTTTTAGGTAGCTGTGCGATGGAGGTTTATTCTATACCGATCAATTTTACGCGATTTTTTATTAGCGATGTCCCATAATTAGGACTTCTTTCTTTTATTTATTAATTTTTTAAAAATATTGTCACAAGTATTCCTTATGAAGCGTGCGAATCATTAGTAAGCTATTAAGCTAACCCTTCGAAAATTAAGGAGAAAAGTATGAAAACGCAAACCTGCGAATCCCAGCCTTTTATTATCGAACTATAAGCGTCTGCCTTGCAGATCAAGGCGTAAAATATTAACAACATACGCATAAGAACTTCAGCTTCTTTTCGTAAAAGAATGTAAATTTTGTTAAAAATTTATTTGAAACTGATAGTTGCTTTGTACATTTATTACTTTATGAAAAAAATTCTACAAAATTTTTCAATAACTTGGATTTAAAAGATACTCTTTTAAAGGAAAACATTTCTACATAAAGGAAATAATTTCTAAGTTGAGAACAATAGTCAATATGTAAAATGTAAATATAAACAAAAAATTGATTTGGAATAATAGAAAAGAATTTTTGTTAATCTCGTCTAAAAAAGTTGACATTGTATTCCAAAAATTAAATTCCTTATAAAAAATAATGGATAAAAATTTAAGTACATTCGAAAATTTTCATCCCGAATACTTCATTTCAGCGTTTTGTAGATTTACGGTCTAATACTTAAATTTGGTTTTTCAGCTGAGTAAACACACATAACATAAGTTATTTAACACACTTGCTTGGATAACACAGTTGCGATAACTCGGTAGTATTTTAACTCACTTTGATCCGCGTTCAAAATCATGGGTAGTGGTTTGTTTAACTCACCTCTCACAATAACCTACGCGAAGTGGGTTGCAGAACCCACTTATTCCGGCGTCTGACCGACTTTTTTTTTCTCTGTGTAGGTGCGATTCCCAGGCAAGCCAGTGGCATATCAGTAGAATAAAATATTAACTTATGTGAGAAAGCGTGTCATTAGAGACATGTCACTTCACCAGTAAGCTTAACATAGAGCTGAGTCTAACGAAGAGAACATTAATTGAGCAAGCAAAGTAATTTAAAAAAATGTTTTGCTCAGGTGAAATCGTTTGTAATTATAAAGCGTGTCATTATATTAATTCAAAATTATGTTCGTAAGGATAGAAATGAACTTCAAAGGTGTGACTCCATTTAATGATACATTCGAAGTAAAAATAGAATTTCACCCGACGAAGGAATCCGGGACAATAATCTAGAAAATAAAGCAATAAAGCATTTTCTTAAATAGCAACCGTGAATCCTTTATCCCCAGTCGCAGATAATTTAACAGTCCTAATTTTCATAAAGCATGCAATCAAAGAAACTCGGAACTCTTAATTTGCTTGGAACTGTCGAGAAGTATTTTAGCAATTACGAACAGCAAATGAAATCTTGCTGTTTCGAAATCAGCTATTCTAATGGGAATTTCTAAATTCTAGTGTTTATGAGATGTCGAAGTTGCTTTTCTAGCGTTCGGAATGAATTTCCTTTGCAAATTCTTCTGCGGGATATCTTCACTGGAGAACACGATAACTTTCGCTGGGACAGTGAACAAAGTTTGATTTAGTGAACAGCGTCTATTTGGTGTGCAAGTTTTGCTGTTTAATTTCCCCACTTCGTTAAGTGAGCAAAAATAAATGTGTTATGTATTCAAATAAGTAGTCTCGCACTTAATAATTATGATCGTAATATAATCGTTATACGTATTCATGTTCCATGGATGACACTTTTGAGTCTGTTAGAACTTCATCATGATGAACTCAAGGACCCTTGAGGATTTATTTCTTGAGAAAAATCACCTATGTGAAGCTCTATGATGAGGTGGCCACATTTTGATTTATTGCTGCTTGGTCTACAATCCTTTTTCATGGTGATTCTGTCATAACATGCTTTTGTTCATTCTCCCATTAATTCAAACGGTTTCACAGCCAAGATAGGTTAGTAACGTGTAGAGAGCACACTTAAAGTAAAAATAAATGAAAAATTAAAACTATAAAAATGACCCAGAAATGACAAAGAAATTCAAAATATATTTGCGCAGTTTATTTATGATTTTTGCTGACATTCTGCTCTAAACTTCGTAATTCTTTTCTATTGTTGCGTTACACGAGTGTACCGTAATACTTACCAATCAGTAGCTTTGCTCTATCCACCCAGGGACAGCCAATTGGATAAGTTATTTCTCCGACATCTTTGAACATCTAACGGTTCAATAAACCTCCTACATCTAACGGTTCAATAAACCTCCAGCTGAACCCATCAAAACCGGATTCACAGCCTAATTTCAGAATAAGGTTTGGCGATTTATTTTAAATTTGTTCAGCACGGCCTGCATGATAGATTTGTTGATATTAAGGTTCTAGCACTGCAAAATCTGAGGAGGAACTAACACATTAAAGCTTATTATAAAATCAAAGATGGCGTATTCGAAATCTAACATTCTTAGGGGTCTAAACACATAAAGAACTCTTATGGACACTGCATTAATAAATGATTTTAGGGTACTTTGTGTCACGATAATAGGCGAAAAAACATAAAAATGCAATGAATGAATTAAGTGTTACAAAAAATTAAAACCAAGAAAAAAACTGTCAGTATTTTTGATATCGCATGTTATTCAACAATCGTAATGAGGAAAGTGAATAGAGAGAAAATATAAATGAAAATTATACCAGGAAAATTATCAATACTTACACTAAGATTACTGAGGGTTAGCCTGTTCCGTGAAGCCAAAGTTTGTTTATAAGATAAGAGGCTTCACTTTTAACCCATTGATGTTCCAGCTACAACTCTGAATTTACAGCTGTACTGACAATCTTAAAAGTTTTATGCGAGCGAATTTCGAAAAATTAAAATTGAAAAAATACTCGATTCTTTAAATAAAATGTTGGAGAGAAATTAAGGTGTATGAAGTATACTTTTAAATAGTAAGAGTAATTCGGCCCGAACTTAAAGAGGGCGCCAAATGACAAGGGATATGGAGTTCTGTATCAGACATTGCGGGTTTGAGTCCCGCAATAGTATGGAACTTTTCCAGGATTCTGTCATCTATTTTATAATGCGAATCACAGGCAACTTAATAGTCTCGATTATCAAAAGATGACAGTAGCGTTTCCAAAATCAACCATTCAACAAACCACAATGATTTAACTATCCCCAAGTAAAAATATGAAACCTTTGATAGCTAGTATGTTCATAAAGCAGAAGTAGATAAGTTTTTCTGTTCATGAAACTTTTCGTTATGGTCTTGACCGTAGATGGTAAACCTGTCTTTGGCAATGCCGAAGGACTATAGAAATCGAAGGACCTTCAGGTGAAATATTTATTTTCCTTTTTTTGTTGAAAATTTTTGAAATATGAATAATCTTCAACTCAGACTTGCTGACATAAACAATTTTTTGACTGGATGAGTGACTATTCTGAACTTTCGTCTTTTCGAAAGGAGTATGAGATAAAATACATTTCTCGGGATTGGAAGTCATCAATTTTATTTTCACTCTGCTTCAAGAATTATTTGAAGCTTTAGTAAGCGTACTGTCTAGCTTTTTAACTAGGTAATTATATTTTATCTAGTCTGGTCTAGTTAGTGCTCATTTAAAAAATAATTATATCGAAGTTGATTTTTCATCCGCCAATCTCGTTATAAATTCTGATCCTTAGTTAAATCTGATCTTTAATTAATTCTGTTCGGATGCTGAAATTTTACCTTTTCCTGCCAATAAAATAGTGGAATCTTCCAGACTTCAAGAAATACCATTTTTAGATTTTTGGCTATTTTTAAAATTTTAGTCCGCAAAAGAATGTTCGCCCTCCCCCCCCCCCCCTCCTCGAAAATGAATACAGGGAATTATTGTGCCAGATTTTTATCAAAGTAAATTTATACTCTTGATTCATAAAGTAAACTACTTTGTTAAAATCTAATTTTTTCATGGCAGCATGCGATCAGTTATCCCGCAATGTCAGTTCAACTGTGTAATATGTTGGTCAATGAAACGTTATACTCCCTAAATTAAATCTTGCATATGATCGATTATCTAAAACTGCTCATGACATACTCGCCAAAATTCCTGTAGGCTTCCGACCAGTGATATATGAGCAACAATCCTTTTTTTCCAGCAAATATGCTCAATTTATTACCATGTTTTTATTAACTTGCTTTCTTGTTTGTGTGTGCGTTTGTATGTTTGTCCAGTACAAATCTTGCAATCGATTTTTAACTAACTTCCCGACTAGCTAGACATTTGAAACTTTTAGAATAGCTCAGAACACGATGACAATACATTTTTAAATACTTTTGAAGAAATTTAACTACTATATTCTACTAGAAACTAAACTAAAGAGTGAGAAACTTCAAAACAAAAGTGGTGCAAAGTTTAAATCATTTTTGCATGCTTTTTAATGAATTTAATATATTTACATATTTACAAGATGATAATAGGCTGGAAAGCCTCAAAATTAACTAAATTCAACAGAATAGACATATTATGGGATCTTAATCCCCTTCAAAGAAAACTACATTCTAAAACTGATTCATCACTCTAGCAACAACAAGAGCGAGAACGAAATTCTAAATTCCAAACATTTGAGAATAAAATCCTACGATGGGCTTGCAGCGCCATCTCTTGACATAATATTTCTCTACACTTTTAGCCATCTTTAAGCATATTTTTACCATGTTTTTATTATTTTCAGTTTTGTTTTGAAGACTGGTGCAGCCATCTGTCGGCCGGGACGGGAACGAAAAGTTAAATGCAAGTTAACTTCCAATTAACTTCATTTTCTTTCAAGTTGATGGGATAATTCATCAAAAAAATTTTAAAAAAGTATTTATTAATACATAGAATTGTCGAGTTTATATGATTCAACAGAAAATTTAAAAACATGGTATATAAAAAGTTCTTTTTATCTTGTAATTATTAAATAGTTTGCAGTCAAACAAAGAAACACACAGACGAAAGAATGGAAAGCTCAGCCATGTCTGTTTGGAATTTAAAACTTAAAACACCTATTTCCTTAATAGCTCGACCTTCGACGTGATTTCAATGGAGACACCTTTTGAGAATTGTAAAAACACTTATTTCGTAATGGAGTTGAAATTGAGTCTGTCTGGAATACAGAAAATTCCTAGTTCAATGCAAAAGCCAGACATGTGGTCTTTTTTTCCAAAATTATGAGATTAAAACGTTTGAAATTGTTTGCTGAGTCATCATCATAACTTCGATACGTGTCATGTAAAAAATTTGGAACGTGGTATGTTTGCCAAAGGATAAAATTTCCTCTTTTATTTCTTCATTTCAGAGTGATACAGAGAAAAACATAAAAAAAATGGGTAATAGTATTGAATTGCACGCCAAGTAGTTTTAAAAGTTTTACAATTTTCACGCAGCAAAACAAAAAAAAAATTAAATTTAAAAAGTCTAAACGTTCACAAAAAATGCCCATGTTATTAATAATGTTCTTTGAACTACTAAGATGGAAATAAAAAGGCGAAGGAACATTTTTTAGAAGTTCTCTTCCAGAAAAGCAGTTTTTACGGTCTTCATTTATTTATTTTTAACTTCAAAAGCATTAGCAAGTTTTGAGTTAAGAATTTATCCTCGCGAAAGAAAATTCCGAGAAATCTTTATTTCCGTATTGAATAACACCATTTTTTCTCCCCTAACTGTGTCAGAATTAATGGTGAATCGTGACAAAATTAGAAATGAGGAATTTCTTTTTATTTTGCTAGAAATTAGCTATTTTAAAGAGTCACAAAATGTTCAAATGGATGAGTTTATCAGTTAAATTGTAAACAGTCTACTAATGATAATTGCATTATTAATATAATCATCAAGTAAGGGCGTCTTCCAAATTACAGACATCTTTGAACCTTCAAAATTTCATGGAGTTCGTCCATTCTTTGAAGATTTATTTCGCTTAGGATAGAAGACGGCTTCACCCTAAATTTCATTTGCTCTGTTACTCGAAATCTCGTTAATTTCCTTTCACAAGAATGTGTATGAAGAGACAGCTGATGATTTTTGTGACCCATTGTTTTGTCCCCTCTCTACCTGTTCACCGATTCGCCGATACCTACTCGGGAAATTTTAATGCTATAGACAGGTATGATTTTAAAAAGAATTGACGTGTATTAGTTTAGAAGTTTAAGAAAGTGAACCTAAGTCTTTGTAAAATTTACTTTAAATGTTTCGCAACAGTATATATACAATCATTTCCGTTTTATGATTTTCAGATAAGCCTTTAGTGTTAGATTATACTATTTCTGTTTTTGCAGTGAAAAGAGTGTCAAGTCCAAAATCGTAGTTTTGAGAAAAACGGGACTGAAAAAACACGGCTTTTGTAAAGTCAGTTTCTTAAGTTTAATTTTTTCTTTTAAAGTAAATTTTTTTAATTTTATTTTTGTTGAGTAAAGAGTACTAAGTCCTTAATTGGGACATAACCCCTTTAACACTGACATGTTTGTGTTTTGTTTCCCCTATCCCGAATTTTCCCTGATGAATAAAACATTTAGGAGGGGAATTGGACTTAGCTTTCAGTATCCTGCATTAACCCTTGATTTTTCAAACATGCCTAGTTTGGTAACTCATTTTAGCCCATTTTGGACTTAATATCTTTGCACAGCAAACACAGATTTATGAAAACACTTCTGCAGTTATACATATATATATATATATATATATATATATATATATATATATATATATATATATATATATATATATATATATATATATATATATATATATACATATATATATATGTATATATATATATATATATATATATATATATATATACATATATATATATATGTATATATATATATATATATATAGATATTTATGATTATATATATATATATATATATATATATATATATATAATCATAAATATCCATATATATATATATATACCTACACATATACGAGTATGTATATATACAAATCTATATATATATATTTATATATACATATACACATAATATATATGGATAGATAGATAGATAGCTAGAGAGAGAGAGAGAAAGAGAGAGTGGGAGACAGAGAAACATGCATAAATATATATGGAAACTCTTGCCGTAAAAGTCGAATAATAAATGCCGTAAAAGTGTAACATTTTCCCCGCAGATTCTATCAGAATTGTCCGTACATCAGGAGCTCATTTCTTATGACTTCTCTTCCGAAAGTCTAAATCATAAATATCCATCCAATCATTATTGGGACAATGATGAGTGTGACAATGATGAGTATTTTTAATGTGTAAGCACTATTAAAAAATATCTATCTATTACACAGTTTTTTAATTTTAAAAATGCATTATAGTAATTTTAATTACGGTGTTCAACCGATGGTGCAGTGTACACAGACCAAATCGATTTTACTGATTTCTCCAAGCCGTTGGGAGCGAATAAACACGTTATTTTACACATTTAAGCTGCGTTTAATTACCCCATTTTAATATCATTGTTTCCTGAATTTAAACCTTCTCCCGTTGAATGAAACTTATTATCTCTTTAACTTAATGAAGGTTTTGTAAACGTGAAGGTTCAAGGGGTAAGAGATAATATCTATGATTCAAATAACATATTAAGTATATTAGCTGCTCGATTTCAGCGTACAGCAGAGAAGGGATGAACACAAATATGGAAATGCTCCAGGATCAAAAATACTTCTGTCCTGGACTTACTCCACTAAAAACCCTAACGTTTAATAACAATAAATATTTCAGCTCACGTCTTGACTGCCACAAACTAATGCTTGCACTTGACCCTGATTTTTCCGAATCAAGTGGCATCTACCGTATTTACTCGCGTATAGGCCGCGTGCGTGTATAAGCCGCACCTGAATTTTGAGACACTATTTGGGGAAATTTTCTTTTCTGAATTCCGTTGTAGACTCAAAGAAGCATCGTTCTGCGAAATGTAGCAATGTCGTACATTCCTTAGAGTTCAATGCTCGCCTAACAATATCAGGTACAGCCTTAGCTGATGGTGGTGAAACTACAGTGTAAAAAAAATGATTATATATTATAATAGTACACTTAGGAACTATTTCGCATGAAGACAAACTCTTGAGAACTCAAAAGAGTTTTATGAAATAGTCCTAAGGTATAATACTATATACAAACAATATTTACAATACATTGAATTGCCGTGGGTACAATAGGTTGTAAGGTATATAGATACTAATGTTTTATGGTAGTAAAGTGTTCTAAATTAAAGGGTGTTTACTGTATTTAATTTTAAAATTCCGTGTATAAGCCACCCCCCATTTTTACCGACATATTGTATGGAATAAAATTGCGACCTATATACGCTTAAATACGGTATTTTACTCGTTGGCATAACCTGTTCTCGTAGAACTGTTGTGACTATAGATAACTGCGTAAATTAAACGTCATCCCTACCGTTTCAACACCAAAGACGATAAATTTCCTATCATACTCCATCTCACCGGTTATTGTAAGAAATTGCTTGCTTGCTCCATGATAGCATTTTTTTCCTGATTTGAATCTGGCCGTGTGATTTCTCTGCATTCGAGAGCTGAAAAAAGGGGGTTCACGGGAGAAAAAAAAGATGGCGGAAGACATTTTTCAGCAGGGAAAAGAACTTTACTTTAAAAATCTGCTTTAGGAGCTGCAAAAAATAAAGTAATAAGAAATAGAGTAAGAATACACATTAAATTTAACTTCTGATTACCCGTGAGTGAATTATCCGTATTTCACAAACGAATAAGGTTAGAAATTAAGTGCAAACTGTCCGAAAGAATTCCAACACTAATCGAAAACGAAGGTTCGTGACAATCTTTTTCCAGAAAAAACAAACAAACAAACTGAAAATCGATGTAGGTTATATTATTTCTTCAATTAAAATAAATTTTTATCGTTGCATGTGTTTCGTTTAAAACCTTCAAATAGGTGCTTTCTAAAAATAGAGGGGACCATTTTTTTAACATCTTTCTTTTGTAGATTTACTTCCTGTCTCACCCACGTCACTGGACCTCCCGGACCTACTATCCCCCTGTTCGTCCATTGGGAATTTTGCTCTCAGTATTTTTCTGATTTTAGATTAGCAAATGCATATCTTTTAATTGTGCTTTCTTCGTTTGAAAACAGTTTCAAATGCGTGTTTTATTTTCCAAAAGTATTTTCATTTTATTTTAATTAAAAGACAACTTTAATTTTGCAGCGATAGACATCAGCAATTAAATGTCCTTCGAACATAGGCGCAGCGTGCTTCTAACTTTTTTTTTGGGGGGGTGGGGTGGGGCACGAATTGAATTCAGTTAGGGCCCTCCTCAGCGTATTGACTGCCGGACGGTCCTTAAAATATGAAATATTATGATTTTTTAAAACTGAATAGCAACAGAATTGATGTTTGAGTGGTATTACAAAGTTATACAGTGAGAAAAATAAATCTAATATAAATAAAATGAGAAAAAAAAGTAGCATCGAATTTTTGTTATGGATCATATTATTATTAAAAACTATGTTTAGGCTAAAGACATAATCGGAATCATCAGTTTCAAAATTTGAAAAAAGTGAAATAAAACCAACTTTCTTAAAAGTTTTCTACAATTTTCCGATTTTAACTGAACATTTATTAACGATTTATTAGCGTTTTAATTTATTTCAAGCTAAGTTGGGGGTGGGGGTGGGAATAAAGGAATTCGAAAACAGGCATTAGCTAATCTAAAGAAGAAAAATACTAATAGGGAAAGGTCCGATATCTTAACATGGGCATCGAATGTCTACGATTTGCACCGATTAATTTTGACTGGTTAACTTTTCGCATCTTAATTGGCACAGATATCAGAATTTCCCTGCACAGGCATACACTTGTAAACAAAGTTTCATGCTGCTAGTGGACATAATTACGAAAATCTTTATAAGCAACTAGCTGAATACCCGTTCTTCGCTACGGAGTACATTCGAATTGAATACAACGGTTAATATATGGAATTAATGCCCCCAAAAATATATTTATAAAAAAATCGTAACGGGTATTTTTATAGACAAAATAATGTAACAGAAATATTCAAATTAAATACAACGGTCAATGTATGCAATTAATTTGTATGTTTAATATCCATAAAACATACTAATTTGAATTAAATTCTTAAAAAACCTCCATCTCAATGAGTCTAGTGGTTCAATTTTATCTTTTACCGTATTTTAATATTTATGTTTGTCAATTTATTTCGTTGTTATGCAAGTGACGCAAAATTATTTTAAACCAGCATTTAATAAATTCAATTCTAAAAATGAATCTTTAAAAATTCACCAAAAATCAGAAAATGGTGGTAAAAATTCGAAAAAGATTACATTTTAAAGGAATTTTTAATATCTTTCACGTGATATAAATTTTATAACCCTCAGATTATTATCTTAAATGCAAACTTTAAAGAATGTTACAAAAACAGCTTAAAATTTTAATTTAAAAAAATCTAAGAAGAATTTTTCAACAATCTGTCTTAGTGCACCCCTGCACTATGAGTAGAATCGCCATGCAAAATTTCAGCCCTTTAGGTCCAGCGGTTTGGTCTGTGCGTTATCTGTCAGTCAGTCATGGAACTGTTTTAAATATATATGTAGACTAGCAGAAAACCAGTGCTTTGCTACGGAGTACATTCAAATTAAGTACAACGGCCAATGTATGCAATTAATGCCAAAAAAATATATATTTATAATAAATTCAACGATCAATGTATGCAATTGATGTAAAAAAACGAAAAAATATATTTATAAAAAAATCGTAACGAATATTTTTATAGACAAAATAATGTAGAAGAAAATATTCACATTAAATCTAATAGAACATACTAAAGAATATAGTATAGTTTGAGGAACATTTCTTTTACTGTATTTTAATATTTTTTTGGATAATGTCCAATCGTCTGCCACATTAGCAAGAAATTTTTTTTTTGTCTATTTCGTTGTTATGAACGTGACGAATAATTAATTTAAAGTACCAGAAAAAGAAATCACGTGATCAGCATTTAATAAGTTTAATTCTAAAAATTAATCTTTAAAAATTAACCAAAAATTAGAAGATGGAGGTAAAGATTCGAAAAAGATTTCATTTTAAAGGAATTTTTATGATCTATCTCGTGATATAAACTTTATAACCCTCAGATTATTATTTTAAATGCAATCTTTAAAAAGGTTACAAAAACAGCTTAAAAATATAATTTTAAAAAAATCTAAGAAGAATTTTTCAAAAATCTTTCTTAGTGCATCCCTACGCTATAAGAAAAATCACCATGCAAAATTTCAGCTCTTTAGGTCCAGCAGTTTGGTCTTTGCGTTGTATGTCAGTCAGTGAGTCAGTTACGGAACTGTTTTATATATATTGATGAAGCTTCAAAAATAAAAAGAAATAGAAAATCGCTCAATTGTGTAAAATAAAATGTAATGAATTTCCTTTCGCCATGCCGATAATAAAGTTAGTCTTGTTAGGCACAAAACAATAACTTCGGTGTTTGGATTACAAACTTCTGACTACTGCTTCATGATGTTGTGGGAAAGGTGTAATTAAGAAAACACGCAACGTGTAATTTGCTCAGAAACCGAAAAATTTTCTGGGTTATTCGATAAAGTAGATGAGGCACTTTTAAACACCGAACAATTTTAAACACCAGTGCTTTACAGGGGTGGTGTCTTAAGGGATTCACTCCCGGCGGCCCTCTACGCGATAAAAATTAATTCCGGAACTAATTAAACCCTGTCAACCGCAAAAGTATCATCGATGAAGGAGAGTCATTCACCCCCTTCTCGATAAGTTTTCGGCATTTCTAACAACTTCATTTAAACATGCACTGATTTTGACGAGATAATTTTCGCGAGAATGATAATTACTTAATTTTTATGATGCGTCAAGATGGATAGAAAGCACGGAAATATGTTTACAGGGAATCAAGGAAAAATTTCAATGAAAAATTGGAAAGTGTTTGGGTGTTAATGAAACTTTTGTGTTCGTCTGAAACATCGTTTACTTGCATGTCTCCATTAACGACGAGAACGTAACAAAGGAGGCACGAGGAAGTACATCAATATTGCCCTTTAACAACCAGCTGAGTTGAGCTGTCACCTTTTGTGAGGGAGCGATTTTTTTCATGCGGCATGCACTCTTGTTCGTACGGCCGCAGGGAGGCTGATCAAAATGCACAAGTTAAAAAGTATGGCCGTCTGCACACGGAGCAACTCAAAAGAAACTGATAAGGGCCTGTTCACATAGGAGTCCGTTGCGTTGCGTTAAGGAAAAGATGACGTTGAGACGAAAATAAACCAATCATAGGCGTTAAAAATTTCATTGCTAATCGTTTGGAGGCATATGATTGGTTTATTTTCGTCTCAACGTCATCTTTTCCTTAACGCAACGCAACGCAACGGACTCCTATGTGAACAGGCCCTAACTGACTCCAGTCACAAACCAGTTCGTGATGAGCCGTAACCTATGTAATTGAATGGAGCCACGCACACGACGCAACTTCCTGCAACCCGTCGGACGGGTTTGTAACCAGTTGCGTCGTGTGCGTGGCTCCATTCAATTACATAGGTTACGGCTCATCACGGACTGGTTTGTGATTGGAGTCAGTTATCAGTTTCTTTTGAGTTGCTTCGTGTGCAGACGGCCTTAGACTTAAAACCGAAACGAGTTCTTCATAGGGGGAAGGAGCAACAGTCGAGAGGGAATGTTTCTGGCTCTGTGATCCGGAACAGGCCAGGTTTAAGGATTTGATTACGCTCAATCGATACTACGTATAAGTTCTACAAGTAAGAGTAAAAGCTACTTTAGTGAGGAGAATTAGTTCCCAGGTAATTAGCAGAAGTTACTTCGGGGAGGTGTGTGTGTGTATGAAGTGTGTGGAGGGGCGAATTCATATTTAACAGTTTGTTCGGTAAGGCGAGCTCTGAGTTAGGAGGATTTAATAAATCAGACTCATTTTAGACATCATTTATACATTTTCAGCTGAGCACTCATATAAGTTGGCTGTAAAACTTTACTTAACTCTATTTTAACTGTAGTTCTAATTCCTTAACACTTAGTGTTAGCCACTCTCAATGGCTATAATGGGCTACACACAGTCAGTGGGATATATTTAAAAAAAAACAGGCACTTCTTTACAATTGTAGTTGAAAGAAATACTACTTCTATTATTGTAATTCTAAATTTTGAAATTTTTGTGTTATGTACACGCTGTGTAATTTTTTAAAAACCAATGCGGAGGCACTTATCGCGAAGACATACACCGCAGTTTTGCTGTCCATTTTATTATGGCGGCACCATACAGGCGGACCAGCATTACCCCCTATGAAGAGACGACAGAAACGGC
Source organism: Dolomedes plantarius (assembly GCA_907164885.2). Lineage (NCBI taxonomy): Eukaryota > Metazoa > Arthropoda > Arachnida > Araneae > Dolomedidae > Dolomedes > Dolomedes plantarius. The sequence goes on along the minus strand of OU015492.1, from coordinate 221,652,537 downwards.
GGCATTTTAGTGGCGTGATGCCGGGATTCGAGCCGATCACTCAGCACCGAAAGCCAGCGCACTGTACCACAAGGCCGTCCCAGGCTCCGTTGTGCAATGTATGAAACTGCATTGTGTATGCTACTGACAGTTTAGCACAGAAACAAGATAATTTTTCTAGAATTGATCTATTTTATAAAATCTGAAAGGTTAAAAGATGTCGGTGATTGGAAAGAAACCCCAGTTTTAAGGATTATGAGAATAGACAAATTATCCTGATTTTTATTATTTATTTTATTTTTTGTTTGTTTCTTTTTTTAACATAAAAATAAATTCTGTTCTTTTGTTCTTCCCACCTTTATTATTTTTCTTTTATCTGTTTCTCCTATGTTTTCTAACATGGTTTCTCCCCTTGTTGCTTTTTTTTTTCAATTCCTACTATTAGTTCACACTCTCCCTATATATATATCTTGTTCAAATTTTCAATCGTTAATAAAATACTTTTTATTCATCCACTCAAGTTCAAATACATTTTTTTAAACTTGTAGTGGATGACACTTGATGTTAATACAGTTTTTTCAAATATTAATTCATTAATTAAATTTAATTAATCAATTTTAGTTTTATATGGGAGCCCTTTCAATAGGAAGATACCTAGAGCGTCTCTTGCTCTTCAATGGTAATTTCCCACTTCTGACTGTGTAAACGGTAGCACTGCGGTAGCGCGGGCTCCTCCCGTCCTGTAGGTTGCGGGATCGAATCCCCAACCTGACAAACTTTTTCTCTCTCTTTCCCCCCTCCTAATCTCGCATATTAGGCAAGGTTCTGGCAGGCAATCCTTTTTTTCAATTCCTACTATTAGTTCACACTCTCCCTATATTCAATTCCTACTATTAGTTCACACTCAAATTTTTCTTTGTTGACCTAAGTAGGAATTGACTTTAAAACTTTTTTTTATATTACTTGTTCCTGCTTGGCTTCCTTCAACTCTTTAATTCGTTTCTTGAAGTAAAAGGCGGAATTATTTCTTTCTGCGCACCGCGTAACCTCCCATTGTGCCACTTTGTGGCTCCTGAGTAATACTTACTGTCTCAATGCCATCGATATAAGAACTCAAGTCCTCGAAAAGTGAATATTTGAAGTTGTTATTTTTTTTCTACCAATATTTAATTCTTAAGCATAAAATAAACAAAAAATATACGATGTTGTCACGTCTTAAAAGATTCCTACTGTCATCTTTATTTCTGTTTTTAAAGGGAAATGGACGGTTCAGGACTCAAACGCAAAAGGTCCTGTTACCCAGATAGGTATTCTAACAATTACATTACCAGTCCGTGCATCGAACTTTTACTACTCGAGATATAGAAAGTTTAGCAACAAGAATAGCGCGTCGTGTTGGAAACAGTTGTAAGGTATACATAAGATTCGATTCACAAGAATCGAACTTTTGAGTGAATGAATTAAAGAAGCTGCTTGAGATATGCTAATTTCGGCATACGCGCTTGGTATAAATACCATGCAGCTTGATTAATAAAAGAGGTTGAAAGAGGTTGTTAAAGTTGATAGATAAGTGAGAGGGAGCTACGAGTTAGGCAGCTCCAGGTGTTAACCGGCGCTTGTACTTAGCAGGCCCAAAGTTTACGTGGCAGAACTGCTGGTTTGACTCTCTGCTGGTTTGTGAGTATTTGCAAAGTGTATTTCTATTGAATGTTAATATATATTCCGTACAAGTAGTAAGTATGCTTATTGCTGCAAAAGCAAATTCTATATGTGCAACGAATTCAATAAACATTGTTTCGTGTATAAACTGTGTTTGTATCAAATTCATTTAGAGTGCCACTTCAAATTATATACACCCACGTCTGGGTAGAAGTGAGCTATACTCTACACAGTTAGTAGACATAGGGTGGTGACGGGGAATAATTCAAAGTTAGGGTATTTTATTTTGTGTTCAGAACCCAAACAGATGGTCCATTTACATACAAAAGTACACTGTTATATTAGAGTTCCTCTTTTTTTTTTTACTTTACGTTCAAGAAGAGCAAAAATAAATTCCTGTTGATTTGTTGAATTTTAGTTCTTAATCCTCACCGCAGGACCTAGGAATTACAAGTTTGTTGGGTACGCTAGAGTTATCTTTTGCTGATCCAGATAGTTTAAAACTCATTCCGAACTGTTTCAAACATCTTTGTGAACACTGGGACTCGAACCCACAGGCAGCTAAGCAAATATGCTTGCGTAATTGAATGCTCACGTTGTCAGTGACGTAGAGAGCATAACTGGCGCCGGGGGCATGAAACCTTTTTGGCACCCCCAATTGAAATTTTCCAGAAAATCTTGTTTGTCTTGGGGACCATTTGGCGCCCCTTTGTGAGTGGCGCCCGGGGCACGATAGACCTCCCCCTTGCCCTCCCCCTCGCTACGCCACTGCACGTTGTAGCCCTTCGGCCGTCGTGCCGGCACTAGAAGTAAGTATTTAGGCTAATTAGATAGTTAATGCCATACTAAGGTATTGAGAACAGATTAAAAAATATTTGAATTTTGTCGTTTTATGTATTTATATACAATCATTTTATATTTGATAACAATCATGTGCTCTATCAAACCATCCACTGCCTAATAGATTGAATTCCACCAATTCGGTTATCTAAGACTGTACAGATATTAAGGTTTACAGAAGGGGCGAGATATCAAAGTTTTCCATGTTGTCTGTTTATATATAACGATAAATTTACCATTAATCTCCCTCCGTTGGTTACTTTTATCCTCCCGCTTTAAGCTTTCATTATTAAAGCAGTAAAGTCAAAGATTCATCCCCTTTACCTTATGTTAATAGACCCACGAATATATGAGATCACGTATAGACGAACAGTCACAAAGTGTTATTGTTTGAAATTTTATAGGTGTTAGTAAAGCAGTCATTATATTCAAATTCTCGCGCTATCCCTCGGGAATTATAAAGTGCAGCACTGTTTGGCAATTCCGAGGGACACTCAGAAACGATTATTAATTAACCACAGTTAGCAAAGGGAAACCTCCGTTGGATCCCTTTAATCTTCGTTGCTTCAGAGCTCTAAAGAGGTTTCGTCCTTACGAATTCATTCCCGCTGAAAGCACTTAACATAAATCTTGAAAGGCTGAAGCTCTTTTCAGGTGCTAGTGTTAACGAAATGCGAGCAATCAAATGTTTCAGTATTGTAAGATATTTATGGTTTTGATATGTACACTCTTCCAGTTTGCTGAATTTGAAGGCATAGGACAGATATTTATTTAATTTATGCGTGTGTGTGTGAGAGGGAGTGTACATAAAATCAGAGCTTCTGGCTCTGGCTTTTGGAAAGCTTAATTGAAGTCTTCGAGCATACGTTCATTTAAAAATTATACAACCGCGGCTTTTTAAATAACCTCTTAAGGCGGCGAGCCAATTGTCCACGAAATTTCCATAACTTACGTGAAATTGAAGAAACGTATAGCAGGAATATAACAGCCCTTCTATCCCCCCTCCCCCCCAAAAAGGCTTTAATTCCCACCCTAAGCGATGGAGAATTTTCCTCTTACAATTATGTTATGGTTCATTTAGGACCCTTAAACTTGTCATTTAGGGATATTTTAACGTTTGCTTGTAATATGTAATACACTGAAGTGCCACTGAATTAGGGATACCTACCTAGTAACGAGTTGGGCCTCCTCTGGCCTTGATAACGGCTGCCACACGACGAGGCATAGATTCAACAAGTTTCTGGAAACGTTCCACGGGAATGGCTTGCCAAATATTGGCTAAAGCTGTCCATAATTCAGTAAGGTTCTTTGGTGCTGTGTGATGGCCTTTCACGCCTTGTTCCAAAACATCCCAAAGATGCTCAATAGGATTTAAGTCTGGGCTTCTAGGTGGCCAATTCATGACAGAGAAGTCAGAGGAATGCTCATCCAACCAGCCAGTAGCCAACCGGGACTTGTGAGAGGTACAGTTGTCTTGCTGGAAAACTCCAGCAAGGCAGTTTACCCATACTGGCAATTCCAACAACTAATTCAGAACAACCACAGTACGAGCTATATGTGCAGTTACCACAGCGCCCTCACTTGCGCATACATGATGCGCAGCGCTACACATTTTGCATAGGCTTTGCTATCCCTAATTCAGTGGCACTTCAGTGTAGTTGAAAGTTATGTCTGCTGTTGTGCTACAATTTAGGAAATGTATTGGTCTTATATGGCCACAGGTGGAGGGTCACTCTATTAGTTGGTGTTCAACACTCCTCACAGAGGTTATGTATTCAAAATTGTCATTTAATGTAAGAAGTACTTGTCATTATGTGCGCAGTTGCACTTAAGTAAAAAAAAAATTGTAATGTGGCTGATATGTACTGTTGGCTGGCTGGTGAGTGGTTAAAATTTTAAATTATTAAGTATAAAGGTAAATGTTCTTTTCCATTTTCCCCTTAAAACTCTGTAAATTATTTGGTACACTTCTTTCTCTCTGTTGCTAAGCAGTAATTCAATACGTACTTGTGTGCCATTTCTCGTCTCTCACGTTCGCAGGAGCCCCTGGACAAAGGGGAGAGGCAAGAATCTGTGTAACAAATCAATGGAATGTTGATTGCTTCCCCATCGCTTGCTTGCTCGGACCGTCCGCTCCTCTCGCGGAGGAATACAGTGCTTGTGGACGGTGGTGAAAAAAATAAATAAATAAAATCTAACCAGAAACCAAGAAATAATTGGAGAAAAAATTCATTTGGCATTTACTTTCCACAAATATGAAAGAATATCAACGTTCGAAATAATCATCTGGCCTCAATGCTCGGCGCGAGGTAGCACTCTTTTACGTGTATCCCTTGCTAGCGCTCATGCGAAGCGGGGACGAAAAAAGTTTTGCTCCGGGGGGGGGGGGGGTATTCGGACTTGGAGAATCAGACTGGTTCTCCTGCAGCTACATACAAGATCGTCACCAGTTGCCGTCCTAGATGCCGGGCTTCACCCCTTGGAACCCATGAAGAATGTCCGCTGTGAAGATTCAGAGATGCCTTAGTCTACTGGGCATGCCCACCTTTAATCTTAGCTATCTTGCCTTTCTTTCCTTCTTAACTCCTTTATTTTTTTATATAGCTTAAAGTCTACCTAGGTAATATGCATTTTTTAATATTTATTATGAGCTCGTATAAAGTGTTAAATAGCTACAGGTCACCAGCCACCCATTCTTGTGTAATATGTGAGTGTAATCATTGTTTTTAATACTGTCCGACCACGGAAGCAAGGTCCCTGGAAGCTGTTACGCATGCGCGAGAAACGCTAGTCTACTTAGAAAATAGGGGAAAACGTCATATTTTCGGATGTGTTTGTTTATGAAATACGGAATGTATTTCAGATTGCTTTTTGTCCGTAATTTTAAAGTTATTTTTTAAAACTTTATTTTTGATCGAGTATGTGAATAATAATTTCAAAATAATAAAAAGAAAGAAGCAAATCTATTTAAAAAATAGGAGTGTTATAGGAGTGGATATTTTCGGATTACATCACAATCAAAATTATCTAAAGCTACGTTTTCGGTGGTTCTTTTTTTCTGACGTTTCCTCGGAGATTCAAATTTTGGAGTTTCTTCACCCTTTGCTTCTCTGCGTATTCTTTTTACTCTGGACATTGATATCCTGGTCTTTTCACTAGCTCTCTTTAGAGATTGCGAAAGTGGAACAATAACATTTCCTTCTGGTGCTTCTTTCTCACACAATTTAATTACATTGTGTATTATACATTTACAATCACTACGGAACGGCTTATTCCGAGCAGTTGTGTCGGGTAAAGGATCCATTAATTTTAATATAATAATCAAAATAACAGACGAGGTAAAAGTAAGCAAGCGCAGTTAGTAACCGATTCTAAAGAATGTCGAGAGAATACGAGACTTTTCCCCCTCCTTCCTCAGCAGCCTTACCTACAGCGTGAATAGAATCGTCTTGGCACTATGCCAACCGTGGTTTTTCGTACTGTGGTCGGACAGTATATATATATATATAAGGAAATGGATAAGTATAGTTCTATTTTATGATGAGGATGGTATTAAGTTTCTTAAGTATTGTAAATACTAATCATGTTATAATAAAAACTTGTTAAAAAAAGTTTTAAAAAAATATCTAATTGTCCAGTTTTTTTTGTCTTTTGAATTTAAGTGTTATTTTCAACTGCCCTCAGTTTAGTTCTATTTCAGCAGGTATAATTGCTATTTTTAGAGATGTTGTTTTTTGTTCATTTTTAGGCCATCTCCCTTTAAGGGAAGTAATTTTCCTTCATTTAATTTTATTATTATTTTTAGATGTTCCCAAACTATCAAAGAACCTAACAATTCTTCTAATCACGCATTAGCGAATTTATACTTTCGAATTCTGTTTTCTGTATATGAAAAATGACAAACATCTAAACGACAACACATGTAGTTCTGTTACACGTAGTTTTTGAAAATTTGAGACTGGATTAACTTTTTACAGGACAAACTACTGATGCCTACCAAAAATATAAATTAAAATCCTCTTTTGAAAAGCTCTAGTTAACGGACGCACTGCATATATAGATCTACTTTAACCCTTATCGGTCTAGGAGACCGCTGTTGCACCTGTTCTGAAGAGTGGGGTGGTGGTGGGGGTGATCAGACTGTTGGAGGTTTGTGAGTTCTTCAGTCGGGTCCTGACCTTCAAGTACAACACATCGGAGATTTTCGCCCGCTCGTAGCTCGTCAGTAAATTTAATATTTGTAAAGCATAGTCGGTCTTTTGGACCGATGAGCCTTGAACTGATATAAATTTTTGCCCGTCTGTATGACCGATAAGCCTTGAACCGTACTAATTATCTGTCAGTCTGCATGCATTCTATTTCCAAGATCTTTGTTTTATTGTTGTAGTCAGCATGGCTGGAAAAATCCCTCTTGTTTCACAACGAACCAGACATTTTGTCTCTCTCGCGCTATCACAGATTGAGGAATCGGATTCTGAAATTTTTGTTGAATAATCTATTTTTTGTTTACCCTTTTTCAAGAATGAGAGGTGGCAGTAGTTTTGCATTAATGACTTATAACTGCGAAAAACTTATAAAAATAAGAAAAATCCTAATTTTATAGCGTGGCGGTCTGTGAAACCGAAGAGCTGGGGAACAAGTATAATGATAGATGAGCCGATGTAAGGGTTAAGATGCAAAAAACTGCAAATAAATAATTTGCATTTGTTCATGTGTAAGTAGAGAAATGCTTACAGGAATATTCCCCATAGGTTAAGTAGAGGCTACGGATCTGCGCGAATTTCTATTTCACAACTTACTTGGAAAACCCCTTAAACCCTTATAATTTAACTCTAACCAACAAGTTATATCTAATGAAGTAATACCCTCATTCCAAGGGCGCGTACTTTTGGTTTAATGCACGGTCTGTTACTTATTATGATCCAGTGGCGTAGCGAGCATAACTGGCGCCCGGGGCACGATACCTTTGTGGCGCCCCCCCCCGCAAAACATATATTAATATAATATATAGGCCTTATATTGGCGTCCCCTCCGAAAAACATATAATAATATAATATATAGACCTTATATTGGCGCCCTCCCCGAAAACATATATTAATATAATATATAGACCTTATATTGGCACCCTTCCGAAAAACATATAGTAATATAATATATAGACCTTATATTGGCACCCCCCCCCCGAAAAACATATAGTAATATGGTATATAGATCTTATATTAGCATCCCCCCCCCCCGAAAAACATATAGTAATATAGTATATAGACCTTATATTGGCACCCCCCCGAAAAACATATAGTAATGTAATATATAGACCTTATATTGGCGCCCCTCTGCAAGTGGCGCCCGGGGCATGATAGACCCCCTTGCTCCCCCCTCGCTACGCCACTGTTATGATCTTGCCGAAATCTAGTTAGCTTCATTAAAATAGGCAATTAAGTACGGGAATATGACGCTCTACTAATAAATCATCATTACTGACCCCTTACTATTTTTACTAGTACTATAAGCGTATAAAGATCCTAGAAAAAAGAGCTAACTTCCAAATGTGAGAGATTTAAGGTGCCTCTATCAACTACGAAGTCCTAAGAGGTATTTTGTCATTTGAATTTTTTTATAATTTAGGAGCCTTTGCGTATAAAGTAAACAAATATTTAAACTGCAGGTGATAAATCAAATCGAATTTCCTTTTTACATTCATTGTCTGCCGAGTTCATAAATAGTTTTATATCAGGAATTGTCTTGAATAGTGTAACAGATTGAGATCAAGTGTTTCTTCGCTAAGGCAAATAGTACAAATAAGAAAACCAGTATAAACGCGGAGTTAGATATCCTTCTTTACGAAATAAAAAGTCTTTTCAAGAAAAAAATTCATTCTTCTAACCCTGTGTATTGTATGTAGCAGATTTATTTACCATAAAACTGGGATTAATTTTTCCCAGTTTATTACTTTATTTTATCTGTTTTCGATACTGGAAAATCGAAACGTTTTCATCAAAATATCAAATCCCGAGCGTTACGAAACAGAAAACATTCCCGTTTTGAATAAACAACAATTTTTTCGACACGCAATTAACCATTTTTACGAGCATGCCATTTTAAAATAACTACAATTCCGTTTCAAATCTGACAAGGCGCAAGTTCATCTCAGGGGAAAAGTATTGATTACTTTTAATCTCCTAAATTCGGGAGATAACTAGTAAAGCTACCCGCCTTCAATACTGGGAATCGATTGCTGCATGCATCTTCTGGGACTTTGATACTGACGGAAAGTTTCTCAAATGACAATCTTAAGGGCGGAAGGCTTCTGAATAATTGGATCTTACTTCATTTAAATATGTAATGAATTCTATCAGTTTATTTAAAGAATGTTCTGCTGTTAAGCATTAACTGAGAATCAGCATTAATTGAGAATCTGCACATATATTTAAAAGTGTGTATGAATATATATATATGCAGTTTAAATGCAGTCCCATAGGTACATTAAAAAAAAAAGAAGTACAGTATTATAAGATATGGAATAAAATTTAAATCTAATACGTTGAACTTTTATCTTTTCTTTTTCCCACAATTCATGTTTATCTATAACTTGTTCACCAGCTTACTTTTTATTTATCTCTTCCTGATTTAAAATTTTTGAGTTTCACTTATTTATTTAAATTTTTGATTCAATGTGAAAGTTTAATATTGTGTTTAATTGCAGATAATATTTGGACTTTATTACTCTGTTTCTTTTGGGTTTTAGATAATTTCTTACAAGTGATGATCAATTCCAGATAGACCAATAAATGCCTTAACCCTTTGAGGGGCGCCGTTTTCACAGTGCACATGCCTAAATCTAGTCTCTCTTCCCCCCTTGCATTCAATGTATTCCAGTTAAATGAGCAGGAAAAATGGTCAGTACTGCCATCTGTTATCAGTATACAGAAGTAAAAATATTTTGCTACCTTTAATTTGAAAAATTTTCAAGATTCTTTACGTTAAAAAAAAGTCGGGGAAAAATCTGCCCCTGGTGGAGGTTTTTGTCCCTGAAGGGGTTAAAAGCCTACGAAGTAATTACCAGTAGAGCAGATCTAAAAAATGCTCAATTTTTCATCTGAATTTCACTACTGAGGTCATGCGGTACAAAAAATTTTAATTAAAAAAAATTCTATGTATTTTGTTTTGGTTTTTGCCTAAAACATGTTCAACAAAAAGATTCTTTACTCGTACAAAATTTTTGAAAAATTTAAATTTTTTAAAAAACACTGATAAAAATATCAAAAAATATATGTGTATAATTTTGATACACCTTTCGAAATAATTGCTCAGCTTGTACTTCTAAATTATGGGACCAGCTTGTAGGGTTATAATGGCCACCTATACGTTGCTCCCTTAAATGAATAGCCAGCAGTCTCGAGGTGTACATTCAGGCGAATGTCTGCGACAAGTGCCTCCGTGTTCGAAAAAAAAAAACTCTCAAAATTAAGAATTTGTAAAGTATGATTCCATATTCCCCCCCTAAAGCAGGACAAAGTCAAGTTTTTGCATTCATTTACATCTGTCAATATTAGGAATGACGTAGCCACTTTTGTAACGATTTATTTGAAGATCTGAAAGGTGGGGAAACTTCATAAAACAACTAAAAATGCTCCATTTCGTCCGGAAATCCTATAGCAATCATGATGTCCTCCAAATCAGGCTAAACAGTTCCCATGCGTACCCTGTCTCCCAACACACTAACTAAAGCTGACCCTGTACATCAGCTGCGTGTCATCTAATTTCGTCCCGTCCTCATGGCAGTTTCACCCTTAAAGACGGAGAAATTTGTATTACTCCGAGAGTTTCAAAAATAACAACCTGAAACATTTCGATTAAACTTTTGTAGTCAAGATATATTTTTATAAAATAACTATATTCTCATCAAGACGTATTCAAGAAATAATTACAAGATAAAAAGAACTTTTTATATACCATGTTTTTAAATTTTCTGTTGAATCATATAAACTTGACAATTCTATGTATTAATAAATACTTTTTTAAAATTTTTTTGATGAATTATCCCATCAACTTGAAAGAAAATGAAGTTAATTGGAAGTTAACTTGCGTTTAACTTTTCGTTCCCGTCCCGGCCGATAGGTGGCTGCACCAGTCTACAAAAAAAATTAACTGAAAATGAATTCAATGCTGCTTAAAGATGGCTAAAAGTATTAAATTAATGCATTGCCATCGTGTTCTGGGATATTCTAAAAGTTTCAAATGTCTAGCTAGTCGGGAAGTTAGTTAAAAATCGATTGCAAGATTTGTACTGGACAAACACACACACACAAACAAGAAAGCGAGTTGATAAAAACATGGTAATAAGTAAGATTTAACGCAAGAGGTTTCCTATAATATCCAAAATAATAATTCTTATCAATTAACAGTCATCCCAATCTTCCTGATTAGTGTTTAGTTCCAACGTGTTACTTTCGTATCAAAAAATTCCTCCATGATATGAACTACTGCGAGTGTTTGCTAAGCTAATCAGTCCGGAAAATAACCTGTGATTCTTTTCGCAATACTAATATTTATTTACATTTCTCGGTATTTTTATAAAATAGTGATATATTAGGAAAGACGATATGAAATTAATGTAATCGCATATATATATATATATAAGAAAATATGGCATAAATTAAATTAACTAACGATATATTTAAAAATACTATATGAATTAATTTAATTATTGATATATTAGAAAACGTAGTATAAATAATATTAATTGAGGATTTATTACGATAAATGATATAAACTGAATTAGTTAGTGATGTATTAGAAAATGTAGAGTAAATCAAATTAATTTGAGATACATTAGATAATATACATTTTATTAACTACTGATTTAATAGAAAGTACGGTATGAATTAAATTAATCGAAGACACATATCTTTATTAAGACATTTTCTACATACATAATAATATACAAACTACAGGTACATTTCGTGCGAATGGCAAGATGCAATTTTAATTTATGTTTTTTAAAGTTTTAAGTTCCAGTTCTGCTCCAAGTTTATTGTTGCCACTACCTTAGTTAATTAAAAGAATTTCCGCTTTCATTAGAGAAATCCGAGCTTTTCTTCTTTTCTCTAGATGCAAATTTGTTCTCTATTCTCTGCAGGAATGTGTTCTAAGGAGGCTTATTTATCCATTACGCAAGGGTACAAAAAAAATCGCATTTCTGCAAAAGTATTTTTCTTATATTACGTGTTTACTTAATGTCTTAAAGAATTCGTAGAAGAGCTTTAAAAACTAGTAGCGCAATAAAAGTGATTTAAATCATCCAGTCGAAAGTATGAAAATTTTTTTTAGAAAAAAACTTAATGGATCAAATTTATGTAAATATTGTCATTTCTTAAGGGAATCTTAAACTCATTAAATTAAATAAAGAGATTTTTACAAGATCAAGCGAAGTGATTTGATTCTTACAGTGTAATACTCAGCCCATGTGGCGTGCATTATTAAATATGTAAACAAATAATTATTCAGAATTGATCCGGCACAAAGGCCAAGCGACGTTTCATTATAGTGCTGGCATTTCCCCGCAGGCGGTCAAAACACAGCCAGCGTTTTCGTTCACATCGCCATTATTTGGGATTCGAGTGTTGTTTGACTGCCGTCGGGAATAAACTAAAGATTCTGAAAACGTTCAGAATGTACAATGTCAGCTGACCAATAGATGGATTAAAATTCCATAACGAGAGTATCTGGGTTTACTACATTTTTCTTCGGGTCTTTTCCAAATACTTTTAATTAAAACGTAATGAAATGCAAGATGGCGCCATTTCCCTAGTAGAAGACATTAAAAACGAAATAAAGAAGAAAAAAAAGTAAAAAATATCACAGAAAGAAGACTCGTTAAAGGGATTGGATTCAACCAATTAAAAGTTGAAAGCGTAAAGCGTAAATTGATCGTCTGCTAGGTTTACTTTAAAACAGAAATAAAAGACAACGTAGAATAAAGTAGCGCAAAGAAATAAAATCTCGCTAAATTGCCTTTAATTCCCTGTATGGAATTTTTCAAAAAAGATCTGACAATTAGAAACGCGTATGGGCCATCCGGTAGCATATGACCTATATTATTGGTGGGCAAAAAATCCCGAACTTCAAAAAATGCCTTAATTGACAAAATAAATTACTAATTATATATAATACTGGCTGAATATTCGTGCTTCGCTACGGAGTACATTCAAATTAAATACAACGGTCAATGTATGCAATTAATGAAAAAAAATATTTATAAAAAATTCGCACAGACAAAATAATGTAGAAGAAAATATTCAAATTAAATCTAATAGAACATACTAAATAAAGAATATAAGCACAGTTAATCTAGTTTAGTTTGAGGAACACTTCTTTTACTGAATTTTAATATATTTTTGGATAATGTCCAGTCGTCTGCCGCATTAGAAAGAAAAAAATTTTTTATGTCAATTTATTTCGTTGTTATGCACGTGACGTAAAATTAATTTAAAGTACCACAAAAAGAAAAGAAACCACGTGATCAGCATTTAATAAATTAAATTCCAAAAATTAATCTCTAAAAATTCACCAAAAATCAGAAAATGGAGGTAAAGATTCGAAAAACATATCATTTTAAAGGAATTTTTATGATCTTTCTCGTGATATAAATTTTACAACCCCTAACTTTCTTTCGAATGATCAGATATACATGATATATAGCCTATAAACTTAAACTCACGGCGCAACAGTCCGATGTGGACCAGGGCCGGCGGTACCCAACTCCGCTTTCGTAACCGTGGGCTTGGGGCGCCATACAGCATATATACAGCGTCAGGTGGTCAACCTGACGTGGGACCCCCAGAGTTTAGTTCCCAAGAATGCTTGGTCTTCATTTTATCGACCCACTGAAGGGATGAAAGGCTGAGTCGACCTTGCCCAGTCACAGGGTTGAATCCTGGACCTGTGGGATGGCAGCTTGACGCTTTTAACCACTACGCTACCGGGCTTCTATACATAGCCTATGTCCATCAGGAATATTGTACCTTTGAAATAGTGAAAGAAGTTTTCAAATAGGTGCAGTGGTTCCGGAGATTACCCTCCACATACAAAATCCGCTCTCTCTCTTTATATATTAGTATAGATTTACATACTGTGTCGTTTCCTTCAGATAGAGGGGGCAGAGAAATGGAATTCGTAGAGTGATCTCTTGCTGCGATCTTTAAGTTTGTATATAAAACCCACAATAGGTCAGGAGACCCGTGTTCGAACCCTGTCGGTGGTCCTTAGAACGTATCAAAGAGACGTTTACAAGATCAAGTAACTCAATCAAGTAACTCAACAAAATCAACTGACGTTTACAAATTCAAGTAACAGAGTACGTATCAAGAGAACGTATCAAAGAGAACGTATCAAACCTCAATATGTCCTTCGCCTCTGTCAGTTTCCTTTTGCTCTAATATGCAAAAGAGCACTTATACCATAAGCATGTATAATTATCTTGAGGGATTTTCAGATCAAGATTTGAAAACTTCTTCCTATATTAAATTTCTTCCTATATTAAAAAAAATTCCCCGTTTTTCAAGTATATTAATTATTGACTATATACTAACAGCTGAAAATAGGGTAATACACCAATATAATTCATTTATGTGAAGGTCCTTTCCAAGTTTCGGAAACACTGGCTGAGAAGTTTCAAGTTACGTCGACGCTTTAAGGAGTCTTTTAGAACAAAGCAAGCCCCAAACTAAGCCGCGAAATTTACAAAGGAAATGAACGCATCACTGGTCGACTGCATTTAATTGAAATTTTTAAAGAAATGCGATGAAGGAGCAATTCTAAATTATTTTCAGCCCCGAAATGCGCATCCGTGAGTAACTTTAAAATTCAAGAATATGCGTATAAGGCAGAAATTTTTAATAGTTACCTAATACTTCAGTATTTTCTTATTATATATATTTGAGACATATCGATCGAAATAACACATGTATTGAGTTTCGCAAATTGGTAAAATTTCGGATGGAAATTGTACGAGAAAAAAAATGAATTTTGCCCCATATTTTAATTTATTGATATCTTGGGAGATTCCGCCAAATAAAATAAACGAAAGAAATATATCGTAACATTGAACATGTATAGAAGAACTGGGGTGGTAGAGCTATGTTATGGAAGGAAAACATGACTTAGGAATTTAAATTACATTAAATGAAAATTCTTTAATAATATCTTTGGCCTTTAATAATAAATTTAATAAATTTTTGGTCTAAAACATGTTTAAAAGCTTTCATAATTAAATAACGCCAATTGCATGTTTCTTGTTGATTACATTGCCAAATACGACATTTATATGTTGTAGTGTCATTGCATGCCCTTCTTTACAGCTGCACTTTTGACTAATTTATATCGGTGTGGAATTTCTCCCGATTTTTTCCCTCTTTCAAAGAATGTACCTAAAATAACTCCTGATGAAATTTTGTACAGCATTCTTTTGTTCTACTTTAATTTAAACCATTGATTAAAAATGGCACTGAGAAAATTTCTTTTGGCCCTTAAAAGATATGAAATATGATGTTGAGGAATATTTTAAATAATGTTTTTATTAACTTGGAATGCAAATTATTTTGAAAACTTTTCTATGAACAAAATTGAAAACTTCTGTAAATAGAGATTGTCTTAGAAAATAAATTAAAAAAACTAAATGTGCTCTAAATTTTCAATTTGAAAGTTTTTTTTAAGAAAAATAATTTCAAAAATTTTAAGCATTTTTTACATATATAGTGATTTTTACAAAAACATATACGTGAAAAAAATCGTTGCAAAATGTGACTAAATTAATTATTTTTGTCAGAGACTCTCTAAAATAAGAATAATTACAAAATTTTATATTATATTTATTTTGTGATCTTAGAATAGTAATTTCACACGTATTATAAGAAACAGTACATATGAATGAACTAGCTGAAAACCCGTACTTCGCTACGGAGTACATTCAAATTAAATACAACGGTCAATGTATGCAATTAATGCCAAATATATATATATATATATATTATATGATAAATACGACGATCAATGTATACAATTGATGTAAAATATATATATATATAAGAAAATTGTAAAGGATAATTTTATAGATAAAATAATGTAGAAGAAAATATTCAAATTAAATCTAATATAAAGAATACTAAAGAATATAGTACAGTTAATATAGTACAGTTTGTAGAACATTTCTTTTACTGTATTTTAATATTTTTTTGGATAATGTCCAATCGTCTGCCGCATTAGCAAGAAAAAAATATTTTTTTTGTCTATTTCGTTGTTATGCAAATGACGATAAATTTATTTAAAGTACCAGAAAAAGAAATCACGTGATCAGCATTTAATAAATTAAATTCTAAAATTTCATCTTTAAAAATTCACCAAATATCAGAAAAAGGAGGTAAAGATTCGAAAAGATCTCATTTTAAAGGAATTTTTAGGATATTTCTCGTGATATAAATTTTATAACCCTCAAATTATTATTTTAAATGCAAACTTAAAATAAGTGACAAAAACAGCTTAAAAATTTAATTAAAAAAATCTAAGAAGAATTTTTGAAAAATCTTTCTTAGTGCACCCCTGCACCATAAGAAGAATCGCCATGTAAAATTTCAGCCCTTTAGGTCCAGCGGTTTGGTCTGTGCGTTGTATGTCAGTCAGTCAGTTATGGAACTGTTTTATATATATAGATATTGTTTTTTTTCTTTCGGCTGTGGGATAAATGATGTAATTACCTTAAGGTAAGAATAAAAAGAAAGTTTTAGCATTTGATTCGTTAATCAACGATACCTCTCTAACAATTTTTTGGATACATTATTTATGTTTTACTAACTACATGCCGCCCTGAGAGCCAATTTTGTACAAATTACCTCTGAGAGCTAATTTGTACAAAAAGTAAGTAAATTCTGCAGGTCTTTGCCTGAAAATCCACGGGTCAATTTTCTTTTGCAAGTGTTGCCATAAATAACCTGTTGGTTACATTATTTACACATAATAACTAACTAAATGACTGCTCACAGTGGGAGTTTGCACGAAAAGGAAGTAAATGAGGCAATTTATCTCAAAGTCCACAGCTAAATGCATTTTACTCGTAACAATAAATCAGGAAGACTTATTTAAAATTTAAATTTTTAAAAAGCTTGCGAGGTATTATACACGTAATTTTTGAAACATTTGTGTTTTTATATTTCTAACCAGTTTCCTTCAAGTTCATTACTCAAGTCACCATTTTTAAAAAAATGAAACCTTGTTTCATATCAGGTTGGGGGGGTAAGAAGTCAGGGCATGCTAATCTGGAGTTTGGACACAAACAGCGTTGCAGTTACTGATGCAAGTGTAGATAGAAATATAGACATAGGGAATTCGCTCAGCTCAACAGCCTGTGGAAACTCATCTGAAACCGGCAGAAAATGAACGTCGATTTTCTGTCGAAGGATTTGTGATTTTTTAGCAAAGAATACGGATTGAATTATGACTGAGTTACAAATCCGCAGTGGCGTAGCGAGCATAACTGGCGACCGGGGCACGATACCTTTGTGGCGCCCCCCCGCAAAACATATATTAATATAATATATAGACCTTATATTAGCGCCCCTCCCCCGAAAAACATATAATAATATAACATATAGACCTAATATTGGCGCCCCCCCGAAAACATATATTAATATAATATATAGACCTTATATTGGCGCCCCCCCCCGAAAAACATATAGTAATATAATATATAGACCTTATATTGGCGCCCCCCCAAAAAACATATAGTAATATAGTATATAGACCTTATATTGGCACCCCCCCCGATAAACATATAGTAATGTAATATATAGACCTTATATTGGCGCCCCTCTGCAAGTGGCGCCCGGTCATGATTGACCCCCTTGCCCCCCCCGCTACGCCACTGCTAATCCGTGTCGTTTACTTCAGCTATTTAGTTTTTACCGAAAAGCCTTCAGAAATTACGAAGCAACAAGTTAGGAGAGAACTCGAATTTCTTCTCAAGACATCAAACTACAGCTCTGTAAATTTATCCCATTCTATCTATGAATATTTTAGAAACCATTGTTCTTAACTTTAGAACATTCTGGTTGAGGAACGTTTTATGTTCCCCAACGTTTCACGAACCGAAATTTTTTACCCGTTGTCGTTAGACCACGATTAGCCTTACGGCCTGTTCACATTGAATTCGGCGCGTTACCTAGCCTCAGCGTGAAAAATTTTAATCAATCACAGAGCTCAATTCACCACGGGATATGTCAGACCAATCACAGGCCACGTCGACAATATCGGAGCCAACGTTGTAACGCAAGGCTCCGAATACAATAAGGCCTTTACAACAAAGTAATTTAACCTTTAGCTTACGAGGCCCATTTTTCTGATCAGCTCTTTCGAAGGGAAAATTTCCTACCCAGTTTGTAATACATATATATATATATATATATATATATATATATATTTACAGTGGAATCTCGATCGCTTTGTTATGTTTCCGCATCTATCGTTTTCCCGCATTTATCATTCATTTCAATCGGGCCCTTGAAAAATGATAGATCTAGATTCCACTGTATATATATATATATATATATATATATATATATATATATATATATATATATATATATATATATATATATATATATATATATATATATATATATATATATCCAGGCTTGGGCTATCCCACCCAGTAAGGAAAAGGTTAAATATGTACCTGACTTCTGACATCATCTTTCTTTCTGTTACATATTTAAAATGCTTCAATAAGTTTACGAAACAAACTAACAGACTCATGTTCTGAGTTTATTTAGTTTTGCACCCCACGATACCTTTGTACTACATATTTAAAATGCTTCTACAAATTTGCTAAACAAATTAACAGACTGATGATCCGCGTTTATTTAGTTTTTGTACCCCCACGATTCTCATAGTATTGAAAACACGAGATCGACGTTTCACAAATATAATTAAACAGTTGTCCTTTATTCGCGTACGAGAGGAACTCCACAGGTAAAGAACTAAAACATGTCAAAGTAATTAAGTTATGACTGGTAACTTTTATTTTTCTAAACGTGTAATTGATTTTGGGCAAATTTCCAGCTTTTCAAAAGGGGAGAAACTGTTGTAAATCGTATTTGCATGTCGTGACTCGTATTAGATTTCGCACACGAACAGATATAAAAAGTTTATCACACGCGGTTGAAAACTAATTAAAGACCTTTGGTGGGTATAATGTGATATTTCGAAGATAGAAAGAAAGGAGATAAAGTCTATTGTTATCGAATTTATTCTAAGTACGGGGGAACTGAAAGAATTATGAACCATTGGGAAATAAAAGACTAGGTCTTTTTCCGGACATTTTCAGTTGTCCTTAGAACGAAAGAAAAAATGATTAAGAACTACATTTCATATTTTGCTTTAACACTAGAACCGCCAAGGCAGTCATTTTGACCTTTTTGAAATTTTCACTTTGTACCAATTTCTTTTTATTAAGAGCAGGCCCTGATTTACCATTAGGCCCAGTAGGCCTGGGCCTAGGGGCCCACGAATGTTGGGGGGCCCCCAAAAATTTTTATTTTAAAAGAAAAAATTCCCAATTCAATTTTTTTATTTTACCCTTTTTAATAGCAATTTTTTTATATATCCTTTCAAATTTGATTGATAGGTTCATCATATGTATAGTTATATGTATAGTTCATCATATGTATGTTATAGTGTATATAAGGGATTAATAAGTTTTCCTGGTTGCATTGTATTGGTGTTTTAATGATGAAGTTAATATGTTATATTGCTTTTTGTTATTTGTTAATTTTCTAGGCTTCTAGACTTCAAATAGCCAATTCTTGGTAAAATGATACTTTCACAATGATTCATGATTATGTTTTTTTGTGTGTGTCAATTTCGGAAATTTTACGTCCACATCAGTGTTAATGGGCCCCCATCCCAAGTTGTGCCTATAGTCAAGAATTTTCTAAATGGGGCCTTATTAAGAGTGTAACTTTCAGCTGCCTTGACTTTTCCTAAAATACAATAAGTTATGATGAAGTATGGCGGTACTATACCTAGAATCACCGGAGCGGTCAAAATGATCGTAGTCATTTTTAATGCATATTTCACCTAGTAGATGTCGCTAGATGAATTGGATGCATTTATTGTCCTATTATATGCGAGATAAACATTTGAGGCTACAAAAAAATTGAATTAGAAAGTATGTGGGATAATTTATGTGGAATTCTTATTTTTCCTGAATCCATGTCTCGAAATAGATTTCGTGAAATAATGAGATACGTACGATTTGATGTAAAGTCAACCAGAAAACAACATCTTGCAGAAGATGAATTCGCATTAGTATCCGAAATTTGGAATCCATTTATTGAGAACTGCATTTCTAATTATAATCCAGGAAAAAACTTGACCATCCGATAAGCAGCTTTTTCCAACCAGAGCAAGATGCAAGTTCATACAGTATATGCCTGAGAAGCCTGATATATTTGGCATAAAGTTTTGGCTATTGGCAGATGTTGAAACAAAATAGTTACTGAATGAATTCCCTTACTTGGGTAAAAATGACGACTGACCAAGCAATCAAAGTTTATCTGAATATGTTGTTATTTACCTAATAAAACCGTACTTCAACAAAGGTTACAACATTACAACAGATAACTTCTTTACTTCAGTGCGTCTTGCAGAAAAGCTGGAGTCAGTGAAAACAAGCATTGTTGGCACAGTCACTCGCGGAAGAAAAGAAATCTATACTTATATAAAGAGAGAGCAATTTTGTATGTGGAGGGTAATCTCCAGAACTACTGCACCTATTTGAAAAATTCTTTCACTGTTTGAAAGGTAGATTATTCCAGATGGACATAGGCTATATATTATGTATATCTGATCAGTAGAAATAAAGTTAGGGGCTTAATCCTAAAAATCTCCATTGTTACCGCTACTGTCCTCTACCGCTTTTTGTGTCAAGGACTCCAACGATCCTTAGCGTGGTGCTATCGCGGTGGGCTTCTGTTCTGACGTTAGCGGTTCGAATCTAGCCGTTCTCCGGCACGCCTTTTTCTTTTAAAAAATTAACTTTAATTATTAACTAACGTAATATTAATTTAAGGTAGTATTAAGGTTATTTTTAAGGTAAAAAAAGATTTACAATTTATTGGCTATCAACTGGAAATTTATTGGTATAATATTTTGTTCAACCCGGACAAAGTCGGGACGGGACGCTAGTTGCTCATAAAAAATGAGAAAAATGCCTTGTTCAGCATCAAAATTCTTGCTAAAGATGATATAATTTTGACAGTATATCAAGGAAAGAAGAACAAAAATGTTTTACTGTTAAGTTCCCTACATTCATCAGTTACAGTGGCAAATGATGAGAAACACTTACCAGAAACTGTAAAATTCTATATAATTCAACAAAATTTGGAGTTGACGAGCTCGACCAAAGGAGACGGATTTATTCCACAAAAGCTTGTTCTAGACGGTGGCTCTTCAAGTATTGTATTATGTTCTTGATCTCGAGGGGAATTAATTATTGGATACTATATAAGACTGTCACCGGAAATAATATTCGACGGCGCGACTTTCTTTTGCAATTAAAATCCGAGGTGAGAGAATCATATGCAAATTCCATGAAAGCATCGAAGATTTCATTACCCAGTGTATCCTCACTTACTAGTGATAAAGAAGCTAAAGAGAGAAAGACATGCCAAAGTTCTAGTTGCAAAGGGAATAAAACAATGAATAAATGTGAAGTGTGCAGGAAACCCGACTTGCGGCAAAAGCATCGCTAAAATGGTAAAAAAGATTTTTTGTGAAAATTGTGTGAAAGACATTGTTTAGTTCATGCACATACATGCGGTACATCTTCTGCATTTTGGGAAAAATTTTAGATTTATTTTAGCCAAAAATAATATAGTATGTTTGATTTTATTCCGCAGGAAAGAAGAAATATAACTAAGTATAATATGAGCTATGTATGCGTTAACTCCATTCAGTATTTATATATCCATTCAGTTAATTTCTATTTACTAGGAATTGTTAGTAATTCCCATCAGAAATTGATTTCTATCAATTTTTATCATTAGTATTAATTGTATCATTTGTATTAACTGTATCCTTTTTATTAATTGTATCATTTTTATTTACAGTATAATTTTTATTAATTGTGTCATTTGTATTAATTTGTATAACATAATGGAAATACTATATTGCACAGTGTTTAATTTCATTCATGAGTTTTTTTGTTTTTATTTAAATTTCTTTAAAATATGTATACAATTCCTCATGAAAAACGTTTTTTATTATAGAAATAATAATTAAACATAAAATTGGAAATGCTGATAATAATAGTAATAAACGATATTAACCCTTTCCATACGGGGTGGGATAGCATGTATTCCAACAATGAATATATATATATATATATATATATATACTTAGATATATATATACATATATATATATATATATACATATATATATACATATATACATATATATATACATATATATATACACACACACACACACATATATATATATATATATATATATTTAACCCCCTTAATGGCCATTTTTACACAGGGGGTGTTAAATTTCCCGTTCTAAATAGGGAATTAGAAAAATGGGCCCCGTAAGCTAAAGGTTAAGAGTAAAAAATGGCAAGTAAGCGATAGTAAAGCATTGTAGACCACATCGGTCAAAATGACCGCTTCGGCGATTCTAGGTATACGTTTTTGTTGGCGGTCCTAGTGTTAAGATCTACTATATATCCTCTTACAACAATCCGAATAATCAATCCGGAATTTTTGCTAGTATTATGATGCACGGAATGTATGAGAAAATTGTTCATACAACAATTTTTCAGCCATAATTTGTGTATGAATAATATTAAATAAAATTTTGTAAAATTTAACGCAGTGAATCCAAACTCTCATTTAAATGGCTAGTATGGATTTTTATGGTGTTCTTCGGTTGAAACCATGGTTTCATGGTGAGAAAATACGAACATGACATTAATTCTTTTAAAGTTGTAGAAATCTTTCTAGAAGTTGAAAAAAATAATCTTAAAATGGCAGTAACACTTTTTCAAGTACTGTACTTTAAGGTAATAGTAAACAAAGACATCCTTTTGATACTTGCAGAACTAAGTTCTCAATGAAAAAAGTAAAAAAAAAAGAGTACAGAAGTTAAAAATCATTGCAAGAGGACCAACTATAAAAATTTGTGGTGATTTTCTCGCGTTAGGGGATAAAGGACGATCACAAAATATCACGATAACTTTAAATATGCTTAGCTCATTATCTTACAGATTAGATACAGTGAACACACGACCTCTCATTTCCAATTCATTTCTGCCGTTCGTCTTCTGTTGTTCCTCAATTTTTATAAGGAGTTAAAGTGCGTACCAATAGTTTCCGAAACGTATTTGCTGATGAGAAGATATTGAAACAAGTTTTCAACTCCTCAAAGCCCTGTTTCGTCGATAAAGTTAAAGGGCTGAAATGGTCTCAGATATTTGTCGACCAGTCGGTCCAGAAATGTGCCGATGAATTTATTAATTCAGTTTTGTCAACTCATCTCTTTCACTGATGCAAAGGAAAAGTTAGATATTGAAAAGATCTCGCTTCTTTTCTCGACTCGTCAGCTTCGCGGAATGCAAATAGAAACTGACATTGGCAGAAACTTTTGTCGAAGTGTGGCAGATGGGAGATATTATCTAAGACTTATTGGATTTCAGCTTATTTCTGCATGGTTTAACCCTAAAATACTTCCAAAAGGATTTAATATGGCTTTTCTTCAATTTTTACTCTTTAAATATGAAACTTTGAGAATTCGTGAAGTTTTTCTGACAGTGGATATTTAATACAAGAAGTACATTTAGGATAAATAGAAATTAGAGGCAGAAAGATAACGTATATATCTTTTTATATCCAACTATTTATATTTTAAATGAAATAATTGTCAATTCTTTTCAGTGCAGTTTAAAGAATACCTTTCAACGCGTTTCAAAGAATGATTTAATTTCTATAATTCTCAACGTTCATTTCTTTGGGTAATGAAATGCAAGTACAACATGCGTTAACACACTTTTTTCAACGCTTATTTGAAAAAGGTCCACCCAACTACAGTTTGAAGCTGTCTTCCCAAAGGCCAAGTAGGGAGGAGTTACAAATCTATTTGAAAAACTTTTCCCATTCCCATTTAAATCGATTAAAAGACAATGATTTTTGGTAGGGGGTCTCACACAGGAATCGAATTTGAGAGTTCTCGAATAGCATCTCATCTACATTACAAATAAGAACAGTAAAATTAATGGTAAGAAATAGGCAATTTAGATTCCAATATTTTAGCATCATTTTACCAGTTAAACCATAAATTACTTCAACTTCTTTAATTATTAGATCTCTGAATAGATTAACAGACTGACGTTGAAATACTGCATTCACTCGGTGTAAAAGTGGTTACAACGCATGCAGTCTGAAAGTATGACGTAAAGCAGGGGTGTCAAACTCGCTGCCCGCGACGAACATTTTTGCGGCCCGACCAATATATTGTCACACAATGATATATAATAAAATAACCGACTCAGAATTATAATAAGACAGGAAGAATTCGCTAAATGTTTTTTTTTTAATGATACTCTTTTTTGCTATTATTAAATAAAATGCATATATTTATGTTGAATATACTGTAATTAGGTAAATAAACCTACGTTTCTATTAATATTGATTCTTTTTTTGCGGCCCACCTATAGTTAAACCATGTTTGTTTGGCCCAAGGTAGCCTTTGAGTTTGACACCCCTGACGTAAAGGGTAGCCGTTTGGGGAAATACAGTTGCGCAATAACAAAAGAAGTGCAGTTCGAGTTATTCTTCTCTTCCCTGGGATTTAAAATCTGAAATACATCGAAACGATACTAATTCAAATGAATGAAAGAAAATTAATTAATCACTAACAAAAATGCATTTGCAATTTGCTAAACTACCTGACAGAAGTAGAATCTAGTGGTGAAACTGAAGGAGCATCATGCTCTTCTTTAACGATAGAAAATTGTAAGTAAATCAAAAGTTTAATTTTATCTCCAAAAGGTAATGATTTTGTTGTCATACTTTACAGTGAAAGAAATCAGAAAAAAGTACTGATTTTTTAAAGTATACCGAGAGTGGTCCAACTCCTTCATTTTTCTATCCTTAAACTTTCTTTTAACTTAATTATTTTGTCTCGGAGCAAATCCTTTTGGCTCTGCTCATTTTCGTAGTATTAGTACTCACGGATTCCAAACCTTATCTCTCTATCCAATCACTTTACTCTATTCTCTCTAAACTTGCCAATTGAAATCCAGCTTACAGTAGCCATTGACTCCACCCCCATCAGCATATCAACTCGAAGATCCAGGAGACATCCAATCAGAACTGCCCATTTTCACCCTCCTATGTACAGACCAGAAACCTCTTTGCTTCACTTTTTGTGAAGCAATTCCTGAACTTTTGACGTCACTTAACGAACTTTTTCTACTTCTGAACAATTCCAGCTCTTCGTTGCTACTTTTACGAAATATCTGAGTTTGAAGGCGTTGGCCTAGGCAACTCAGTTAGAACACTTGTCCTATGGTCCTATGGTCCTTCATTTATCGACAACAGTAGGTGCAGCAGCGAAGTAAAGTACACGTAAGAGGTCAGCTGACCTGCTTTTTAGCGTCTCAAATCTCATAAGAACTGACGAACTAAAACATTTAAGCAGTTAAATTCTGTCTGAAACATGCAATATTTTACAGAGAAATTTACCTAATAGAGCTTCACAATATTAAAAGAATACCATCTAGATGAACTGTGTGTTCAGCTCTGCCAAAAAATGTAGGGGTTCCGCGAGGTAGTTCGGCGGATTTAGATATAGCAGTCCGCGATGTTATAAAAGCACATCTGTCTAGTTTACTGGAATCACTAAATGATTAATTTCCTATTTGGAAGAACCAAGACAATTTTTGGGTGGAAAATCCTTTCAATATAAGAGGAAAGCCAAAAGGACTTATGTCCACATTTTATTGAAATGAAATCAAATAGTCAATTGTAAGGGAAATTTAAGACAGTTTCCTTAACAATATTCTGGTCAAATGTATTCGATGAATATCCAAATTTAGCAAAACAGGTTATTCGTATTCTAATACCCTTTTCAACCACTTATTTGTGTGAAGATTGGTTTTCGGGATATGCTGTGACATAAACGGAATACAGAAACAGAATTGATGCCGCACTAGGTATGCGAATTCAATTATCGGACATAACGCCAAATTTTAAGAGGATCGTGGAATCGAAGAAGCAGCATTCTTCTCATTAAAGTTTTTTTACTTATTTTTATTAACTCTTTGTTTTGTTTTATAATCACTATTATTTGTTTTTAATGAAGAATTTTTTAAAGATTCTTCATTTATTCAATAAAGTATTAAAACATATTTGTTTCATTCATATCACATTAAATTTAGGAAAGGAAGGGGTCTATTGATAAAAAAAAATGTAGAGGGCACCATAAAATTTGGAAAATGTTCTGAAGGATCCACGATCAAAAAAGTTTGTGAAACACTGATCTAGATATACATATATTAAGTACAAAGCCATTTAGCGTTAGTACTTACCTAGACAGGCACGCTGGTTTTGCGCTGGGACATATCCATAGTCGCAGAGACAGTTAAAACCTCCTTCAGTATTAACGCATTGACCATGCATGCAGAGATCCGCATTGTTTTCACATTCGTTGACATCTGCAAATGAGAAAAAATAGGTGATAAGAGAAAATAAATTTTATACAGTTTCTTATACATTAATCGTCTAAATTGAATTAATGCAGAAATTCTTGGTGTTTGACAAAGCACCCAAAAGGCTGAATAAGCGCTTTTGGTTGCAATATTAGTTCAGTTTATGATAAGTAAATGTTAAAACCTTGCTGAAATAAATGAATAAACATAAAAATTAAATTTTATAAATAAGAAAGTTAGTCTGATGGATGTAGCCAAATGATCCTCTTTTAAAATACGGGATCTAAACAGACACGGTTCTTAAGTTTTTTAGCTACATAACTTAAACTGGCACTGGTTTTGGAGCTGGTTGATCTCAGGATACCAAAGGAATTAGTTCTTAGGGATGTTCTTTAAGTTTCCAGCCTAATCAGAAACTAAAAAGTGGATGAAATGTCGAAAAAAAGTTAGGGTAGGCGATATTTGGGACACTTACACACACATATATATATATATATATATATATATATATATATATATATATATATATATAAATAAGAATAAGATGAAAGAGAAAACCAGTAATAGCTCTAAAGCTACTTGAAGCCAGGAACATCCAACATGTAAAGAAAAGTATGAATAAGGTTTTTGACCGCATTTCTTCATCAGCGGTGTCAATACTGACTAAAAAACAATGGATTGTTTCTGATGAGTATGATCTATTAAATAAACACACTCAGACACCGTACAATCCATTATTAACAGAAGAATTGAATAATAAATGAATTAAGTTTGAATAAAGTACTTAACCAAAAGAACACCAAGCCTGGCGCTAGTCAGAGTGGAAGTTAAGAACTTGTAACCGCAAGATGACTGACGTCATATAACTTGCAACCATTGAGGTAGTGGATACTCAGTTACAGACCTTACTTAGGTTACCATATTTTAAGACTATTATTCCTTATTTATTTAGTTTTTATTATTGTTACTACTATGAGTTAAATTATTTTTTTATTTTTCTTATGTATATATAATATATATATATACTATATATATATATATATATATATATATATATATAAATAAATCTATAATCTATATATATATATATATATATATATATATATATCTATATATATAATATATATATATATATATAAATATATATTATATATATATATAATATATATATCTAATATATATATATAAGTAATAAACATCGTCTCATTTTAAATTTAAACTCATTTAGTATGCGGTCTACGATTATATAATTTTAGGCTATGAAAAAAAATACGCCGGGCTTTTTTGGGAGGGGCTATTGCCCCAATTGCCCACCCCTTGGAGCCGCCAATCCACAGAGAGTTCAAATATAGAACAGAAAAAATTCGTATACATCAATTTTAAATTTGCATTTCAATATTCTTTAAGTATTTAGGTCTAAATCCAGAATCATATTTAATCAAATTAAATATGATTCAGGAGTAGTTGCTGATTTCATTGATATAGTCCTCAAATACAAACAAATTTGCTTGATCTTCATGATTTGAGCCACTGAAGAATGTCTACTACTCTCTGAAAAAATATGTCTCTGAAAAGCTATAATAAAGCACCAAATCCTATCATTATAGTCCAAGGCAATATATTTACAATATAAAAACTATATTGCATAGTAACACTACACTATGCTATGTCGTAGTTATATTTAAGGATATTATATGAAAATGCTGAATAAATATTTAGCACTGGACAATATTTAAAAAAATTATATAAAAAGTATGATAATATTTTTACAGAGGTAATAACCGTTTAAAATTACAAATATTCTAGAACATAAAATAAATATAGAATAATAATCCT
Organism: Dolomedes plantarius; assembly: GCA_907164885.2. NCBI lineage: Eukaryota > Metazoa > Arthropoda > Arachnida > Araneae > Dolomedidae > Dolomedes > Dolomedes plantarius. Next base: position 221,624,459 of record OU015492.1, on the reverse strand, counting down.
AAATTCCTGGATCACCATTATACTAAATCCTAAAAATTGCAAAATCTTTTGGAACTTCAAGGAACTAAAGAAATCATACGCGATTACTGATCAAATCCTTAATAATGATATTATTCAATGCCTGGTCATTATATAAGCGGTTAATCGTATTATTACGATAATCGCATATTAAAAAGGAAAAATCTGATCATTCCCACTTTAAACTAACACTATTAAAGAAGAAATTATTCACGATCTACCAAAAGAAGCTGCGCGAGCACAACGTCATTTTAAAATTCCAAATAAAAAAGAATAAACATAAATTTCAACCATAAAGAAATAAAAGCATGCGCCCTAGAAGTAAAAGTAAAAGAAATATAATCCTTGTGAATTTCTAAAAATTATAAAATGCTTTAACCAATAAAAAAATTTAATGCCATAGGATTAGGAACGTAATCTTCCTTAAAAATTCCTAACCTTTTTTTCCGCGAACGAATAACATTCGAAAAACTACGATAATCTTCTTTCCGTATAATAATATTTCTAAAGAATAAGTAAAACAACATCCAAAGCAACAACAGTTAAAATCTCTCAATTTGATGTCAGCCCAAATGCACTGTCAAATGCAGGAAAAAATATCATTATTATATTCAACAAAATTAAATTTTAAATACTGTTTTTGTGTCCTATTTTGAAAACATTAATTTTGTCTTTTTCCAAATTATGAAATTTATGTAAAAATAACCCCTAAATCCTTAGTGTCTAATTTTTCAAAAGAACATAGCAGATTTTACAGTAGTTTTGCCTCTTAAAACTCGACCATAATATGAAAATATTTATAAATTTAAAACTAACTTTGAAAGTAAAACCGCTAAATCCTAATGGATCTTCAATGCAAGTTATAAGGGAAATGAAAAATAGATGAATACCGTATTTTTCGGTGTATAACGCGCACCTATAATTTTAAACTACACTTTTTACCATGTTTTTATTAACTCGCTTTCTTGTTTGTGGTGTGGTTTTGTCCAGTACGAATCTTGCATCGATTTTTAACTTACTTCCCGACTAGCTAGACTGCCTTATTTTAATACTTTTAGCCATCTTTAAGCAGATTTGAATTCCTTTTCAGTTAATTTTGTTTGTAGACTGGTGCAGCCATCTGTCAGCCGGGACGGGAACGAAAAGTCAAACGCAAAGTTAACTTCCAATTAACTTCATTTTCTTTCAAGTTGATGGGATAATTCTAGGGTTCGGCGGTTTTTCAAACCCGGTTTTAAAAAACCGGTTTTAAAATAAATTTGTCAGATTTGAAAACCGGTTTTTAAATTAAGAAAACCGGTTTAAAAGAATTCAAATTATTAAGCAAAAATTAATTTTTAACTTATTTGATTTCTTGAAGACCCTGAAGAAAAACAGAAATCCAAAGACACTGAAAGCTAAATTTTTATTATTTGAGGCAACGGATAAAAGAACCAAAAACTTAGATTTGTTATTTGATGCCCTGAAAACTATAAAACCAAGCTCAGTAGCTAGTGAACGAGTATTTTCAATTTCGGGCAATATTGTGTCCAAAATAAGAACAAGACTTAGCCACCGGTCAGTGGATATTTTATGTTTTTTTAAAATCCTATTTTCTTAGAAGAAATTAAAATTAGTGAAATAATATAAATATTATTTGAAATTTGAAACTTTTGTTTGAGTTTTCGTTATTTTGTGTAAGTAATGTGTAATCCTTAATTTTTTTTTTAATATTTTGACTTTGATATTGATTTCGCTTTTTGTTGTTTTATATAAATTAAATAAAATATTTTTCCATAATCTATTTTTTTTTGACAAAAATTCGAAAAACCGGCTAAATCGTTTTTTTTTTGGAAATTTGGAATTCGAAAACAGGTTTTCAAAAAGTAGGTTTTTGTATAAACCGTAGATAATTCATCAAAAAAATTTTAAAAAAGTATTTATTAATACACAGAATTGTCAAGTTTATATGATTCAACAGAAATTTAAAAACATGGTATATAAAAGTTCTTTTTATCTTGTAATTATTAATTTTTAGGTATATTCTACACACGCCTTTTCTTGACGAAGAATACCTGAAATGGACATGTGCGACGCTCTTATCTTTTGAAGTCATTCATTCGAGGATTTTCCCAGGATTTCAAGCAATGGTATACTGAATTGGCAAGCGATAAGAGGAACAATATTGTTTACTTCCACACATATATATCTGTGTGAGGGAAATGCTTGCAACAGGGACAAACAGGAGTAAGAACGCACTTCTGACCCGAATGAATTCGCAGAATTAGGAGTCAGATGTTTTCTCTTTCAGAAACAGAATTCGATGATGTGCCTGAAGATGTAACAGAAGACGAATATGACAAACTATTCATGTTATCAAATTTTATTATTATCTTTAAAATTATTATTTTATAAAATAATAATTTTATAATTATTTTATTATTGACTAGCGGCCCGTCCCGACTTTGTCCAGGTTGAACAAAATATTATACCAATAAACTTCCAGTTGATAGCCAATAAATTGTAATCTTTTTTTACCTTATACATAACCTAAATAATACATTAAATTGATTTTATGTTAGTTAATAATTAAAATAAATTTTTTAAAGTAAAAAGGCGTGCCGGAGAACGGCTAGGTTCGAACCGCTACCGTCAGAACAGAAGCCCACCGCCGATAGCACCCCGTTAAGGATCGTTGAAATCTTCGGAACAAAAAGCGGTAGAAGACAGTAGCGGAAACAATGGAGATTGTTAGGAATTAAGCCCCTAACTTTATTGTCTACTGATTAGATATACAAATATATAGCCTATGTCCATCTGGAATAATGTACCTTTCAAACAGTGAAAGAATTTTTCAAATAGGTACAGTGGGTCTGAAGATTACCCTCCACGTACAAAATCCCCCTCTCTTTATATATTAGTATAGATAATTCAAATTTTAAGTTCATAAAATTTGAATTATCGCATAACGGAGGATCCGGATAATTAAAATGGATATCGGATAAAGGTATGTCATTTCTTTTAAATAAACAACATTTAGGTACATGTGATTAAGGTTAATTAGGTTAATTAGGTACATCTATTAATATTCTTTGGGTACATTAATTAGGTACATCTAATTTTTTCATGTTCATCTTTTCTTTATTTTTAAATCTATCATTTTTATATCCCGCTGTATAACGCGTATCCGTAAATTTAGATCTTGTTTTTTTGTATTAAAAGTGCGCTTACACGTCGGAAAATATTGTAAATTCGGAATTTTCCATGAAATTTCGGAACAATGACTCTAACGACCCATATTCCATTTTAAAAATAAATTTTTTAAATTTAAACGTATCAAATATTAATTTCGCCAGATGGATTTCATTTGTTCTAGAAATAGCCATTCAAACACAATCACTACAGGGAAGAGACAACTAAAGAACTATCAACAATTCATAAACGAAAAACTTTACATCTATATCAGACAGTACGAAAATGAAAAGATTTAAAAAGGAATAGTACTATTTTTAAGTTATCTCTTGACAGCCTCTAACCGCATGTTGATGTCGTGCCTCTTTCCCTTATCTAGGAAATATATAATATCCATAAAAGAAGGAAAAAGCAGTAAATCAATAAAAACCTGGCAGGAATAACCGTTCAATTGTTTCTAATTCCTGTCTCTGACACTTTCCAAGTTATAAACTTAAAAAATAGTTATAAATATTTTTCCAAATACTATTACACTAATCCTAATTAACTACTTTTAAGTAGATTATGAAACACATATAGTGTCAAGAGGGAAGAAACCCTATTCTGAAAAAATTAAATATTCCAATCCCTGAATACAACTCGGCAGTATTATCGAAATTAAAAAAATTTTAGTCATGAATTATAATTTTGTCCGGTTCGACACTTGGACTTTTTGTTTCCTGAATATCAACTGATTATTGAAGAACGAAACTGCTAAGGTCAAATTCACCCATTCTCTTCCCTGAAATAATTAGATTGACTACTTTAGGTGATTACTGTTTGAACAGTGGGACACCGAAAAATTAATCACCGTTAGACAGAATTTAGGTAGAGCAGATGTTTCAGTAATAATTAAAAAATTAACAAATGGAAGATAATTTTTTTTTTTGAGATGGGAACTTATTGCAGCGTTCGGCAGAGATTATTTAAGGGCGGCATATAAGCAGGTGGTATTATCTACACTCATGTCCATACATTAAGGATAATGTCAGCTCCGGCAAATAAAGGTTCAGAAAACAAAACAAACGTGACTTATTCATAAAGCCATTTATTAAACAAAAGATAAAGAACAAAAAATATGATGTTGTATGATACCATCCATAAAAACTACGATTTTTGCTCCCTGGAGAAATTGCAAAAAATATCTCCTTTACAAAACTTAATATTACATGGTTGGTATGGTGGCGAATACATTGTATGTCTCCAATGGGATAAAATACAGTCCGTAGAACGCCTAGCATGCTGAGTATCAAATTATCGAGCTGATCTTGGGGAAGATTACTCCACTCAGCAGCAATGCTCTCCCAAGTTCCGGTACACATGTAGGAGGTGGTTGACGGGCTGCAACTCGTCGGCCATGATGTCCCACAGTTTCTATCGGATTCAAGTCAGGTGAGAATGTGGGCGGGGGTATACGGGTGATATCCACAGATTGAAGCCATTCGTTTACGATGTTGCTTGGTGAGGACGGGCGTTGTCATCCATCAAACACAAATTCTGCGCCCATGACACCCCTAAACAACGTACATGTTGTTCCAGAATGATGTCTCGATAAATGTGGCCGTTCATGGTCTCCCGATTTGAACATGCAGATCTGTTCTGGAGCCCAGTATAATTCCACCACCAACGAGCATCCTGCACCACCGTAACGGTGTCGTTCAATGATGTTGTCTTGGTGGTAACGGGTACCTGGCGTTCTCCATATGAAAGTCCGACGGGAATCAGACTGCAAGCTTACCTGGACTCGTCGGAAAACATCCACAAGCCCACTATGACGATGTCCACATTGCACGTTCTCTACTCCAGGCTAATCGCTGCCGACAGTGAGTTGCCGTGGCGGAAACACATCTGACAAGCCCGCGAGCATATAGACCAATATTTCCCAAACGTCTGTACACGATTTTGTCTGAAAACTGTGGTACCCGTGGCTGCAGATAGCTGACGAAGACAGGTCGGATGCTGTGCTCCGTCTGCTTCTTTTGGCAGTTACTGCCAAATACCGGTCTTCATTCGGCGTGTAACTCGGGGGCGACCTGTACTGTAACGGCTACTGACATTTCCATCATCTTGGAATCGTTGCCAAAGCCTAGAGATAACACTTTGGGAATCCAAGTTCTCTGGATACTTCCATCTGAGTACGCCCACATTCAGCGGCCGATAATTCTACCGCGTAAAAAATCATCCACATGCGTCCTCTGTGTCATAACTATATCGGTTGTGGCACTGAGCGGCCATTCCAACCATGTAATAGTATTAAGTTTTTGTAAGGGAGATATTTTTACAATTGCTCCATGGAGCAAAAATCGTAGTTTTTATGAAGGGTATCATACATACACCATCTTTTTGTTCTTTATCTTCTGTTTAATGAATGAGCTTTATGAATAAGTCACGTTTGTTTTGTTTCTGAACCTTCATTTTGCCGGAGCTGGCATTATCCTTAATTTATGGACATGATGTAGTATTGAGGATGTCTTTGGAACTGTGTTTGGAAAAGATTGAGGGAGAAACCGAAGGCTTATTTCTTCCTAGTGGTCGAGACTCAAGGCCTTTGTATTGACCTAGCAAATATTATACCGATCTGTATATCAGTCTAATTACTTAGGCATCACCTATATCTCTGAACAGCCGCCCACATGTATAGTGGTTAGCGTCGGGAGTTTGCACGCAGTGGGCTATAGGTTTAAATCCCGAATAAGGCATGGGTCGGTGCCTTGTTTGTCCCCTCGAAGGGAGCAATGCTGGCTGATACTCTCATAACAAGCAGCCAACAACGATTTGCGGTGAATAACAAAAAGCAAATGTCTCGGCAAGTGCTCCGCATAGAAAAACAACAAACTCTGACAAGGTACTAAGTTAATTCGGACTGAAAGTATCGTTTAATTTTCTATTGCGAAGAATAAACCAAATTCTTCTATGAAACTCTTAAACTCGAGTAAACTTTTCAAAACTGAGTTAAATATCTCAGATGCGTTTGCTTTTTGCAATTCGGTACTGATATTGGGTGTAGCGAGGAGAAAAAGTTGAAACGGTTGAAAAATTGTATATCCCTGGGTGCGAAAAAGAAAACGAAGATGTTGTTAGGAGTTCTAATCAATGCTTATCGACGTTGACCTTAACCACATCATAAATATGAAAAAAAAAAAAAATTGTCTTTGTACGAAGAGTGATTTGACTACCGAAATTAGGATGCGACATCGATGTCGATGTTTTCAAAACATCGATGTCGATTTTTTTAAACATCGATGTTTTGTGCTCGATGTTTTACGTTGTCTTGATGAGTTTTTTTTGATGAAAAAGTACCATAATAAAAAAAAACCCCAACCACGTAGCATAATTTTCACACTCAGTAAATGTAAGTCTGAATTCTGAAAAGGACGAATACAAAAGGGGGAACGATTCCTTAGCAAACAGACAAATGGCAGTTAACAACCAATGAACCAATCAGAGCGCTTGAAATGTTCTCGACACTCCAGAACCGGCCATGGGGTTTTATTTAATAAATATTATAAACACGAGCTTTGATATACGTTAACGTTAAATAATATTAAGATGCCTCCCAAAAGTACTGTTACTAAACCAGTTTTAAAGAATGGTTGTTCAAAAACATCGACGTTTAAAAACATCGATGATTTTTGGGCGATGTTTTATTAGCATCGATGTTCTAATATTGAATATCGATGTTTCAAAACATCGATGTTTTGTTGTCGATGTTGCATTCCTAAGCGAAACGTGAAAGAATGGCTTTACAGCAGGCCAACTGAGAGCTTGAACTCTCTAATCTGCCCAATTCAAATCAAAAATTTTTTAACGCTTAAGTGGAGTTCCATTGCGTGTTAGATGTTCTATTTAAAAGAGTCCTAATAAATTAGTTTTTGTAAGAAAATTATTTCTATGCACATAACTTTGTCATGAAAATTGTAAAACGTTTTCCCTTATCTTACTTTAGAATGCTAGTTCGATACCCGACGCTGAGAAAAAACTGCCGACGTGCACACTAGCGGCTGCTGGAGCACGGAAAAAAAATCTGCCGTCGCCGCAATGTCCTCAAAGTTCTAAAAAAATTACCTCTGGAGGTGCGGTGTCAAGTGTTCCGGTCTCGTCACTTGAATCGGTTCAAAATTACGGGACCGGTATGTTTCAAACGGGTGCAGCGTGGACCCACCCCCCTGTGGTGCACCCGGGGCAACGTATGCAATGCACACTTCTGGCTTCTCCAGGAAAAGAGCCTACGTTCAGCTCCCAGCCATTTGGTTAAAAAAAACAACAACAGCTTTAGAATGTTATATCAAAGTCATATATAAGTAAAACCAAATAAATGCAGTTGCACTGAATATTATGTGTTTCAGTTATGAATGCCCCAATAATTGATAAATGTAAGAATATTATTTTTAAATACTTAACATTGTTATGAAAAGTTTACAATATTTCCCCTTTTCTCGCCTGAGAATGGCTTATTAATATAAAAATCATATAAAAGCCAAGTGAAATAAATACAGCTGCGTTGAAAAATTATGTGTTTGCTTTACAAAATCCACGGTAATTATTATTTTTTTAAAACAAGAATACTGTATACTCGACATCGTCCCTTCCAGAACATTTTCTCTTTTCTTACATCTGACTGGTGGGCTTGTGGCGGCCCAGTGGTACAGCGCGCTGGTTTTCGGTGCTGAGGGTGCTCAGATCGAATCCCGGCATTTTTCGCGCCAAGAAAAATGCCTCCGTTCGTGTCGTCCCTTCATAGGGGGTAATTCTGTCCGCCTACATGGTGCCCCCACAATAAAATGGGCAGTAAAATTGCGGCGTGGTATAGGCGAATGTCTCACGACAAGTGCCTCCGCATTGGGGAAAAAAAAACATCTGAATGGTATATCAATAGAAAAGAAGATATACCAAATAAATGCAAGTGCTTTAGGGAACGGTGGACATTAAAATTTACTTTTTTACTTTTCATCATAGAGATACGAAATTTTGTACATATGCACATTTCACTATAAATAAATAGAACACCTTAAAAGAAATTTCCAATCTCATTATAATTTTAAGATTTTTTAAAAAATTTGAAATTTATAAACAAAATTTTAAAATGCTCCTTGCGACTTAATTTTTGAGATATTTCCTCGATTTTGCATTTTAATCTCTTTAAACTGTATAAAAAAAACAAATCTGGGTATCGATTATTTAATCCCTCGAATAGTTAATTTTTGAGAGATATTTTTTCTGAATTCCATCCCGATTTTCATCAAAATTTTGCTTTTTGAAAAGTTAGAAATCAAATTTAATTACCTTAATGAAGTCGAATCGTAAAATGCATACCCAGTTTTTTTGTAAACAGCATCAGAATTCTTCCTTATCAATTTCGTGAATTTTGAATAAAAATTAAGTAGCATGGAGCATTTAAAACACCTAAAAACCTTGAAAAATCTGGTTTGAGAAATACAGATTTAAAATTTATTACTACTTACCCATTATAAATTACTTTGTAGAAGCTTCATAAATGATTTTTTACTTGAAAAAAAAGTATTTTTGTACTAATAATCTACAGAAATATATATATTATTTACAATAACACAATCAGTATTACAGTGACGAGATTTGCTGAAATAAAGGTCCACCGTTTCCTTAAGTATTAGGTGCCCGACTTAGAAAGCTTCAATTATGAATTTAGGGTTATTGCAACTCATCTACCAACATTTTCTTTAAATACTCAGAATACATCCCCTTTTCTTGCGTGTCAATATAGAAGTCATACAAAAGATAAATATTTATATCTTTCTTCATTTTTTAACAATATAGAGTGTCCTTTTTCGGCCTCTCTTACTCAAACAACAAACACATAAAACTTTAGCCAAGGAAATACCGCACCGTATGTCACGGGATGCGTTTTTCCGTCAGCCTAAATATAACATACGGCCCCGATAGTATTTGAGGACGTGCATTTGTCGTATATTTCCGAAGAAACAAACAACTCGCAGGAATTTTTATTTTTCAACGCGCCGTAACACTAGATCACAATTTTATTGCTTGCTTTCGAGTCAAAATAACGAATGAAACTCCTAGGACTTATCGTCCCCTTCCCCGTAGGCGCATCAGTAAGTTTATCTCTCATATGGAAAAGATATATAATCTTATTGACAAGATCTCTGACAGTCTTTGTTTGGGTATAGTTAGAGTAAAAGAATTTAAAAAAAAAAACTGTTTTCTAAGTAGCGTTTTAAACAACTGAAATGTCTGTTTCTGTTATGTTAAGGCTTCGCAGATCGACTAGTTATAAAATAACAGCAGTGCCTTTTTCTGTATTGACATTTTAATAAGTGAAATAAAAGATGGTGCTCGCTTTATATAAAACAGTGTTAAAATTGGGACTCTTATCAACTTATGACAAACTAGCTGAAAACCCGCACTTCGCTACGGAGTACATTCAAATTAAATACAACAGTCGATGTATGCGATTAATGCCAAATAAATAAATATTAATTATATATATATATATATATATATATAGTAAATACGATGATCAATGTATACAATTGATGTAAAAAAAACAAAAAATACATTTATAAAAAAATCGTAAGGGATTTTTTATAGACAAAATACTGTAGAACAAAATATTCAAATTAAATCTTAGATTAATTGAATTGTATTTATCAGTCCATATTCATTCAAACTTTAAAATATGTTACTGTAGCAAATTTGTGAAACTTTTTATTTGTCTTACAAACATGATTTCTCGTGAATCTTTGACCTTTTTTCAAAATTTAGAAATATTTAATAAAATGCATATTCCCATTTAAAAAATAAGTGAAAGAATGTGTATAAATGTATTTGAAGCCTTAACGTGTATCCGAGACTGTGCATAGGAAAAATTATTGGTATAAGTGACACTAAGCTTCTTCCCCTAAATATATATATATATATGTATATATATATCTATATATATATATATATATATAATATATATATAATATATATATATTAATATATATATATACATATATATATTGTGTGGTGTGTGTAATTTGCTCTTCGGCGTTTGTTAAAATGCAACATAGATTATGACAGTACAGCAATATTTTAAAATCATTTGATCATTTTAAGTTTTATAATAATTCCGACAATCTTTGTTTAGAATTTCAATATTCATCAGCAGTCATATAAAAAAGATTATATTACATATAAAGAGTGATATAACAATATTTTAATGCAATTACTCATTTTACGAATTATTAAATCTTTGTACATACAATTTTGGGTATCAATTTATTTTAAAGGCAATATTTACCTATTCTAAAAAATAACAAAATAACTAAATTTTGGACCTGTAAAATTTTAATGAACTACAAGTTTCTAAATTTAACGACATTTAAAACCTCATATGAAATACTCGCTTCATCATAAAACCCCGCAACAAAATATTCAAAGTGATCGCAAAAATTTATTACAACTCGAAAGAGAAGAACGATATATTTTTACATTTGAAGACATGATGAGTTTCATTAAAAACTGGAACGCAGACAGAAATTGAGATGTGAGGAAAAAAAAATCACTTTCGAAAGAATCAATTTACTTCAAAAGAGAGTTAACAAGAAGGTTAAAAATTATTCATTTCTAGCGGATATAGCGGTTTTGTTACCGGAAGATGACTCTCTAGAGAAATAAGAAATTATAATGAATATCTAGATAAAGGAATTTTGCATCGAGAATAAACATTTAATACTTTAAAAACAGAAAACGAACACATTTTTTTTCTTCTTTAAAAAAAAGCAATGTTTGTCCTCCAGTAATAAACGTTTCAATCGAAAACGATCTTAAAGAGAAGAAAATAATGTAAACCGTTGACTTAGATTCCTCTTGATATTGACATTTCTCTTTTTAAGTGTTTCAAGCAACATTGTTATTCAATAAAAACTCCTACAAGAAGTGAAAAAGATAGTAGATAAATAGAAGGAAAAAAGAAACGGCATTTCAAACATTTTTTATCAGAAAATATTGTTATAATTAACTAAAGCGTGTGATGCTGATCCAGAAGTATCACATTTGTATATCTTTGATTTATTATAAAGTGCGTTAAATGTCATTCGTAATGAACCACGTTTTTAGAGCTATTTCTCTAACTGGGTAATATAAAATTTAAGGCTATAGACAGTTTTCTGTGTCATATAAAAACCAGTTACAGTAAAGTTTTCGGGGCAGTAAATGCATTTTTCATTTTTGTTTTGCATTTGCTACATGAACAAAATCTAGAAACCTCTCTTATCATTTCTATACCTCGACTTTGCAAAAGTCTAATTCATAATTTAATCTTCAGGTATGAAACACATATAACTGAAGTTTTTCAGTTTTAAAAAAAGGATTAATTTTTTTGGGCTCATTTACAACATTAGCTAATTTAAGCGATATGATGCCACGAATGGATTTCATTTTTGAGAGAAATTCATGTCTTAAGACTTCAGTATTGAATATTGCCTCAACCTAATACATGAGCTCGCATGGACGTGACTGTTTTAAATATTTTAACAAGGAGTACTTTGCAAAGCGGAAATAGAAGCTTCTTGATCCACAGTGTGACGTAAAAACACAGATTGTTCTAAAATGAAAGGTATAGTTTTTCTTAAGGTACTAACTATGATTGTCAAATAACAAAGCTAAATCACTACAAATGCAACCACATCTAATGATCATTATCCTAAAGAGCTCATTTTGCAGTTATTGTGTGCGTTTGCTTTTGAATAATACGGGATGTTAATTAACCTTTTGAGTATCGAGTCTCATCAAATATATAAATTTACATCACAATGCCATATTAAACGCACAAATTATGGACCCATCTGTGAATTTGTAATAATGGTGGTTGGATATCCCAAATAGCGATACCATTTTGGCTATCTAACTCTCTACTATATATGAATCTCTGCACCAAAAAAAGAAGTGTGTTAAACTCAGCACTGAAGAAAAATTATGCTTTGAAGCCCTGCACACACCTGCACTTCAAGACGAAGACTAGTCTTGAACTAAAGAAGACAATGACGCTCAGCACTAAAGAAAAAATTTCAGGTAGTCTCTTCTAACGAAACTACTGCGGGTTATTAACGTAGGATTACTTATCGTTGCTTACCTCTTTTGTATGTATATATGTATGTGTTATGTATATATATCTATATATATGTACGTATGCATATATATGTCAAAATTTTTACTATTCTGTTTAACTGTTTGCTGCTTGCCCAAGCGATGCAGACTGGGTTTGGAGCGCTGCCAAAATTATTACTCGCGATGACGGATGGTTTTAACGTCTTAAAATTTGCTTTCCAGAGGACCGTTATGGAGGAACGTAATCCTACGTTAAAAGTAGGCTTCTAGACCATGCACTAAAGAAGAAGGCTATGACAATCCAGCACTACACCAGAAAACGAATAAAATAAAACAGTTTAAAACAGAATACTAACAATAAAAGAACAAAGGGCACTTTTGCACGAAAATTCAGCAGACGGAATACCGATCTCAAGATTATGCGATCTTGGGTCCAACTCCTCGTTCAGGTGGGAGGTCATTACTGTGGTGAGAGATCTCAGAGTCTCTGTGGTAAGAGATCTCAGAGTTTCTGTGGTGAGAGATCTCAGAGTTTCTGTGGTGAGAGATCTCAGAGTCTCTGTGGTGAGAGATCTCAGAGTTTCTGTGGTGAGAGATCTCAGAGTTTCTGTGGTGAGAGATCTCAGAGTCTCTGTGGTGAGAGATCTCAGAGTTTCTGTGGTGAGAGATCTCAGAGTTTCTGTGGTGAGAGATCTCAGAGTCTCTGTGGTGAGAGATCTCAGAGTTTCTGTGGTGAGAGATCTCA